>QEPC01011901.1:729690-765584 GCA_003113815.1 Sphenodon punctatus | reverse complement strand
TATTTCATTGGTTTCAATGGGGACACAGCGCCCCATTGAAACCAATGAATTAAATCCGGTACCGGCATACCGGATTTAATCCGGGAATCCGGTTTTCCTAGAACCGGTAACCGGTAAATCTGGTAGCCGGTAATGGGCCCGGGGTCCCACCACTATTGTTCATCTCTAGTCTCCTAAAAAATGGGATGTAAAGAAAAGTGGGTTAGGTAAGACTAGCCGTGTTTTGCTGCAGTTGTTTTAAAAAATAAGGAAACACAGACAGATTTTAGTGATCAAAACAAACTCCTTTTTTAAAAAAACAACAATACTCCCTGTTAGAGGTGAAAGAAACATCTGGCACAAAAGTGTTATCCATCAGATTTGGGCACTCTGATTAAAATCTGCTTGATTGGATATACAACTTGCTCTGCTATTGGATATGTTCGGTCAGTAGACAGTTCTGTTTGGTTGTCGGTTTGGTTCATTTCAGTGTTCAGTTCACTTGTCAGTTCAGTATCTAACAACAATGAACAAACCAAATGAACTGGAACCAAATCTGAACTAGACATCCACTTTGATGCAGACATTTGGCTGACAATCCGAACAAGAGAATAATACCCACGAGTAATAGAATCATTATTTGGTGAAACCACACGGATGCATTGGGCAAATGCCTACCACACCTTGGGCAGCCTTAACCCACTCTGGGTAGCCATACTACATTATGCAGTGCATCGTGTGACTGGTGGCTGCCCAATGTTCCCCCTGACACATGGTGGGGCAATCAGCTGGCTGCTATGGAATATGTCCTTGGAAAAAGGCCAAAAAGCATCACATAGCAGCCTTACCCCAAATAGAGTAAGGCTGCCCAAGACGTGGTAGTCTGTATGTCTGGGCCCTTTCTGCCCCACTCCTGCCCAGGCTCCTTCAGCGATCTCTGCAACGGAGCTTTGAACAGTTGCCCGTCATGTGCAGGAGCAGGATTTTGGCTGGCCAAGGGCAAGATTTTGGTCAGGCTGGGGGAGGGTGCCCGCTCATGTGGCTGGTACCTCAGCCCGCCCCAGTCATGTCAAGAGATTTGACAGCAGCTTGGCTGTCCAGATGCCCTGCAGAGGGGCCAACTGTCTGCCCAGATCCCTGTACTGGCCCTACAGTGTGGCAGCTGTGCTTGCCCACCACAGGACCGCACAGGAATTGGGCCCTCTGCAGCTCATGTGGCTACACCCATTCATTTCATCACTGTTCCCCATTAACCCTCCCTCATAAACATGACATGAATCTTCTGTTCCAATTGAAAACAAAAATGTTCTTTCTGAACTCTGACTGGGTTTACAAACAATGCCACAAAAATGTTAATGAAGAGGGAGTGGGGCATGCGCGCTACCTTGCAGCTGTGGTGAAGCAACGCTCCCTCCCCGAGTCCCAACAAATTCACCTTAAAAATAATTTAACAGCAGCGTAGCAGTGAGAATTAAGCAAATAAATGCCTGGAGGGGCCAACAGGAAAAGAAAAAAAGACAAGCAAACCACGATTGAGCGATTTTACCAGCTAAAAACAAGAGCGGGCCTAAAGGCAGCAGCGACAGTGGAGCCTCCCAAAATGGCGGACGCAACAAGTCAAACGGAACGGGGGAAGTTGAGAACACCAGCCCAGGGGGACAGCTAACAGCATTAATCCTGGAACTAAGAAAGGACTTAGCTGCTGCAGCCCAAGCACGGGAGAAACTGGCAGGCGAGATAAACAAGCTGCAAACAGTCACAGATCTCAATATTAAAAAATTAAAGGGCCTGTCTAAACAGATGGATACTGCTGAGACCAGGATCTCAAATATGGAAGATCATTCATTCGAGAATGAGGACCAGATTAAAAAAAAATGAAGGATTCCCTGGACTATCTCTTAGAAAAAACAGAAGATTTGGAAAACCGCTCAAGGAGATCTAATCTAAGATTTACAGGCCTGCAAGAGGGTCTGGAGCAAGGTGGTCCAAGAGAACTAATAGCAGAGGTGCTGACAGCAGTCTTTCCTGAAGAACCAGATTTGCCTTCTGCTAAGATAAAGAGAGCTCATCGAACAGCCAGACAGAGGCCTAAGGAGGGAGAGAACCCATGTACAATCATCGTAAAGTTCCAAGACTATCAGGACACAGAAAAAATATTGAGGCTGGCAAGAAACAAGCAGAAATTGAAGGACTGCAACAATTTGATCAGGATCTTCCCAGACTATTCGGCAGCAACAGTTACAAAAAGGAGAAAATGGGGGAAAAAAATTGCAATACTATATGAAAGAAAACTACAGCCGCAATTGCAATTTCCAGCATGCATGTCCATATTTTGGAAGGGAAAGCGCAAATTTTTTCAAGACCCAGCAGATCTCGAGATATTCTTAAAGAGTGACTATCCCGGCCAAATGGAGGACAATTGACAATAGGGTGTTGGTGAGAATGCTGTGGGTAATAGTATTGATCTCCATTCTATTTGTTTGATCTAGTATATTTTCAGGGGATTTAAAAAAGGGGAAAGTCAAGAGCAACAAGAGGAGCAAGTAGGCCCTCTTTATAGTCTAGCTGCCAACCTTTATAAAAGCAGAGACAAATTTAAAGAAAAGGAGGAATCCTCGCGAGGGGACCTAGAGCATAGCCTGTGGGCTCAGTTATCACAAAGGGGATGGGGGGAGGGGGGAAGCGGTTCGGGGTAACCCACAGAGCAGGCCTTCCTCAAAATGAGGAATGTAGTAGGATGGGGGTTGGAGGGAGGAGAGTTGGGGGTTAAAGTTAAGTTAAGGGTTAAGGGTCAATCACAGCCTCAGAGAAGGAGGGGACAGATACAGAAACAGAAGAGTCAAGCAAGCCACCGAATGAGGGGGTTAAACGATGGGGAGGATTGGTTAAAGAGGGAAAGATATTTAAGCCCACGAGTAGGGGAACCTTGTTGCCAAAGAAAAGGGGGGAAGGAGTCGGTTAGCATTAAGTATAGTTCAGAAAACAACCAATGGAAAACTCAGGATGGCTAGTATTATCAAGTCACTTACTTTGAATGTAAGGGGGCTCAACTCCCCAGTAAAGCATAGAAGGGTGAAAGATCTTTTACAGGAGGCACGATGTGATCTGTTCTTTCTGCAAGAAACCCATTTGTTAGAGAAATATCTGTATAGATTTAAAAACAAAAATCTAAGTGAGATGTTTGCATCATGTGCCACAAAGAAAAAAGCAGGGGTAATAATTGGGGTGATGGCTCCCAGTGTTTTCAATCTTCAAAAAAGATTAAGGACAGAGAGGGTAGATTTTTACTGGTGAAAGGAACTTTAAATGGAGAAGACACTACGTTGGTCAATGTATATGCCCCCAACGAAAGTACCCTCCAATACGTCCAGCAATTTATCCCCAAAATTTTGGAACACTCAGGAGAGAGATTAATCATACAGGGAGATTTGAATGCGCCACTCATGTGGAGGGACCTGTCAAGTTCCAAAAAGTTAAAGAATTGGCAAATGGGGATAAACAAATTATTAACTGGTCTGATAGATATATGGAGGCATCAGAACCTGCGGGCAAGAGAATATACTTTCTACTCCATTCCTCATAGTCTTCTCCATGATTGACCATATTTTAGTTCCACAAAGAGAAGCTGGGCTGTGTCGGAAAATAAATGTCCTGCATCAAGCACTATCAGACCATCATGGGCTGACAGCAATCTTTGAATGGACACCAGGGGGAGCAGGGGAGGGAGGGTTTCAATGACAAATTGACAAAATGCTATGTAACAATAAGTTCTTCAATGAACAACTAAAACAGAATATTAGAGACTACTTACAGTTAAATAGAGGGTCAATGAGTTCCCCAAATATATTATGGGAAGCTGTCAAGGCGGTGACCCAGGGAACATTATGGCCTTAAGTGCTATGATCAGGAGAAAGAAGAGGGAAGTTTTGAAGGGACTTTTTGAGCAACTAAAAGTGATAGAAGATAAGTTAAAACAGAATCCCTCCCTGAAGTTACACAAAGAATTATTAAAAGTGAAAGAAGCTATTAATACAGAAGAAATTAACAAAACCACCAGCAAATTGAAGTTGATCAGATACAGATATTTTGATCAAAACAATAAATTGGGGGGGGCACTAGCGAGATTAACAAAAAGGGCTACTCAGAAACATTTTATTAAAGAAATACAAAAGACAGATGGTACTAGTTTAAAAGACTTGGGAGAAATTAAAGAGGAATTAAAAAATTTCTATGCATCACTATACACCACTACCAACCCACAAAAAGATGCAATTGACAACTTTTTACAAAAGTATAGACTACCTAAACTTAACGCAACCCAAAGGAGCTTCCTAAATTTGTTAATTAGCATCGAGGAAGTCACAGCAGTAATTAAAGACATGCCAAAGAGCAAAGCAGCAGGTCCCGATGGATTCCCTATCGAATTCTATCAAAGCTTTGCTGGTGAATTAGCTTTACCATTAACAGAAGCCTTTAACCACATCTTGAGGGGAAAAAAATCATGCCGCCGACTTTTTATGAGGCGAGGATAGTGGTTATTCCAAAACCAGGCCGCCCTCTAGACCAGTGTGGAAGCTAAAGGCCCATTTCTTTACTAAACAATGATTATAAAATATTTACCAAATGCCTGGCCAACAGACTAGTGGCAATAATCAGTGAGCTGATTCATCAGGACCAAGTGGGGTTCATACCGGGACGTTTAGGGACAGATAACATCTGTAAAGTGGTCAATATAATGCATCACCTAAATAAAACGAGGATACTGGCAGTAATAGTTTCAGCAGATGTGGACAAGGCTTTCGACAGGGCGGAGCCACAATGTCTTTTTCAGTTACTGAAGGGAATGGGTTTTGGAGGCAATTACCTTAGTTGGATAATGACTATATATAGTGACCCAAAATCCAGTGTATATATCAATAATAGCTCATTGACCTTTTTCAAATTGTCAAGAGGAACGAGACAGGGTTGTCCACTGTCGCCCTTGTTATTTGATCTCGCTCTGGAGGGATTCGCCTGCGCAATTAGGCAAGAGGATAAAATTAAGGGGATAACGATTGGTAGAGAACAGTCAAAAATAGTGCTCTTTGCAGATGATATGATTCTATTTGTAAGCGACCCAGTGAATTCAGTGCCAGCCTTGACGAGCCTAATAGACTTCTTCAGTAGAGTCTCGGGATACAAAATTAACTATGAAAAATCTCATGCGCTGATTTATGATACAGATCAGGAACAAATGCACACAATAAGAACCAAACTACCATTTAAAGAGCAAGAAATAAGTATTAAATTTCTGGGGGTGAATTTGTCTAAGAATCTAAAAAAATTATATAAGATGAATTTCCCAGAAGTACTACAAAAACTTAAAGTTCAAGCACATCGTGGAGAGATTTGGTCTGTAGCTGGATGTGAAAGATCAATCTGTTTAAGATGATTGCCCTTCCAAAAATTTTATATCCAATGATGGCATTGCCAATTCACTTACCTGACTCTTTCTTTGCCCAGGTGGATAAGTTGGTTGCAGATGTGGTCTGGTCATGCAAAAAGTCTAGAATAAAGAAATAAATATTGATGAGACCTAGGGAAGTGGGAGGGTTAAACCTCCCAGACCTCAGGATTTACCATAAGGCAGCAACACTGAGTGCACTTAAAGCTTGGTATTACAATTCAGAACAGCAGAAGTGGGTCCAGCTGGAAGCAACTAGCCTAAAGATAGGAAACTTTAAGAACCAGTTAGTGGATACAAGTCAAATAGAGGGATCTGTATGGAGGGAACATCCGTTTGCATGGGAGGAATGGAAAAACTGGAAGTTAATCTTGAGAAAAATTAAAGGCTCAATGGAAACCTCATCATATTCGCCCATTGATCTTAGAATCTTAATACAACACAATACGGCAGCTAGCATTAGAGCCAAACTCCGTCAAAAGCAGATTCACAGAGCGGAGCATCTATTTAATGAGGGAACCTTTATCACACAGGAGACGCTGGAAGAAAAACTACAAATGCAAATAGACCCCTTTCAGTACCTTTAATTGAGGAGTGCTTTTACACAGCCAGGGCATATTAATGAGTATAGTAGGGAACCCCATAACATAGAAAAAAAATTATATGAACGAGCAAGTAATAGGGATGGGTAGGATTTATAGAGAATTAAAGAAATTGTGGTATAGGAAGGAGTTGGGATACATAGGCGGATGGGAGAAGGATTTAGGCAAGCACTTTGAGGATTCTCAAGTGAATGAGATCATCTCTCACATTAATCTTTGTCCTTCTCTGGAAGCAAGGGAAACTCAAGTGAAGTTAACATTACGATATTATATGACACGGGCACAATTTAAACATGTGGAGTTAGGGGGAACCGGCAAGTGCTGGCAGGGGTGTGGAGAAGATGGAATGTATCTGCATTGCTGGTGGGCCTGCCACAAGGTCCAAAGTTTGTGGAGAGTGGTATGGGGATATATGGAAGAAATGGTAGGGTTCCCAATTCCTTTCAGTCCAGAGAATGCCCTTTTGTTTTTTTTTACCCAAAACAATCAATAATGAGGTAAGTGAGAGACTCGTGCACTATTTTCACCCTGGCTGCAATAAATGTAATCGCAAGGAATTGGAAATCAGAAATTCCCCTCACTGAAGGGGAATGGCTGAGCCTGGTGTGGTTTGTTTTCTCTATGGAAAGACTGATGGTGAAATTGCAGGACCAAATGGAGAAATTACAGATTCGGTGGCTCCCCTGCCTGCGAGTTATACAGGAAAAACCATTTTCTCCAGATGAAAGATCATACCTATTTGACTTCTATATCTGATGAGTGTTTGGGTGATTTCAGACGTGACGAGATCACGCTGAACCACATTGAACCACTGTGAACCCCGCGGCGGGGCGAAAGGCCCCTGAACGTCTGCACAGCGTGCGCCAGATGTTGGCCACGCTGAATCTGCACATGGGGTCAATTTGAACCACGCTTCCCGGGCTAGCCGGGGGAAGGTCCCGGGAAGCGTGGTCAAATGGACCGCGGGCCGTGGCCAACAAAAAGTAACGTCTGGCCGCGTGCCACGGCCCGGGATCCCCGGCGGGATCCCGGGCCGTGGCACGATCGGCCAGACGCGGCGGCCGCATTGGCCCCACCGCCCGCCCGTCTCCTCGGAGGGCGGGTGGCGGGGTGCGTGGAGGGGGCGGGGCCGTGCGGCCGCACGTTGCGCCGCGCGGCCCCGGCCCCTCCCACTTTCCCCGCCGGGATCCCCCCGGCACGTCTGTTGGGCCGTGCAGGGGTGACCCCGGCAGGGAACGAAGACGTTGGTTACGGTACAGGGCCAAAGGGCCCCGTAACGTCTGAAAATACCCTTTGTTAAGAACATGTGGCAAATAAGATAGGGGGATCAAGGAGGATTGACCATTGGTTAGAGTTAACTCCCAAGCAGGGTTGAAGCTGGGAGAAAAAAAACAAAACCCAGGTGTTGTCTGGGATTGTATTTTGTTTGTAAAACTTATACGCAATACCTGTATCATAAATAATTACTACAAATAAAAAATATTTAAACTTTAAACAAACAAAAAAATGTTAATGAAAAACTATCAGAATGTGGACAGGAACTACATTTGATAAGATATATAAATAAGCCCAATTTTGCAACAAATGTGTTTTTTTTAAAAACACAAAATAGAACATCTTTTTCTATTGTCCTGGCTAAGTCATTATTTGATGCATTATTAACTATATGAACAATCTCAGACACCTTGTATAATGAATCAGTGTCATGGCCCAACCACTAGTGCCTATTTAGAACTATAGCACAAAAGACTCAGTATTGTCTGTTTTCAAGCTGTGGTGTTAAAATGATAGAATACACATCTATGCATGTCAAAATCGCTAAGGACTCCATTCTTCTCACAAAGACAGGGTACAAAAGAAATTCAGCAAAAGTAAATGATATATTAATTCACTGAGGAAAAATAAAATAGAAACATCAAACACATACTGTGGACTGAAGATATTCCACTTTATTTATTCAGAAACAAATATTTGAAACATGAAACAGAGAAAATGGCTTTCTAATCAAGAGGTCACAATCTATTAATAAGCCATTCGATCGCAGATGATGAAATTAGAGATGGGTGAACAGAACAGAGTTCAGAAATTCGGTTCGGTTCAGTTGGAAAATCGAGTTTGGAAATACGGTTCAGTTCGGTTTGAAATTCGAGTTCGGTTTGGAAGTTTGATTCGGTCAACCGAACAGACCGAGTTCGGTTGAATTCCGAACTTCCGAACCAAGTTCGGCCATTCAAAACCAGGTTTTTTGGTGTGTGTTGCCACTAGGGATGGGCGAACAGAATGGAGTTCGGAAATTTGGTTCGGTTCGGTTTGAAATTCGAGTTCGGTTCAGAAGTTCAGTTCGGTCAACAGAACAGACCGAGTTCAGTCCAAACTCCGAACTTCCGAACCGTGTTAGCCCATCCCTAGATGAAATCGTGTTGACGTTAACTGAGTCTTTATTAAGTCTGCTTAACATTTTCTTCTGACTGCTATCATTATAATGATGTCGAACATGAGTTTACCAAAATGTATACCTGCCTTCAGATAAATTTATGCATATGCAACATTAATTATCATGAAAAAGGTGCAGATGTACATAAATAAAACGTAGCAGTTAAGAGAAATAGCACTCAACTATGTGTTGTGCTATAGTTTTCAATACTAGACCAATCAATCAAAGCACTGTCATTTTAGGTGCTTCTGTAATATCCAGGGCACTTGCTATTACCCATGAAAAACTTTTCCTACCCAATGGAAACTTTGAAAATCAGTGCCAGCTCTGTGAGCTGCATAGGAGGCAGGAGTAGGGTTCCATACAAATTTTACGGCTATTGTGTTATCATGAATCACTTTGCTTCCTTCACAAAGACAACCAAAACTGAAATTTGTTTTACCCCAACTTAACTTGAGGAATTGGAATGAAGATGGTGAGCAAGTGAAAAAGAAATACATTACCATAATGGGGAATGAGTGAGGAGCACCAACAATAGTTACTTTATCCCACAGAGCATAGAAAACACTTAACTTAATGATAGTGTATGCCAGGTACCCCGGGGATTAGACCTAAATCTCCTGGTTCTGCTCAGAGAACTATTTATTTATTTATTTATTTATTTTCATTATTTGTTTACCACCTCTCCTGCCTAGGCAGCTCGAGGCGGCTTACAAAAATGAAAATATTTTAAAATATACATTAAAAGCATAAAATACATAAAAGGGAAGTGGAAGAATAAATTTTTTTTAAAAAATCCTCCTCCCCCACCCTTCACCCACCTCCCTCACCAAAGGCCTGGAGAAAGAGCCAGGTCTTGCACAAGCTGTCTCTCGTCTGTCCCTGGTGTCCAGAGCTCTTTATCCCACACTGGCAGACTGATTTCCTGGCATCCAGGATCCCTTGGATCCACGCCAACAATTCAGTAAAACCGGCTTCTCTCGCTCTCTCTCTTCTGCTGCTCTACTGGCAGGCTTTAACTCCCCCTGCTTAACAGCCCAGTCAATCTGGGTGGGCCAAGGGTAGTCACACCCCTCCAGGCTCCATCCCTCAAGGAGATCCTAACAGGGTAACCCCGCCCCTGGCTCTCCTGACAACAATCAGAGCCATGTTCTCTAGGCAAGCACTCTAAAGTACTGCCTAGTCAGTTTCACATTGGCTAGAAGCAGGGAGGGAAGCAATTGCTAGGGATATGTGAACACCGGGAGGGTCTGAGGTTCGGCCCATTTGCGATTCGGCCGAACCTGAAACCATTTGGTTCAGCCTGTTTGGCCCAAACGGGTTTGGGGGGAACCCGTTTGGACGGGGTGCCCCAGTTTTCCCTCCCCCATCCAGACTGCATGGGTGGAAGGGGCGCCAGGGAGCACCTCCCCCTTCACCCTGCCCAGCCTCGGAATTTTTTAAACCCCACCCCCACCCCAGGGATCGCCCTAGCTGGTGGTGCTGGGGCTCAGGATCCAGTAGTAGCTGGTCTGGTGGTGGGTCCAGAGGCGGCGGCACTCCGGAGCGCTTCAAGTCACTACTAGTCAAACTGGAAGGCCTAGTAGCAGCCGGAAGCACTCCAGAGCGCCGCTGCCACTGGACCCACCACTGCTGCCACTGCCAAACCTGAAGCCCTACCTACCTGGTGGTGCTGGGGCTCTGGTCCTGGGTCCGGTGGTGGAAGCAGTGGCGGGTCTGGCGGCAGCGGTGCTCCGGAATGCTTCAGGATGCTACTAGGCCTTCCAGTTTGACCCGGAAGGCCTAGTAGCGGCCTGAAGCGCTCCGGAGCACAGCCACCTCTGGACTCACGGCCGCCGGACGCAGGGCCTGAGCCTTGGCACCACCAGGTAGGTCAATCCCTGGGGTGGGGTGGGGTGTTAAAATTTTTTACGAGGCTCGGCAGGGGGGAGGTGCTCTCGGACGCCCCTTCCACCCGCACAGCCTGGAGGGGGGAGAGAAAACCAGGTTCCTCCCTGCCCCCCACCCCTGCCGAACTGGTTTGGAACCCGAACTTTGTTCAACCGGGGGCGGTTCAGATTTGGGGTGTTCACGAACGGTCCGAACACTCTGAAATCGGGCCAAACCCCGAACTTCCGAACCGCATTTGCACATCCTTAGCAACTGTCCTGCTACATAGTTGCACTAGATATAATTGGTGGAAAGCACTCCATGCCACAGTCTCAACCTGGAGATCCAGGTGAAGCTGCAGATCAAGGAGTACCCCCAGACTCTGGACCTGAGAGACCAGTGGGGGACAAACCCCATCAATGATGGGGGATGTCACATCCACTGCCCTCCCCACCAGCATCACCTCTGTCTTGTCAGGATTTAGTTTCAGACAGCTCGCCCTCATCCAATCCCCCACAGCCACCAGACATCAGGTAAGCACCGACGCTGCCGGGTCTGGATCAGATGAAAAAGAGAGGTAGGTCTGGGTCGTCATCAGCGTGCTGATGACACTGCACCCCATACTGTCTTATGACCTCAATCAGCTTCAGCACAAGACCAGCACCACCGTCACTCCAAAAACTGCCCTTCCTGCTTCAGCTTCCACAGGCCCTCCACAAACCATGGTGGCCTGCAGTGCTGATGCTGATGGAATGGATGCCTAGGAGCTGTCTGGTCGATGGCCTCAGTCAGCAGAGTATTCTACAAAACCACAAGTTCATCGAATGGATGGCCGTCAAGATCAGAGGGTAACTCCCCTAGAGCATTCTGGAACCTCTCAGTTTCCATCACTCTCCAGGGGCAAACCAACCAAATTCCAGGGGTAGATGTGTGCTGGGAGACAGACCCGCAGGAGCTAATGATCTGTCCACAACAAGGGCTCTTCTGACACCTGCCCCACTAACAGATCCCCTGCATCAAGGCCAGTGCAGAAGATCAGATCAAGAGTTTGTCCTCCATCATGCGTTGGGCCGATGACAACTTGAGACAGGTCCATGATTGCCATGGCAGCCATGTGCTCAGGTGCTGCCCTGCCAAGACTGGCGTCAGCGTGGTTGTTGAAGTTCCCCAAGACTATTGTCTTTGGGGACCGCAACACTACCCCCAACACCAGCTCCATCAGAGCGTGTAGGGATGCCACTGTACAGGTAGGTGCATGGTATACCAGCAGCAGCCCCAAAGTGTCTCTCGCCAAATCAACCACAAGATGGAGACTCTCTCAGCCTGCCATTAACTGCACTGGATACCTCCTGACGAACCAAGAATCCCTAAAAATAATGGCTACACACCCCACCCACCCTGTCTCTCTGGCCATGGCTGATGCTGCATGGAGTACCCAGCTGGCACCAGGTCAGCCAAAAAAAGGCTCAGACTTCATGTCCAGCCAGATCTCCATAGTTCCAACACAAGGTCAGCTGCACAATTCAGGATCAACTCTTTGATCGTTGATGATTTGTTAGCAACTGACCTCACATTAAGAACCACCACACCCTCTGCCTGGGGGAGGAGAGGGAGTGGGGAACAGGCACCAAGCACCTATCCTGCCTCCATGTTGGTACCCACCACCCCCAGGACCATACCTCCCCCGCCCCATCATGAACTCAATGGCCGTGGTCTATATAGGGAAGCAATGACCAGGATAAGGTTTGCATTGACCATTGCTAGCCTGCCCGCTGGTCTTGTGTAGCTAATGCTGTAAGGATTGAGTAGGCACAAATACAAACTTTCAGTATTCCCCCAATGTCTTTGTCTTGTGCAACTGCTCGTCCAGAATGTTGTCTTCCTGACTCAATGTAACCTTGCCCTGGATTTCCTTCCTAGCCTTGCATGCCTTTCATCCCCACTCCTGGCTTCACCAACATTCATGGTGCAGACCTATAAAGCGTTGAACAACTTGGTCCCAAAACATCTAAAAACTGCCTCCTCATGAAGTTACCTCATGATCTTTAAGAATGGCCAAATAGGCCTGAAATGAGAAATCTTGGCAAGTGCTGCTTCCATCGGAAGCAGGACATTCATCGAGATTTGTATGACATGGAAACTTACCGATTTTCCTTTGTTTTCACCATTATCTGTTATTTTTTGCTAGTTGAACGGGGCTGCCACAAGCCAGTCCCAAACTCCATGTGTGCTCTGAGTACACCCCCATGGGCTGTGGAGATGAAAATGTGCCATCTTAATGCCCAGGAAACACTGGAAATTGCTATAAAACCACTGCAAAACAGCTGTAAAACTGCCGTACAAGTCCCAGAAAGTGACAAAAAGGTCCCAGAAAATGATGAAAAGTCCAGGAAAGTGACAAAAAGTCCCAGAAAGTGACAAAATGCTGGAAAGTCCCAGAAAGGGATGAAAGTGATGAGAAATCTCAGAAAGAGACAAATATGATGGGGAAAATGGCAGAAGCATGGAATCAATAGAAACTGATAAAGTACCAACGTACATTTGCAAGCACTTCTGAAAGGTCAGTATTTACTATTTCCCTTTGGAACAGGAACACTTTCACTCATCTCAACCCTACAGCTAAATATAGCCTTCTGTTAATCCCATCATTTCACCAAGTTCTTACAACCAAGGCCCATAGTGAAGTATTCTCTGTGGTTGCCCCACAGCTCTGGAAATTATTTTCCCTAAAAGATTAACCAAACTCTTAACTTGAGCACCTCCCAAAGGCAATGTAAGACCTTTTTATTTGGCCAAGTATTTGATGGGTGAGGATAGGTTTGGTGCTGGTGGTGTTCTGGGGGTGGGAGTTATACTTGAATTTTAATCTATTTTTTTCTGGTGTTTTATATTTGTTATGTGTATATGTTAGGGCTAAATCAAGTAATGAAAAAACTACTCGTGAGTGATCACCTGAGTTCCGAGGACTGGCCCCAAGTGCTCAGGCCAGTCCAATGACACTCATTGAATACTCACAAGTAGTTGCCGAGGAGGGGCCAGAGGAAGCCGGGGTGAGGTAGGGAATGGGCCAGATAAGAGAAGTTGGGGGCCTAGTGGGGGCTCAGGGGGTAGAATACTCACCCTCCAGAGGGGCTCTGCCTATGTGTGGCTTATTCCAGGCCAGGTAAGTTTTTGGGGGAGGGAAGGGCCAAATGGCCACTTCTAAGTATGCGCAGACCTTTCCAAGATGCTCCCACAGTGTGCTGAAGTTGCCCCCCCCCATGACCTCCACCCCCTTAGCACCACTCCTGAGCCCCCGCTCTCCGCCTCCTTTCCTGGCTCCCATTGACCTATTCTCTCCCTAGCCAGCAGGGGCCAGGGAAGGGAAAGCAGGGGCTTAGCACTGCCCTCAAGCCCCCTTCCCTGTACTTGGGCAAGGATTTTCCAAGTTCTGATGTTTGGGGGCCATTCCTTGAAACTTTGGAACTCAAAAAGCCAAGCTAACTACTGCAAAACACTGGGTTTTCTGGGGGAAAACGAGGACCAGGTTTCAGCACTAGTATACATGTTATAAACTGCTCTGAGCCCTCACAATAGGGTGGGCTATAAATTGAATTTTTTTAAAAAAGAAAAATACCTTCAAGCCCTGCTCCTAGCCTCACCTATGTTCCAGCCTCACCCACCTTCTAGACCTCACCCCACCACTTTGGACTGAATTCCTAGCTCTTGACCTCTAGGGATAGGCGAACAGAGCATGGTTCGTATGTTTGAAAGTTCAGTCGTTCAGTTCGAAACCCAAGTTCAGGTTCGATGGCTCGGTTCAGCCGAGTTCGGTTTGGCCGAACTTGGCTGAACGTTCAAAAATAGCGCTATTGATACTGAAACCGAAACAGAATTTTTGGCCCTGAAAAGACGTTTTTCCTGCCCCCAAATTCATCTGAACACAACCGAACTGTTCGGTCGTTTGAGAGTTCGGTTTGGACGTCCAAACAGACCGAGTTCAGTCCGAACTCCGAACATCCAAACCACGTTCGCCCATCCCTATTGACCTCCTGGCTTGCCTTTTGGACCTGGTATTCTGGATCACCCCTGATTTTCATCTCCATTTCTTATATTTATGATCAGCACAGCAACCACACTTTCTCTCTAGATATTTGATGATACAGTCACGTGGGATGGAAGTATGGTTCCCCTATGGTCAGTGGTAGAACTTCCACTGATTTGAACTGGACTAGGCTTTCATCCCTTACTAGCTAAAAAGGAATAGGTGAAATTTGGGGTATAGAGGAGAGAGAGATCAGAAACTCAATGAAGTCACCTGGTGTCTTTCCCATGACTTCAGTGGGTTTGGATCAGGCCACTGTCGTAGTAATAATAATAATTCATAATAAATGTATAGTGCCCCCTGCCAAATGACACTCAGAATGCTTCACAATCATAAAATACAGTAACAAACTTCTGAGCAAGCAAGACTAATGCTAGTACTTAGCATGGGCACTAGGGATGTGCGAACGCGGTTCGGATGTTCAGAGTTCGGGCCAAATTCGGCCTGGTCAGACGACCGAACCAAACATTTGAACCGAACATTCGAACGGCTGAGTAGTTCAGAAAAGTTCAGATGAGTTCGGATGAGTTTGAGGGTGGGAAAAACATGACTTTGGGAGGGAAAAACGTGTCTGGAAGGGGGAGTCAGCTGAGGAGCAGACTTCCTAGCACCAGGGGTGGAGACCAGGGATGGTTTCAGGGCCAAATGATACCGATACCAAAAAAAAATTCAATTTCAGTATCGGTATCGATAGCGCTATTTTGGGATATTTGGCTGAATTCCGCCGAACCGAACAACCAAACCCGAACTCGGGTTTCGAACCGGACGACTGAACGTCTGAACATCTGAACCACGTTCTGTTCGCACATCCCTAGTGGGCCAAGTCCCATTCAAATGTATTCAACTCATATTGGTGCTATTATACTAGTGCCAGCACTAGCCACTCAGAGAATCTCACTGCCCATTTATATGGGCAGTGAAGGAACCATCTTATGAATCTTTTCCCTTTTATTTTGAGGTATGTCTATTAATTGGGCTTTAATAATGAGCTGGCAATAAAGGTGTTGATGCTAATTGCTGAGCGCTCCTGTGCTAGAATCAGTTCTTAACATTGACCACAATAAACGAGTTAGGCTTTTCTATAAAATTCATACTTAAATTTGTCATGAATCTTCCTAATGTGTCATTTGACATTTGTTATTACTTGGCTGTGGACCAGCTTTGAATATTTTATGAAATATTTATGGCAGAAGGGGATGTGGGATTCATAATAGCAAGACACAGACAATATGCTGAAGATTAGTGGCAATTACCACTAGGGTAAAATTAGTATAATCAACCATCACTTTCTTATAAAAAACTACAGGCTTAATTGGTGGCAGGTGGATATTTCTTCCATTACTAAATTGTACTTTGTTAGGGATACATTTGCATATATTTCTGAGCTTTCTTGGGATTAAGTACAATTCTGCTTAAATTTGAACTTTGGCTAATTAACTCCTGGTAAACAGAGGAAAGTCAGACTTTCACTAAAGAAACAATTTTTACATTTCCCTTCATACTGGAATATTTTATATATTTTATTTATTTTGGCAATTTATACCCCGCCCCTCCTAAGAACAGCTTGGGGCGGGTAACAATTTCAAAAACATTAAAATACAATTATAAAAATATATTAAAACACTCATAAAATCACAACAGTAAAACACAGCTAGGGTAATACTAAAAATGCAATAAATAAGGGTGGCGGGAGATAAACCCCCCCATAACCCCCCTCCCCAAAGGTCTGGGCGAACAGCCAGGTCTTGCAAACTTGCCGGAATGTTAAAAGGCTTGGGACTAGGTGAGCTTCCTCCAGGAGGAAATTCCAAAGGCACCGCCTGGCCACTGAGAATGCCCTTTCCATTGTGGCCCCCCGTTTAACACGGGGGACCTCCAAGAAGGCACCCCTGGCAGACCAAAGGAACCACTCTGGGGCGCAGACGGTGAGGCGGTTCCGGAGGTACGAGGGGCCCAGACCGTGAAGGGTCTTATAGATTAACACCAATACCTTGAACCTGGCTCGGCTCGCTATTGGCAACCAGTGCAGAGTCCGGAGCACAGGTGTTATGTGCTCCTGACGACCCGTTCCCGATGGGAGACGGGACGCCGCATTCTGCACTAGCTGCACCCTCCAAACCAGGAACAAGGGCAGCCCCACGTAGAGCGCATTGCAGTAGTCCAGCCTTGAGGTGATGAAGGCATGGATGAGGGAGGCCAGGTCTGGGCCGGAGACATACGGATGCAGCCTCCGCACCAGATATAACTGGCGGAAAGCGGCCTTCGCCAAACCTCCACCTTTCGCTCCAGGCGGAGATCTGCATCCAGAATCACCCTCAGACTCTGAACCTACTGAGCTATGGGAGGGCGAACCCCCCCTATCGGGGGCTGACACCTCCCTCGCTCTCCCTACCAACATCACCTCCATCTTATCGGGGTTGAGCTTCAGTCTGCTCTGCCACATCCAATCCGCCACGACCGCCAAACACTGGGATAGCAATGAGACAGCAGTGTCCGGGTCAGCTGAAAGAGAGAGGTACAGCTGAGTATCATCAGCATATTGGTGACATCGCACCCCGAACCCTCTCACGACCTCCCCCAAGGGTTGCATATATACATTAAATAACAATGGAGACAGAATGGAACCCTGCGGAACGTCACAGGATAAAGCGCGGGGGCAAGATGTTTCAGCTCCCAACACCATCCGCTGGCTTCTCCCTGAGAGGAATGAGCGGAACCACTCAAGAACAGTCCCATCCTGACCCCCCAGGTCACGCAGCCATCTCAGCAGCAGCCCATGGTCCATGGTGTCAAAAGCAGCTGAGACATCTAGCAGGATGAGAAATGTCGAACATCCTGCATCCATCTCCTGGCGGAGATCGTCGACCAAGGCCACCAAGGCTGTCTCGGTGCCATAGCCGGGGCGGAACCCAGATTGAAAAGGGTCCAAGAAACCAATGCTATTTAGATGAACCTGGAGCTGGATCGCCACCGCCCGCTCAATAACCTTCCCTTCTTAGGGACAGGTCGATAGCTGGCGAGTGTGTCCACATCCAACGATGGTTTCTTCAGCAGGGGGCGCACCACAGCCTCCTTGAGGCTAGGCGACAGTCTCCCCTGCTGCAAGGATGCATTAACCACCCTCGCCAGCACCATTCCCCAACGTCTCCCTGGAGGCTTTCACCAACCAGGATGGGCACGTATCAAGTTCACAACTGGTGACTCTCACAGACCCCAAGACATCCACCTCATCGGCTGGCGTCACTTCCTGAAACTCCCCCCACAAAGTTGGACCAGACGGGGCCTCCACCACCTCGTGCTCTCCACCTGCTGCCCCTAATCCAGCATAACATAATAGACATATTTGACATAATAGAGGGATAAATATATGCACACACTACATTTTTGCTACAAACCTTTGTGGGATTTGGATTTTTTAAAATAATGATTTATTTATTTTTTAAAATGCATACATATTTAGAGAGCGAGCAAGTGTGCGCGTGAGAGAGAGAGAGAGAGAGAGAGAGAGAGAGAGAGAAGAAAAGGGGTACGGTCACCATTGTCTGGACCTAGAAATAAACCCTGCACAGCTGCACCTGGAAGTAAGACTCCATTCAGAGGTTGACTTCCTCCATGAAAGTTTAGGGTTTCAATCATAAAGCCCCCCCCCCCATACACACAGGTTGTGTGGGGTTCATGCACTCATGTTATACTCATCATAAAGGGGCATATGCTCAGGTTGCATGTGGGTCTGCATTTGCAAATGGCACCTGGAGATGAGAAAAGCATTGCTCGGCTATGGGGAAGCTCAGACTAATTGTGAGCTTTGTAGTCATTGATATTCAACCAACCTCTTCCAGAGACAGTGTAAAAAAAAAATGTTTGAAAAAGCCTTTGACGGGAGGGGATAGGATGGGTTGTGATGGACAGTTTGGGGGTAGGTTGTGGGGGGAGTTTGGGTATAGGGAACTGGGAAGATGGTTTTGGGTAGTTCTGGTGGGGGGTTGTGGGAGGGCTGAGCTTTATTTAGGCTATTTTTTAAATGAGTTTTATATATTTTTATTGTTGTGAGCTGCCCTGAGCCTTTGGGAAGGGTGGCATAGAAAGAAAGAAAGAAAGAAAGAAAGAAAGAAAGAAAGAAAGAAAGAAAGAAAGAAAGAAAGAAAGAAAGAATCTCTGTAGGCAAAAAACATGAATTTCCAGGAATACTCCTCCGCCTAAACTGTGAAATTCTGGCTTTCTGAGACTTCAGTTATGAAGCTGCTTACCCCTCAAAGCAAATATGATTTATTACAGAGGGGAGGACAAAGTTCCCAACCCCCAAGAGCCACATCCAAAATCTTCATATGTCCGAGAGCCACAAGACACACATGTATGCATGTGCATGCAAACCTCTCCTGCGTTAGGATTCGTTAGCAGAGCCAGTGGCTCACAGTATGGGCTGCTGAGATTCTGAGGAGCAGCTGCAATTCAGCTGCTGAGACTCAAGTAAAATGAAGATACACACAGGCCCATTAAGGTAACTGCGCCCATGGGACGCAGGACCATCTGTGGCAGAGAGCCACACTTGAACAGTTCAAGATCCACATGTATCTCTTGAACCACTTTGCCCACTCCTGGTCTATTGTTTATTTTTTTATTTAAATAAATTTAAATCCTGCCCCTCCTGCCAAAGCAGCTTGGGGCGGCTAACAATTCATAAAATACAATACAAATAACAATAGATAAAATATAAATATATCGTAAAACAATTGGAGACTGCCAAAAAAACATACCCGAAAACCACCCTAACCCTCTACAAATACCTGGCGGAACAGCCAGGTCTTGCATTGTTGTTGAAAGGAGGAGAGGTCCAGGGCCACCTGGGCCTCTGCTGGAAGGGAGTTCCACAGCCTTGGCGCAGCCATCGAGAATGTCTTCTCCATAGTCGCCCCCGGAATACCCAGGGACTTCAAGAAAGGCGCTCCTGGTTGATCACAGAGATCGATCCAGAGCACTCCCGCAGATAAGTAGGGCCATAAAGGGTCATAAAGGGCTTTATAGGTAAGCACCAAACCCTTGAATTGGGCCCAGAAGACTGTGGCAGCATATGAAGAGAACAGAGCCCTGGTGTAATGTACTCCTGGCGGTCTGTCCCCATAAGGAGACGGGCCACCACATTTTGCACCAGCTGTGTTATCACTTATTTTAGAACAATAATTAGTCAGCCAAAGAGAAGACAACAGTGGCCCACTCTTGAGAAAATATGCATAGTATTAAAGTGAATAATAAATATCCTTTAAAGGTCAGGTCTCTTTGAGGTGTATTCTCCTCCAAACACATACACACAACTTCTTTCTATAATGTAAAGGAGCACTCTACTACACTTGGAATGAGGAAGAGGGGTCCTTGAGTCTTCTGCAATGGCTGTTGCAAAGAATATATTGGCTGCAAAAATGCTAAAGCTGTTATGTACAGCCTCCATCTGCTTCCACAACAGATAAATTTAGATGTGCTATTTATACTATGGATGTGTCTGAATTAGTATATGTTTGTCCTGTTGCTGAGGCAGTATACATTTTTCCTACATTGCATTTCCAGAAAGCACAGCTGGCTTTAAGCACAGGGCACTCTTTACATAATTTTGGAATTATATTATTGATTTTCCCCCCCCAGGTACAGCTCTTTTATATAGTGCATTGTTAAATGCCTCCGCAAATTCTAACCCTTGAGAATGGGTATTATAATGGAAGTGCTGGCACAGTCATGAGTCCGTCATCATTGGAAACAGTGATGTTCTACTAAATGGATTGAACCACGCTGACCCAGGCAGAATCGAAGGTCCAAACGGCTTGAAATATGATTCTATCAACACTGTTATGCAGAGCTCAGATTTAAAAGGAATTCTATGAAATTCAAATGAAGCATTGGAATGGATAACTGCAGCTGTGATGGAGGAAATGTCTAATAAATCAATCATTTGGGGTGTGAAAAGACTATCAGGGCTGGCTTTCTACATTTTTCATTTTTGCTGGTCTCTTTGCACTGAAGTATCCCTGTCAATAACATATTCACGAAAGCTCCAGTCTCCTTTTCTCACTCCTCGTAATCCCTTTCTTCCATTCCATTTCTCAGAAATGTACTTCATTAGCATCGTTTGGGATGCATATGATTGTATTTGGACTGGGCTTCTTACTTTTTCTTACCTCCATTGGTCAAGTCAGATTGAGGAGAGCCAGTTCTTTCAGATCCTATTTTGTAGGCTATTCCATCTACTAGGATATCTCATCACGTTGTCTATAGATTTTCTGAAACAACGAATTGTGAAAAATGTAAGGATGGGCAAACGCGGTTCGGAAGTTTGGAGTTTGACCCGAACTCGGCCTGCTCGGACGACCGAACCAAACGTCCGAACTGAACGCTGGAACTTCTGAACAATTCAGAAAAGTTCGGGGGCTGGAAAAATGTGACTTTGGGCAGGAAAAACGTGACTGGAAGGGGGAGGCAGCTGAGAAGCAGACTTCCTGGCATGAGGGGTGGACATCAGGGGTGGTTTCAGGGCCAAAAATACTGATACCAAAAATATTTCAGTTTCGGTACCAATAGCACTTTTTTGAATGTTCAGCTGAGTTTGGATAAACCGAACTCCGCTGAACCGAACAGCCGAACCCCAACTTGCATTTCGAACCGAAAGTCCGAACATCCAAAAGGTGTTCTGTTCGCCCATCCCTAGGAAAATGTTGTTTCCGTCGGAAACAGGTCATTTGCCTTCATTCGCACGACATGTAAACTTACCAGTTTTTCTGCTGTTTATGCCACTTGTCATTATTTTTCGCAAATTGAACAGAGCTGCTACAGGGCCGATTCCAAGCCCCGTGTGCACCCCAGGCACATCCCCGGGGGCTGCGGAGATGCAAAGGAGTCAGAGAAATGCTGGAAATTGCTGTTAAAGTGCCATAAAACTGTCATAAAAGTCCCAGAAAGTGGAACAAAAATGATGACAAAAGCTGGTAAAAAATGACAGAAAGTAATGAAAAATAATGAAAAATGCCAGAAAGTGGCAAAATAGATGGGAAATTATTATTTTTTTAAATCACAGGTTCTGACAATGGTGGAAGCACAGAATCACTGGAGACTACAGAAAAACAAGTGATCCTGAAAGGTTAGTATATCCTTGCGGAATGGGAACACTTGCTCTCATTTCAGCCCTACTCCCTGATATGCCCCATTACGTTCTTCCCGGGAGGATGCTTTACATTATTGACATAGGACCTCTACCCTTGAGGCAAGCTCTTCTGATGCTCTGCCTCCTCCCTCTGAACCTTTAGGTGCATCTTTTAAAACCACTTCTCTTCCAGCTCTCTAGCAGTTTCTTCACTGCTCTCAGTTGGAAGCAATTAACCAACTCATTGGCTGGACTAAACTTCCTGTAAAGTCTAACTCCCACAATGATTGACAATGCAACATTTAGAACTACATCCTGCAAGCACTAATAGACAGTCTACACGGATGTATCACCATAGTATCTGTGCAGCCACTATCTATGTAACTATCTATCTGTGCAGCCACTATCTATGGGTTCTACCCATTGCATAACCTGCACATATCACATATCAAATTAAAGCACAAAACTATAGATTGACTAGCAAATAAAAAAATAAATTAAAAATACAAATGCAAAAGAAAAATAGTGCTTCTAAGCAGTGACTTGACCTGCTAAAAGTAGGCATATGCTTCAGTTTCTCTGCAGACCTCAAGCAGTGCAGATCTATTCTAGGCACTTACTCAAATGTCAAGAGCCAAGAGACAGACTGACATTAGACAAAGTTGGAACATATACTAAAAATGTTGTTCTCAGAGAAATGTTATAGCATTTTGACTAGAACTGAAATGAGATTTTGCCAAAACATGAAATCTCAACAAAATTCCAGTGCCCAATACCATCTCGGTCAAATTGAGAATCTCTTGGTACACGGTAATGTCTCAACCAACAATTCATTTTTCACTTGTCACTCATTGGCTGGTAAGCAGATTTGTTTACTAATCTGGGGAAGGTTAAAGGGTGGGCTATATGAACTGTGATTGGTTCAGAAATGCGGAGACGACAAACCCAGAAGTAAAATGGTACCCTTGGCAATGCAGTAAGTGGTAAATGAATGGTACACAATAAGTAGAAAGTGTGTAAATCAGGACGGTATCTTGTGGTATTGCAAGAATCAAGAAATCACATCAGTATCAGGAAATGGTCTTGAAATCAATTCCAGCTCGCAATATTATTATTATAAACATTTATATAGTGCCAGTCATGTACCTGGCACTGTACAGAACATAGAAATAGACGTGGTTGTGAGGAGCAATTTAGCTGCTCATTTCAGCCCTAATTTTGAGTGAATATATTTGCAAATTTTCCATTGGTATCAACGAGTTATTGCTGAATTTTATGATTGTAGCATCCCTACAAAGCAGGGATGAGGAACCTTTTCCTTCCTAGGGACTACTTTGAAAATTAGTGCATGCTCCAAGGACCACATAGAAGATGGGAGTGGGGGTTCTTAAGGGGTGTACTCAAGAAAAGAGGTTTCAAATCATGGATGTGTGCCATGGATCTGTCCTCTATCCTTGTGTGCAGGTCCTCATCACTGCTCCCTCACCCTGAGCTCAGTTCTTGGGTGTAAGAATTGGATCCATGGGGCCAGATCCAGGAACTGGAAAGGGACCACATAAAATCTTGCCACAGGTTACATTTGCCTCCCAAGACTAAAGTTCCCCACCCCTACTGTAAGAGAAATATTATCCTCATGGAGAAATAAAACAGAGAGAGTAAGTGACTTACCTAGGATCTCACAGAATGTACATGGCTGAACCAGGAGCTGGACCCATATTTCTTGAGTTAACATCTAAGCACAGTGCCCTGTTTACTACACCATCCTTCCTGTCTTCAAATCTTGTCCCCACCAACATAGTGATATCTTATCTTACTATCAAGGAACTATAACAGAACCTACCACAATGCTAACTAGGATATTAAAACACTTATATCTATCATACTTGCTATAGACACCCTGGAGGACAACAAATACATTCCAAAGACCTTTTCCATTCAACAACATTAATAAACAGGAATAAATAAGTGCAGCTTTCTGGATTATCTTTGACAGAAACACATTGTCTAATTCATTTGCCTTTAAGTATGGTTGCCAAATGATTTCAGCATTTGAAAGGCCGATGTGTTAATTATAATTTAATTTGCTATTTGGAGAGGAACGTAGATTATATACAGAATAACAGAGCTGAAATGAGTACACCCATGAAACATACCCTACCCGAACCAAAAAGAGTAGTTCCGGTAATAACTATAATATCCACTTACACTCTATTCGGTATCCACTTCCATTATTTCAAGTTGGGTTTTTCACTTTGGTTATTTCTGTATTTTGGTTCCATTGTTTCAGCAACATTAACACTATTGTGCATGCTCAGTTGCTGGACATGATATAACAAAAATGACTCAGAAAACAAAATAACCAAACTGAAACAGCATACCTAAAAAAATCCCAAAAAATCCCCAAAACAAACACAAACACAGATATGACAGTACCGATTTCCGTTGTGGATATTATTTGGGTATTCAAAGGGTTACCATGAATAATAAACCCAGTACCCAGTTCAGCTCTACAGGACAGTACAGATATCAGTACTAAGGATGACCTTGTGACTTGGAGGGGATTAAGACGCCCATCACTGATGGGGTCCAGCCCCCCTCTGATTACCCAGGTTCGCAATCTTGAAGTGCTTCTGGACCCCTTGCTGTACCTGGAACATCAGGTTACATCAGTGGCCAGCAGCGCTTTTCACTAACTCCATCTGGTGAGGAGGTTGTGGCCCTTTCTTTCTGATTCACATCTGGCCACCATCATCCATGTCTTCGTTATCCGAAGGCTAGATTACTGCAATGCGCTCAATGTGGGGTGGCCCTTGGTGACTGTTTGGAAACGCAGCTGGTGGAGAATGTGGCAGCCTGGCTCCTTTTAGGAATGGGTCAGCATGAGCACTTTACACCTCTGCTTTGCAGTCTGCAATGACTTCCTATAGCTTTCCAGGCACAAATTCAAGCCACACATATCTGAAATACCACCTTCCCTACCATGCTCCACTGTGACCCTTGTGGTTGGCTGGGAGCAATCTCTTGCAGTTACCACCTGCCCCATACGACAAGGGCCCATGGAGAGAAATTCAGTTGCTGTCCCAGTATTGTGGAACTCCCCTTCTCCAGAGGTCGGTCAGAACCCCAGCCTAGGCATATTCTGGAGATAGTGTAAAACCTTTCTTTTAGGCAAAGCGTTTGGCAGGTGGGGGTAGAGGTTGGGGTTGGTGGACTTAGGGGTGAAGGTGGGGTTAGGGATTGGTGTGGGGATGAAAGGGATTTTAATGTATTTTAATTTAGTTTGTGTTTTTAATATTGATACCCTAGGTCCTAGGGGAAGGGTGGGGTAAAAAATTCAAATAAATAAATAAATAGAAAGGACTGATCCTGACTGATCCCCTCCAGAATATTGCTACTCCACCACTCCAAAGAGATGGCAGTTTTGCTGCTGAGAGCAGAAGAGTCTATTTTTAGACATCCCCCCACCCCCGCACATATTTTGGCTGCAGGGGGGAATGCGCAGCCAGAATATGCACAGGGATTGGCCAGTCTGAAAGTCCCATCCCACCCCCAACCCCCACATGGCTTTGCTGACAGACACGTGCAGGGATGCAGAGCAGAAAATCAAACTCTGCATCCATGTGCATGTCTGACAGCAAAGCCACACAGGGGTGGGGGCTTTCAACTGGCCAATTTCACTGCATATTATGACTGCGCATTCCACCCTGCAGCCAGAATATGTGCCGAGGGGTTGGGGTGGGGGTTTCTGAAAGTGGCCGGGATCGTGGCCTTGATTTTCTTTTTTTAAAATTGTTTGTTAATAGTTTGCTCAGTTCTTGGCTTTTTTGCTATGCTTGTTTTAAAAAGAGCAACTTACTGCTAGTTATAATGGCACCTTTTATGTCATGGGCATCTACTCGCTATGAAATGAGCCCTACAAGTTCCTGAATGACACAAAACCATTTGCAGCTATGGCCTTTACTTACTTATAACTTAGATTGGTTGCCAAAGCTCTGTTATTACAGCTGATCTCTTAAGAAAACAATTGGCCAAACCTGGGGTAATTTGAGACGTGCTGCAGCAGTTCCCTGCCACAGCATGGAATCGTGAACTCACCCCCCTCCGGAATCATGCCGGTTGGTCAACAGATGTGCCGGCGGATTCCGGAGGTGAATCGGGGGAGAGGGTGTGGCCACGCGGCGCAACATGTGGCTGCAAAGCCACGCCCCCATGCTCCCCAGGCCGGCCGGCCTCCAGGAGATAGGTGGGCGCAGTGGCCAATCCAGCCGCTGCGCCCACCCACCCCCACCCCCGGGGAAATGGCCATGGCCCAGAATCAGCAGCGGTACCATCCGTCGATTCCGGGCTGTGGGGCAGTAACAGACGTGACACGACCACGGTCAATCATGGTGAATCCCCCCGTGATTTACCATGATAACGTCACGTCTGTTGGGCCGAAAAGAGATTCCCACTGGCAGGGATCTCTTTTCTGACCAACAGACATTACGCCACCACAATCACCACAGGGGGATTCACCATGATTGACCGTGGTGGCGTAACTTCTGAAATTACCCCTGGCTTCCCTTTCATTCAGTGTAGAAATGACAGGGTTAAAGGAAACAGCTATTTGGGGGGAATGGTTTCAGTTTTGAAAACATTTTTTTTTCCCAAGATTCTCATTAAAAGATGAATTCAACCAGTGTCCTTGAGACTGTTAATGAGATATGCTAATTCAGAATAAATAGGTCTGGTCTGAATTCTTGATAGGAAAACATCTGCTTGGATCACATGCACGCTTTCAAGGGAGGTAACTAGGTTTTGAGACAGTGAGATATGATAAGGAACACACAGATGTCTTGGAGGAAACAATTTAAAAGAACTAATTGTTTTCAATATAAATCTTGAAGGAAGTTCCTCCCCCCGATTTCAATGAAATTTCAGAGGTAAGGGAAGGCAACAGTCAGTGGGGCTAGCAAGCAATTAAGAGGACCCAACTATGCTCAGCAGTCAACGGAGCAGGACATCATACACCATACCAGGACAGGCCACAGAAGTCTTACAAATAGGCCATTTTTACATGGATGCCCCCACTACCACCACCACCACCACTTGGTATTCGGGCAGGTGTGTGGCTGGGGGGGCAGTCCATGTATACGGCCACCGGTGTGTGCGGGTGTGTGCAGGGGTGTGCGGATGTGGGGGGGTGCGGTGGGGGGGGATGTGCGGCAGGCATGTGCCCATGCAAACACCACGGGCAATGGGTGTTTGTGCGTTTGCGCTCCTGCCGCACACCCAACACCCACCACATACACACCTCCACCAACGGAGCCCTCCAACAGAACGGAGGATGCTCCATGGGTGTAGGTAGGTGTAGGTGGGTGTATGTCTGTGTAAATGGGCACACACCCACTTACACCCACCGCGCCAAAACACACCCCACCCCCATCCATGTAAAAACGTCCATAGAGGTGAAATGCTCACTATTTTTGTTGTTGTTGTTGACCTGAAAAACATTCTATAAAACATTTAAGCAACCCATTTTTCACAATTTCATTACACCAGTGCTCCAGAGTTTTCAGTGGCTATCAATTGCTTTCTGAGCATGACTCAAGGTGCTGGTTTTGACCTATAAAGCCCTGAGTGGCTTGGGCCCCAAGAATCTGAAAGACTGTCTCTTCTCCCATGTCCCATCACAGCCTCTGCGGTCGTCCAGTAGTGCCCCATTGGAGGTATCATCTGCGCATGAAGTTTATACAACAAAGGAATGCAGAGAGGCATTCTCAGTGACTGCCCCATGATTATGAAACTCCCTCATCTAAGCCCAAACCTGCTCATCTTCCAGAAATGATGTAAGACCTTTCTGTTTGGCCAGGCATTTGGCTGGCAGGGATACAGTTGGGTGGGATGAGGGCTAGAGGGTTGAGGGTACTAAGGGATTTTTTAGACTTGTTATATGTTGTAAGCAGTCCTGTGCCTTAATAGGAAGGGGAGGTCATAAATGTGACAAAATAAAATAAATAAATACATTTTGGTTCATTGGTTACTTCATCCATTTCCAGTTTGTTTTTGCCAGGAACAATGAAAATGTGTGGTAGAAAATGAAGGGTAAAAACTGGAAATGGCCAGGAACAAATCAAACAAACCAAACAAACCAAAATGGCATGAATGGTCTATTATCAAAAAGTGGTGAAGTGGGTGCAGCCTTCTACTAACTATTTATTTATTTTATTTATTTTTACAATTTATATGCTGCCCCCTCCTGCCTCAGGCATCTCGGGGCTGCTCACAAAATATTAAAACATTCCAGACTTTTAAACATTAAAATAAACCATAATAATATCAATTAAAAAAATATAAAACCTCATCCCCCCCAACCCAACCCATCCACCCCATCTCCCTCAGGAAAAGCCTGGTGGAACAGCCAGGTCTTACATTGTCTGTGGAAAGAGGGGAGGTCGGCAGCCAAGCAGATCTCCAATGGGAAGGAGTTCCACAGCGCGGCGCAGCCACGGAGAACGCCCTCCTCATAGTGGACACTCGGGAAACCCAGGGAACCCTGAGGAGGGTGCCCCCAGTTGACTGAAGGGGCCACTCTAGGACCCAGAGGGTGAGGCAGTCCTGCACATAGGCGGGGCCCAAGCCGTTTACGGCTTTAAAAGTCAACACCAACACCTTGAATTGGGCCCGGAAACCTACCGCCAGCCAGTACAAAGAGCAAACCACCGGTGTTATATGCTCGTGTCAGCCTGTCCCCATTAAGAGACGGGCCAGCACATTCTGCACCAGCTGCAGTTTCCAAACCAATACCAAGGGTAGCTTCACACAGAGCGCGTCGCAGTAATCCAGTCTCGAGGTAGTAAAAGCATGGATAACCGTGGCCAGATCCGAGTCTGAGACATACGGCCTAAGCTGACAAACCAGATGTAACTGGCAAAAAGCTCCTTTTGCCACAGCTATCACCTGAGCATCCAGGCGTAGCTGTGGGTCCAGACCACTCCCAGACTCTGGACCTGAGAAACCGGGTGGGAGGGGGGTTGACTCCATCAATGATGGAGGCCATCACCACCCCAGTCTTCCCCACAACCATCACCTCCGTCTTGTCAGGATTTAATCTCAGACAGCTTGCCCTTATCCAATCCCCCACGGTGGACAAACACTGGGTAAACACCGAGACTGCAGGCCTCAGTCGGAGGAAAATGAAAGATATAGCTCGCTGTCATCAGCATATTGATGACAGCTCACTCCATACTCCCTAACAAACTCTCCCAAAGACTGCCTGTACATGTTGAACAGGAGAGGGGATAGGATGCAGCCCTGCGGTACTCCACACATGAGGCCCCAGGGGGAAGATGAAAACTCCCCCAGCACCACACACTGGGTTCTCCCAGCCACAAATGAGCAGAAACATTCAATAACAGTCCCACCAATCCCTGCCCGGTTCTGCAACTGATCACCAATAACTCATGATCAATGGTATCAAATGCAGCTGAGAAATCTAACAAGATCAACAGGCTCTAACGACCCCGGTCTAACTCACAAGAGAGCTCATCGGCCAAGGCCACAAGCGCAGTCTTCATGTCATAACCAGGATGAAAGCCCGACTGCAAGGGTGTTAGGCTCAGGGGTCGCTGGAGGCGGGGTTGGGATTCACAGCAGGGGACCCATAGGGTTAGAACGCATCAGCGGCACATCCAGGCCCCTGCACGATGGGAGCGTGTAGGGAATGAGGAGGAGCCGGTGCTGATAGCAGACACCTCCCCTGAGGCATTGGGACTCCCGCAACTGACAGGTGAGGGGGAGAAGTCTGTGGCCGCGCCAGCGACCGCTCTGGGGGGCCCCACCCGCACACTGTGTTGCTTGGTACGATTGCACGGCCTGGGGGGGTGGGGCTTGCCTGACTTAGAGATGCCGGGGCCACTACAGCACTGCCAGAGAACAGCAACGCTGTGAGACTGGCCCCAAACGTTTGAGACAGAGCAAGGAAGTATCCAAGTGATTGTGTGTGTGCGTGTGTGTGCGTGCGAGCGTGGAGGTGTGCAAAAGATAGAGCGGGTGTAGTGAGAGGGAGAGGGAGAAAGAGAGGAGGAGACAGGGAGCGTGAAAGGGTGCGAGCATGGTGAAGGCAAGGGAGTAAGAGAGCTAGAACAGTTGTAGTGGAAGTGGGGAGAGAGCGGGAGCAACAAGCGTGAAGTGTGATTGTGTGGGTGAGTGGCACTTCCTTTTTGACCCCTCTCCATTCGGGCCCCCCTCCTGTACTTTGACCCGGGTAGAGGCTTCACCCGTCCCCCTGATCCTGGTACCACGTCCCTCTCCTCCTTCCCCCACTCACCCTTCACCTTCCTTCTCCCCTTTCCCCTTTTCAAGGCACGGTGTAAGAGAGGTGATAAGGGTGGCGGTTGATGTGCATGAAGGGGCCCCACTCAAGGTTGCATCCATTCTCCACCCCTATGATGATAAGGCCTCATCTCTGCTGAGAGACATTGGGCCAAACACTATCCTGAGGGGTATTGAGCCTTTTACCCCTTGCGTGGGACCTCATGATTGTCTGGGGTATGGTATTGAGAGTCAGGGATATCTGGCTGCATCTGTGGGTTTTCCCTTCCTTTCCCCTACCCTTCCCAACAGAAGGATCAAGAAAATTAATCCGGTCCAAATTACACTGAAGCTGCTGACCCACCACCCATTCAATAACCTTCCCTAAAATGGGAAGGTTAGAGACTGGCCAATAACTGGCAAGGACATCGACATCCAAAGATGGCCCAGCACCCTACCCTCCCCAAGGGAGGCTTTGACTATCCTCACCAGCAATGGCCCCAATGTCTCCCGGCTAGCCTTAACCAGCCAGGACGGGCATGGATCTAATTCAGAATTGGTGGCTCGAACAGCCCCAAGAGCATTCCACACATCTGAGGGCGACACCATTCAAAACTTATCCCACAAAACAGGACCAGACCAGGCTTCCACTGCCTCAGACCCGTTCTCTGCTAAAAAAGTCACATCAAAACCATGGTGAATTTGAGTGATTTTATCCACAAAATGTCCACAAACAAATCACAGTGAGCATTTTATGGTTCCACATCCAGGTGGAGAGTGGCCGGACTGACCAGCCCCCTCACTACCCAAAACAGCTCAGTCAGGCGGGACTTAGCGGATGCAATGTGGGCAGCAAAGAAAACCTTCTTTGCTATCCGCACCGCTACGGTATAGGTACATAACCAGACTCTATGCCGCAACCGGTCCACTTCAGTACACGAGTGATGCCAGTGTTGCTGTAACCGTCGCCCTTCCTGCTTCATCTGCCACAGAGCTTCATTGTCGGCAATTCGGGAGCGAACACCTGGGAGTCACACAGTCGATGGCCTTCGTCAGCCTGATATTCCACCTAGACACGAGGTCATCGAGCGAGCGGTCATTGAGGTCAGAGGAAACATCCCCTAGAGCTATCTGGAATCATTCAGGTTCCATAAGTCTTCGGGGGAGAGCCAACCTAACTGGTTCCACACCCTCCCGAGGGCCGACATGCGCCAGGATATCCGCCCGGAGGAGATAATGATCTCTAGGAGATCAGTGGTTCTACTAGTCTTTTTCATTTTAAAACAAGGGAATCTCTCTTAAAGTGGTAGAGTCACAGTTCTGGACAGACATCAGAGGTCATCTAATCCAATCCCCTGGAGAGAAGCATGATTCAGCTATGCCTAAAATCACCCCTATCAGATGTGTATTCAGCCTCATCTTAGAAACCTCCACTCAAGGAGATTCCACCCTTTTTGTAGGCAAATTGTTTCACTGCCCAACTGCTCTTATGATTAGGAAGGTTTTTTTTACTAATATTTAAACTAATTCTACCTAACTAATTCTCCATCTTCTCTTATCCTAAGTGGCTGCAGAGCACAATTGTTCTCAATCTTCTGTGTAGCAGCCTTTTAAATTTTTCAATCTTTAAATGTGACCATTAAAAGCTGCTATTTAGTTTCACAAAGCTACTGTCAGACTATCCAGTAATTTTTTTTTTAAAATCCCACCCCCATAAACAGACAAAGAAATCAAATTGTTATTCAATTATAGTGTAATTTGGCTCAGATTCTCGGTCATGGCTGAGAAGCAGATAGTACAGTTCAGTTTATTACAAACTCAACCTTTGCATTCCCTGATCCTGGTTAATTGTGCACTGATGGAGTCTGCTGGGATAACTGCAGAGTTTTTATCCCTCTCTAGTATCTGGCTGATCCTAGATGGCCCTTCCTAGAATAAATTACATTGGATTTAAAGTGAGTACGGCTTGTCATATGATGTAGGGATGTGCAGCAGGAACCAACTTCGTTCTTGTTTTAACTTAGTTAAATAAATTTTTAAAAATAAATAAATCTGTATTTGTTTTCTGTTTAAAACTAAATTTAGTTACTAAATTTGTTTCCCATTGTTTTCAATGAGAATCACTTTTCAGGTCTTCCATTCATTTAAATAGTGGCTTTAATTTGTCTCTCTGAGGGTGTTTATAGATGTGCATGAAACTTGCAGGTTACAGCAATCTCCCATGATCACAAGCACTCCTCAGCATATGTGCAAGTGCTGTTCACATGTCTCCCACTCCTCCGCATCACTTGTGAAAAAAGTCACGTGTTTCCTGGAAAGCCACATTTTGGCAATGGCAATTGGAGCAAATGGCAATCAGAGCAACTGGAACATTTAATTGGATTCAGTTCAATTGAATTCAATTGACCAGCGCATTTGAATGCTTTCAAAATGGCCATCAGAGCAATATTGGAACATTCAGTTGGCTTCAATTCAATTGGGTTCAATTCACTGGGGCATGTCAATGCTGTCAAAATTTCAACTGGAGCATTCAATTGGATTAAATTCAGTTGGATTCAATTCATTGGAGCATGTGAATTCTTTCAAAATGGCAACCGTAGAATTCAGTTGGATTAAGTTCAGTTGGATTCAATACACTGGAATGCTTGATATCTCCTGTCTTGTGACTGCTCCCCCTTCCCCTCTGAGTGCTTTGCACCCTGGAACCCCTGAACAATAACTCATGTTGTGACTGCTCCCCTTTCTCTCTTAATGCTTTGCAGCCAGCTAACACTGCACAGAGTGCAAAGGGAGGGGGGATGAAAATGAATGTGCTCAAACAAATTTTGCTTCACATCTGTTTTGTTTACCTCTGTTACTAAAACAAATGTGGGAAAATTTGTTTTAGTAACAGAAGTAACTAAAGCAAATTGCACATGCCTAGTATGATGCCGTCAACTTACTCTGCCGTGAGATCTAGATTTAATGCTTTTGGTTGACCATCCATGTATTAATTTCCTAAAATAGCCTCATTCTCAGTGTCCTCGGAATATTTTACTGGGACAATATGGCCATAATCCTTAAATACTTACTCTGGAATAGAATCCATTGAAAGCAGTAAGACTACTCCTAGAATAAGAATTTTGAAGATTTCAGCCCTAGGGAAGAAATTTAGAAAACAAGAATGGCTCCTAGGCATGTAACCACTCTGAGCTTTAGGGGAAGGGCAGAATATAAATTTAAATACATAAATAAATAAAACGTCTATTGAAAATCAGTGGGAGTACAGTGCTCTACAGGTCACATTTTCAGAATTGCCCTGCTCTCATTTGTTCAATATACTGCCTTTTTAAAAAAAATCTAGCCCTAAGAGCCTCAAGTCCAAATTTTCTTGTTTAGGTGCTTGGAAATGACAGACTTTCTTCGGTGAGTCTTTGTAGACCCAACTCAAGTATGCATTGGAACAAAAAAGAACAACCACCAGAATTCACTGCATCTTCACTCAGATGCTCATTTATATATAGTACCTTACCCCCAAAACTCAGTTCCAAAGACAGAAAGAAAAAACAGATGTGACAATAGCACTCTGTGGCCCACTTTGCCCTACTTTGGCCTAGATCTCACCTGGACATGTGTGCAGGTGGGTGCCACCAGATGTTGGGCCAGGATTGTCCCGTGCCAGGGCATACATACCCCGTGCAGGATAAGACCCACCCAACCAGGCTTAAGCGGGCCACAGTGGGCTATTAGATCTGTTTCCAGGATGGCATACTGGCCCGGGTCAGGGCCACCATGGCTGGCAGCCATAACTGGCCATAATTGACTGCCATGGTTGCCTGTCATGTTCGGGGTGGGGTGTTGGGCACCGTGCAGGAGTGGGGGTGGCTAGTTGACCACACATTCATGGTTCTCCCTGCCCTCCCTAGGCGGAAGGATAGGGGTGTGCATTTTGTTTTCATTATCATAATAACAAAAATGAAAATTGTGATTTTTGTTTTCATTATTGTAAAAACAAAAACGGAAAATAATAACAAAAACAAAAACAAAATTTTCTTTTTGAAATAATGGGAAAAAACTGAAAAACATATTTCTGGTTAGTATTTTTGTTTTGTTTTTTAATTCAATTCTGATTAAACTTGGGGAAATTGTATGCCCAATGGAGGGCACTATGTGTACCAAATTCAAAAAGGTTGTATAAAGGGAACCAATTCTAGAAGCAATTGAATGTTGTGTTTTTAAGAAAAACTCCATACACATTCCTGGCTATACCTTTTTTATCTTCCATCCAATTTGCATGAAACCTGGAGTCTAGAAGCAATTGAATGATGTGTTTTTAAGAAAAGCTACATACACATTCCTGGCTATACCTTTTTTATCTTTCATCCAATTTGCATGAAACCTGCAATAATTACGTCGTGCCCAACTGTTAGGAAATAAATGAGGTGGCGTGCCTCAATTTACCTCAAATGGGATCAAAGGTTGCCAAGAAACATGCCAAAGTATGCGGGTACAACTATATTTTATTGGATAGACACTTAACATCTGGACATGGCAGTGTTCTCAGTTACAAACCCCAGTAACCCAAGATATCTTACGTGTCAGAGCCCAATCCGCAATACAGGCTGGTTCAGGGGAGGAGGGGAGGGGGCCCAGCAGGCAGCATGACCCACCGTCATGGGTCTGGGGCAATCATTCCTTGCACAGAGGCGCTGTCGTTCCACTGCATCAAGCCACTCCAGCCCCAGGACCCACAGTCTGGGTTCTGGGGTCAAGTTACAGGCAGGGAGGGCTGTGGCCAATATCCAGAAGCTGCCACTCTAGCCCCAGGACCCACTGTCATGGGCCTGGGGACATCATTTGTTGCACAGAGAGCCTTTTTACGAACACCCGAACCAAACCGAACATGACCGAACCGAGCGGCCAAATTGAACGCCGTGACCGAACCAAATGGGCGAACCGAATCGGACCGAACCGAACGGCCAAACCCGAATCGCAATCTGTTCACCCATCCCTAGAAGTCGTAAATAACTCACACTCTAGCAGGAAGAATGTATTTCCAAGGCCGTACCAACTACCCCAGATGGCCACTATCTCTAATAAAGAAGGCTTGAAAGACTTAGATAACCTCAAAGGGTCAGACCAGCAATTAAGCAGTGGAGAAGGAGAAACTTCCCAAAAGTGAAAGCAGTTTTAATGACTATGCTCCAAATAGTAAAGAGATTAAGTCAGCTTACTTCTGCACCTAACATGATTAAAAGAGGGGACCCTGCAACATGTATTCATAACAAATAAAACTATAAAAATGACCTCCCAGACCCCTATCCTTGTCCTTGGTGCTTGACGCTACTAGCTTTACAGTAAGCCTCATGGGCCTTGGACCCTAAACAACGCTCAATCTGCCTGAAACTTGGCCCCAGAACCTTGACGGTGGATCCTGGGACTGGAGTGACTGTTTCTTGATGCAGTGGAATGACAGCGCCTCTGTGCAAGGAATGATGGCTCCAGACCCATGACGGTGGGTCCTGGGGCTTAGAGTGACAGCTTCTAGATATTGGTCACAGCCCTCCCTGCTTGTAACATAGCCCCAGAACCCTGATGGTGGGTCCTGGGGCTGGAGTGGCTGTTTCTTGATGTGGTGGAATGACACACACTCTGTGTGAGGAATTATGGCCCCACACCCATGACGGTGGGTCCTGGGGCTAGAGTGTCAGCTTCTAGATACATATTAGCAATAGCCCTCCCTGCCTGTAACTTGGCCCCAGAGTCCTGATGGTGTTTCCAGGGGCTGGAGTGGTTGTTTCTTGATACGGTGGAATGACAGCGCCTCTGTGCAAGGAATGATGACCCCAGACCCATGACGGTGGGTCCTGGGGCTAGAGTGGCAGTTTCTAGATACATATTGGCCACAGCCCTCCCTGCCTGTAACTTGAACCCAGAACCTTGATGGTGTTTCCTGGGGCTGGAGTGGCTGTTTCTTGATACAGTGGAACGACAGCACCTCTATGCGAGGAATGATGGCCCCAGACCCATGACGGTGGGTCCTGGGGCTAGAGTGGCAGATTCTAGATACATATTGGCCACAGCCCTCC
>QEPC01011901.1:666887-728155 GCA_003113815.1 Sphenodon punctatus | reverse complement strand
GGAAGACACCTGGCTGGGGAGGGGGAAGCATTGGGAGGCCATGCTTGTCTATGGTTGCTCGGAGGGGTGGAGAATGGGAATCCTTCCTGTCCAGAGGGAGTAAATTTTATGTAATTATACACATTTGCATAATTAAGTGGGGCCTAATTAATTATTATTATTATTATTATTATTATTAACAAACATTTATATAGCGCCAGCAGTGTACCTGGTACTTTAAAAAAGTAATAAAATAGACATGGTCCCTGCCCCTAGGGCTTACAATCTTGATGCGGTGGAATGACAGCACCTCTGTGCGAGAAATGATGACCCCAGACCCATGACGTTAGGTCTTGGAGCTAGAGTGGCAGCTTCTGGATATTGGCCAGTCACATCCCTCCCTGCCAGTAACATAGGTCCCAGAACCCTGATGGTGGGTTCTGGGGCTGGAGTGGCTGTTTCTTGATGCAGTGGAATGACATCGCGTCTATGCAAGGAATGATGGCCCCAGACCCATGACGTTGGGTCCTGGGGCTAGAGTGGCAGCTTCTAGATATTGGCCAGCCCTCCCTGCCTATAACCTAGCCCCAGAACCCTGATGGTGGGTTCTGGGGCTGGAGTGGCTGTTTCTTGATGTGGTAGAATTACATCAGCTCTGTGCAAGGAATGATGGCCCCAGTCCCATGAAGTTGGGTCCTGGGGCTAGAGTGGCAGCTTCTAGATATTGGACAGCCCTCCCTGCCAGTAACGTAGGCCCTAGAACCCTGACGGTGGGTCCTGGGGCTGGAGTGGCTGTTTCATGATACGGTGGAACGACAGCACCTCTGTGCGAGAAATGATGGCCCCAGACCTATGACGTTGGGTCCTGGGACTAGAGTGGCAGTTTCTAGATTTTGGCCATAGCCCTCCCTGCCAGTAATGTAGGCCACAGAACCCTGACGCTGGGTCCTGAGGCTGGAGTGGCTGTTTCTTGATGCGGTGGAATGACATCGCCTCTGTGTGAGGAATTATGGCCCCAGACCCATGACGTTGGGTCCTGGGACTAGAGTGGCAGCTTCTAGATATTGGACATAGCCCTCCCTGCCAGTAACGTAGGCTCCAGAACCCTGAAAGTGGGCCCTGGGGCTGGAATGGCTGTTTCTTGATGTGGTGGAATGACAGCATCTCTGTGCGAGGAATGATGGCCCCAGTCCCATGACACTGGGTCCTGGGGCTATAGTGGCAGCTTCTATATATTGGCCACAGCCCTCCCTGCCAGTAACGTAGGCCTCAGAACCCTGACGGCGGGTCCTGGGGCTGGAGTGGCTGTTTCTTGATGCGGTGGAATGACATCACCTCTGTGCAAGGAATGATGACCCCAGACCCATGACAGTGGGTCCTGAGGCTAGAGTGGCAGCTTCTAGATATTGTCCACAGCCCTCCCTGCCAATAACATAGGCCCCAGAACCCTGACTGTGGGTTCCAAGGCTTTCGTGGCTGTTTCTTGATACAGTTGAATGATGGCTCTCTGTGAGGGGAACGACGGGCCCCAGAACCCATGGCACAGATAGCATGGGTGGCATTGGCAGCAGCAGAGGACATTGGATTGCTGGGGTGTAGAACCCATGGCACAGACAGCAGAGGCAGCATTGGCAGCAGACATTGTATTTTCCAGAGGCAGCATTGGCAGCTGGTGAAGACAATGGATTGCCCAGGCACAGGACCTGTGACTCGGACAACAGAGGAAGCATTGGCAGTAACAGCAGCAGACATGGGGTTGCCCAGGCACAGAACCCATGGAACAGCAGAGAAAGCAGCAGCAGAATTTGCCTGTACACAGCACCCATGGAGCCAGGATAGTTGGATTTGCCAGGGAATAGCTCCCATACAGTAGCAGACATCAGCAGCAGGATTGTGTGGGTACATTTGGATTGGCCATATCCCTTTGCACAGACAGCATATAGGCCTGGCCTGGGGGCCATTGGCACTAGCAGCATCAGACAGTGGTTGCCAGGGTACAGAAAACTTTGCACAGACAGCATATAGGCCTGGCCTGTGGGCCATTGGCACCAGCATCACCAGACAGTGGTTGCCAGGGTAAAGAACCCATGACACAGACAACATATAGGCCTGGTCTGGGGGTCATTTGCACTAGCATCACCAGACATTGGTTGCCAGGGTACAGAACCCTTGGCACAGACAGCATGTAGGTATGGGGGCCATGGGCAGCAGCAGCAGACAGTGGGTTGCCCGGGTACAGAACCCCTGGCACAGCATATAGAACTGGAGGCCATTGGCACTAGCAGGAGCAGACATTGGTTGCCAGGGCAGGCAGGCAGTCAGGCGACATGGTATGAGCAGCAGGCAGGCAGACTGAGGCAGGGGTCGAGCTTTGCAACCTGGGAGGGCAGGCAGGCAGGCAGCGTGGCATGAGAGGCAGTAGGGCAGGTGGGCTTGGGCAGGCTTTGAGCTAGGCAACCTGGGTGGGCAGACAGGCACCTTGGCATGGGAGGCAGGAAGGCGGACTGAGTATACTTTGAGCTTGGCGGCAAGCTGGGTGGACAGACACGCAGCATGGCATGAGAGGCAGTAGGGCAGGCAGACTGGGACATTGGCATCAGGGGACTCAGATAGGCTAGTAAAGACTTGCAGTGCAAGAGAGCGAGAGCCAGTCACATAGGCGGGCCGAGTTCATGTAACCATAGGCCGACTGGCAGGCTTACAGTTTGTTTCCCAATGCCACCCTGCATCATGCGGTCAGTCAAATAATGCAGCTGAGGCTGTCTAGTTTGAGAGAGGGGGGGGCTGGATGCATGCCAGGCATTGGGAGGGAGGGACAGCACCTCAGCAGCATAGGAGCAGTAGCCCTAGGCCAGATTAAGGAGGAGGAGCCCCATCCTGACTGCCCCTGGCATGGAATGGCATGTGCCACTGCATCATCCCTCCTTGTCCAGGGGCAGCTCGGGGAATCCCAGCAGCGGAAGGTTCACCTTTAAGAAGAGCAACTGCTCCACCAACTTGGCCCCCAGTCTCAGGCGGTGCAGGGAGCAAATGTCCTCCGCCACAGAGAACACCTTCTCGCTGGGGACACTGGTTGGTTGGCAGGACAAGATACCCGTGGACACTTTTGACAGAGCCGGCCACACGTTGGTCTTGCCAGCCCAGTAGGCCAAGGGATTGCTGCTGGGATCAATGCATGGCTCCTTCTCCAGGTAGGTCTCCACTGCTGCTGAGGCACCATCATACTCCCTCTGGTAGCTCTGGGTGGGCACCACCTGCCCCACTGCCCTCAACCATGCTGGTTGCCCTTTTGTGCTGGGCCCCATGCTCCCCAGAGTGGCCTGCACACAGGAGGACCTCCTGGCAGTAGGGGTCCTGCTGCTGCTGCTCATCCTGCTGCTGGTGCTGGTGCTACCGCTAGGGCTGGGAGCAGGGATAGACCCAAATGGCTGGAAGGGGTCACTGCTCCCACTCCCACCATCCCCTGGGGTGTCCTGCTGAATAGTCCACTCTGCCTGCCGGACCTTCTCCACCAGCACACGCTTCCGGAGGCCATAGACTGCTGTCTCATGTGCCATGCTGCCCTTGATCCTGGGGACCAGCATGGTTGCCAGGACATATTCCTCCCAGCTCAGGAGCTCATCAACGCGCACACTCAGCCCCGCCTTCAGCTTCCCCCCATTGGCCCCCTGGTGCTGCCCCTCATGGGCAGGCTGCCCGGCACCCTGTTCAAGGGGAGGTGGGCACAAATCCGTACCCACCCCCCGCTTATGGAAGGGGAGTGTCCCTTATCATCACAATCCCATCCTGCAGCACTGTGACAGAGGACATAAGAAAATCTCTATTGGCTCTTTCCTAAACTGATGTTTCCAACTTCCCAGTAACAAGTGTGGTGGTGATGGCGGGGGAGACATTGGGATGGTCACAGCACAGAATGAGGCTATTTGGTTTATATTTCTGCTGGCCAATTGGCATCACAAACCGATCTTATACCACAGTAACATGTGAGAGAATCCCTGGCATAGGGTCATTCTCTGTATATGCTGTGCAGTCTTATAATATTGTAACCCTTTATCACATCTTTTCGATATTTGGCAGAGATGATCCTGAGAGTGTAATATACAGCCCTGCCAAATTCCACGTACAATGATTGGATTACAAAGATATTTTAGTCAGACATACATTTATAGGTTAATTACATATACCACCAGTACTCTTTATCCAATCCTTCTGAAATCTGGCATAGATATTAAGCTTAGGGAGGGGTATAAACTTGCCAAGTTAAATCCACAGTGGATGGGAGACAAATAAGTTAAAGCCAGTAATGTATATACAGATTTTTGCAAAATAGCATAATTCAACTACTTATAAAATCTGATTCCTTTATCCAATCCTTCTAGAATTTAGTAAACGCAATGTCTTCCATTGGCGGTACAACCCCCATACGTTACATCTAAATATAATGAAAAATTTAAAAGTTACATCCAAAAATGTGTTTTTAATTGAAACCAAAGGAGATCAAAAATGAAAGCAAAAACGAAAATGAATTTTTGATATTTTTGAAAACAAAAATGACAAAAACAAAACATAAAACCAAAAAACGACATGGGTCCCTAGTGCACACCTCTAGCACCCTGACCATGAGCACATTTGTTCAGCTACCCAACCGAGCCATGGACCATCTCCAACATGGTTTTCCTCCCTGTTCCGGATTTGGCTACCGCCTTGCCAACATCACGTGTCTTTCTACCTTGGGTAAGTTTTCATTCAAATTATAAACACAAACTCTTACTCCAGAGGTAAATCACCTCTTAAGTTCCTGGACAAGGTTCCTTGCATCTGCCTTTTCCTTTATCATTCTTCTCTCTCTGACCTCCACCAGTAAGTTCTTTCCCAGACCTGGGTTATCACCCTAGTCAGCTCCCTGTCTCAACATCAGTGCTCCTTCTCCAGTCCTGGCTAGCTGCTAAATGGCTTTATCTCAGGGCTTGCAGCGTTTCTACCTTGCAAAGGGGAGTGGCCACTGAAAGCAGCAAACTCGCTTAAAGGGACAGATGCCCACCATACTGTGGCATGCTTCACAGGGGTTGTATCCTGAAAGGACTCACCACCCCATCTCTTACAGTGCTATATCCCTATCCTCAACACTTAAGCTGTAAGGTCTTCAGGACAGAGATTGTCTAATACTAAAGATGTGGTCTTCAAACACCTTATTTGGAGTAGTCCCATTGACTTCAATGGGATTACACTTAAGGAACTGTTTTGAAGATTGTGCCCTATATACATTGCTTGGCACAATCAGGTCTTAATTTTTACTGGGGCCATAGGGTGCTACTTGAATAATGATTAATATAATATAATATAATATAATATAATATAATATAATATAATATAATATAATATAATATAATATAATATAATATAATATAAGCAATAGTATGAACACAGGTTTCTCTCCATATTGGCACTCCAGTGTCAGGGCCCGTCTTCGGCGGTACTTATCCCAGCTGCTGCAGAGGTGGCGCTGCGGTCGACGTGCATTGCACAGCAGCTGCAGTCCTCCCCAGGGGGTTGGGCCACATAGGGAGGTGGGGCTGGAAGACCTGGCTCCACAGACAGTAGAGAGCGGTACAGCAGAACCCCAGGCCCTGCCAGCAGGCGGGGATGGGCAGGACCCTCCAGCACGTTGCGCCCCTCTGTGCGACTGAGTGCATAGAGGGACGGGGCTAACACCTCATAAGGGATGGCCGGGGACACAGACAGCGCTGGTGATCAGCTGCACTGTGAGGAACTGGCCCCCCTCCGTTTGGAGTAGTGTGTGTGTGACGTGCTTGTGAGACTTGGAGGGAACTTGTGGTGGAGGGTTTGGTGGAAAGAGTGGTTGGTTGGGTTAAGTGTTCAGAGAGGGCGTGAAGGTCAGTGTCTGTGTTTAGGTCCACCTCTCTATTCCCTTTCGATAATTGTGTCAACTGGTGTAGTGTGTCTGTAGCTGCACTCCTTCCTCTCCACAGCTTCTGGGTCCTCCGTGCCGCATCTACCTAGGTAAGTGTGCTCTGTGTGTTCCCTACTCCCTCTGCCCTGGATCACATCACATCACATCACAATTTAATTTATATCCCGCACTTTCCCGGCATTACAGCTGACTCAAAGCGGCTCACAATGTAAATACACAAAAACCCTCACAGGGGCAACAATAATTAATATTACAATATCAAAATAACAAAATTACAATTTCCTACGCAAGGGAACTTATTATAGCTGCATCACACACTACAAAACGCCTGTCCCAACCCAACTGTTCTTATCCCACTGTATAAAATTAATTATCACTTCCACACACACACACACACACACACACACACACACCCCACACGCACAATTTCCACCACTGACTGGCCCTGCTGCCACCAGGACCAGCACAGTGGTAGTTCCTGACCCAACCTACCACTAGGGTTGAGTCAGGGCCCCCCACCTGCTGCCACCAGGTGGTCCTCCCCCTCCAGCCCCCCCCTGCTGCCACCAAGGGTCAAGCCAAAGAGAGACCTCCCCCCTTCCACTCCCCCCAACAACCCCAACTACAGACCCTTACCCCAACAGTCTGACACAGTAACATACACCCCCCTACAACAAAATTCCTCCCACCTCTCTCAACAGTTTTTTATACAGTATCTCCCCCTAGTCCCCTATAGTCCCCAAAGGACCCCTAAGGGTCTCACCCTTTGGCCACGGCCCCTTGGCCTGCGCCTGCAGCTCAGCCGGTCCGGGCTCATTCTTATAGCCCTTCCTGGTCGGGCATTAGGGGGTGGGGGGTGGGGTCCTGCCATGGCACCCAGGTGTGCCAATGTCCTTTGCTCTCCCCACCCCTTCCAACTCACAGTTTGTTGTTTTTCCTTCCCTGCAGGGACTGGAGCAGGCAATCCATCCCCCCAGCAGCGGAGCAGCGATGGCAGATGGAAAGGTGAGTTCCCCGTTTTCCCTCATTTGTGGAGCACCCTCACCTCAATTGTGGTGCACCCCCTTTCCCCCCTCAGCACTGTGTAGGTTAGAATGGTAGAGTGGGTGGTGTATGGTAAACTTGGTGTGTGCGTCACGTTTGTGGAAAGGAAGGGTTCAGCACAGGGCCTTGCTGACCTCCCTCCCCTATGATGATCTGGCCTTGTCCCATACGGGACTAATAGGGCCACCTAAGATCCTGAGGGGTTGTTTTTCTCTGACCATACTGTGGAACCCTTTGGTGTGTGTGTGTGTGTGGGTGAAAGTTGTAGAGACTGTGTTGTGGGTGGGCCCAGGTTGTAGACTCCATTCCACCTCCCCCTCCCCTAACATCCAGTAGTCTCACACTGCGTCTTGTGAAGAAATGTATACCTTGAATGGCCACCATGACTCTTACAATCCATTAAGGTATTTTACGAGAGCAGACGGCATGTTCATACAAGCTTATTAAAGTAAGGCGCAGATCTCAAACTGTACTAAGAATTTTGTAGCATACTTCATTAGTACTTTTCACTCAGTATATTGAAAGAGCCAGGGGTCATACAAATCAAATATATGGCAGTTAGGAGAAATTATGACAGAGAGATTGCTTAAGGTGAATTTTAAGGTTATAAAATAGACCAATTGGTAAGTATATAAACATATTAGTGACAGACTATTAGTCTGTCTTATTAAGGACATAAAAGAGCCTAAGGAAGCCAGGATTTTCTTCTTATATTGCGTAAGTGGGCAAACTGTGGCTCTACAGCCACGTGCAACTCTTTGGTAAACAGATGCAGCTCTTGGAATTAGGATACTCGCTTCACCCTCGCTATATTCTTACGCAGTGATTGTAAAGAAAGTTTTAATGAAAGTTTTACTTTACCATATTTTCTATTTCAAGGTGAATATTAGGGATGGGACTCGGGGAAATTTCAGATTTGCTTTTTTCGGATTCAGTTCTCAGATAATTTTGGTTCTCGGTTTTGTTTTGGATTCGGTTTTTCTGCATAGATTTTCTTTTCTTTTCTTTTTTTTGCATTGAAAAAAACCACATAAAAAACAATCAAAGCGAAAAACCCGACTCACCCAAAACTGAATCAAGAATTGAAATTTTGGTTGAACCGAATCGGCTATTTTCCGGTCAATTTGGTTGTAACCAAATCCAAAATTCCCATCACTAGTGAATGTTAATTGCAGGTTCTCTTCTCGAAGTACTGTCATGGAAACACAGATTTATCTATCCTAAGGATGAGGTCTTCATCTGGGTGAATCAGCACAGGTACAATGAAGGCCGCAGAACAGAGGTTACCAAGCCTTTTGCCTGGGTGATGCCGCCCTGATGCTTAAATACATTTATTTATTTATTTATTTATTTATTTATTATTATTATTATTATTATTATTATTATTATTATTATTATTATACATCTTCTCCCAATGATGCTCGGAGAACTTCACAGGCATAAAGCAGGTATCTGAAAGACCATCTCTTCCCTTATGTTCCGTTGTGGCCTCTGAGGTCGGCCAAGGGCGGCTAGCTGCCTGTGAGGTTCGTACAACACGGGAACGCAGAGAGGCATTCTCAGTGGCTGCTCCACATTTATGGAACTCTCTCCCCTATGCCTGAGCCTGCTTTTGGAAGAGATGTAAGACTGTCTTGTTTGGCCAGGTGTTTGATGGGCAGGGAAAGGGTTGGGTAGGATAGGGTGGAGGGGTTGGAGAGAGTTTGTTGGGTGGAGTTTAGGGTCTCTTTTTAATTGCTCTTTTTTTTTTTTTCATATATGTTCTTATATGTTTTATGTCTATATATTTTATATATTCTATAAGCCATCCTGAGCCTTTGAGGGAAGGGTGGGGTAAAATACATGCATGCATGCATGCATACATACAGACATACAGACATACAATAATCTAAAAGAATATAAAATCCATTTAAAAACAAATTAAAAGAGGAAAGTAAAGATAGAGGGCAGAATGCATTGAGGGGTACCAGCCCTGAATCCTGAAAGGACCTGGAGAACAAATAAGCCTTCAGGTGATTTTTAAAGGTGAGGAGGGAGAAACTGAGACAAACATCTGGAGGGAGGGAGTTCCACACTGAGGGGCCCACCACAGCAAAGGCCTGATCTCCCACAGTCTTTAGGCACAATGATGGGATCCCCAAACAGAGGGTGGTTTCTGAGTACAGACAACCACCAGCATGAGGTTCTAGGAGTAGGTCCTGAATAAAGTTGGGACCTATACCATGCATGGCCCTGAAGCCCAGCAGCACACTGGGTGTTTTTAGATGGATAGGCTGCCCCAGTGCTGCACGCAACAACCTGCTTCACCTCCAGGTGGTCCATCCATCTAAAGCCTGCAGCCCTGCTGGTGGCACTCCAGAACATTCCAGAGCTAGCCGACCAAACCCAGATCCCTGTCCCAAAGTGGAGCAGCTGTCCGTCTGATGTGCAAACTCATACTTTTCTTGCAACTGGTCATCCCAGGCAACAGCACAGAGTTGTGGGCAATCGTAACTCTATGACATTGAGGTGTGTGTGTACCTCACGGGAGGACAGTGGGTTGGGGAATCCACCAGGTCCATCTGATCCCAACCCAGGTGAGGCTAGGAGAGGGCGAACGTGGGGGTACACCTTCAGAGCAGCTCAGAGTTTGCAACCCCACATCCATCTGAAAACACACATTCTTGCATTCAATCCACCTCTCTACAGACAGCCAATGCAAAGAACGCCTTATAATATGATCATGGCTTCCCAAAACTTTGCCCACCCCTGTCACATTCTGAACAAGTTGCAAGCAGTGGGAAAGCACTTCTGGAATCTCACAGAAGACAGAATTACAAAAATCAAGCCTCATGGTGACAAGGACATGGGTTACTGTGGCGAGTTCAGTAAGGGATAAATAGGGGCATAACTTACACAAATTGTATAGCTAAAAAAAGGACCTCTGAACTACATTTGATGCCTGAGTTTTCATGGACAGAACATGATGTGCACTGCAACCTTGTTATGATGTAGATTGTTATAACACAACTTTGGTTATAGGGATGGGCGAACGCGATTTGGAAGTTCGGAGTTTGGACCGAACTCGACCAGTTCAGTCGACCAAACAGAACTTCCGAACCAAACTCGATTTTCAAACCGAACCGAACCGAATTTCTGAACTCGGTTCTGTTCATCCACCCCTATGAGATAATATTCCATTTAGCTCAATGGGGTTTGAATTTCCGAACTCTGTTCGGAAGTTTGGAGTTCGGACCAAACTTGAATAGTTCGGTCGACCGAACCGAACTTCCAAACCGAACTCAATTTTCAAACCAAACCGAACCAAATTTCTGAAATCAGTTCTGTTCACCCATCCCTATTTGGTTATAATATGGTGTGAGACATGGCTCCCAACATGTCATCAAAATACAGTACTACATTTTGGTTTTCAATTACAATCACAGTGTGACCATTAAGTGCATCCAAAGGGGCAAGATTTAAGCATCTTCATTATAATGCACATTCAGTTATAACATGGTGGAAGGCCTGACTCCCAAACACTGTGTTATTATAACAAGGTCGTACTGCAATTCTGTGGCCCCAGAAAGCAAACAAACATGCAAAGTATATCAAATAGCAGTGAACATCATGAGCCTTTCTGCATATAGCATGAACTCAATTGGGGTTCAGATCAACATTTTGGGAAGTTCTGCCATAGTTATGCTGATTGACACCAGCTATAGATCTGACTTGGGTTTTTTCTAATTAAAAGAAAAATCATTGAAAGAATACTCAGTACACATTGGAGTACTAGAGATATGAACTGTGAATAACGCAGATGAAGGTAGGATTTCAAGCACAACCTTACTAGGTTAATGGACCAAATAATGTCTGAAAAGTAGGGCTGAAACAAAGTCTTCTGAAAACTTTGGAATTTGGCAAAGATTATAGTATTCGCTTCTGAAAATCCAAATTCTAAAGTTCCGATGACCAAGGCCGTTATTCAGAAACCTCTAGAAAACTTCTGAAACTTCAGAAACTGCTGTGCGCTGGGGGGCTGGTGGACAGTTGAGCTTCTTTTGGAAATGAAACCTAGTGCCATATTTGGTAGGAGGGGGTATGGGAGGGGACAGTTGAATGATGGTAAGCCAGATGGCAAGTTTTGATTGGTTGGCCAAGCTACATGGCAATCTCTTGATTGACGGGCAGGATAAGGTAAAAGTGGCTTCAGCCATTTTGTCCTGTGAATTCTCTTCTGTGAATTTGGCTGTGTGCTACAGTGCTACTGGATCTGTAAGTAGCTGGATGGGGAGGGGAGGGGTGCCTGTCCTGGTATGGTATGGTATGGCCTGTCCATAGGACCAATGCTGGGGGATGGGGGTTACCTTTACCTTTACTATGCCATGCAATTTTTAAAAAAATAAAAATAATAATTGGATGTCACATTGCTTCTCGTTCTGCCTGCTGCTTGGTTGGCACTTGGCACCATGAAGCCAGAGGCAGAGCAATCTCAATCTCTCTGTCTGACTCCTCTTCCCCTTGCCTGGTCTGTTCAAGTTACCGGTGCCACAGAATCATGCCATGTCAACAGGGTGCTGGTGTTTGGTTTGAATGTTTTGTTTCCTTACTGGTTTGGGGCTGGGAGTCTGCTTTCTCTGTTTAAGTCTGGTCCTTTCAAGTTACCAATGTCTGGTCTGTTCAAATTACCACTGTGCCACAGTACCAATGCCATGCCAAGAGGGTGCCTGTGGGGGTGTGTGGATGTCTGGTTTCCTCCTCGTAGGTGTTATCAGGCTGGCTGGCTTTTGGTGGGATTTCTCCACACAGTTGCACTGTTTTGTTGTACTCTTCTTGAGCGAATGTCCCACTCTTGCTAGCCTGTTTTTTCTGTGCGCTGCTTGGTTGGCACAAAATGATTTTACAGTGGGTGCACTCCCTGCTGAGGTGGGCCATGCTGTGGGTACGCACACTATTGGGCTTGTTTTGTTATTATTTTATTTCTTTTGAACTCAGTTACACTTTTGTGGGATTTTCTTCTGGAGAGATTGTCCCACTCTTGCTAGTCTGCTTTTCTGGGTAGTGCTTTGGCTGTGAGTTCAAAAACTTTTGCCAAGATGTGACCCGCCGGGGCACTGGGGGAATAATTACTAGTTTCTTTCTGGTTAATAACATTGGGGGAGGGGGTCATGGGGCTTGCCTTATATTGGTGGACTGGGCACACACAATGGAGGCTTTTGGGGGGCAGATGTCTGGTTTCTTGTGTGCGGTTGTTATGGCTGCTGGTCTGACTGGTGGCACCCACTGGGCTAGGGCTGATGCGGCAGCAGCTGTTACCGCACCGCCATTCCATTTTGAGAACTCGGGACTTACTGTGACTTCCCGCCAACTTCCCCTCGATATTTGCACGATTCCGCATTTGCTGCTGCCAGTTGCTGCAGATGCGGCATGTCCGTGGTTTGTGAATTGATCCGATGTTCCCTACATTTGCGGAATAGCCACACAATGTTGCCGCATACAGCAAGCGGTTTTATGCCGCCTTCCGCCTTGAGTGCAAGTCCACGGCAAGCCGTGAGATTCTCAGACTCTGAATGAATGATGAATGAATCATTGATGAATACATTGAAGAAAGGTGGGGGGGGGTGACTGACTACCTGCTTCATTCTCCACCTTCCCCTGCGCACGTTGGGGTGCGACGGGCACGGGGCTATAGGTGGATAATGTGGCTAGGCTAGCTGATGAGATCATTGCTACAGTGCTGCTAACTCTCTGATTGCGCTGTCTCCGACTCCGCTGCAACTGCCGCTGCTAGTTACTCTGTCTGGGACTAGAGTTCAAGGCTTCAAGCAGGGCACCTGACCCAGGTCCTGATGGTGGTATTGGAGGAAACTCATCATTATCTTAACTATCACTGTGGTGTAGTGGGGAATGCGCCTGCCTGCTGTAGTTGACTTGGCCTGTAAAAACCAGGGTTCAAATCTCCTGTCTACCTTTTTTTTCTCTCTCTCTTCCCTAATATATTCTATCCGCTACAGCTATATTATCTCCAGTGAAGTCAACACATGACACCAACACTCTGTGGAAGCATCTGAAAATAAAACATACAACAAGGCTATCGATTCGTGGTCGCGTGGTTCCTTCATCTTTATTTAATAATTACTGTTAATGTCGCCTCCCCTCCCAGGCCAGCCTCCCAGTCCCAGACTAGTGCTATGATTTGGAGCATCAAATCCAAACGCTCCTGCGCCCCATTTACTAGAAGAAAATGTATGATAATGGGCCGGGGGAGCAGCAGAAAGAACACGGTGTGATGCCGACACCATGCTTCTTCATGCTGTGCCTGCTACCATGAACCCTGTGCCACCACATTAAAATAATAAAACTATCTGCTATGTGGGAGGGGTAGCTCAGCTCGTTCTGAAATCTGAACTTCTGAGTCTGACTCTGCACTCACCACCGGCTGTCACTTCATGCTGCCCCCTCCCATTGACTCCCGAGTTCCGATGACCTTGACCCATAAAATTAAATATCTTAATGGGTGGTGGGCCGGGGGTGGGGATTTGGCAAAGTTCTGATCTGAAGCCAGCCCTGATGCACAACAACAACCCAAGTTGCATCCAAGAACCCAGACCCATTGCATTCCAATTTCCATCCCTACTATAGTAAAACTGGGGTGTGTGGGTGTGAAGAGAGCCCGCCCCCCACCCGGTGCCTATGCATTGCAATTTGCAGCAATCTCACACACACACACACTGTCACACACACGCTCACAGTCGCTGTCTGACTCACTCCGACTCAGTCTGGGCTGGGGCTGGGGCTGGACTGGTGTGGTCATGGTGGGTGGCAGGCTGGGTCATGGTCCAGACTCACAGACAGCGGACGCCTGCAGGCTGTTGGTGGATGGAGGGGAGTGCAGCTGCTGGCTGGCTGGCTAGTTGACCCCCCACCCTCTATTACCCTGGGACTTGGAGTGCAGTATTTGGGAATGGGAAGGAATATGGGATGGGAGGGAGGGAAGCAATCTATCTGCAAATGACTCTGGGGGGGAAGGGGGCGGGGACAAATCACAGTAATAATCACAAAACCCAACAACTGGCAATGGCAACCAACTACATACATATCAATGATGAAACGTGTAAATCACAGTCACTTACACAAAAGTTTTTGGTAGATTTATGGTCAAAATTCAGCAACAGTTGGAATATCTCTCCTCATGTCGTGCCACATAACCGGTGTCGCTGCTCACAGCAGCTCCGTCCTTTCCAAGGAGAATAGGACCAAGGGAGGAAAATGGTAGAAGCCCCTCTATTTAAAGGGGCAGCAGAATGAAATTTAAATAAAAACAAAAAATAAGGGCGGTCTGGTCTCTGAATCTGGCCAATCAAATTGGGTCAGTGCAGGTCGCGCGGGATCATGCGGACAGTAGCACGGAGTCAACAGGAAACAATTTCAGGAATCTGTGTGGCAGAACCATGCTGCAATGCTGCAATACTCACAAAGCTGCTGTGCTTTTACAAACCTGCTGCTTCCGCTTGAAATTTGCAGTGAAGCAAAAATACCACGGTAGCAAATACGGAAAGCCGCAAGTGAAGGCATCAAAAAGCTCCCTCTTCTGATCCGTGCTGCTTTGTGTGGAAGAGAGCATTCCGTCGGTAAATGCTGCCATGACAGTATGCTGCTTCACCCCTACATGGGGCCACATTTGGACCCGCCAAAAAAGCTTGTTGAAACTTGATAGATCAATTTGATTTGCTTGCTAATGTGGTCTTTGGACTTTCTTTGGTGGGACACCCCAGTCCAACCCCCTCCCACCAACCCTGAATGTCAAGCCTTGCATGTGTACAATTCATTGGGCATGTTTGGGGCTGGGGGAACTTACTGATCACATACCCTTTTGGTTTTTTAATTACATGGTGGTGGTGGTGGTGGGGGTGGTGGTTTTTGTGCTGGCTTCTGTTCTGTCTCTTTCACTCTGTGTTTCATCCTGCTGGCAGGCGCAGCAGGGGGAGGAAGGGTTGCATGTGTTGTTGTGCACCTTGATTGGCTAGGCAATTAAGAGGGAGGGTGAAGGAGGATGGGATGGATGAGTTGTTGTACACATTGTGCACACCCTGATTGGCTAGGCAATTTATTTATTTATTTATTTATTTACATTTATTAGCCGCCTCCTCATACCCATGGCATCTCCGGGTGCCATACAACATAAAATACAAACAACAATAAAACATAAGAAATTTTAAAAAATGTAAACCCATCTAAAAGACCTTGATTGGCTAGCCAATTAAATGGCTACAGCTGCTGCATATAGCAACACTTGCTGAGGCTCCAAGCTGGCGCTGAAGAGTTCCGAAGTTTGACGTTTCCGTTTTCTGAAATTTCCAAAGTTTTCTGATGTCCTGGACTTGGGTTTCCAAAGTCCAAAGCTTTGGAAAGAGTGTCAAAGTGCCTTCGGGTACTCTAACTGACTATTTGGAACTTCGGAAAATTGGTCCAAGTATCCGGGAGTACTATTCAGTTCAGCTCTACTGAAAAGTAAAATTACCAAATTTGGGGTAATTTGGAACTGAAGTTTTATTTTGGGATAATCATTAATTGAGTGTTTTAAATACTTTATTGTATTTCATTGTTCTCTTCTTGTGTTTTATGCATTTGATTTCATTGTATTTCCATATACAAAATAACCAAGTTATTAGAGTCCCATAGTTTATCAGAGTTCCAAGTGTATATAATCTAACGTGCTATACTGGCACAAATCATTTTTTCATGAAGTCTTGTCTAGTATGTGCCTGCAGCAGTGGTAAAAAAACAGATGCATTTGAAGAAAGCAATAACCCTTTATAATACGCCAAGTTAATCATTCTGTGGTATGTTAAAAATGTGCATATAATCAAGGATAGTTACACTGGAGGAGATACTCTGGAGTAACTTCTTCCTCCACCTTTTTTCCCGCAAGCAGTGGAACCATAAGTTAAATAGCTCTTCCCTTTCCCTGATCTCCAGGGAAACTTGCAGGGAACTTCCAATAGAGGAAGCTGGAATAATAAGCAGTCAGTGAGGCAATGATGCTGTAAAGGAAACACAACAGGAGAAAGTGCTGAGGTTTTCTGTGACATCAAAAGACTCAGGAAGGATGAGGTAATTGCCTCCCTCAGTACATCTGAGAATGCCTCCCACAATAGTTTTCCTCCTCACTTTAGCCCCACTTTTTAAAAGAGATAACATACTCCTCCCTCCCCATCTCCACCAGTTTGTGGGAACACAGGGGAGGTTAAAGTGAGTAAGGACGTATTTTTGGATCATGAAGCACTTGTGAGAATAAGCCCTGTCTTAAAGAACTGAGGTATGCACACTTGACACAGTGGGAGGATGGAATAGGTTAGAAATAATTATCCAGATTCCAAAGATCTGTTTGCAAGGAGAGTCATCAACATGTTATTGTGGAAGAAATCTAGGTAAAACTGGTTTTAAATATCTGGCAGAAATACAGTAAGACTTCTGAGCCAGTAGAAGAATGGAGTAAATATTCTAGGTGAGAAGAAAAATTAGGTGGGGTTATTATAAAGGGGGAAAGTCTTTGCAAAAGAATTACTGCATCTTAACAAGATGTTTGGAAGGAAATTTCCCTGATGTAATTGTAATAAAATGGTGTAGGAACAATAGATATTTTATGTCAAATTACCCATTTTAATTTCTTGATTGGTTAGCTTCCACTGGAGGTAAACACAGGTGTCGGGGGGGAATTCAAAAAATGACTCACCCTTTCACTGTTGGATTTAAATGGCTGAAAACGAATTCATGGAAGGATATTTTGATTATTTAATGAAGTTGTACTTTTGTTGAAACTCTGTTAGGCACGTAAAATAACTTCAATCAAGCATTCTCCAAGTGGCTTGCCTGCCAACTCCTTTTTAAATGAAATGTTTTGTGGGAAGACAATATCACACATATTGGATTATCCAAGAGTAAAACCACACAATTTTAAAGCCAAAAAGAGGATCAGGGATATTTGCCATGCCACAATATATTTATAGGCAGCTTGTAGTTATAATTCAACAAAAAGGCTTCAATCCTCAAACCACTTATTCTGGAGTAATTGCATTGAAGTCAATGGGACAACTCTGGAGTCAGTGGTTTGAAGATTGAGTTCAGTTGCAATGCAGCTGTGGGATGTTGTGCAATGTAAACTCATCAGTGTTAGGAGCATGGCTAGCTGTTGCACGGGAGGGAGATTGCATTTCCTCTGCCCAGCAAAGTATGAAATACCCATGGGCATAAGGGTCCCTGGTAAGGCATGGTATGCACCCATGCATCACCATGACAACCTGCCCTTTAAACTAGATTATATACAGATGGCGCCAGTAACAGCACCCCCAAGTAGAGGCAGAGAATGCCCCAGCATTGCCATCATGAAGAGGGCCCTGTAACAAATCCAGTTGTTGGCTGGTTCTGTGCCCATCATAGCTAATGGGACCAAACTATTCTTCAGCACTCATACCTGTCGCAATAAGGTAAGATTGGCAATGGGATAGGAGGGGCAGGCTCTCCAGTCAAACAGTCTGGTGACAAACCCCCATAGAGCCTGTGCAGACAGTCGTCTGATCTCTGGAAACTAGCCCCTTATATCACTGGATTGTCTCATGCAACCTGCCAGCCATCCAGAGCATGTGATCTGCCTTCACAACACAGCTGTCCTTATCGCAGCAACGGCACGTTTCCACAGGAGCTCACACCACCACATTGTGGGACACATGTCCTCGTGCATTAGCCAGGCATTGGGACCTCCAGGCAATGGGGTGCCCCTCCGACTGCTTATCATTTCTATAGCACTACTAGGCATATGCAGTGCTTTACAGTCACAGATTTTCAGAGACAGGAGCTTACAAACTAATAGGGACAAGAATGAGGGGAACACAGGGAAAGACAGACACACAGGATAATTTCAGGCATTACAAGATTAACAGTCAACCACAGTGAACCACGGACAATCCCGCGGCACGGCCAAAGATCCATGAATATCTGATCAGTGTCATCCAGATGTTCACCACAGTCAATCATCTGTAGGGGTCAAAGACAACTACGGTTCTGGAGGTCGGGACAGGACCATCCCCGGAATCGTGGTCAAAGAGATTCCCACCGGGAAACCGCCGAACGTAATGACTGAATGGCAACCACCAGGTGGGATCAAACAAAATGATCCCCAGCCATGGTGAAAGCATGCAGCGTCGCCAGGCAACAAGCAGCACACAGACCAGGGAGGGAGATTTAAGGGGAACACAGCAGCAGGGGAACATGGCAGGATGGATCAAGGAGGAAGGGCAAAGAGAGCAGAGGGCGAGCAAGGAAGGGAGGAGGAGGAGGAGGAGGAGGTGGCGGAGCAGCAGCAGCAACAGCAATATCAGCAGCTGGGGCAGGGGATGGAGGCACCCTGGAAACGGGTAAGGAGAGCAAGGGGGGCCTGCACAGCAGTAGAGGGGCATGAAGGGGGTGCCTGGTGGGAGGGGGGCAGGGAGGCGGGCCATGGATTGGAATAATCGAGGCACCTAATCCCCCGTATACCACCCACAGACACGGAAACGGGCCCGGGAGCCGGAGCCCCTGGAGGAGACCGGTGGAGGGAAAGTGGAGAAGAAGGAAGAGGAGGAACCATAGGAGGAGGGCACATGCAGGAGATGCCAGTACCAGCGAGGGGGGCAATGGGGGCACAAGGAGACCCAGGACTTCATCCAGATCTGGGGGTCCCTGGAGCACCAGGTGGAGCTAGCCGTGAACAAGAGGAACGAGCACGTGTTCACGGAGATCATGCAGTACATGGAGGCGGTGGGGCATCACAGGACCATGGCCCGATGCCGCGCCAAGGCCAAGGAGCTCAAGAGGGGGTACAAGGCCATCAAAGACAATAACTGGTGGTCCAGGTACGGAACACAGACCGCCCCCCACTACAAGGACCTGTACCTCATCCTACACCTGAAGGGCTCCATAGTCACCCCACAGCTCATGGGGAGCACCATGATCCAGGCCAGGGAACAGGCGGACATGCCCCCACCCCTGGAAGCCCAGCCCGCAGGTGCTGACGCTGGGGATCCAGCCCCCCTAGAGGAACACCCCAGGACTTCAGGGAGCAGCAGGCCCCTCTCGCGTACCAGTACCGGGAGCCCATGCCCACATTCCAACTCAGGCGGATCCAAGGCCAGAACACTGGTGACCCTGAGCCAGTGGACGCAGGGGGACCACAGCCACATGGAGGATCCAGCCTCAGAGGTCTCTGAGACAGACATAGAGTGTGGGCAACTGGTTGGGATGGAAAACGGACTATAGGAGGCAACGGACCATGTGCAACTGGCTGTGAGGCCTCCTGTGTCTTCGGTGCTATGGCTGACAGCTCCACCATGTGCTCCCTGCACCTCCCTGCCAGCTTGGGGCACTGGCCACCCGCTCCTTGCCATTCCAGTCTCACTGCTGTTGTGGCTGGGTTGGTTGCCTCTGTGCCACTCGCCTGTGTTGCTGTGCCCCCTCCACGGCCACCCCCCGGCCTTCCCTGCCTGTGGTGCTTCCCTCAATGCCTGGCCCCCCCTTCGGCTGGTTCCTGCTGCCTGACACTGCTACTGGCTCTCCATGTTGTGTTGTCATCCCTTGGCCAGCTGCCCATTCACCTGTGTCTGTGACCTGCCCCCCCCCGGGTGCCTCCATGACTGTGCGGGTCTGGGGTCCTGGGATCACACCTCCCAGCTACCTCCAGGTGTGGGGGGGGAATGCATGTGCTGCACGCCGGTTCCAGCTCACATCCATCTCTGGCTGTGCCTTTGCATCAGTGCGGGGGATCCCTGACGCATGGACCTGCCTTGGACCGCTCTGGTGTCTTCCCCGGCTTGGTTGTCCTCCCTCTGTGAACCTATTCTGTCCCTGTGGGGACCCCTGTGACTTGGGCTGCCTGTGTTGCAGTTGGGTGTCCCGTGCTTCCTGTGCTGTCATTAGAGTTCTGGGTGCCTTTCACCATGTCCTGGCCTGTTCCTGGCACGTTCCACTCCGCTTCCTTTGCCCGGGGCTCCCCCCGCCCTCCCGTGTCCATGGTGCTGTGTGTGTTGGCCTTCCTGGGGGGCTATCCCTCCCTCCCCCCTCTCAGTGCTGCTGCTCCTGTCTGTGCATGGTGTCCAGTGTGCATGTGCCTTCCTGGGTGTCTGTCCATTCCCTGTCCTGTTTTTTTTCCCCTGTGTGCCCCGGTATGCTCCCCCCTTCCTTCCCTTCCTGTTCAGGTGTGTTTGCGCCCAGGCGTGTGTGTGTGGTTTGTGTTCTTCTGTGTTTGTGGCTTCCCTGTCCCTGTTGTGTGTGCCACCTCAGCAGCTCTTCTCCCTCCCCATTTCCCTTGTGTGAACATTGCCTTTTGGCGCTTTTGGCTTAATTTTCCCTCAGTCGGCCATGTCTGCCTCCTGCCCCACCCCAGTGGCTTCTGGGTGTTCTTACCATGGTCTGGAATCAGCATAACATCTGTTGCACTGCCCCAGGTCATAGTCCGGCTGGCCATTTCCTTGCTATGGTCCCACTCCCGGCACGTCTGTTTGGGGCTGTCCTGGACCATGGGAGGGGGTTAGCCGGCTCGGCACAGTTGGGAATCCACTATGGTGACCTGGGAGCTCATAACTTCTGAAATTACCCACAGACTCTCCCATTTTACAGATAGAGAAGTGAGGCTGAGAAACTGTGACTTGCCCAAGACCACCCAGTGAGTTCATTGGCTAGCGTAAGATCAGAACCTTAGTCTCCCAGGTCCAAGTCCAGCACCTTATCCACTACACCACACTGGCCTCCATGTTCAGCAGGAGCCTGAGAGTTTTTGTCACCATGAGGCAGCACGAGGCAACATGGGAGCTGCAGCGGAAGGGAGGGAAAGGAAACCCCAAGACCCATGGAAGGAAAAGTGCCCTAGCATGACAGGGATTCACATCGAAGCAACTTCAATCAGGATCACAGCAAGTCATGGCACTGAAAGGTCATTTGTATGTGAAGGTGGATAGATACATGTTAGGCCTACTATTCTCCTGCTCCCTAGGTCTCCCCAAGCCTCCTCCCTCCACCCACCCTTCACATACAGGCAGAATGGGGACAGACATGGCAGTATGGCATTCCGAGCCCCATAGTCCATTCAGGCCCATCACATGGTGCAGGTGGAGTTCTAATAGCATGCCACAGCATTCACCTATGTTATGTCTCTATATATTTATAGAGAGAGAAATAAGTGAGGCACCGGAGTCTTGATAACAGGAGGGTTTATTAACGGTTGTTTCTGCTAACAGAGATTATAGAAACTGCATGAAGACCTTCATTAGCTGGCTTGGCTGCCGGGAGCTCTAAGTCACTTCCCCTCCCTAGGGTGAGTCTGAGACCACTTTCAGACATGGCCCACCATGCATATTTGGGTTGCGGGCTGGGGGAATGTGCATCCCAAATATGCATGGGGATCGGCCAGTCCAAAAGGACCCCTGTGCGGCTTTGCCGGCAAAGCCACATGGGGGGGCCTTTCGGACCAGTCGATTCCCACGCATATTTGGGCTGTGCATCCCCGCCCCAGTAGCCCAAAAATGCACCGGGGGGCATGTCTGAAAGTGGCCTAAGTGTCTTAATGTAATAGTACATATCCTTACAACCTAGTCTTGCCACCAAGAGGCACTACCGATGGTAATTTTCATCTCATGAACCAGCAACCCCTGGAATCTATGTCTGCCCTAAAGGGTATGTGCTGAAGTCCCCATGTGAACCCACAGTCTTGCATGTGCAGGCCCTATCCCTATAGCCCCCTAACATGTTGTGAAAGGATGGGACAGAGCTCTGGCAAAGTGATGCAAAACCAAACATGCAAGTAGCAAGCAGGAGCAGGTGGTCATGTGGTGGCTCCCTGCAGAGGAATATGGTGCTCTGCAAAGCAGGGGGTGGAACTAGGCTGTAGGAATGGGCGAACAGAACAGAGTTCGGAAATTCAGTTCGGTTCGGTTTGATTTGAAATTCGAGTTCAGAAATTCGGTTCAGTTCGGTTCAATTTGAAATTCGAGTTCGGTTTGGTTGACCGAACAGACCAAGTTTGGTCGAATTCTGAACTTCCGAACCAAGTTTGGCCATTCAAAACCAGGTTTTTTGGTATGTGTTGCCACTAGGGATGGGCGAACAGAACGGAGTTCAGAAATTCGGTTCGGTTCGGTTTGAAATTTGAGTTCAGTTCAGAAGTTCGGTTCGGTCGACCTAACAGACCGAGTTCGGTCCGAACTCCGAAATTCCGAACCGCGTTTGCCCATCCCTACTAGGCTGGAGTGGGCCCCGGTACAGAAGATGGAGGGGCCCTCCGATGCTTCCTTCTAACTTTGGTTGGGAGTGGAACACCCATCAGCAATGCCAGGTGCTGGATCATGGGCCCATGCAAGTCAAACTGGCATTTATGTCAAATGTGTTTTTAAAAAATGCAACCTGGGGGCTAGGATTTTTTTTTCCTTCCCCTTTTTCTCTATCAGTCAGGGAAATGGTTCCTTCCCATAGACAGCAATAATACATTGCTATTGCTTAACTGTCATATATTAAAATTTAAAATTACCTCCCACTCTGCTGTCAGAATTGCATTAACTAAACTTTAAATACACAAAAAGACAGCGCAATAAAATCTAAAAAGCGTGATAAATCAGACGGAAGCAGGGTCTCTATATTTCATGAGGAAAGGCTTGGCTAAAAGTTTGCAGAGTGCTTCCCAAACCTTTGGAGATGTTAAAAAAAATAAAAATAAAACAAACTATATTATTCTGTTTCTCATTGACATTTCACATGGCAGCTTTAACCACACCCTGGGTGAAAATCAATTTGCAGTAACTGCAAATTGCTATTTAATTTGGGGGCATGAACAGTGTAATTAAGAAAGCATGATAGAAACTGACAAGCCAGAGTCACGACAAGTATCTTAATCTTCAGATGGCAAACCTGTGATAATCCAAAGATCAAAGGATATCATAACTGCCTCGTTATTAATGAAATGTACATGCACCAATTTCATTCACACTGGGAGATCTTGCAAGAGGAAATTGCAAAAGTTCTCATAAAGGATGTACATGAATTTACTTCTGCAGTGGAAGAGGAAAACTTTACAGTTTCAGTGCTCTCTTAAACTACCTCTCCCTGAAAGGAGGTGCATGTTTCAGTATATAAAAATGGTCTACACGTGATTGCCCAGATATTTCAACAATCTCACTAGGAATGATACATGGTAATCCCCTTGTTTCCCCTTTATTACCCTCAACAGAACAACTTTAATGCAATGAAAATGACAACCAAATTTGTGTTGCCTTCAGGCGTTTTCAAATTCTGTTTTGCTTAAAAGTATAGTCTTGAATACAGAGAAGATAATGGCAACAATAGGTTCTTATTGAAATTTTGTTATCGGTTATCAAATGTAGAGAATATTTAATGCAATTGTTCTTCACATTCCTTATAAAATTTAAATACAGGTTCAGAGGCTTTGGGAGGTGTTTCAGGGGGTCCAGAAAAACCTACACCCCCAAGACATATTGAGTTCCACTTGGCTAGCCTTAGTTGTGAACAAGGACCTGCGTATACATCTGAAGTATGTTTAAATATGTTTCCTTTTTACAAGAAACCATTCTACTATCCAACCATTTAACCTGGCTCGCATATAGAGCTCTCTGTGGACTGTAAAAAACTTGCACAACTGAAGCCTATGACTTCTGGATTGCTGAGCTTCATTCAGCATCGATTTGCTGAACTTTAAATAGCAATAGTAAAAGTTGTTTCAAGTGCAAATGCAAGATGGACAGCACATACATCACGCTGCATCAAGCAGTACAGAATTGCCTAAGTCAGTGGTTCACAAACTTTGGACCACTGGCGACTAGTTGTCCACAAGACTCATTTTACGTGGTTCGCAACTAGTCTGAAATGTATGTCCATCTTACTAGTATTACTCAATGAAAGGTAAGTTAAGAATTTAACTTTTACAACCTAGATCTTCAGTTCCATTTGAATCAACTTTGCAGTGTTTTTAATTAAGGGTTTGATAAGAAAGCATGGTGGTCCACAAGACATTTTTTGGGTTGATGTTGGTGCACTGGTCCATTAAGTAGAACTGCTGACCTAATCTGCCAGATCAAAAAGTTTTAAATCTTGACAAGACCAAGGTGATGATGGTTGGCTGGCCAGTGACTTGTGGGACATAGGAACCCCTGTTATTGATTGGGTCCGACCTCCCTTTGTCACTCCAGTTCTCAGTCTTGAGGTGCTCTTGGATCCACTGCTGCATCTGTATTGCCAGGTTGCGGCAGTGGCCAGGAGTGCATTTCACCAAATTCATATGGTGAAAAGGCTGCACACTTTTCACCATTTCACACTCTCATAACCTCGAGGCTACACTACTGCAATGCACTCTAGGTTGGGCTGCCCATGATGACTGTTCGGAAGCTGCAGTTGGTGCAGAATGCGGTGATCCACCTTCTCTTGGAGGTGGGTCACTGGGGCCATTACACCAGTGCTCCACAGTCTACACTGCCTGCCAATATCTTTCCAGGCATGATTCAAGGTGCTGGTTCTGACCTATGAAGCCATAAACAGCTTGGGACCCAGGTATCTGAAAGACCACTTCTTCCCTTATGTTCTGTCACAGCCTCTGAGGTCAGCTGAGGGTGCCCTTTTGCTAATACCGTTTGCCTGTTAATTTTTTTACAAGGGCATGTAGAGAGATGTTCTCGGCGCCTGTCACACAGTTATAGAACTCCCTCCCCTTGGGAGTCCACCTAAGTTCAATCCTGGAAGAGATGCAAGACCTTTTTCTTTGGCCAGGCATTTGGCAGGCAGGGATACAATTGGGTGGGACGGGGTGGTTAGGGAGAGGTTTGGGGTGTGTGGATGTTTAGTTGTTTTTATGTTTTTTCTGTTTTTCGTAAGTTGCCCTGAGCCTTATTGAGAAGGGTGGGATAAAAATTGGATAAATAAATAAAATAAATAAATTAAATAAAAGAATACAACTTGCCTCCAGCCAGAGGCTTTTGCGGCTCAGTAAGAGTGGTGTAATAGCCACTATGATTGGAAACGTGGATATGTGACTAGAACACCTACCAAAGATTCAAAAGACTTGGGTTCAATTCCTGTTTTGGTATCTTGTCCTTAAAGCCAGTTTCTTGCTACAAGAGTATAACATTGCTGGTCAGATTTTGCACTAGGATTGTGTGTGATGTGATGAACGTAGATTGTATATTTCTTTATATTATCTGTTGAAGACAGAAGCGAGGGGGTATATGGAGTGCCTTACTATAACCTTTATCATAGTGGGGAAGGATGTGCTGGCTTCGAAATTATGCTTTAAGAATGGGGTTAATCCGAATAACCAGAGGCCAATTCAAGGGCCAAATTATGGCCCTTTTCAGCAGCATCCAGGTCTCCCAGATCTTATATTTGAGCGACTGGATAACCTATGCAGTAAGCTGGTGAAAGCCAAACCTCTTAATGGCTATTTATTGGCTCAGGCTCAAGTTCAAACGCAAGTGTGGAACCAGAGGACAGCTATATCGGGGACTGCGAGGGTCGACATTGCTGTGCAGTCTCAGCCCTCCTTTTCCCCGAGGGATTTTTTGACTATTTCCTCTACTCCATTGGGCTCCCTCAGGGGAATTGATTATCCACCCCTTGAGGGTGTACAGGTAGAACAAAGGGCTGAACCTCTTAGTAGTTTACTCTCAGAATCCCACGTTGGTATGGTACAGGTTAATGGCTCTTCTACCCCACAGCCTAAGCTAGGTTTGACTCTAATGCCCACAAGTCTAGGGACTTCTGTAAATAAGGTGGTGGAGGTGGAAGTATTGGCTAAACAGGCAACGGTGCTGGATCAGCATGGGGGAAAGATGGGTCAGCTCCTCCCTGGGGTTTTCTCATTCAAAGATCGGCAAAAGGAAAGGGAGCAGGATTTGATTGTTTCTAATTCCCGTTCGTTAACTAAAGATTGACTGGCTACCTCAAATTGTGCTTTGCTTAAAATTGTAAACTGGAATATTGCGGGATTAAAGCAGAAGTTATGTGTTGCTGATTTCCTGCAAACAATACAGATTTACGACACGGTTCTGGTCCAGGAAACTTGGATGTGTGCTGAATTTGCTTGTCAGGGCTTTGAGGTCTATCACGTTCTGGCAGTGCCGTCTCCTCTTCGTGGTACAGCAAGCAGTGGGTTGTCATTGCTAATTTCTTATGACCTCAGAGCCGTGATTAATTACTTGGCTACCATTTGGCCTATTTTGCCATTTGGCATTGTACTCTTCTCAGTGGCCTTCAATTGTTAATAGCCAATTACTATGTACCCCCAACATCATCAACATACTATAAGTGGGAGCTATGGCCTCTTTCAGCTGAAATTATGAGGAAAGCAGTGGAAAGTTATCCTATGGCTAATTTAATAGTGGGTGGAGATTTTAATACTAGGTTGGGCCAACCTCCACCCAATCAAGTGATTATGGACACATCAGATGTACTTGTACCTCCGTTTAACAATTTGCGCGAATCAAGAGATGTAGTAAGATGCTCAAGGGCCCCTTTATTGGAATCACTTGTCGATGAGCTGGACTTAAATATAATGAATGGTTTACTTCCAGGTGATCTGGAAGGACATTATACATATCACTCAAACCTAGGTGTTAGTACTATTGATTACTTTATGGTAGTCAACAAATTCCTACTTTGTGCATTGGAACTTAACATCATCCTTTCCTTTTTGTCCAATCATTGTTTGTTGATTTTGACTATTCAGGACCCCTTTAATAGGAGTCAGAGGGCTAAAACTATTGAACAGGTGGGCATTCCTCCAGTTAAGACTAAGTATATGGTTCGAACTCGATGGTCCCGCCAGATTGAAAAAGATTTTCAGATTTTTATTTCACAGGAACTGGCGCAAACTTTATCTACCCAAATTATGTTGGTCTCAGATGAGACTATAACAGTCTATGAAAATCTTATAGAGACTATGAGGCCACTGTTTATAATCTCAAGGGAGTCAACTGGTACAATTCTAAAGAATTTGACCTTGTTTGATAAGGACTGTAGATATCAGAGGAGAAAGTTACGGAGAATTACCAGAATGTTGAAGCAAAACCCTACCAGGGCTAATAGGTGTGCTTTTCAGGTGTGCTAATAGGTGTGCTGTAGGAAGCAATATCATGAGTTTCTGGTAAAGAAAACAAATTTCAAATCAAACAGTGGAAGGCTTTTACTGAAGCAGCTAATGCTCCAAACAGTTCTGGTCCCTAATAAGAACAGCCTGGTTAGGTAGGAAGCCCCATTTTGTTCCTCTACAATCATCTGACATATGGGAAAAGCACTTCCTGACTGTATTTCTGGATAGTTCTATTTGTACAGTTAATGTTTTTTTGCCTCCTTGTGATAGGCTACAACATTGGGTGTCAGTGACTGAGGGAGAAATCTGCAATCTAATCGCCCAACTAAAGCCAGGGAAAGCTCCAGGAGATAATTTTTTGCCGGCAGAGAGCATAAAAAGTCAATCTGGTTGGTGGGCCTCTTTACTGGTCCCCTTTTTCACACATATCAATGCCACAGGAAGGATGCCTAGGAAGTGGCTGATGAGTATGGTCATCCCAATTTTTAAAAAGAGTGACCCTGCAATCCCTGCAAATTATAGGCCAATTAGTCTATTAAGTGTGGCAGGGAAATTATACTCTAAATTCTTATTATCTAAACTCCAGCTATGACTGGATTTTGAGGGGTTTTTTGGAGCTAGAACAGGCAGGCTTCCGTAAAGGACAATCCACAGTCGAACAGGTTTATGTTCTATCCCATCTTATTAATAAGTATGTTCTCCAACAAAAAAGTACACATTTGTAGATGTGTTTTATTGATTTACATGCAACATTCGATTCGGTGAATAGAGAAAGACTTTGGTATAAACTTAGTGCAACTACATTGGATCCCCGTTTACTCTTCTTGTTGATTCAGTTACATAGTTCAAATTCTCTTCAAGTCCGGTATGCCCCTACAGAACCAATGACAACGTTTCTGTAAATAAGGGGGTATGACAGGGATGTATATTGGCCCCCCCACTATTTAATATTTATTTGAATAATGTGGTGTCGTTCATGAGGAGAGATGAGTTGCACCCACCTAAGCTCGGAATTAGGGACATTTTTCCTTTATTGTATGCAGATGACACTATCCTGCTTTCTCGGTCGCAAGTGGATTTGAGAAGAAGTTTGGGGAGATTTGCTGAATATTGCGAGCAGGAAAAACTTGCAATAAATTTCTCCAAAACAAAGGTAATGGTCTTAGGGCTAGGAAATAACAGCAAGACTCACCGATGGGAAATTGCGGGTAATAAAATTAGCCAGGTCAGGGAATTCAAATATTTGGGAGTGTGTGTGGCTGCTAACGGCAGGTGGAGGAGACATCTGGATTTTACATTAGGTCAGGCCCATAATACTGCACGAGCTATATAAAATTTCTAACATGGAAAAGGCGGCAAGGAAGTCTTGCCAGCCTTGTGTTTATATACTGCTACGGTTATAAACCCGTTTTTGTATGCCGTACCAATTTGGGGGGTAGACTATCTGGATAATCTGAAGGTACTACAAAATGGTTTCCTGAGGGCTATATTAGGGGTTCCTAGGAGTACACCACAAGTGCTCCTATGGGCTGAAACCTGCAGAAGCACGATCAGATCTTTGGCACTGTTTATAATAATTAAATTCTGGCTTAACGTTACTCTGTTTATAGCAGACTCATCCCCCTTGATACAAGTGATCCAAGCTGGTTAGGCTCATAGCCAATGGGCTCTTTCAGTTTAATACGAATTGGCCAAATTGGGGTTTTCAAGAGTTTGCCTCTTACCGCTTGGCTTTAAGAGGGCGGCAAATATAATCAAAAGGAGAATACTTGACCAGGGTTTGCAGAGAAGTGACTCTGACCTAGAGACACAAAGGGTTGTTAGAAATGTTCAACTTATTAAACCCTCTTTGTTCCCCTCGAGTTATCTGTTACAATGGAAGGATCCCTACCTCAGGCAGGCCTTTACCCTCTTTAGGTGAGGGGTTAATCCATCTGTCTCAGTTGAAGGGTGGTATAAGCATATACTGAGACAGAACAGGATCTGTCTACTTTGTAACAAGAAGGAAATTGAAAATGTAGATCATATTTTGTTATGCTTCCCGGCTTACAGTGATCTTGGAAGAAGTCTTTTGAATGACTCACAAAATCTGCCCAGGGATAAAATACTTTGGAAAATGTTGTGTCCTTTGGATACCAGCTGTTCGAGCACGGTAGCTCGTTTCTGTTTTGGTGCTATAATTTGCAGACAAAAATTGTTAGAAGAATAATAATTGCTTGTTAGTAACTATCTAATACTGATGGTATGGAGTTATTCTTGGTTTTTTGAAATATTTATTTTGATTTGATTATATGTTTTGTTTATTATTGATGCAGTTTGGGTTCGCTCAGATCCCAAATTTGCAGAAAATAGCTAGATGAATGACTACGGGTTGACTTCTGTTTAATGATCATGTTAAGGTACTATCCTTAGTTTGTTATAACATGTTCTTTGAATTGTGATTGTATATCTTGTTATTGATGGTTTTAAGTTAATTGTATTTGTCTATTTTGTTATAACTTTTGGTTAATACAAATAAAGATTATACATACAACCTTTATTATAATTCAAAATGTAAAAACAGACATGTTTGGGTAAAAAATAGAGCTGAATCAAATAGCAACAAAATGCTTTCTAATGGATTTCTAATGTTCCAAGTACCAGGGCCGGGTTTTTGGCCATCACTCGGAACATTTTCTGAGGACTCGGAAATCTGAACTCATAACTCCAGACCTTGGAGAACCTCGGAACTCGACTTTTATTTGCTGTAACCTGTCAAGGTTTTATCATTAAAACAAATGAACAAAATGCAGAATACACTTTCAAAGCTAATTCACAAATAAATTCCTTATAACAAAATTGTCCTTTAAAATTTTCAAAAATTAAAACCTTTGAAACAGTCTTGGATTCAACCTTAATATTAACATAGACTTACCCCAGATCAAGTATCAAGTGAGCTATACTCTCTTATGTCTAGAGAGCATACGTTTATAGGTCAACTTTGCAACCTTTACTATAATCATCTCCTGGGTATGTGCCAATAAAAATTGTAACTTGGCTTGAATGGGCCAAAACTCTTTGTTTTTTAATAAAGTGGCTAATGCTGGCAAAATTGGAAGTCTTCCTCCTCCTACTAGTTGTGGCAGGGATCTACCCCCCATTGTCTGGAGTTGACCATCCAGGAAGACCCCTGAAGAAGGAAAATTCTCAAGGTTTCTCCATCCAGTGGGAACTCCCCTAGCATGACTTGCAGCCGCGTTGGTGAAAGCAGTCACGGTTTCAATGGCTCCAGCTGCCCTGCCATAGGCTGGCTCTCTTCTTCCTCCCTCTCCTTCCCATGCACAGCTCTGCTGCTAGTGATCTCACCCAGGAGCTGCAGTGGAAGGAGGGGTTGGCTTGGTTGTAACTGACTGTGAGAGGATGTCAGGAAATTGACTTGAGATCTTTGAAGGGGGGTTGATTTAAACAGGGAAATAATGAAGAGACAGAAATGGATCATTTATATCCCAAGTGACACAAGGTTTAACTCTTGCTTGCACACACACACTCTGACTGAACATGTGGCTAAATACTTAGTGCCAGAGCCGGCATGTGGTACCACATACGGCGGTTTAATTGCTTATCCAGTCACAGTGCACAACAGCCAAAGAAGAGCTACCCACAATCCCACACCCAAAACACCATATTATTAACAATCAGAAAGTTTGGTCCCACAGCCTGGACCCATTGCTTCTATACATGATGCAAGGTAGCTGGATGGCACTGGCACTGGGGTGCCCCATAGACAGAGAGTACATGGTCCCAATCCATGCCCTGTAACACCATTTTAAATAATGACCAGCATGTTTGCTCCCCCACATAACTTGGGTGGCCCAAAACAGAGCATATTACATTTCAACAAGTTTGGGCACATGACCCCATGCATGCCACCAGTCAGAAGGCATAGTCACAAGAAACCAGAAATGCACACATACCCCCAAAATCATATGCCTTCCTTGCTCTGTGCCCCAGATGCAAGGCAAGTCGCCGCCCCACACACCATAAATTAACCACAAAGTATCCTCGCTGTGCCCCAACTGGGCACATCTTGGCAAAGTTGAACCCACAGCAAAAGTGCAGTGCCAAAAAAACCACTGCAAAAGTGAGACAATCACAAGACAATCCAAAGTGCAACTACAAAAGCCACATAGCAAAGCCACTAATCCTAGGGTGGCTATTTGTAACCCCCAGCATTGCCCCTATGGAAAGCCCAGGCCAGGCCAGGCACACACACCAAGCTGAAATACTTACAGATACAACAGCAGTATAGCACACAGCAAAATTCACCAAACAAAATAGGAAATTCCCAAATGGCTACTTTTATTTTGCCCCTGCCAGTCAATCAAAAACTGTGCTGAGCTTGTCCATCGCTCACCTGTCCCCTCCCATTACCTCCCTGCCTACCAAATATGGCACTAGGTTTCGTTTCCTAGCTCAGAGAAGCTAGGATGAGGTCTGTCTCACTGTGGTCACATGCACATCCATCGCTCAGTCAAGGGCTCCAAACTTTCTGAATACTGGACCTTGATCACCAGAACCTTGTAACTCAGAAATTTGGAACTGAGTGCCATGATCCTTGGTGTTTTAAAAAAAAAAATGTAGTGCCGAGATTCAGCACTAGTAAAAACAGATGTGACTTTGGCTTGCTAGGGATGGGCGAACAGAACAGAGTTCGGAAATTCGGTTTGGTTCAGTTCGGTTCAGTTTGAAATTCGAGTTCGGTTCGGAAGTTCAGTTCAGTTGACTGAACAGACTGAGTTCGGTCAAATTCCGAACTTCCAAACCAAGTTCGGCCATTCAAAACCAGGTTTTTTGGTGTGTTGCCACTAGGGATGGGAGAACCGAACAGAGTTCGGAAATTCGGTTTGGTTTGGTTTGAAATTCGAGTTTGGTTCGGAAGTTCAGTTCGGTCGACCGAACAGACCGAGTTCAGTCTGAACTCCAAACTTCCGAACCGCGTTTGCCTATCCCTATGGCTTGCTGTGGCCCGCTTTAACACACTGTAGGCCAGGACCCACCTGTACATGTGTGCAGGTGCCACCAGACCTTGGCCCAGGATTGGCCCGGGCTGTGTTGGCAGTTACCCTGGGCTGTGACATTGGGTATTTTCAGACGTTACGAGATCACAGTGAACCACGGTGAATACCCACCTGTGGTCACTGTGCCTTGAACGTCTGTTTGGCGGCCGCCAGATGTTTGCCACGGTCAATACCCACATGGGGTCATTTTCAACCACGCTTCCTGGGCTAGCTGTGGGAATTTCCCGGGAAGCATGGTGAAAGTGATCCCCGGCAGGGACCAAAAAAAAAATCACGTCTTTTTGGGTGCCATGGCCCGGGATCACCGGCGGGATCCCGGGCCGTGGCGATTTCGGCCAGACGCTGCGGCCACATTGGCCCCGCCGCCTGCCCATCTCCCCAGAGGGCGGGCAGCGGGGAGCGTGGAGGGGGCGGGGCCGTGCGGCTGCACGTTGCGCTGCATGGCCCCGTCCCCTCCCAGATTCCCCGCCGGGATCCCCCGGCATGTCTGATACGGCGTGACGGGGTCATCCCGGTGGGGGATGATTTGGTTGTTTTCGGTACGGGGTCAAGCGGCCCCGTAACGTCTGAAAACACCCATCGACAGATCTCTGAGGTCACAGCCCAGGCTATGGCCTGTCTGACTGAGCCAAAGCGAGTCAGACCAGACTAGCACATCTGTTCCCATGTGGCATATCCGCCCCAGGCCGGGCACTGCCATGGCTGCTGTGCCTCACTGATGTCACCATGATGCCTGTTAACACCGTATATATTTCTTGCTTACCCTCTGTAACCCTAAAACTTGCATATTCTCACCAACAGAATATGCTCCAATAAAAGGGATAATCTGAACTACTTTACATCCACCTCTTAGATTTGGGACCAACACAGCAACCACACTCTCTCTCTCTAGATTAATTTATCCCATGAATCTGATTCTTTTCTCCATGTTTTCCCCGCTCTCACTGGTGTAAGTCCCGAGTAGCTCAACTTAAGCTATTGCCATCTGACCCTAGGATAGTTTCATTTATTTATTTATTTATTTATAATAACATTTGTATGCCACCCCCTCCTGCTGAAAGCATCTCGGGGCAGCTAACAACATGTTAAAAACAGTTCTTCAGAAGAGTCTTGTATTCCAGCCAGTTTCTGCACAAGTTCTTTGAAAATGTTTTTAAGCCACCCTGAACCTTCAAGGAAAGGGTGGGATAAAAATTGAATTATTATTATTATTATTATTATTATTATTTAATTACATCATATATTAGCCAGAATAACTTCAATGATCCCTGAAGAATTTTTCTGGGTTTATACTGGCATAACTTAGAAAGCCACATTTTAACTTGTTTAAACCCTTAAACACACTGATGGTCTTTTCTTCAAGTGGAAAGAAGCTGAAGGTTTGGGGTTGTTTTTTTTTATTTACTCATTCCAAATATGGAAATTAAACTCAAGACTCACCTGGATTGAATTCTTCTCTACAATGTTAACTAAACAAGATGGCAATTAGAGAAAACTCAAACACTGATATGGGGCCGATTTTTTTAAAAAAATGCTCCTCTGAGATTTATGAATGGAAATACAGAAAAGGTTTCCTTTATAACAGATATTTTTAGGAATTTCCATACCTGCCCAAAATGACATCTCAATGGCCCAACTTCATTAAAAACTGAAGGGGATGTTTATTAATGTTTACTGGATCGCTATGTGTTCCAAAGAACCAATCATTATAAAATGTGAGACACTCAGATAATTAAATTAAAAGGAAAATATTGAATTTTCTTCTGCTACTTACCAAATATGCAAACTTTGCTCTAAGGTGGAAGTTTTCTGAGAGACAAATCAGCATATAAGTGAGTATTTCTGTTACAGTAGCAAATTCATACAGCTTCCACAATTATTCTTAAAGAAACCAGTCCTGCAAAATGCAAACTAAAAGTGGGGCAACCTGTCAATTTTCTACAACTCATTCATTGTGGTTTTGCAATCCACTTTTCTTCATTAGAGGAAATTAGTTTTTCAGTTCAGGTTTTACTTTAAATAACTTATAAATAAAACGAACATGATAAAGACACAATTTCAAGACAATAGACTTGGGGACAAATGCTCCCCACCTTTCCACAAAGACAGCTGAGCTCTACTTGACTAATCTAAGTTAGTTAGTCTTAATACCCCGCATCTCTCACCATTGGCATCCCGGGGCGGCTCACAAAATAAAACAATACAAAAATACAATTTCATAAAATCATCAATAAAATCTCAAAAAATTAAAATCTGCGTACAAAATCCACCATAACCTATTCCCCCCTGCCCCCCGAATGACACTGCAAAATGGTCCCGTCCACCCCAGTCAAATCTTACAGCTGTGTCACCAACAATTCATGGTTAACAGCAGGGCCGGCTCCAGGGTTTGTGAGGACATGTGCGAAGTCTTGGTGCGGGGCCTAATTTGCATAATTAGGCCCGACCTAATTATGCAGATGTACACATTTACATAAAACTTACTCCTTCTGGACATTCTCCACCCCTCCAAGCAACCATGGAGAAGCATGGCCTCCTAATGCTTCCCCCCCTCCCCAGTGAAGTGTCTACCACCACTCCCCAGGAGTGGTTCCACTGCAGGGGCAGTCAAGCGGGCAGTGAGGCAGACACAGAGAGACTGACTGCATCCACTGGAGGAGGGAGTGAGCTTGGCCAGTCTGGCCTCCAGGGCCTGTTGCTTCTTGCTGCCAGTGCCGCCTGTGCCTTGTGCACGCATGCGGTGTAGCCAGTCCAGAGGTGCTGCTATCACACACACCAGACACCCAAAATGCAGCTAGCTTATTAAGCGCATTATGCCATGAAAAGAGACATATAACCAGTTCAGTTGTGCCCCCATAATCAGTTCACACTGCCCCCACCCCATAACCAGTTCATTTCTGCCCCCGCCCCCATATAATCTATTCACACTGCCCCCACCCATAACCATTTAATTTGTGCCCACGGGGCAGTGTGAATTGATTATATGGGGGGTGCAAATGAACTGGTTATGGGGTGGGGGGTTAAAGACAGTATTCCTGTTGGCAATAACTTCATTAAGAAGAGTTAGGAAATAGCAGCCATAATAATCTCAGAACCATATTTGCAGATTTATTTTCCAAGACAGAATAGATATTGCTTTACATCCTAAATTCCTACCTAAGATAGCATAAGTAAGACAGTTGTGAGAATATGGCCCTTTTTACATGAGCCTCTCCTCCCAGTTATGAACACGCAGATTTCTGTGTGTTCATGGGTGGGGGAACCCCGTGTGAACAATGCGGTGCATGGTGAGTAGGGATACGTGCACGCCTGCCTAACGCACATCCCCACTCACCCCCCCACTCATGCAGCAACCGGGGGAAATGGTGGTTACTATGTGGGTGTGGATGAGTGATGGGTGAGTGGGGATTTGTGTGCAGCCGTGTGCATGACCCACCCATGCACTGGCACACCCATGGACTCCCCACCCGGTGGAGCCATGTAAAAATATCATGTAAGGAGCCACTCAAAGAACAGAAGGTTGCTACCTTGTAAACAAGGTTCTTTGAGATGGCACCGAACATTCTCACAAATACCCACCCTTCCAGCCCCGCATGGAATTCTTTTCTTATATTTCTAGAAAGGGTTGAAAGAAGCTGTGTTTCAGAGGGGGATAGTCATTTTTATACTAGAGGAGCTCGAGACCATCATGTGGTCTATTATTTGAATAGGGTGAGCATGAACAACCCAGTTGTGAGAATGTTGGGAGCCATCTCGAAGTACCTTCTTTACAAGGTAGCAACCTTCTGATCAGCACTGGGGAGGAGCTGTTTGTAAACAAACAGCCTTATCTCCTTGCCCGATCAAATGTTCCCGCTGCTGCAGCTGCAGCACTACTAGGAGGCAGAGGCAGGTGAGGGATGGGGTCTGGAGCCAGGGAGGGGAGGAAGAATCACTTACTGGGGGAGAGGCTGGCTGCAGTCTGCTGCCCAGCCAGGCAAGTGCAGGGCCCCAGCTGGCCGCGGGGCCATGTGAGGCCGCACATATGGCACATGCCTGGGGCCGGCCCTGGTTAACAGTGTCAAAGGCTGCTGACAGATCTAACAGAACTAGAAGAGTCATTCAAACAATATCTAGTTCCATGAGGAGGTTGTTGACCAAGGCCACCAATGCTGTCTCTATTCCATAACTCAGACAAAAGCCTGACTGCACGGGTTCTAGAAAATCGATGCAGTTCAGATGGACCTGAAGCTGACAGACCATTACCCACTCAATAACTTTCCCTAAAAACTGGCCCCTGTGGTCGGCCGGGGGTGCCGTGTTGGAGTTCCCCCGGGTTTCCCGGGGGGCCACGCAGGATAGGGCATTCTCGATGGCTGCACCATGCCTTTGGAATTCCCTCCCAGTGGGGGCCCGTCTGACCCCTGACCTCCCAGCCTTTCGTAGGAATTGTAAGACCTGGCTCTTCTGTCAGGCATTTGGCGAGGGAGAGTGGTAAAGGGGTGGAGAGGGTAGGGAGAGCAGGGAAGGTGGGTGGGTTTTTTCTTTTCTATTATTATTATTACTGTGTTTATGGAGGGATGATATTTTAATGTGTGATACTATTATTGTTTTTATTGATGTTGTCAGCCGCTCTGAGCTGCCTGTGGCGGGAGGTGGTGGGGCATAAATTCTTAAAATAAAATAATTTTTAAAAAAAATAAATTAAAAAGGGAAGGGTAGAGACCAGCCGGTAGCTCACCGGGGCATCAGCGTCAAGAGATTATTTCTTGAGGAGAAGGCGAACCACAGCCTCCTTCCTCTGGTACTCTCCCCTCCCAAAGGGAGGTGTTAACCACCCCAGTCAGCACCGACCCCAAAGTCTCCCTGGCAGCTCTTACCAGCCAGGATGGGCAAGGATGTAGTTCACATGCTGTGGCTCGCACAGACCCCAGGACATCCGCCGCCTCAGCATACATCACCAATTGAAAGTCCTCCCATAAAGACTGAACAGATGGGGCGATTCCTGCCTCTGGGTCTGCCACTGTTTCCAAAATGACAGCGTAGAAGTCATGCTCAATGTGATCAATTTTATCCACAAAGTATGTCAAAAACATATCACAGCAGGCCATGGACAAATCCATATCCAGGCAGAGAGAGGCAGGACCGACCAACCCTCTCACCACCCAGAACAGCTCTGCTGGATGTGACTGAGCAGATGCTATAAGGGAAGCTGAGCTGCCAGACGTATTAAAACAAATAAGGACTGCCAAGTGACTGACTGACTGACTGACTGACTGACAGATTAGATAGATAGATAGATAGATAGATAGATAGATAGATAGATAGATAGATAGATAGATAGGATAAGAAATTGTTAAGAACTAAGACGGCAAACCATCAGCATTGTGGACCTGTTTAAAGACTGCTTTGGATAAGAATGATCATATAAAATTTTGGTCCTCAGTAAATCAAGGTTTTAGAGGAACTTCTTCCCCTTTTGTGTCTAACATCTCTGGAGAGGTGTGGGGGTGCCCACTTAACAGCAATCTTTAACAGAATTCCGGATGCCCCCGTAGATTCTGTGACGGATGCTCTGTTTGGTGTTCTTCCCGTGTGGCAGTTGGTTCACGGCTCTGAAATTAGGGTATTGATATCTCAATTATCACCAAATAGGGCCCCTGGAGAGGGTGCTATTCCTGGGGAAATGTTCTGTGTGCAAATGAATTGGTGGGTGCCTGTTTTGTGCAAGCTGTTTGGTTTTATTGACTGTACAGGAGTGATCCCTTTGGGTTGGAACCTTGTCTCATTATCCCAATATACAAGAAAGGAGAGAGAAATTTGCCAACTATAGACCTATCTGTTTGATGGACATTGTGGCAAAATTATATGCTAAATAATAAATATCTCCTGGAGAAACTAGAAATATGAGCTTTGGACAACAGCATTTTTGCTATAGAGCAAGCTGGCTTCCATGCAGGATATTCCACGGTTTTGTTTTAAACTACTTGGTTAATAAATATGTTAATTTTTGGAAATCCAGATTTTTTCCCCATTTTTGTAGACCTTAGGTCTGCTTTTGATTCAATTGATAGGCAACTACTTTGGGATAAGTTAGATATAATCAATATTGATAAGATACTGTTTCTCCTTGTCAGGACTCTTTATAGTAACACCTCACTTAACATCCGTCTGTCACAGGCAGAGGCACTGTCCATATGCTCTACTAATGGCATGAAACAGGGTTGTGTTTTAGCCCCCTTCCTTTTTAATTTCTTCATTAACGATATTGTGATTAAATTCCAAGAGGACTATTATTTTCCGCTTAAAATTCAAGAGAAGCATATATCTATCCTGCTTTACGCAGATGATATGATTTTGCTATTAAATGTGGGTGACTGACACTCATAGCTCGCAGATAGGGCTGTCACCTCTCAGGTCCCCTCCCTGGCCAGCTGTTACATACACCGTCCACAATCCCTGGTTATCTCCTTACCTGCCAGAGCCTTCTTCCCAGCCACTGCTCCCTAACAGACAGCACACCACATGTTGGCCTGCACACATTAGCCCGTACAGCACTTTCCACCCTGCCTTTGCAGAATAACGTGGGGGGGGTGTGCACCATACCAAGAACATGTGTTCCCGATAGGTAGTGATGTAATAAATGGCCCAACCACCACCCACTCATGCCTTGTATTTTCACCCATAGACTACCCATTTTCATTTTAGTTCAGATGATGTATTACATACATAGTACATTATATATAAAATTTGAATAAAGAGGATTTATACACATTCACGTGTGTGTATGTATAAATTCTCTTAATTCAGATTACACATTGTGTTGGATCAACCTGTTCAGGTAAGAGTATGCAAGCTTTTTAGGCCACAAGGATCCTTCTTTAGATATGTAAAAAGTCAGAACTACTGAATAAGGAAATGCAGGTAAGCTGTGTGTGTGTGTGTGTGTGTGTATCTGTGTCTGTGTCTGTGTCTGTGTGCGCGTATGCACTCAGATTGATATTGGACTGGGAAAGGAGGGTGGGGTGTTGGCTCCCTGGCCAAGACCCTGGGAATCCTCCCCACCTGAAACCACTCTGCTGTCCCTCCCCCTGCAGGTAACCATCTCTACAAAGCGGAGCTGCCCCTGAGGGTAGTGCCCAAGGGCAAAGTGCCGTTGGCGGGCCATTAGCGGATGGAGGTGGCTGAGGTGGCTACCATGGACATTATATCTGCATGGTGATAGAGGCTTGGACATTGCCTCACCCCCCTCCCCCTACGTGCATGGGAGTGGGGGTGAAGATGCTGGCAGAGGAGTGGGGTGGGCTCTTGCGTGCATTGTGCGGGGAATTGTGATACTGGAGGGGTGGAATTTTGGGTGTTGGGGTGTGGTTTGTGGGTTGTTGCCCTCCCTCTGGTGGCAGGAGAGGGAGGTCAGGGGGTGGTGTGGAGGGGAACCTGGTGTGAGCAGGGGTGACCCTCTGGGAGGAAGGGTTGCCTGCCAGTGACAGAGAAGTGTAGGGAGGTTGGGGAGGGGACAGGGTCCCTCTCGCCAGTCTGTCAGGGCAGCCTATGGAGGGTGGGTGTCTAATGGGGTTCTCTGAGGAGGGGAGGGGTTCTGCAGCTATTGGGATTGTTACGGGTCAGGGGAGATATGGTCCAATGGGGAGGTGTGTTCCATCAGTGAGGAGGGAGAAGTGCCTTGTTCCCATTCCCCTCTCAACCCCCCACGCAAGTAGGTTGTGGTTCAAGGCCTGAGAGACCCCAGGCCTTGGTATGGTGCTGCTGAACCCGAGGTCAGTTGTCAATAAGTCATCTACCGTTCGGGAGTCAATCCCGGAGTGGGACGCCGACCTTGTGTGTATTACAAAGAACTGGCTGGACAATGAATCTGGCCCTATTCTGGCTGATCTTGTTCCAGTTGGGTTCTCTGTGCAGCATCAGCCTTGGCTGGAGGGACAGGGGGGCAATGTAGCCATTGTTATCAAGGATGCATTGTCTTTTAGGAGATATCCGGTGCATGCTCCACCAGGTGTTGAGTGCCTCCATCTTGTGTTGGATTTGGCCGGGGACAGATTAGGGGTGCTGCTGGTGTACCATGCACCCAACTGCCCGGCAGCATCCCTACATGCTCTTGCTGATCTGGTGTCAGATGTGATCCTCCGGAACCCTAGATTAGTGGTCCTGGGGGACTTTAATATCCACACTGACACTGATCTTGGAGGAGCTAGGCATGAGTTCATTGCCTCCATGACAACCATGGGCCTGTCCCAAATCATCTGTGGCCCCACACATGAGGAAGGACATACACTGGATTTGGTTTTCTGCACTGGCCATGGGGCGGGGGGTCAGTTAGTAGAAGTTATGGGGGGTAGAGCCTTTGTCATGGTCTGACCATTACCTCCTTAAGGCGTGCATCCTGGCGCATGTTAGCCCCCGACAGGGTGCAAGACCTATTAGATCGGTCTGTCCCCAGAGACTTATGGAACCAGATCGGTTCCAGGATGATCTGGGGGAGTTTCCCCTGGACCTTGACACCCACTCTGTTGATGATCTCGTGGCCTTCTGGAACACTTTGTTGGCTGAGACCATTGACAGAGTGGTTCCCAGGTGTCTGCTGCCCTCCCGAGTCTCCAGCAGGTTTCCTTGGCTTATTGAGGGCCTGCGGTGTTTGAAGCGGAAGAGCAGGAGGTTAGAGCTCCGGTGGCGCTGAACCCGCAACCAGTATGATCGATCGCAGCAGAAGAGCAGTTTAAAGGCCTATCTGTGGTGGTGCAGGCAGCAAAGAAGCAGTTCTTTGCTGCCCTTATTGCATCTGCAAAGTCACATCCAGCGGAGATTTTCCGGGTGGTGAAAGGCTTGGTCAGTCCTGCCTGCCTTCACTTGGACCTGGAGCAATCCAGTGACAACTGTGACTGGTTTATCAAGTACTTTGTAGATAAGATCGCTCGGATCCGCCACGATTTCTGTACTGCAGTTATTGCAGAGGATCATCTTGGGGCTATGAATGCCCCGTCCTATCCTGTTTTGTGGGATCAGTTAAAGATGGTGGCGCCTGCCAATGTGGAGTCCTTGTTGGGATCTGTTCATGCCAGTACTTGTGAGCAAGATCCATGCCTGTCCTGGCTGGTGAAAGCTAGCCAGGAGACATTACAGCCATTGCTGGCTGGGGTGGTCAGTGCCTCCCTTCAGGAGAGCAGGGTGCCTGACTGTCTAAAGGAGGCTGTGATTAGGCCCCTGCTCAAGAAACCATCTCTTGACATTGATGCTCCTGCCAGTTATCGGTTGGTCTCCAACCGTCCCTTTTTAGGGAAGGTTATTGAACGGGCTGTGTCACGGCAGCTTCAGGAACATCTGGACCGCACCGATTTCCTTGATCCCTCCCAGTCTGGGTTTTGGCCTGGGTATGGTACGGAGACGGCCTTGGTGGCCTTGGTTGACAATCTTTGTTTGGCATTGGACCAGAGTCATCAGACCTTACTGGTCCTGCTAGACCTTTCGGCTGCATTCTACACAGTCGATCATGAGGTGTTTGTGACTCACCTGCGGGACCATTCTGGGATTGGTGGGACAGTCTTGGACTGGTTTCATTCATTCCTGGCCGGGATAACTCACTGGGTGGTCTTGAGGGAGTGTACATCTTCCCCCCGGGACCACACGTGTGGAGTCCTGCAGGGTGCCATTCTGCCCCCCCTCCTGTTTAACATCTATATGAAGCCATTAGGGGAGATCGTGAGGGGGTTTCAGGGCATGCAGTGTCATCAGTATGCTGATGACACTCAGCTTTACCTCTCCTTTTCCATTGACCCAGGCCATGCAGTCTCCTTATTTTCCCAGTGTCTGTCAGCTGTGGGGGCTTGGATGAGGTCGAGCCATCTGCAATTAAATCCTGACAAGATGGAGGTGATGTTGGTGGGCGAGGGCTTGGGGGACCTGTGGGTGGTTGAATCTCCTCTTGTTTGGGGGGTTCGCCCTCCCATGGTCTCTCAAATGCGGAGTCTGGGTATGCTCCTCGATTCGTGGCTCAGCCTGGAATATCAGGTTGTGGCTGTGGCGGGGAGTGTGTTTCGGTAGTTACATCTTGTCTGGCATCTTCGGCCGTATCTCTCAGACTCCGACGTCACCACTGTCATACATGCCTTCATCACCTCGAGGCTGGATTACTGCAACGCGCTCTACGTGGGGCTGTCCGAGAAGCTGGTCTGGAGGCTGCAGCTGGGGCAGAATGCCATGGCCCTTCTCCTTACTGGGGTGGGTGGCAGGGAGCACATGACACTGGTGCTCTGGGCTCTGCACTGGCTGCCTATAAAGCACGGGCCAGATTCAAGGTGCTGGTTTTAACCTTTTAAAGCCCTTCACGGCCTGGGCCCTGTTTATTTGCGGGACCGTCTCACTCCCCATGTGCCCGTGCAGCCCTTGAGATCGTCTGTGGGAGCCTTTTTGGAGATTCCCCGGGTGAGGCGGGTGGCCATCGTTGTTAGATCTTTTTCGGTGGTGAGCCCTTGTGCTGTGGAATTCTCTCCCAGAGGAGGCTCGGCTGGCTCCCTCTCTCCTGCTATATCAGCACATATGTAAGACCTGGCTGTTCCGTCAGGCTTTTGGCGAGGGGCAGGGGTGGGGGTGGGGGTTCCCCACATATTCTATTTTTGAATTGTTTTTTATTTTATTTTTTATTGTTTTATTGATTGTTGTTTGCTGCCCTGGGTTGCCCTGTGGGCAGGATATCAATTTTAAATAAAATAAATAAATAACATAAATATTCACATATGCAGATGTAACAGGACAAGAATCACTTGGGAAGATTTTATTAGGAAAAAAGGCTACTGTTGTATGGAGGTAATCCGTTAGCAATTCCAGCATTTAAATAAAATGAAAGGAAAACAGCATATAGAGACATAGGATAAAAATGCACATGATGGCAGAGCAGCAGCGGCCCAACACGGTCCAGAGAGGAAAACCACGGCGGACACAATCTGGGTCATATCGGGGCACCGAACAAACATAACCACGTCTCAGAAGGGCGGGAAGAAGCACAAACGTGCAGCCAGCCAGCCCCACCCACTGCTGCGCCCAACGCCCTGCTCCCCACCATAACAGGCAGCCAATGACAGACAGCCATGTCAGACCCAAGCCAGGTCAGATTGGCAGCCTGGGAACGTATGTGATAGCCCACTGTAGCCCAGTTTGGCCTGTTCGGGAGGGTCTTTCCTCAGAGGCTGTGATCTCAGAGGTTTTCCAAGGTCACAGCCTGGGCTAGCTACCAATACAGCCCAAGGGCAGTGACAGGCTGGTGCCTGCACAGACATACAGGTGAGGTTCAGGCCAAAGCAGGTCAAATCAGGCTGCTGTCACATCTGTTTTTGTTTTTTTTACCCATAACCACTACAGAAACCACACTGTCTCTACACTAGGTCTGAAACTGATATGGCACTGCATATTTGCAAAGATAATTTGCATATTCATTCGAATGAAGCTCCAAATACATCATTATTAACTGCAGAATTCACAACTTTTTTTATTCATTTATTTCATTTCATTATTATGGTTATTTCTGTATTTATGGGTTGTTCTTTTAAACACTTTGGTATTTCATAAGGGGACACAGGAGCAAATACCAAAAGGATCACCATACCAAACACAAAATACCAACGTATCCAAAATACCAAACCTGAAATAACCAAAGGGAACAGTCAGATAAAACAATAGGCAAATCCTCTTTCATATCCGCCTCATTAAAGCTTGTTGAATATGGTATTCCCACTGGCTCTGCGTTCTCATCTGTCAGGCTTTCCCTAGCTCCTCCTCGTTCCCTTAGTCTCTTCTTCGATTTCCTCAGAGACTCCTTCTCCCCTCTAACTAAGCTAAGTGTAGGCACCTGCACATTTGCGACTTCGTGGATGCATCCCTGCCTCCCCTCCCTTTTGTCTCCCCTCCCTTGTCTCTCTTAGATTGTAAACCCACTGGGGCAAGGATCATCTACAATTGACGACTGGAAGGTGCCAAGTACATTGTTGGCATTATGTAAATACTTAATCAAAATAGCCCGCCTCCAGACTGTTCCCAGTGTTGTATTTTACACTGTTCCCAGTGTTGTCAGTCTGGCATAGTGCCCTGAAAGTACAAACGGGATTCATATGGGATATTCTGCCCAGGATTGCACAATATAAAAGTGGCTTGTTAATAAAGGAGGGGGGTGCAGTCTCTGACACAGCAGTCAGGTTCTTGGAACCAGCGACCAACACACAGCTGCCGCAAGGACCCGCTTCTGCTCCTGCTGGAGCAACTCCTGGAAAAGAAAATTAGGCCACAGAGTGTTGTTAATAATAATAATAAAAAAAACCACTAATGAATCAGGATTAGTACTCTGCAGGTGGTGAGGAACTCATTAGCATTAGCTCCTCAGCCCCTGGAGCACTCCGCGGCCTATCTGGCAGGTAGCCAAAAAAAAGCCTTGACAGCCTAGTCAAGCTTCCTCTGCATACCAATGTCTCTTAGTGGTCGGCACTCTCCTAGATTCACAACTGTTAATGAAGCAGAAGACCGGAGCTATTTGCCAGTTAATCATGCCTTTTAGAGGGCAGCAGTGACCAGCACCAACATGCCCAGGGAGCACACGTTATGCCTACAGCAGCTGTTGCCTCTGGAAAATACAACATGTTGTCGCATTAGTGCTCTATGACCCAGCTCACTTGTAGTGTTGGCTCCTGTCTTCTTTTTTTTCAGACAGAACCATTTCAGCACACAGCGTCACCACTGGAGCGGATAGCAGGCATGGTAGCAGTAAACATGGCTACAAGGTTCTTTCACTTCAATCGGACTTTTTTCTTTTCTTTTCTTTTTTGTACACTTAATTTATATCCTGCTCTTCTCCAAGGAGGACTCGGGGAAGCTTACAGTTGAACAAAAATACACTAATACAAATCAAAACCTACAAACACCAAAAAAATTCCCTCCTATCCCCCTCACCTCACTTCACAAAAAATTAAACTATCTTATTACGCAACCTCAACAACCACTCCTACCCTCCAATCATCTCAACATTTCTCCTATCCCATATTCCCCCACAAATCCCCCCAGGCTCACTCATACCCCTCCTCTTACAATGTGACATGGCAAACCCCACCTGCTTTCCCGTATCACGTCCCTCATAAGGGGGCATTGGAAACCCCATCCCATTCCTGTACCCACTCTCTCACAAGGGATTGTGGCAAACCCTACTCCCTCTGTCGTATATGCCTTCATCACCTCAAGATTAGACTACTGCAACGCGCTCTGCATGAGGCTACCCTTGGTGATGGTTCGGAGACTGCAGCTGGTGCAGAACACAATGGCCCATCTCCTTAGGGGGACGGGTCACCGGGAACATATAACACCAGTGCTTCATTCTTTGCAGTGGCTACCTATGGCCTGATTCAAGGTGTTGGTACTATAAAGCCCTACAAGGTCTGGGCCCCACCTACCTGCGGGACTCCCTTACTCCCCAGGTCCTGGATCAGCCCCTGCAGTCTACCTGGAGGAACCTCCTTGAGGTCCCTCAGGTATTGTGGGTGACGACCATGGAGAGGGCATTCTCGGTAGTTGCTCCAAGGCTGTGGAACTCCCTCCTGGTCGAGGTTCATCTGTCCCTGGATCTTCCCTCTGTCCGCAGACAGTGTAAGACCTGGATGTTCCACCAGGCCTTTGGCCAGGAGACGGGTAGTGGGAGGGGATGTAGGGGTGTGTGTTTTTTTTAGCTCCAGTATTATACTGTTTGATGGATTTTATATTTATACATTTATGTTTATTTATATATATTATTATTTATATGCTTTTAATCTTTGTTAGTCACCACGAGTTGTCTGAGGCAGGAGGTTGTGCGTGGATATCAAATGTCGAATGAATGAATGAATGAAATACCCACCCTCTCACAAGGGGTCTGGCAAACCCCTCCCCCATTTCTGCCCACCTTCTCACAAGAGGCCATGGTAAACCCACACTCCCCACGCTCCCCTATCTAACAAGGGGCCATGGCAAACCACACCCTTTGCCCATACTCCACCTCACAAGGGGCGATGGCAAAACCACATTCTCCCCTCCTCATGGCCCCTCCCACAAAGAGGAGGTGATATAAACCCCAATCCCTATACTCCAAAATGCATATCCCTTCCCACACCCTTAAAATTCAAAATTAAAGAATTGTATAAAACAGAGTAAGGGAGAAGAGAGTTGTGCAGGGGTTCATCCACAGCGAGCTAACAGACACTTCTACGAAACGCAAGTCTTCAAGTCCCACATCCCAAACGCTGCTAAATGGCTGCTTAATGATCAGCTGCCTGCAAACACAGCAAACATTAAATACTTGGACATGGGAAGAGACACAAAACACAGAGGTCTTGGTCAGCAGCTGTAACTAAGCCTGAAATGAGCAATCACGGCGAATATTGTTTCCACTGGAAACAGGTCATTTGCCTTCATTCACGCAATGAGGAAACGTACTGGTTTTTTGCTATTTTTCATTCTTTTTCGCTAGTTCCCATTCAGGAATCACACTTAGGGTACTTCTTTGGTAGCATACAGAAATTAGGGTTCCACACAATCTATCAGTGTGCTGCTCTAACACAAAATGAATGACATGTTCACACTATTGAAACAAAGTCTTCGGAAAACTTCAGAATTCGGCAAAGATTACAGTATTCAGTTCTAAAAGTCCGAATTCTGAAGTTCCAAGGACCAAGACCGTTACTCAGAAAACTTCAGAAAACTTCAGAAACTGCTGCATGCGTGGGGGGCTGGTGTAGAGTTGAGCTTCTTCTGGAAATGAAACTTAGTACTATATTTGGTAGGAAGGGCGTATGGGAGGGGACACTTGAGTGATGGTAAGTCAGATAGCAAGCTTTTGATTAGCTGGCAGGGTAAAATAAAAGTGGTTGCAGCCATTTTGTCCATTCTCTTTGGTGAATTTGGCTGTGTGCTACAGTGCTGCTGGATCTGTAAGTAATTGGATGGGGCGGGGAGGAGTGCCTGGCATGACCTAGCCTTGTATGGCATGGTTTGGTCTGGCCTGTCCATAGGGCCAATGCTGCGGGATGGGGGTTCCCTTTACCTAAAATCTTTACCATGCCATGCAGTTGTTGTTTTTTTTTAAAATAATAATAATAATAATAATAATTGGATGTCACATTGCTTCTAGTTCTGCCTGCTGCTTGGTTGGCACTTGGCACCATGAGGCCAGAGGCAGAGCGATCTCGATCTCTCTGCCTGGCTCCCCTTCCCTTTGCCTGGTCTGTTCAATTTACCAGTGCCACAGAACTATGCCACGTCAACAGGGTGCCGGTGTTGGTGTGAATGTCTGGTTTCCTTACTGGTTTGGTGCTGGGAGTTTGGTTTGTCTGTTCAAGTCTGGTCTTTTCAAGTTACCAGTGTCTTATCTGTTCAAATTACCACTGTGCCACAGTACCAATGCCATGCCAAAAGGGTGCCCGTTGGGGTGTGTGGATGTCTGGTTTCCTCCTTGTGGGTGTTATCAGGCTGGCTGTTTTTTTGTGGGATTTCTCCACACAGTTGCACTGTTTTGTTGTATTCTTCTTGAGTGAACGTCCCACTCTTGCTAGCCTGTTTTTTCTGGGTACTACTTGATTGGCATAATAATGATTTTACAGTGGGTGCACTCATTGCTGAGGTGGGCCATGCTGTGGGTACTCACACTATTGGGCTTTTAAAATTATTATTTTATTTCTTCTGCACTCAGTTGCACTTTTGTGGGGTTTTCTTCTGGAGTGATTGTCCCACTCTTGCTAGCCTGCTTTTCTGGGTAGTACTTTGACTGGGGGTTCAAGAACTTTTGCCAAGATGTGACCCGCCGGAGCACTGGGGAAATACTTTCTAGTTTCTTTCTGGTTAATAATATGGGGGTGAGGCCTGCCTTATATTGCTGGACTGGGCACACACAATGGAGGCTTTTGCGGGGGAGATGTCTGGTTTCTTGTGTGTGGATGTTATGGCTGCTGGCCTGGTTGCTGGCGCACATGGGACCACCCATGGACTTTAAAAAAGCTAGTTGAAACTTGATTGATCAATTTGATTTGCTTGCTAATGTGATCTTTGGACTTCCTTTGGTGGGGGACCCCAGTCCAACCCCCTCCCACCTACCCTGAGCTTCAAGCCTTGAATGTTCATCATTCATGGGGCATGCTTGGGGTTAGGAGTTTCATTTCCAGAAGAAGCTCAACTATTGGGGTGCGGGGGAACTCGCTGATCACATACCCTTTGGGTTTTTTAATTACATGGTGGTGGTGGTGGGTTTTGTGCTGGCTTCTATTACGTCTCTCTCACTCTGTCTTTCATCCTGCTGGCAGGTGCAGCAGGGGGAGGAAGGGCTCCATGTGTTGTGCACCCTGATTGACTAGGCAATTAAATGGTTGCATATGCTGCTCATGGCAACACTTGCTGAGGCACCAAGCTGGCCCTGAAGAGTTCCAAAGTTTCTGAAGTTTCCAAAGTTTTCAGAAGTTTCCAAAGTTTTCCGACATCCCAGACTTCGGTTTCCAAAGTCTGAAGCTTTGGAAAGAGTGCCGAAGTGCCTCCAGATACCCAGACCAACTATTCAGAACTTCAGAATTCGGTCTGAGTACCCGGAATTACTATTTGGTTCAGCTCTATTTTATATACTGACTACGTGATGTAAAATTGACGGAAAGTGACAGAAACAGTCAAAAATGGTGAAAAGTGTAAATAGACGAAAATACCGGAAATTGATGGAAAATTATGGAAATTGGCAGGCACCAACCTTGACAATAGTGGAAGCATGGAATCAATGGATGTTTTTAGACAAGCGCCTCCCCACCATTATGTACGTTGCAAAGCCACATTGCTGCCCTATGCAGCCTTGCAACATGTATGATGGGTAAGTGATGGGTGGGTAATGTGTGGAGAGGTGCTTGCTTAAAAACACCCATAGACTAGTGAAGAAATACTGCTGAACAGCTGCAAGTGCTGCCAAAAGGTAGTTTTCTCCGGATGGTACGGGAACCCTTACTATTGCCTAAATAACTTGCTTAATGTGTTGCAGCTTCTTTAACTTTTCTCACTTGTCCATGTCAGTAGTTAGCACACCATGCTGTTTCTTTTCTTCTTCTTGAGAGCAGAGCAGAGGTTTCTTCTTCTTGAGAGGTGGAGCAGACCACGGTGGGGAGGAAGGCCTGCCAGTCTGTCCAGCTTGTCGCGAGGAACCTGTAAGTGGTGGCTCCGCACAGTGAAAGCGGATTCTAGCAGGCTAATTTCCTGTATGTTAACACCCCTTACTCATCAACTCATTGGGTGGCTTTGGGCAAGTCACTCTCTCTCAACCTCAGTTCCCCATCTGTTGATTAATAATTATCTACCTCATTGGGCTGTTGCAAGGGTGAATTATCTAAGGATTGTAAAATATTTTGAACCCTGAAAACTCTATGGAAATTATTATTAATAATCCTTCACATCACAAAAGCCATCATCACAATTAGTAGCAAATCATCTCAGTAAAGAGGAGATGGGTTTAGTTAGAATCAGGACTGAACTATTATGTTTTATCTACAGAGTATGATAGTACAATGGGACAGCAGTTTAGAAAAGCCCTCCTTCCCTCTGACTCACATGCTGTTCTGTGGGCCAACTTCATTATCCACGTCAGACTCTGTTCTTTACCTTTCACCTATGCCAAATTAATGTGAAAGTTAGCAGCTTTTAATGACTTGTTTGGGAATCACTGTAGCGGGCTGCAAAGCAATATGTCTGTTTTGCTCATAAATCAGGACTGCATGTTGAAAAGGAGTGGTGGGTAGATATGGGAATAATTTGAAACTAGTAAAATACATTTTCCACTCCATAATGAGAGGGCTAAACAAAATTTGATGACTCTGTTTTTTTCTTTAAAACAAACAAACAAACAGACACCCCACACACACACACATCTGAGTTTCAAACTTTTCTGCCATGTTGGAGCCTCCCTAATGTGATTTGAGACAGTGGCACTATTTAACCACAGCAAACATGGTTTGCAATGGGGAAGGGGGAGGCAGAGACAGGTCTTTTTCTCTTTTGTCTTTCTTTTCTCTCAAATCTAGTTGCACTAATGAGGGGTAGGATTGGAACAGGAATATGGGAGCCCACATTTTCCAGCAGAATTTTCTACTTCATTAATAATATTATTCCGAGAGTTTAAAAGCTTGTTGTTGGGTTGAGATATTTCATATATTGGAGGGGTGGGGGGTGGAGTTAGTTCACCTGCTATGGTTCGGTGCCGCCCACGCACTTAGAACTGTGTTCACCTCTCTTGCTCCCCCTCAACACCCCTATGGTAACTTTGTAAAGGTGTGCTCTGTAGATTTCCGCATTCCCTCATGAGGCTGAGACTCTCATGAGTAACTCCTGTCCTTTTCCTAGCGCTATTTTTTTTTAAAAAAACATACCACTTATTTGAATAATTGGATCAGCTGAGAATTGTATCTTTTTTTCTTCTTCTTCTTCCCTTTTCCTGGTAACCAGTCGAGTGTTTTGTTTTTTTCTCTCTCAGAGTTAATCCCCCTGAGACAGTAACAGTTTTCTGTTGCGGTTTCTTGCTTCCATGTAAGATTTGAACAATCACTGATTAGTCAGCTTTGACAAGTGTTAGAAAATCTTGGAGCAGACTGAACATCCTTATTGATTAACTGATACATGGCCAGAGGTTTGGGTTTTTTTTCCCCCTTCCCCAGGACCGATTGTTTTTCAATAAGCATCTTAGAAAGAAGAGAGGGAAATGTGCTACATTATCAATTTCTCTCTAATCCATTTTCATGTACTGTACTCTGGCTCATTCAATTTAACTACTTAGCTGTCAAAGGCCAGAAAACGAGGAAGGCTGTCTTTAAGGAATTACTAAATCTCTCATTACTTCAGATGTTTACTCAATATGTATTTATGCAGCTACCGGAGGGTATGTTAAATTTTTTAAATTAACCCTTTAGGGCAGTATTGACTGATCAGTGGGTATTTCCTTAACCGGCTCATTCATTTTGAAGTGGCTTTTCAAAATACTGTTCTCATTCATTTGCAATAATCAATAGTCCTTTATCGCTATATCCGGCTAATGGTTATGAACCAAAAGGACCAATCTTGTATGCCTTGTATAAAATGCTGAAGTGGCAGATCAGCATAGGGTGGGAGGCTCTATCCATTAAAGTAACTGTTCTGTGAATCAGAAACATCCCAGACCTAATGCACTGGTACCTAACAACCCCATTTCTAACTCTAGCTCCAGGCCAACTACAAGTTAGAACTCTAACCCAAGCTCCAGGACTTCTAAACATGACAAACACAGGTCACTTTCAAACATTGCCCCCACCCCGCGCAGGCATATTCGGGCTGCAGGGGGGCGGGGTGCACAGCCCAAATATGTGCTGGGATTGGTCAGTCTGAAAGCCACCTCCCCCCATGTGCAGCTTTGCTGGCAGACATTTATTTATTTATTTATTTATTTAACATTTATATCCCATCCCTCCTGCCCTCAGTGCAGCCCGGGGCAGCAAACAACATTCAATAAAAACAATAACAAATTTAAAACAATTTCAAAATACAGTATGTGGGGAAACCCACCTCACCCCTACCCCTCACCAAAAGTCTGACGGAACAGCCGGGTCTTGCATACACACCGAAACAGCAGGAGAGTGGGAGCCAACCGAGCCTTCTCCAGGAGCGAATTCCACAGCACAGGAGCGGCCACCGAAAAAGATCTAACATCAGTGGCCACCCGCCTTGCCCGGGGAACCTCAAAAAAGGCTCCCACGGACGATCTCAAGGGTCGCACGGGCACATGGGGAGTGAGGCGGTCCCGCAGATAAGCAGGGCCCAGGCCTTGAAGTGCTTTAAAGGTTAAAACCATCACCTTGAATCTGGCCCGGTACTTTATAGGCAGCCAGTGCAGAGCCCGGAGCACTGGTGTCATGCGCTCCCTGCAACCCGCCCCTGTAAGGAGACGGGCCACAGCATTCTGCACCAGCTGCAGCCTCCGGACCAGCTTCTCGGGCAGTCCCACGTAGAGCGCGTTGCAGTAATCCAGCCTCGAGGTGATGAAGGCATGGATGCCTCTGTGCAGGGATGCAGAGCTCAATTTCCTGCTCTGTATCCCTGCGTATCTCTGCTGGCAAAGCCACATTGTGGGGGGGCTTTCAGACCAGCCGATCCCCGTGACTATTCTGGCTGCATATTCCCCCCCACAGTCCGAATATGCCGGGGGGGGGGCATGTCTGAAAGTGGCCATAGAGTAGATAGCAGCTGCCAGCCAACCTTTAAACACCATCACCAGCCCAATCTCAAACCCAGCCCAAATGTAAAGTGGATGTGCGAACAGAATGCGGTTTGGATGTTCGGACATTTGGTCGTTCGGTTCGAAACCTGAGTTCAGGTTCAGTTGTTTGGTTCGGCAGAGTTCAGTCGTTTGGTTCGAAACCCGCGTTCGGGTTCAGTTGTTCGATTCGGTGGAGTTTGGTTCGGCCGAAGTTGGCCGAACATTCGAAAATAGCGCTATCGATACCGATACCAAATTCGAAGATTTTTTTTTAGTATTGGTATCATTTGGCCCTAATACAACCCCTGGTCTCCACCCCTGGTGCCAGGAAGTCTGCTCCTCGACTGTCTCCCCCTTCCAGTCATGTTTTTCCCTCCCAAAGTCACGTTTTTCTCACCCCCAAACTCACCAGAACTGTTTGGTCGTTTTCGAGTTCGGTTCAGCCATTCGGTTCGGCCATCCGAACAGACCGAGTTCGGTCCGAACTCCGAACATCCGAACCGCATGGCAGGATAACTCCCTACCACTCTGCTGGTGCTCCAGAGTCTGCACTGGCTACCAATAGCTTTGGGGGCACAATTCAAGGTGATAGTTTTGACAAATGAAAACCTAAACAGCTTGGCCACCAAATATCTGAAAGACTTCGCCATCCTGTATGTCTCATCATGGCCTCAGAGGTCTGCTGGGAGTGCCCTCTTGCAGGTACCAAGCTAGTACAAGTTTTACAGCCTCCTCTGACAATGAGTTCCACAACTGTATTGCCCTTTTGTTGGGTTTAAATCTGATGCCATTTAACTTCAGAGAGTGTCCCCTTGTTCTCTTATTGTGGGAAAGAGACACACATGGTTTTATAAAATTCTGTCTTATCCCTCCTTAATCGCCTCTTCTCCAAACTAAACAGCCCCAACCTGTTGAGCCTCTCCTCGTATGGAAGTCGGTCCATCCTTTCTATCATCCTGTTGCTCTTCTCTGAACCTTTTCCAATTCTATTATTATCTTTCTTGAGTTGGGACAACCAGAACTGCACACAATATTCAATGTGGGGATCTTAACAAAGATTTATACAGTGGCATTTTATGATGCTTTTCATTTTATTCTCTCTTCCTTTTCTAATAATGCCTAGCATTCTATTTGCTTTTTTGACTGCTGCCGCACACTGAGCTGATGTCTACAAGTAACTCCAAGATCCATCGTTCTTCTGAGTGGCTACAACCAGATTAGAACCTATCATCATGTATGTATGTATGTATGTATGTATATTGTTATTATTATTATTATTATTATTATTCGCATGTAACTGGCACAGACACGGTCCCTGCCCAAGAGCTTACAATCTAAAGACGGGGAGGGGAGACAGGGAAGGGGAAACAGAGGGAGAGACAAGGGAAGCAAAATTCATGAGGATGCGAGAACTCAGGTACACTTTCTTGGCTTGGTTACAGTAAAGAAGATATTGAAGATTATTTTTCCCTAGGTGCATCACCTTGCACTTGTCAACACTGAATTTCATTTGCCATTTTAATGCCCATTCACCTAGCTGTGCAAGATCCTTCTGTAGTTCCTTACATTCTTTTTGGTTCTTAACTATCTTGAATAATTTGGTGTCATCTGCAAATTTAGTCATCTCACATTTTGCCCCTTTTCCCAGATCATTAATGAGTATGTTAAACAATACCTGTCTCTTATACACATCTAGATGTGTATAAGAGACAGCCTTAAGACACCCCACTCTCTACCTCTATCCGAATTGAAAAAGGACTATTTATTTCTACCCTTTGTTTCCTATGTTTTAACCAGTTACTGAAAGAACTCCTCCTCTTATCCCATGACTACTTAGTATGCTCAAGAGTCTCTGCAAAGGGACCTGGTCAAATGCTTTTTGAAAATCCAGATGTACTATATCAACAAGATCACCCCATCCACATTCTTGTTGACATTCTCATAACATTTTAATAGATTAGTGAAGCATGACTTCCCTTTGTGCTACATCCATCCTGGTTTTTACCTATCAAATCAAACTTGTCAGTATGCCTAGTAATTCTGTTTTTAAAAATGGTCTCCACCACATTTCCCAGTACTGATGTCAGACTTACTGGTCTGTAGTTTCTAGGGTCACCTCTGGAGCCCTTCTTAAAAACTGGGGTTACATTTGCTAATCTCCAGTCTTCTGGCATAGAGAAGGATTTTAGAGATAAATTACTTGTAACTGATAGTGGGTGTTTTTACGCACACATTTCTCCTGCATGTTTGCTGTTACATCCTGAACTTTTTGTGTGTCTAAATCACTTACCCAGATCTTAAACATCTGGCTCTTTGAACTTATGCATAGAACTTCTCCCAGAACATGTGTGTGTAAAAAGTTCTCCTGGTAAACTGCTTTGCTCCAGGCAGCTGTGTTCACTTTGTTGCCATGGCAGCCTGTCATGTCTACAACTGCGGCTACTTTAGGCTGCCTCAGGGCAACGTTTGTGTCAAGAATGCATCCAGGAACTGCCTCAGGGCAGCGTGTGTGAAAAATGCATCCAGAACTTACTTGTGGACTTGTAAATCCAGAAGACTGAGAAATCCAGAACATTAAGGTATGTGTAAAAATGCCCAGTAGTTCAGCAATTTTAAATTTGAGTTCTTTCAGGATACACCACCTGGCCCAGGTGACTTGCTACCATTTAAATTGGGTGCTGCCACTTTATCTGCAGAATCAGAGTTTGGGGTTATGGAAGCCCAGTCTTGTCCTGTTTATTTGGATCAGTTTCAATCTGTTTCACTCACTGATGCAAGAGAGGTGCTTGGGGAGATGAGTGCAACCAGCTGTGAACTAGATCCTTGCTCGTCCTGGCTGGTGAAAACCAGCCAGGAGACATTGGGGCCATTTCTGGCTGGGGTTGTCAATGCCTCCCTTCGGGAGGGGAGGGTGTTGGATGTCCTTAAAACTGAGGTTGTCTGGCCCCTGCTTAAGAAGCCATCTTGGACACTGGCTTCCTGTCCAGCTATAGGCCTGTCTCTAACCTTCCCTTTTAAGGTAGGTTATTTTGAATGGGTGGTTGCCCAACATTTGAGACTCATCTCAACACTGATGAGTGGATTCCTGGACTCATTTCAGTTGGGCTTCTGTCCTGCATATGGTACGGAGACTGCGATCATTGCCTTGGACGATGACCTGGGCCTGGAGGTTAACAAGGAGAATTCTACCCTCTTCATTCTATTAGAACTTTCAGTGACCTTTGATACAGTTGACCGTGGGGTGTTGTTGACACAACTGTGGAACCTAGTGGGATGTATGAGACCTCTCTTGAGTGGTTTGATTCCTTTCTGTTGAAAAGATCCCGGAGAGTGGTGATGGGCAATTGCTTGCTGTCCTCTTGGGTTCTGTCCCCCTCTTGTTCACCATGTATATCAGGCACTGGTCAAGTTCATTTTGAGGTTTGGGTTGAAGTGCCACCAGTATGCTGATGACACTCAGCTCTATTTCTCCTTTTCATCTGACCCAGGCCCTGCAGATTCAGTGCTTATCTCATGCCTGGCTGCTGTTGGAGACTGTATGAGGATGAGCCGATTTAAGCTGAATGCAGACAAGACTGAGGTGATGATGGTTGACTGGCCTTGTGACCTGGAGGAGATTGAGGCTCCTGTTATTGATGGAGTCCGGCCCCCTCTGGTGAATCAAATTCACAATCTCAGGGTGCTTCTTGCTGTCAGGTTGCAGTGGTGGCCAGGAACATTTTTCACCAACTCCATCTGGTGAGGAGGTTGTAACCTTTTCTTTCAAATTTGGTTCTGGCCACCATCATCCATGCTTTCATCACCTTGAGGCTAGATTACTGCAATGATCTCTACATGGGGATGCCCCTGATGACTGTTCAGAATCTACAGCTGGTGCAGAATGTGACGGCTCACCTCCTTTCAAGGATAAGTCAATGGGAGTGTATTACATGAGTGTTGCAAAATCTGCACTGGCTCCCTATAGCTTTCCAGGCACAATTCAAAGGGCTGACTTTGACCTTTACAGACCTAAACAGTCTTGGCCTTGTATATCCAAAAGATCACCTGTCTTTCCATGTCCCATTGCAGTCCCTGTGATCAGTTACGTGTGCCTCCCTGTGGGTATCATCTATTAGCTATGTTCATATGACAAGAGGTGGGGGGCATTCTCAGGGCGCAGTCAGACGTGCTTTTAAATCACACAGCCGCGGCGGCGGCATAGTGCGATTTAAAGAACCCCGCACTTCCAGGTTAGTGTGAATGCGGTGAGCGCGCACATTTCCACTTAGCCCGAATGTTTGGAGTGTGGTTTGAAAAGTTGCTCCGAGCAGCTTTCCCTGGGAGGTAACCAGGAAAGAGGTGCCTGGGGCATTTTCAGACAGACATACTAATCCTTGATTAGTTCTCCAGTGATTACAAAGTGGTACCTGTTTAGNGCACTCCAAACATTTGGGCTAAGTGGAAATGTGCGCGCTCACCGCATTCACACTAACCCGGAAGTGCAGGGTTCTTTAAATCGCACTATGCCGCCGAGGCGGCTGTGCGATTTAAACACACATGTGAATCCCCTCTCAGTTACTTTGGAACTCCCTTTCCCCTGGAGGTTCATTTGAGCCTGAATCTGAACATCTTCTGGAGGTGGCTGGTGTAAGACTTTCTTGTTTGAAAAGACATTTAGCAGGCAGGGGGCTGGGGTTTGGGGTTGGGGTGTGGTTTTGGTGTGGAGGTATGAGAGGGGGTTAGTGTGGATAGGTGGTTTTGGTGGGTTTTATGGTGGGTTTTTTTTGGGGTGGGTGGGTTTTTTATGGATTGTAAGCCACCCTGAACATCAGGGAAGGGCAGCATATAAATAAATAAATAAATAAATAAGATAAGATAGTTGATATGTAATAAAACTCTTTCTGGCATGATGCTAATTTCAGATAATTCCTCAGATTCATCACCAACATGAAATAGTTCTGGGTTAGGTATTTCCCCAACATCCTCTGAAGTAAAAACTGACTCAAAGAACTGATTTAGTTTCTCAGCAATGGCCTTGTCATCTCTGAGTCCTTTATTCCCTGATCAACTAGCAGACCCACTCTCAGGTTTCCTGACTTTGACGTACTGGAAAAATTGGGTGTAATGTGGCCTATGCTTCAGGTGTGCTTTGTCCTGCTTTCCTGGATTTGTTTTTTCCTTCCCGCTGTGCCAGTAGATCCTCCTGACACAGGGCAGGCCTCAACCCTGACCCTAAGGTAATTCTACCTACTGTGTCCTTCTACTCCTTTTCCTAACCTTTTGATATGCTAGACTTCTAGCCTCATCCCCTATCTGGCCCCTTTTTGGACTGACCTCATGGTTCTTCAGCATCCTTTGGTTTGATATCTGGTCTCCATGTTCTTGTATGGTTCTTGGTGGGCTTTCCTGTTTGTACTGATTCCCAGCTTTGATGTTCTGGCCAGCATCTTGATCCAGCATCCAGATGTATCCTGTCTGGTTTGAATGTGGCCTGTGACTTCATATCCTGCTTTGACTTGACTATGATTCTGATCATGGTCAAGTCATTAAGCAAGACAGCCTACATCCTTATTATTACAGGTCCCTGCCCCAAGATCTCACAGCCTTCTAAGAGTCACATCTGGTGGGGGTGTGGATTTTTCTATAGAGGACTTTGGTTTAAGGAGTTTTACAAAAGATTAGTAAAGTTCTGCAGAGCTGGAAATAGAGGCAGCAGATATTTACCAAACCGGTGTGTATAGCTAAAATATTTGTTTAAAAACCCCCAAAAACCAGCTTTAATGTTTGAGCACAACTGAGTTTTTCTTCCATTTATGAGTGTATTAAAGTCACAACAAATAAAAAGAATAAGAATGAGTGGAAAGGAGACTGTAAAATCTGCTTCTCCTGTGTTCACCCCATTGTACAAGGAATGCATTTAGCTCTTACAAAGCAGTTTTAGGTGTATGTGGTACTTTCCAGAAATCCTTCACTTATTTTTACATTACCTCCAGTCGCAATGCTCTTAGCACAATCACTGGTAATTTTGTTCGTATTTAGCACAATACCCTGCATGGCTTTGATTTTCAAGTGTGAGTCACTGTTTGCAGAACGACCAAGATGGGGCACAAAATAAACACATTTTCTACTTACTAAAAAGTACTGCATAAAACAAACCATTAACGTACAGTAGCAAAACCTATAGCACCCACAGACTTTGCTTACAGCCAACGGTATCTTTATAAACTGCTATTAGCTACCGGCTCTGAACTCTGATCTGGTAGGGATGGGTGAACAGATCGCGGTTCGGCCGTTCGGTTCGGTCCAGTTCGACCATTCGGTTCAGTCGCCACGCTCGGTTTGACCGTTCTCTTCGGTTCTGTTCAGTTTGGTTCGGGCGTTCGGAAAAAGGCTTCCTCCGTGAGGAATGATGGCCCCAAACCCATGACGGTGGGGTGGGGCTAGAATGGCAGCTTAACTATATTGGCCACATCCCTCCCTGCCGGTAATTTGGCCCCAGAACCCTGATGGCGGATCCTGGGACTGGAGTGGCTGTTTCTTGATACAGTGGAATGACAGCACCTCTGTGTGAAGAATGATGGCCCTGGGGCCCATGACAGTGGGTCCTGGGGCTAGAGTGGAAGCTTAAATATATTGGTCACAGCCCTCCCTGCCAGTAACTTGACCCCAGACCCTGATGGCGGGTCCTGGGGCTAGAGTGGTTGTTTCATGATGCTTTGGGAAATTGGCTCGCTGTGCGAGGAATGATGGCCCAGACCCATGATGGTGGATCCTGGGGCTAGAGTGCATCTTAAAGATATTGGCCACAGCCCTCCCTGCGTGTAACTTGGCCCCCAAACCCTGGTGGTGGGTCTTGGGGCTGGAGTGGCTGTTTCTTGATGTGGTTGAAAGACATCGCCTCTGTGCGAGGAATGATGGCCCCAAACCCATGATGGTGGGTCCTGGGACTAGAAGAGTGGCAGCTTATAGATATTGGCCACAGCCCTTCCTGCCTATAACTTGGCCCCAGAACCCTGATGGCGGGTCCTAGGGCTGGAGTGGCTGTTTCTTGATGCAGATGAAAGACATCGCCTCTGTGCGAGGAATGATGGCCCCAGGCCCATGATGGTGGGTCCTGGGGCTAGAAGAGTGGCAGCTTCTGGATATTGGCCACAGTCCTCCCTGCCTGTAACTTGGCCCCAGAACCCTGGCGGTGGGTTCTGGGGCCTGGAGTGGCTGTTTATTGATGCTTTGGAAAATTGGCTCTCTGTGAGAGGAATGATGGCTCTGGACCCATGGTGCAGGGTCCTAGGGCTAAGGTGGCAGCTTCTATATATTGGTCACAGCCCTCCCTGCCTGTAACCTGGCCCCAAAACCCTAGCAGCGGGTCCTGGGGCTGGAGTGGCTGTTTCTTGATGGCTCTGTGTGAGGAATAATGGCCCCAGACCCATGATGGTGGGTCCTGCGGCTAAAGTGGCATCTTATGGATATTGGCCACAGCCCTCCCTGCCTGTAACTTGGCCCCAAAACCCTGGCGGCGGGTCCTGGGGCTGGAGTGGCTGTTTATTGATGCTTTGGAAAATTGGCTCTCTGTGCGAGGAATGATGGCCCTGGACCTATGGTGCAGGGTCCTAGGGCTAAGGTGGAAGCTTCTAGTTATTGGCCACAGCCCTCCCTGCCTGTAACTTGGCCCCAGAACCCTGATGGCGGGTCCTAGGGCTGGAGTGGCTGTTTCTTGATGCAGTTGAAAGACATCACCTCTGTGCGAGGAATGATGGCCCCAGACCCATGACAGTGGGTCCTGTGGCTAAAGTGGCATCTTATGGATATTTGCCACAGCCCTCCCTGCCTGTAACTTGGTCCCAGAATCCTGATAGTGGGTCCTGGGGCTGGAGTGACTGTTTCTTGATACAGTTGAATGATGGTTCTCTGTGAGTGGAATGACGGGCCCCAGAACCCATGGCACAGACAACATGGGCGGCATTGGCAGCAGCAGCAGACATTGGATTGCCGGGGCACAGAACCCATGGCACAGACATCAGAGGCAGCATTGGTAGCAAACACTGGATTTCCCAGAAGCAGCATTGGCAGCTGGTGCAGACATTGGCTTGCCCAGGCTCAGAACCCGTGGAACAGCAGAGACAGCAGCAGCAGGATTTGCCTGTACACAGCACCCATGGAGCCAGAATGGTTGGATTTGCCAGGGAATAGCTCCAATACAACTGCAGATGACAGCAGCAGGATTGTGTGGGCACATTTGGGTTGGCCAGGGCAGAGCACCCATGGACCAGCAGACAGCAGCGGAGAGATTACCAGACCAGTGGTGCACATCACCCAGGGTTGCCAGGGTAGGCAGACAGGTACTGTGTCATAAGAGGCAGACAGACTGAGGTAGGCTTTGATTTAGACCACCTGGGCAGACAGGCAGGCTGGCAGGCAGCGTGGCATGAGCAGAAGGCAGGCAGACTGAGACAGGGTTCAAGCTTTGCAATCTGGGCAGGCAGGAAGCAAGGTATGAGAGGCAGTAGGGAAGGCGGGCTTGGGCAGGCTTTGAGCTAGGCAACCTGGGTGGGCAAACAGGCTCCTTGGCATTGAAGGCAGGAAGGCGGACTGAGGAATATTTTGAGCTTGGCGGCAAGCTGGGCGGGCAGACAGTCAGCGTGGCATGAGAGGCAGTAGGGCAGGCAGGCTGGGACATTGGCAGCATGGCAGTCAGATAGGCTAGCAAAGACTGTGCAGCACGAGAGACCGAGAGCCAGTCAGTGTCACATAGGCAGGGCCCCAATTCTTCTGCAATTTTTTTTCCAAAATTCTGCGACCCCAAATTGAAAATTCTGCGACCCCAAATTGAAAATTCTGCGACCCAATAAAGTTACAAAACAAGTCTAGCAAAATTGGTGATCCATTTCCTTGTACCAATGAATAAAAAAATCTGCTTATAATTTTTTCTGTGTATGGGTATTT
>QEPC01011901.1:597082-661589 GCA_003113815.1 Sphenodon punctatus | reverse complement strand
CAGTCGGGAACCCACTGGCATCCACTTCCCCTGTTGAACAGCAGAGCATTGTGGCATGACTTCAGGTGCCTCGTCACTGCAGTTGTCCCAAGAATGATCCCAGACTGAGGATTCTCCCTCCCCCTCCTCCTGCCTTCTTGCCCTCCCCGGCTGATGCACTGCTGCCAGCACTGCTGGGAGGGGGAGAACTTGGTAGCTCTGGTGACACAGCTCTGGGAGGAGGCTCAGTCATCACCTCAGCTACAGACATCTCCTCTGCGGCACTAATGTCTACCTCTGACTCACTGTCTGTGATCACGGTGATGTCCTGTGAAGGGCAGTACTGGGACCCTGAGGCTAGAATGCCAGTGCCCGCCATGCTCTCCCTGTGTCCCCCTCTGTGGCTGCTAGTGCTGCTACTGCTGCTCCTGCCCCTCTTGCTACTGACATTGCCCGGGGATCGGGCCCTGCCTCTAGCAGCCGGGGTGGGATCCACCACCTCTGGACTGCTGGGGATTGCCTCAACAGTGGGGGACATTGGTGGCCCTGGAGGAACATTGGAAACAGCACCAGCACCTGCTCCAGCACCACCACCAGCAGGGACAGATGCAGCCTCAAGTTCTGCAGTCCTTCCAGTGCCCTGCGTGGCAGTGGAGGAGGGCACTGCCAGGAGTCGACGCTGAGCCGCTGAAGCCTTTTGCCCTAAAGCAGGCCTGCTGAGTTTGGGGGCTTGTGATGTGCTCTGCCTCTGGCTACTGCTGCTGCCTGCTGCCATTCACCTGGCACAGCCCCTCCTGCCTCTGGCACGTGCCCCATTGCCTCCCCTATGGGCAGCAGACTGTCCTCTCCTTCCCTTCTCCATTTCTGCCTCCAAAATAATTTGGTTATATATATATATACTCCAAGCTACTCCAAGCCTCTCCACCCCTGGTGCCTGGAAGTCTGCTCCTCAGCTGACTTCCCCTCCCTGCCACGTTTGGCCTTCCAGTGACACCACGTTTTAACCACCCGAACTCACTCAAACGTGATCCGAACTGACCGAACAGTTCGGTCATTTCTGCGTTTGGAATTAAGTTTGGTTCGGTCGGTTCATGTTCGTGTTCGGTTTCAGTTTTGGGTTCGGTCATCCTAACAGGCCAAGTTCAAGCCAAACTCCAAACTTCCGAATTGCGTTTGCCTATCCCTATGATCTGGTGTCTTTAAAGCCAGATAAAAGGAAGAGTAAAGGAACAAGAATGCAGAGGTTCCCCTCAGCTGGGTATTTTCCTATGGTCCCTATTACACTACGTACGCTAAAAATGGCCCTGATCCAAGGTCACCACACACACTCCACCTGTGTTACACAAACACAGTGTGTCCGACCAGAATTGGAATAAGCAATCTCCAATCAGAACAAATGAAGCACCCAGTTCTGATGAAGATCAGACCTCAGAAAAATTCCACTTTCAGCTCTTATGTCTAGGAGTAGATTTTTAGGAGTATATGTTTGAGTGTTTATGTAATACCTTGTTTGTTGTCCAGTAGCTTGGTTTACTTGCCATAGAGGTGTACACCAGGGACCCATGTCATTTTTCATTTTCATTTTTCATTTTTGTTATTTAAATCTTTCATTTTCATTTTCATAAATATCAAAATTCTGTTTTCATTTTTGCTTTCGTTTTCAATTTCCATTGGTTTCAATGACAACACATTTTCGGCTGTAACTTTTTTGTTTGCATTATATTTTGATGAAGCTTGGACAGCTTGTACCTCTAATGTAAGACATTATGCGTACCAATTTTCAGAGAGATTAGATAAAGGAATCCAATTTTATAAGCAGTTAAAATTATGTTATTTTGCAAAGATCTGCATATACATTCCTGGCTTTAACTTCTTTGTCTCCTATCTAATGTGGATTACACTTGGCAAGTTTATACCCCTCCAAAATTTTACTATCTATGCCAACTTTCAGAAGGATTGGATAGAGGGTCCTGATGGAATAATCAATTAACATATAAATGTATGTCTGAATATAACATCTTTGTAGTCCAACCAGTGAACATGACATTTGGCAGGACTTGATCTAAATCCATCATCTCTGCCAAATATAGGAAAGATGTGATAAAGGGTCCCAATTTTATAAACCTGTACAGCATATGCATGCAGAGAATGAACCTATGCCAGGGATTCTCTTACGTGTCACTGTGGTATAAGATAGGTTTGTGATGCCAATATCCTCATTCTGTACTGTGACCATCCCAACTTCTCTTCCCTCTGGGAAGTTGGAAGCATCTGTTTAGGAAAGAGCCAATAGAGATTATCTTATGTCCTCTGTCACTGTGCTTCAGGATGTGATTGTAATCATAACTGGCCAGCCTGGATGTGTAAACCACGTCTCCTGATTGCTGGGATGCTACCACCAAAGTCCCAGTTGTGTCCTTTCTATGCCTGCCTCAGAACCACCCCCTATGCCCGCCTTGAAGCCACCACCAATTGGTCCTGTAAAGCTGGAAGCATGCAGTAACTGACTGGTGAATGTGTCTGTCAGTCTGTTGGATTGATCCCCATCCTTCCTCCTACAGTCTCCCTCCCCCTGCCATGCCAAGTGCCTGTCTCTGACTGGCACTGCATGTGCTGCTATTTATCTGAATAATTGTCTTCAAGGGAACAACTTCAGTTTGCTTATAGAATTGTAACCTTTATCAAATTGTCCTATAGTTTTGCAGTGATGACAGGGAAGGTGAATGATATTTTCCTGCTAAATGTCATGTGAAGAGAGTGGAACATAAAGATGTTACAGATAGAGATGCATTTTCAAGTTAATGGCTTATAACATCAAGACCCTATATTCAATGTTTCTGAAATTTGGCAGGATTGGTAATCTTGGGGAGGGACATAACCTTCCAGGTTTCATGAAAAGTGGATGGAAGATATAAAAGTTGGAGCCAGGAATGTGTATGGAGCTTTTCTTAAAATCACAACTTTCAATTGCTTATAAAATCTGTTTTCCTCATCAAATCCTTTCAAAGTTTGGTACACGTAGTGCTCTTCATTAGCTGTACAATTGTACCATGTTTAAGCAGAATTGAATAAGAAACAAAAAAGTTATAACCAGAAATACATTTTTCAGTTTTTTCCAATTATTTCAAAAACAAAAGTTCTTTTCCATTTGTGTTTTCATTATTATTATTTGTCATTTTCGTTGTTACAATAATAAAAAGAAAACAATTTTTTTCAATTTTTTGATCATAATAATTTAAATGAATTGCACACCACTATGGCATTCAGTCATGGCTGCCTGTTATTGATAGCATGGCTTCCCATCATGGTGAAAGATGGGGTTCTGTCTGCAGCGTAGGGGCAGAGCCAACCTTCCACACATCACTCTCTTCCTCTCCTCTCCAATTGGGTAAGGCCAGGGAAATTTTTGATTCCATCCCCCAACCTGACACGGCTAGAGGTGACGGGGGCGGCCATCGCACCCATGGACATGCAGTCACAGTTAGCGATGTGCAAACAGAACCGAGTCTGGAATTTCGGTTCAGTTCAAAAATCGAGTTCGGTTCGGAAGTTCGGTTCGGTGGACCGAACTAGTCAAGTTCGGTCAAATTCCGAACTTCTGAATTGAGTTCATACATTTAAAACCAGTGTTTTGAGCTGTTTTTGGCCTTCCGAACTGGTTCGGATTCAACCTAACAGTTCGGTCGAATTCGGGTTCAGTTCGGAAGTTTGGTTCGGTTGACCGAACTTGCTGAGTTCGGTCCGAACTCTGGACTTCTGAACCGCGTTCGCACATCCCTAGTCACAGTAGCAGCTGCACATTTGTTTTTACCTAGAGTCTCAGAAGCAAGCAGATCATTATTAAAGGAGTCGTCACTGATAGGGGAACTGAACTAAAAGGGGCTCCAGAAACAATCAAAACAGATTGCTACATAGTAGGGGCGGGACACCGGACCCATTACCGGGTACCGGATTTACCGGTTACCGGTTTCACAAAAACCGGTTTCCCGGATTAAATCCGGTATACCGGTGCCGGATTTATTGCATTGGTTTCAATGGGGCGCTGTGTCCCCATTGAAACCAATGCAATTAATTAAAATAAATTCCCTCCCCCTCCCAGGCTGCGCGGGTGGAAGGGGGGACACCCCCCACCCACCCTGCCCAGCCTGGCTTTTTGTTGTAAAAAAGATAGAACTCAGAGTGAGACCCCGAGGCGAGCCCCCCCCCCCCCCAGCGGCCGCGGCGTCCCCGCAGCCGCAGGTAAGTCTGACCCGATCCCTGGGGGGGGGGGGGTTAACACCCCCACCCCCCCCAGGGATCACCCCTACAGCGCCCTTGCCGCTTACCTTGGGGAGCTCCGGCGGCGGCGGGCGGCCCGGCGGCTTCAGCGCCGGCTGTGGCTGCCGGCTTCAGGACGCTCTAGGCCTTCCGGTGCACTTCCGGGTTTCACCGGAAGGCCTAGAACGTCCTGAAGCCGGCAGCCACAGCCGGCGCTGAAGCCGCCGGGCCGCCCGCCGCCGCCGGAGCTCCCCAAGGTAAGCGGCAAGGGCGCTGTAGGGGTGATCCCTGGGGGGGGTGGGGGTGTTAAACACCCCCCCCCCCCCCAGGGATCGGGTCAGACTTACCTGCGGCTGCGGGGACGCCGCGGCCGCTGGTGCGGGGGGGGGGGCTCGCCTCGGGGTCTCACTCTGAGTTCTATCTTTTTTACAACAAAAAGCCAGGCTGGGCAGGGTGGGTGGGGGGTGTCCCCCCTTCCACCCGCGCAGCCTGGACTCGGGGAGGGTTTTTTTGTTTTAAAACAGTTTGGCTGGGGCTTTAAATTTTTTTACATTGCAGCCATTTTTAAATGGCTGCAATGTAAAAAACCGGCACACTGAAATCCGGTACCGGGGGCCGGATTACCGGGCCGAATCCGATAATGCCGGTACGCCCGATACCGGCATTATCGGATACCGGTAGATCCGGAATTCCCATCCCTACTACATAGGGTTATGCAATGCTTCCTGTACTTTACTACTATTTAATTTTGCATGTGTCTGGTTTAATTTTTTTTTTTGCAATTAGACACACCTAAAAATGTCTAGTCTTCAGGCAAAGATGGCAAGGAATTCTTCTTTACTGAGGGTAGAACTAAAAATACTGGGCTCAAATTACAAGAAGGTCGATTTCAGATGAATATCAGGAAAAACATGGTTAGGATTTTTTTCCTGATATTCAACTAAAATATACCTTCCAAATCAGCTTATTCCACCATGTAGGGAGGTCAAAGGCTTTCAGTTGCTGAGAGTTTTCAAAAAGAGGCTGGAAAGCCACCTGTCAGGGAAGATGTAACTGTTGTCATCCTGCACCCAATCACAGTTGGACTACATGGTCTTTGAGGTTCCTTCCACCTCTAAGATTCTATGATTCCAAAATAATTGTCGTTATTATTACTATGGAAAGTCAATTTACTGGTGGGGAATTTGGAAATAACTGCTTTGGATCTCCCCCCACCACTTTATTATTAAAAGCCTTGGGAATAGGTGCGTGGGCTCACCATCACATCAAAGCAAAAAAATCTCAGAATCAATAGAGTATCAAGATGTAATTCATAGCTTTGCCTCCTCAAAGGCATGAAAAGTAAAATTTGTTTAAGTGGATTGTGTTTATTCTTCGTTTCTAAGCTAATTATGTCTTGGAATGTATGTTTACGGCATTTCTCCAAATATTCAAATGTTTGACTTCCCACTAGAGGATTTTAAGAGATATGCTGTTTTTATGGGATTTCTTGTGACTCTACGGCTAACCACGGTCCCATATTTCAGTTGTGGGGCACTGAACTGGACTCGTAATTCATATTTCATTTAGCTGGTGAGTAGCCACCTAAAGAAACTCTGCACAAAATCTTATCTTAATAATAAACTCTAAGATTGATGAAATCTATTTCCTTTCCTAATTTCTTTTTTTTAATGCTTCCTTAAAAATGCTCATCAAGGAAAGAAGCTGCTTCTGTGCAGTTTTATACTGAGAGGAGGCCCATAATCTTTTTAATTTAGTGAATCGAGATACACAACACCTGCCTTTGTTCTAAGACCGTAGCATTTGGGGAAAGTGATAAATGACTGGGGGATATGAGACATGGACTGCAAAATGGTGTTTGCTTCAGAACCTCAGATTTGTCAGTCACTGAAGGAATCCAGCATCCCTATTTGATTGTAATTATGACAGCAATGATAAATATCCTTCTACTGTTTTTACATTTATTCCTCTGGAAGTTGAACTGAGAAATGGTTTTCGGGTAGTTGCCTGGGCTGGAAAGATGACAATTTTATCACTGCTTATAAGAAATCCATCACCGGGTAATCTAAAGGTAAGATTACAATAGAATGTGACTTAGGAGGCCATCATTGCAGCATTTTGGTATATGCTAAGAAAGAAGAGTTATGAATATGGAAGTCAGGGGATGGTTATTCCTGTTTCACATTACAGCACTTCTTTTTCAGTCCCTGGATACATTTGTCTTATGTCAAATCATCTTGAACCCTTTGCTTTGCAGATGACAACTCCATGCTTTACAACACTGATAATCAGGGTTTGCTGAGCCGAGCCGGGAGAAGAGGCAAAAACAACCTAGTCACTTTGCTGTTTGGACCATAGTGCTATTTTTTTTCAGACTTTCCTCACCATCGTCTTGAGTTTTGTCGTACTCATCCTGTTGTTTCTCTTGGAGAAAAGTTAATGTTTCAGAGATGTCTTGTGCTGGAGGGAAGGTGTCCTGGGCTCTTGTCTATTAGCCACAGATTGGTGTTCATAGCTCAGAATTGGGCCTAATTGACAAGGACATCGTGCTTCCTGACGTGATAGCTCCCACCACCACCATGGACTGCTCCAGGTGGTGGCAGGAGCTGACTCGGCCTGCTGCCAAACAAACGTAACAGTAGCTGGGCTGGGGAGGGGATGGAGGGCTGCATGGACATGTGTCCTCCAAGCCCCACCCACACGCTGCATAAAGCAACCCCACCCTCCCCGGCTGATGGGTGGCCATGGCAGCCAATGAAAGTCACCATGACACCTGACTCCCCCTGCCACTCCAGACCATAATATGTACAACAGGCTATCAGACATAATAGCTTTACTTTGGGTCCGGAGGCTGGCTCCTGACCATGGTGGAGCTTAGCCTGGGTGGTGACTTAGAGATTTCCCCGAGTCAGGACCCAGACTATTCCTGACCGTGATTGGGATCCAGACCATGCTAACATCTGGTATGCTAACATCTGGCGGGTTAATCCCTGGTGCCACCGTCATGACTAAAAACACCCAGTGTTGCCTATTTTTTTAAAAAAACAAGTGGATTTCCAAATTTTCCTTCTTACCTTTTTTGTTAATAGGGCTTCCACCTAGGCATGTGCAAACAGAACATGGTTTGGATGTTTGGCCGTTCAGTCGTTCAGTTCGAAAACCGAGTTCGGGTTCAGTCATTCGGTTCGGGAAATAAGTTTGGGTTCGGTCGTTCGGTTCGGTGGAGTTCGGTTCGGCCAAACATTCGGAAATCGGTGTCGATATTGATATCAGTACCAATATCGATACCGATGTCAAAGATTTTATTTTCGGTATTGGTATCGTTTGGCCCTGAGACACTTGTTTGTTATTTTTATGTCTTGTTCTATTGTTAATGTTTGTTTTTTTAAAAGTTATTATAAAAGTTATATCTGTTACCAGCTGAGTTTGACTTGTTCAATCTTTTACCCCTCTGTGCTGCTTCTGGCAGGTGGCAGAATCTCATTGTATGTTTGTATATACAGCTTGTCAGATCCCTACCTGACAGCAGCAGCACATGTAGCATATTACCCCAAGATGTGCCAGCAGGGTCTCAATTGGCAGACAGTCCCCCCAGGAGGACTTCTGGGTATTACATCAATAATGGGGGACACTGGTGGCCCTGGAGAAACATCATGTCTCCAAAAATCAAGCCTGTGGAGTTTGGGGCATGGTGATGGGTTCTGGCTGCTGCTGCATACTGCCACTCCACTAGCCCAGCCCCTACCACCTCAGTCACATGCCCCATTGCCCACCTTATGGGCAGCAGACGGCCTCTCCTACTTCCCTTCTCGATGTCTTCCAACCCAAAGAATGCACACAAAGATTTTATTTATATATATATTTATTTTTATTCTATTTTTTAATCTAATATTATATATATATCTACACTAAATCTAACTGCTATTAACCATTCTAAAACCTATGGAACTAGATGGAATATCTAATAACTACAAAGGCCTAGTCCTACAAACACACTATAAAACTGAATCACTACACAATACACACTATCTCTATCTATCTCTATAACTCAGCTAACTCCTACATCTATCTATCTATCTATCTATCTATCTATCTATCTATCTATCTATCTAAACAGGGATGGGGAACACAGACAGCTCACAACAAACAACACAGGGAGGGGTAAAAACTGAAATGAAAGCTAAATCAATCTAATGCTACTCTAAATAAATCCAAAAACAGGGGAAGGGAACCAGGGATGGAATATATAGTGGGAGGAGGGGGAGGATTCAATAGAGGGTAGGGAGAAAGAACACAGGGATGGGTAAAAAATAAAAATAACACCTAAATCTATCTAATCTAAATTAATGATATTAGGGATGTAAATGTGTGGGATGGGTGAAATAAGAGGAGGATGGCAATGGATTGGGAGGTACACAAACTTCTAGGAGAGGGAGACTTCCAAGCCAGTGGTCTGAGGAGAAAAGGGATGGTGATTGGGCAGGCTGGCCTCTCCACCCCTGGTGCCAGGAAGTTTGCTCCTCAACTGAGTCCCCCTTCCTAGGCCTTCCAGTCACATTTTTCCTGCCCAAATGGACCTTCTATTCACATTTTTCCCGCCCGAACTCACCTGAACACGACCGAACTGTTCAGTCGTTTACAAGTTCGGATCGAGTTTGTTTCGGGTCCAGTTCGAACGTTCGGTTCGGTCGTCCAAATGGACTAAGTTGGGTCTGACCTCCCAAACCGCGTTCGCACATCCCTACTGCCACCTGCTTCAAAGCTTTGCCCTAAAGTTGAATGGGGGGAAAGGGATTCGTCTTCCCCTTTTCAAAATAGCAATGCCCCTTTTAGAGCAGCATGATGGGCAGGGCCAGAAAGGGCAGAGCCATATTAAAATGAGGGATACATATCCCTTTCTGGTGGCGTTATGTATCCTTCTGAGCATCACGCTCCACCGTCCCCTCTTTAAAAATAATTCTCCATGCTACTCAGGTACTCATGGGAAGATCAGGGCTTTGCCCAGAGATGACGTGTGAAAGCATGGAGATTCCAGATCAAACTCAGAGGGGTGATAGCCCTATTTGTTGATATTCCGGGGGGGGGGGGGACACAAGTAGCCAACATGTAGCTGCTGAATTAGGGCTTCCAAAGATTAGTGTAATATGTAAAAAAAACAAAACCAACCAAACACCACAGTTAGGGACGGGGGCGGTAGGAAGGCACAGCAGTTGTGCAGGCCTCCCCTTCTTCACCACCAGGAGACATGGTCAGGAGAGCTTCATGAAAGTAGGGATCAGGGGAGAGTGTTCTTTTCTCCCCCCGCTCCCTGCACCTTCCTTCTGGCCATTGTGTCACGCCAGTGCACATCTCCCTGCTTCCTTCCCATTCTCTTGTGACACATTTCAGCACTCAGTAACAGCAACAAAAGTCAGCGTCTATGTTTACCTGGAAAGGAAAGAAAATAAAAGCAATCTACCCAATCAGCCTGGCCCCCACTGCACCAGTATGACCTCTCCGTGCTAGCAAAATATCACAGGAATGTATTGACTTAGCATCACCACAGTATCTCTATTATAAATATAATACCCTGCCTGGCCCATCTGCCAGGAAAACAATGAGAGCATAAGTTCAAATGCACATGATTATTATTATTTTATTTTTTGTCCTCTCCAATCTCTGTAAAACATTTATTTCGTCCTACATACAGTGTATAAATTGAATGAGCCACAGTCTTGGCACACAGCTATAATTTTTTAAGCAAAACAACTTGGTTTGCCTCAAAAAAGCGGTTTAAAAATAACAGCAAGGACAAGATCCATTGTTTAAAGCTACCTCTGCAGCCCTAGTTTAGTTTCCAAATCCTTTGCACTCTTGTCTGCACCTCACCCTCTATTCTGAGTGGTCTTGGATGTTTGAGATACTTGCTTTATAAAACTCAGCCACATTTACAAAGCTAATTTATTGTGAAATGCCAGCTTAATGGTCCGAAGCTCGAATATGCATACTGCTGTCATTTCGCCTCTCTAAAGGGCCACTGGCCCTTTCCTTGATGCACCACAGTCTACTGATCCCAGTTGGAATTTGGCTATTTCACACTAACTAGCAGGGAGGGCAGCTAAACTGCAATCTTTTTCAAGCAGCTGGCTACCCTACTAAATAAGCCTCATTAGTGTATTTGATTTTGACTGCAAGAGATTGCACCCACGATGTTGAAATCCTTCCTATCTTCAGATAGTTCTTAGCATCAACCTTCCACAAATATTTTTTGGGGGTCTCTGCTTTTTTTATTATTAAATAAATTGTGTTTTATCTGAAATGTGTCTTAGCATGGCATGTGACTCAAACAAACTCCTAGTGGTTATCTAAGAAATGTGGACCTTCAGATCTCAGCTAAAGGGATTCTATCTTACTAGGACTTAGGGTTTGGTGTGATAGAGCGGAGATAGCTTGATGCCTGGGGAGTGAATGGGATACAGACCGATAGACAAGTTCATTTAAAAAAACCCAAAAAAATTCCTTTCTTCGAGGCTGCAAACCAAAGGCAAGTTTATTAAAGTCACTGAAGGAAATAAAGCCAAATAGCTTAAAAGGCTGCTTTTAAGATTTCCAAAGGGAAAAAAAAATGGCAATGATGCATGAATCTGAAGATAAGCACCTTCGTGTGTTTTGTGGAAGGAGGAATGGTGGGGGTGAAAACCCCACTTCAAGGCTGAAACCAGGTAAGTGTAGACTGTTACTGTATCGGGACCTGTGAATGAAACTGAAATGACAATACTGGTATTAAATATGGGCCGAAGAGCCGAGCAGATACGAGCAACTACAAAACAGCAAAATTTCTGGCACCCAAATTGAACCAAAAATGTCAGGTACTTTTCAATGCTCACATCAGTTTTCGATTGGGTACCTAAAATACCAACCACCAGTATCCTGAAATACTACTTTTGTCCTGATTGTGTCCCCGTTTTGTCTCATATTTTGGGACTTTGGGGGGGATATTATTTCAGGGTTTGGGGTAATTTTGTTATTTTGGTATACCTGTTGCTGGTATTTCTAGTACTCAAACGGTATTCGTGTACTGATTTTGGATACCTGAAATGGTACCCAAAAATGCAGGCATTACCCACAGGTACTAAATCAGGTACCAATTTCCACTCTATCCCAAACACAAGGAGCAAAGGCCTATAAAGGCCACCAGAAATTCGGGAGGGGACTCTCCAATATAGGTCCCCAATATTCAACCCTCACTGTCAAGTAACTTAACCAAGTAGCTTACGGGATGAACTTCTTATTGTTAAGAGCTGGGAGTGAACAACGGGGAATGGATTCCACTTTATGACTGTTGGTTCTTCTCCCATGCGATCGAGATTGGCCACTGTCAGAGGACAGAATGCTGGGCTTGATGGACCATTGGTTTGACTCAGTATGACACTTCTTATGTTCTTACGTTCTTAAGGCTCAGGGCAGCTTACAACATATGTAAGAAAATGTGTGAACATCTGGGTCTGCAACACTGGAAGCCCTGTCCCTTGAAAGGACTGTTAAGTTTATCTGAAAACCAAAATGAATGATGATATCATTTTCCTTTTTCTAATCAGGAGTCTGAGCAAAATGCTTTTGTCTATTGTTTGGTGTTTGTAGTAACTATGCAGACACTCCCCCCGGTATCTGTTTTCTCTTCAGTGCTGATTCAGGGAGAGAGAGAGAGAGAGAGAGAGAGAGAGAGAGAGAGAGAGAGAGAGAATTCACACAGCACCCATGGCCACGTGCAGGCTCACCACGTGTTCCTTAATCTGTGAGGGCAAACAGACGTGTGAGTGGTGTAGCGGCTCCCTGGTGTAGGTCAGGGTGGAAAACAATGGCCGCCACTCTTCAGGTTGGGAAGGGACTCTGACCAAATGTGCCCACAGCTGGTGAGTTGTCCTGCCACACACATGTCCCAGGTAGTGTTGGGGGAGGCCTGCAACCAACGTACAAGTGGGCATCCCTGCCCAGTCTCCTCCCTATTCCCAGTACCCCACCATGATGGGCAGCCATGGCAATCAGATGTGGTGCCTGACTACGGTGGCCCTGCCCCACAGAGGGGATGATGGAGCTCAACAGACCCGCATGCATAGCCCTTAGCCCAGAATGAGCACCTGGAATCATCCGGAGGACTCATTCCGGGCCAGCCACCTACCTGCACCGGGACAGTAGCGGACCAATGGGAAAACATATATATATTTATTTTATTTATTTACAGAATTTATATCCCGCTACTTCCCATCATAGGTGGCCCAGAGTGACTAACAATAGTACAAATATTTTTAAAAACAATTTTAAACACTATAAGACATGGTCAATAGTCAATCATATAAAAGAACCCCCACTCCATCTTCCCCCACCCCACCCTGCCCTACCCCTCTCCCTCGCCAAATGTCTGATGGAACAGCTAGGTTTTGCAGTTCCTATGGAAGGCCAGAAGGTCCAGGGCCAGATGTGCCCCCACCGGGAGGGAATTCCAGAGGCACAGCATGGTCACCGAGAATGCCCTATTCTCCATGACCCCATGGGAAACCCGGAGGACCACCAACAAGACATCCCCGGACAGCCATAGGGGCCAATCTAGAACCCAGGGGGTGAGGTGGCCTCGCAAATAAGCAGGGCCCAGGCCGTGTAAGGCTTTATAGGTTAAAACCAACACTTTGAATCAGGCCCAGAAGACTATTGGCAGCCAGTGCAGAGATCAGAGCACTGGTATACTGTGCTCCCAGTGGCCCAACCCCACCAGAAGCTGGGCCGCCACATTCTGCACCAGCTGCAGCTTCCGAGCCATCACCATAGATAGCCCCGCGTAGAGTGCGCTGTAGTAGTCTAACGGCGAGGTAATAAAAGCATGGATGATCGTGACCAGGTCCGGAGCCGAAACCAGCGGCTGAAGCTGCTGCACCAGATGTAACTGGCAGAAGGCACTCCTCGTCCACAGCCTCCACCTAGAAATCTAGGCGGAACTGTGTATCAAGAAGCACCCCCAGACTCCGCATCTGGGATGTCAGCAGAGGGCAAACTCCATCAATTGACGGGGCTGTCAGTTCCGCCGACCTACCCACTAGCATCACCTCCGTCTTGTCAGGATTCAGTCGCAGTCAGGTAGCCCTCATCTAGTCGTGAGCCACAGCTGGCCAGTGTCACATCTGTTTTCACCCCGTGTGTGTCCACAATATATTCATTCACACAACTGCTGATTTCACCATCCCTGAACTCTTCCGTACTCTTTTAATCAAGTAGCTTAATAAATATTCACACCTGAAATAAAGTTCACTTATTTGAGTTTTGAGATATTTTGTTCCAGATATCCAGTTTTGCTAGACATCTTCAGCTCAAATACTCAGTTATTTGACCAGATATTGATAACCAAAGCAAAATAATTGAAATAACCAACTAAAAAAATTAAACCAATACCCAAAGTGGGATCAATAAATTGGGAACAAATAGTGCTTTGTAATGTATCAATTTTCCTGGACCTGATTCAAAGTGAGCAAGATTATCAGATACAATATTTGCCACAGATATTCATTTCAGCTCTAATAGCTAAAATAGAATATCCATCTGTGCAATAAGAAACCTGCACCTGGTAGTGTTTGTTTTCTACCTTATTAGATCCACTGCCCACAGTAGGTGGCTATTATATGGTAACAAGACCACCTTTTATACAGTGTAGACTAGCGGTGGGAAACCTCAGGTCCAAGAGTCAAATGTGACCAATAGCTAGCTTTTATTTGGCCCCTTTTCAGTTTCTGGATCTGGCCCCTAGACCCATTTCCTTCCCACAAATACAAACACTGACAGACTAAGATCAGGGTAAGTTAACATATGAGGGCAGGCACACAAGGATAAGAGACAGATCCATGACACAGATCCATGATCTGGACCCTCCTCTTCCTGAGACATCCCCACTTTGGAGCATCCTTTGGAGCTTACAATAATTTTCAAAATTGCCCCTAGAAGGGAAACGTGTGGACATACCCAGAGCTGAGCTGTGAATATCCTAGCTGGGAAAGCACCAGCATGAAGAAAGACTGGCAGTCTCGTATAATCTGTACTCCTGTTCTGCATCTGCATTGCGTGACGTCTGAGCAGATTTCAGTATATATATATGTGTGTGTGCTCTTTTGCCACCACACTGATAACGTAAATGTATTTTCTCAGGTCTAATGTCTGTTGTGTGTTGTAATTAGGTAATTTGGAGGACTGGAAATTCCTATCGCTTCCATCCAGAAGGATTAATTGGGGTTTAGCGGTGGGAGATTTAAACAAAACCTTGGGTGACATTCTGTGCTTTGCTCTGCAGTGATGCCAGGTAGCAGTGACACCAAATCTCCCTGCCAGGGACTCTCTCTAACTCTTTTACTTCTAGTTCCTCCGACATGTTTACTACTGCCTTAAGTGATCATATTGCTAATAAGCAGCATGTGATGAACATGTAGCTTGATCTGGAGTCTTTGTTCCTCTCATTTCATATGCATGGCTCATAGCAGACTTTTAATAGTGCTAGAGCATGGGCTCCCTTCTCTCTCTAGATCCAGATATTTTGCCTCTAGATGGCGTGTCAATTCTGCAAACTCTTGTGGGGGTAAAGGGAGATTTACTTGGCAGGGACATAGCCCGGTCAGGGCTAGATACAACAGGCAGTGGCATAAAAGAGGCCAAATATCAATGCTTTCAAGAGGACAGACTGAATCCTACTACATCTGCATGACGGCAGAGTGACATCTATGGAGTTCACATAAGCACAAAGAAAAAAAGGGGCGTGGGACCACCGTCCCTGCTGAAAATAACAGAAATTCCTACTGACACAGTCCTGAAGTTTCTAACCAATGGTTTCTGAGGTTAATGTCTTCTGAAATTGGGTCTTGGAAAGCAAAGTCTCATTTTGATGCTGTCCATAGTGAGGATTTTAACTGGTTGCAGAAACAGAAGTTCAGGCCACACCAACAAAACAAAATAAGCTGAAGTGATACAAATAGGTGCCTGTGCCTTGAAAATGTCATTTGTGAGTCAGATGCCTTATCACAGGAGGAGATGGCTGTGGGAAAGAGAGAAATGTCAGTGCCAAGTAAACAAAAAAGAATAAAAGAAAGTAGCCCAGGCATCTGGCTTGATAAGCAAAGCTGGAATCTATCCTTAGAAGAAGCCGATCAAAGAAATGTGTGGCTCTCTGCTTATACAATGTCCACGGCTGTCCCACTCAAATCATGCGTAAATTTGCACTTATCAAAACAACTCCTCATCTCATTGAAACCCAAATCCATTTTGGCCCAAACTGTATAAGGCCTTTCAGGAGTTTGAAAGAGAATTCCATTGTCAGATATCCGATTCCTCCTGACATGCCCTTCCTCATAATTGCCCTTTCTATCAAAAGTGAAACAATCACATTCTGAAATCTGTTAAGAGACAACAATGGCACCATCCTCCTCTTCCTCTGCTTTATTCATTCAGCTCATTAAATCAGCCTATCAAAGCTTTAGAAATTACTATCATCTATAGTCACATACTAACTTAAATGACAATACATACAAAATTTATAACTGGGGAATGAGAAAGTTACCAGTGGTTTCCCTCCCCCCCCTCCCAGGGCGTTTGGGGCACTATCCCCCTTGCACCATGGGGGACCCCCGCCACGCCGTCATAAAGGGGGGAGAGAAAAAAACACGCTGCCACTTCTGACAGCAGCAGTAGCCTCTGACCTGCTTCAGAGGCTGCTGCTGCTGTCAAACTCTATCTATCTCCCTTCCGGGGCCCACTCTCAGAGCCGCTCTGAGAGTGGGTCCCAGAAGGGACAAAAAGGCTGAGCTGCTAGTGTCTACCAGCTGGCCTTAACCAACCAGGATGGGCAGGGATCAAGTTCACAAGATGTTGCTCTCACAGCCCCCAGGACACCCTCCACATCAGTGGGCAACACCATGTGGAACTGATCTCACAAAACTGGACATGACGGGGTCTCTGCAGCCTCTGGTTCTTCAACTGCAATAAACATGTCATCGAAGTTGTGGTGAATGTGAGTGATTTTATCCACAAAATAATCAATAAATAAGTCACAGCAAGCGCTGCAAGACTCCAGCTATAGACGGAGAGAAGCTGAATTGGCCAGCCCCTTCCCTACCTGGAAAAACTCAGCTGGATGAGACTTCACGGACTCTGTGAGGGCAGCAAAGAACCTCTTCTTTGATGCTCTCACAGCCATGGCATAGGTTTTCAAACTAGGGATGTGCGAATGCAGTTTGGATGTTCAGAGTTTGGCCCAGATGGTGTTGCCCACTGATGTGGAGGGTGTCCTGGGGGCTGTGAGAGCAACATCTTGTGAACTTGATCCCTGCCCATCCTGGTTGGTTAAGGCCAGCTGGTAGACACTAGTGTCATTGCTGGTGGGGGTGGTCAGTGCTTCTCTTTGGGAGGGCAGAACGTCAGGGAGGTTGAAGAAAATTGTGGTACACCCTCTGCTCAAGAAGCCGTCTCTTGACATTGACTCACTTGCCAACTATCAACCTGTCGCTAACCTTTCCTTTTTAGGGAAGGTCAGGGTCGATCCACTTTACTGATTCTATTAGATCTATCAGCGGGCTTTGACACGCTTGACCATGAGATACTGGTGACTCACTTACAGGACCGAGCAGGAGTGGGTGGCACCTTTCTTGAATGGCTCCACTCTTTCCTGTTCAGAAGAACCCAGCATGTGGTCCTGTGGGAGCATTCCTCATCCCCCTGGGAACCTCTCTCAAGGTTCCATTCTGTCCCTTATCCTGTATATGCAATCACTGACCAAGATCGTGAGAGGGTTCAGCACACTGTGCCATCTGTGCACCGATGACACTCAACTATACCTATCTTTTTCATCCAACCCGGACCCAGCAGTCTTGGTGCTTACTCATTGTTTGGCAGCTGTTAGGGACTGGAAGAGGGCAAGCAGTTTGAAGCTGAATCCTGACAAGATGGAGGTGCTGCTGGTGGGTAAAGGGGTGGGAGAATTGGTGGCCCCCATCATTGATGGGGTCCGTCCCTCCCTGGTCCCACAGGTTCAAAGTCTGGGAGTGCTCCTCAATTCCCGGTTCCACCTAGAGGTCCAGCTGGTGGCCATGACGAGGAGCACTTTTTGTTAATTACATCTGATACAGCAACTTTGGCCATATATCTCGGACTTGGACCTGGCCACCATCATTCATGCCTTTGTTACCTCAAGATTGGATTACTGCAACACGCTCTATGTGGGGCTATCCTTTGTGACAGTTCAGAGACTGCAACTGGTGCAGAACGCAGCAGTCCATCTCTTTACGTGGATGGGGCGCCGAGGGTATATTATACCTGTGCTCCATGCTCTGCACTGGCTGCCTATTGTTTTCCAGGCCTGATTCAAGGTGTTGGTTTTAACCTATCTATGTCTGGATCACTGAAGAAGACAGGAAACTTCATCAGAGATAAGCAGGACATTTTGATGTCCTGATGGGGCTGGGCTGATCCTTCTGCCCCTCCTCCTGAGAGCCTTGGCCCTGGAACAGTGGTTCCACTTGCCCCACCTGTAGGTAGGGCTGAAACAAAAATCCATTTGATTCTTCTGAGAATATGGCAAGAATTGAGAAATGCTAGCAAGATCTCAGGATGATCTCACTAAGGGTTTCAAGAATCTTGTGAGAATCTCGCTTTAAAAAATTCTGCACAATAGCAACATGGCTGTAAGAGCCGTTCTGCACATGTGAGAGTCTTTTTCAAGATGGCACCAATAGCATCGGTGCCATTTTGGAAAAGGACAGCTGTTCTACACATGTGTAGGCCAGCTTCCCATTTTCCAAAATGGCACATATGGTGCCATTTTGGAAAAGAACCACATATGCACAGAATGGCAATTTTTCTAGGGCTGTGCAGAATAGTGCTTCAGGGTACTCAGGCCAAATTCCGAAGTTCTGCGTAATTGGCCCGAGAACTCAGTGCTGTATCAGAAGTTTCAGAATTTGAGCTCGGAATTCCAGACCTCGAAAAACTTCAGAAACTTCAGAAATTTCAGAACTATTCAGTGCCAGGTCGGCACCTCAGCAGGTGTTGTCATGTGCAGCAGCTGTAGCCATTTAATTACCTAGCCAATCAGGGTACACAATAGCACATGCACCCCTTTCTCCCTCCCCATCCCCCTTAATTGACTAGTCATTCAGGATACACAATAACATATGCAGCCCTTCTAACAAGTGTGGGACAATCACTCCAGAAGACAACCCCACAAAAGTGCAACTGCATGCAGAAATAAAAACAACAGTAGTGTACCCATCAGCAGTGAGTGCACCCATAATGATTAACATTATGCCAACCAAGCAGTGCACAAAAATGCAGGCTAGTAAGAATGGAACATTTGTTCAAGAAGAATACAGCAACCCTGCAGAACAGCATGCAACTGCATGGAGAAATAAATCCCACTAAAGGCCAACAAGCCCAGCAGTCACAAAATGAAGAAACCAGACATTTAAACACACACACACACACACACACACACACACACACACAACAGGGGCACCCTCTTGGCATGGCATTGGTATTGTGGCACTCAGTGGTAACTTGAATAGACAAGGCAAAGGGAAGTGGAGCTATGCAGAAAGATCCCAGTCTGGTCTCATGGTGCCAAGCAGCTGGCAGAACAGTAGAAGTTACACATTAGAATTAGGCTCTGTTGTCCCATGCCACAGCCTAGACAACATACACAGCCCTGAAAAACAGTGCGCAACTGCATGGAGAAATAAAAATCCCACTAAAAGCCAGCCAGACCACTCAGCAGACAAAATTATAATGACACTCACAAGAAAGAAGCCAGACATTCACTCTCCCTGCTTCCCAGGGCACCCTCTAGTCTTGGTTGGTATGCCATTGGTACTGTGGCACTGGTAACTTGAACAGACCAGGCAAAGGGAAGTGGAGCCAGGCAGAAAGATCCCTCTAGCCTCATGGTGCTAGGTGCCAACCAAGCAGAAGGCAGAATTAGAAGCAACATGGCACCCAATCATTTTTATTTATTTATTTATTTATTTATTTATTTATTAAAACTGCATGGCCTGGTAAAGGTAAAGGTAACCCCCATCCCCCAGCACTGGCTCTATGGATAGGACAGGCCAAACCATACCATGCCATGCCAGGCAAGGGCCAGGCCAGGCACCCTCCCCCTCGCCCCACCCAGTCAATTACTTACAGATCCAGCACTGTAGCACGCAGTCAAATTCACCAAAGAGAATAGAAAATGACTGCAGCCACTTTTATTTTGCCCTGCCAGTCAATCAAAATCTTTCCATTTGGCTTGGCTAGCCAATGAAAACGTGACATCTGGCTTACCATCACTAAACTGTCCCCTCACATACCCCCTCCTATCAAATATGACACTAAGTTTAATTTAAAGAAGAAGCTCAACAGTCCACCAGTCCCCCACTCACGTAGTGACTTTCCAAAGTTTCTGAAGTTTTCCGAAGGACAGCCTTGGTCTCCTCGGAACTTCAGACTCTGGACGTTTGGAACCAAATACCTTGATAAACTACAAATTTTGAAGTTTTCCAAAGACCGATTTTCAGCCCTACATTTTTACATGCAGAGTGGAAGTATTTTTAATTGAGAAAAAAATCTCAATGAGACAACATGGAGATTTTTTATTTTCTTAATTCTTGTTTTTATCTCGATACTTGGTGAGAAGCCTGATTCTCAGCAAGAGATGAGAAAATATTGTGATCGGGTTTCAGTACTACCTGTAACTATGCCCCGGGTATGTGAACACTGGTTGAGCAAACTGATGATTGAAAGATCTGTTGTTTTTTAGAAGCATATATAGAATAGCAATAAGGGGGTGGAGGAGTCATTGCCTGGGTTGTTAGCTGTGAATGTGGATACCTTAAATGTATTTCTAGGCTCATTGGGTTTGGGCTCAAGAGGTTTGGAACTGCGAAGCAACCTTCACTCACATTTAAAATAGCTTTTGTGAGTGAGTTTCTCTGTTGTTGTTTTTTAACATGGGTTTTGTGATTAGCATTGAAAGGTGCTAGATTATCCACATTGGAAACTGAAGCCCTTTGCAGATTCTTACAATGAGCAGAGAGTAGGGATGTGTGAACACGGTTCGGGCATTTGGTGTTCGGTCCGAACTCAGCCCATTCGGATGGCCGAGCCAAACGCCTGAAGCCCCAAACAGTTTGGCCCCGTTCGGCTTAGTTTGGGTGCGTTCAGCTGGGAAAGAGACTGATAGACACATTAACTTGCCAATTACTGCATGCTTCCAGCTTTACAGGACCAATTGGTTGTGGCTTTGAGGCAGGCATAGGGGGAGGCCCTGAGGCGACCGTAGAAGGGACATAACTAGGACTTTGGGGATAGCATCCCATTAATCAGGTGACATAGTTTACACATTCATTTTGGCCATTTATCATCACAATCACATCCTGCAGCACTGTGACAGAGGACATAAGAGAATCTCTATTGACTCTTTCCTAAACAGATGCTTCTGAGTTCCCAGTAAGAGAAGTTGTGATGGTCACAGCACAGAATGAGGCTATTTGATTGACATTTCTGCTGGCCAACTGGCATCACAAACCGATCGTATACCACAGTGACATGTAAGAGAATCCTTGGCATAGACTCCTTCTCTGCATATGCTGTGCAGGCATATAAAATTGGGACCACTTATCACATCTTTTTTCTTTTTTTTTTCTTTTTAAGTTAACTTTTGCCGGGCCCCAGCTCCTAACCCCAGATAAAAGTAGGGCCATTGAAGGTTGTCAGCCCACTCGGTCTTTTTGTATTCTTGTATGTATTGTATGTTTGTATGTATTGTATGTTTGTATAAGGAAGAACTAATGGAACAATTTGAAGGTGATTTGAACCCAGAGGTGGTAAATTATATTTTAATTGGGTGTTAAGATTGTTTGAGAATTAAGACCTCCCATGTTGGTAAGGCGTTATGGTTTTCCTACTTCTTTCCTTGTCTTAACTATGTTTGTGTATTTTAAACATTTCTGGATAAAAGTACAATTGGTAATGGTGATTTACGCCATGTTTGTATAATTTTAATATCTTAATTATGGATTTGAATTTGCTATGGCCATTGGCTAAACAATAAATAGTATATGATAGATGATGATATTTGGCAGAGAAGATCATGAAAGTGTGATGTACAGCCCTGCCAAATTTCATGTACACTAGTTGAACTACAAAGATGTTACAGGCAGACATACATTTATAAGTTAATTGCTTATAGCACCAGAACCCTTTAGCCTTCTGAAAGTTTGCAGACATACTAAATATAGGAAGGTCTTTAAACTTGCCAAGTTTAATCTACATTCAATGTGAGACAAAGATGTTACAGGTAAGAATGTATATGATGATTTTTGCAAAAGAATATAATTCAACTGCTTATAAAATTTGATTATTGCATTCAATTTTTTTAGAATTTGGTACACTTAATGACTTCCATTTGAGGAATAACGCCTCCAAGATTTAGCCAAATATAATGAAAAACAAAATAGTTACATCCACAAATGTGGTTTCCATTGAAACCAATGGAAAATGAGGCATCAGTGGCAATCCATGGCAGGGGGGATGCAGTGGCAGGAGGGGGAGTATCAGGGATTACCTAGCACCTTCGTGGCCGGGCCTGTACAGGTGCTCACTTTATATGGCATAGACCTCATCAGGCATCCATGTGCCTCCATTCCATGCCACCACATCTTCTGCATGTTCTCCACAAAACTACATTGCTCCTGCTTGTGCCCCTGCCACTGCACAGAATGCTTCTGCATTCCTGTGGCTCAAGAGGAAGTGTGGATTTACTCCACTTGTGCTAAGGACTAACTGTAGCACTAAGGACACAGCCAATATGGTTGTGATTCTACTGGTGCTTTTTCCATATTAATATTAAATGGTCACAGTCCTGACTCTACTGACATCAATGGAAGTTGAGCCATTGACTTTTATGGGGTCAAGTTTGCACCCAACTTCTCCAAGAGTTTCTGCTTCCTAAAGTAGCAGGTTTTAGTTTGCTTTTTTTGCCTTTCAAAAATACCACATTTTAAACAAAACCATATCATTCAACATGCCTTAAACAACCATCCAAACGTTGAATAAATTAGTGATTCATGGAGATGAAATATTGGCTCTTGCTTTTGGATGTAAGATATTAAAATGACACTTGTTTTGTCAGGGCTAATGGAAAATAAGAAACCAGATTTCAGTAACACACGGGTTACTTTGCTCAGCACGCCTAATCTAGGATGAAAATGAATTGCTGTGTTTTAGCTCACTCTGAATAACCGAGTATAGATTAGCCTATGATTTAGACTTAAGGATACACAAATCCTGTTGTCCAAGGACTTAATAGAACACTGTAACATATTTGGTCTGCCTTACTGCAGTTGTGCATAGATTAGCCAAAAGTACATTACAGGGCTTTGCATGAAAAGCAAACTCCAGCTGTCCTCCCAAACTGTGTAACAATCTGTCTCTCCCCCACAATTTTACATGGGCTTTCCCCTTAAAATGAGTGGATTTTGCTATCCAGAACAGCTCAATGTAAAGATATTACCAGGATGATTTTCAACCTGATGTGTTTGCATCTCAGTTCTTTATGAAGTGATTCTTACATATGCAGAATTTAAGATTATTTAGAAAAAATGACACTGTAGCAGGGCATGCACACACACCCCAGAAGGGACTTAATATAAACTTATGGTGACATCAGGTCACAAGTCCTGCTGCACCAAAGAAACTGGAGTCTTTTAGTTTTGTCCAATTTGGTCCCAATCCTAAGGTAAGTACCTCTTAGTAAGTGTGAATGGGCACCTTTAAACCTGTCCTTCACCTCTCCTCCAGCCAGTCCATTCCACCAAGAGAATTTTCATGCCCTCTATTGGGGGTACAATCTCCCCAAGTTTCATCAGAATTGAATAAGAAACTAAATAGTTATAGCTGGAAATATGTTTTTTCAGTTTTTCCATTTATTTGAAAAACAAAATGTCGTTTTCATTTCTATTTTCGTTATTATTATTTGTTGTTTCCTTTATTGCAATAATGATAATGAAAATGACAATTTCCATTAGCATTATTGTAATAACTAAAATGACATGCACGCCCCTATCGTGCACTATCTCCATCATCAGGTCCTCGAAGTGAAGGATGCTCCAAGCTTGAGTTTGGGCCCTGGAGTCCCAAACAGAGTCTTCAGCAACTGGTTGGCTTTTACTCTCTGCCTCTGCAGAGCTCTGCTTCAGCCTTCCTTCCTCCATGGTGTCCCCACCTTCTGAGTGTTTGTCTCCTAAATATCCACAGGCCATCAGGGTCTACAAACCTCATAGGTGGTTGGCACTGTCCTTTTTCTGCTAGCACCTGCATGTTTTGCTGCTGAATTAAGACTTGATCCCAATCTACTATCAGCACCTGTCCACTTTCTTCCGGTGCAAACACGCATCCTGTTACAGACAAGTTAAATGAACAATTTGCTACAGGTTTGATTTCATTCTTTCCTTGCAATATACCTTGGTGGCCTGTCATTTTGCATGCCCAAGAATAAGAAAGCCAACTCAGAGATCAGGTGCAGTTAAACCTTGTACCTGGTGAGTGGCATCTTTTCCAAACTAAAGAGCCACTTACGAGCAAGGGACAGCAAAAACTGTACCCAGTATCAGCATCCTCATCATAGAGTCATAGAAGGTCAGAGTTGGAAGGGACTTCAAGGGTCATCTAGTGCAACCCCCTTCTTGGATACAAGATGACTACAGCTACAACACCCCCAAAAGATAGCTGTCCATCCTCTTTCTGAAAACTTCCAAAGAAAGAGAGACTACGGCCTCCCTAGGCAACGTGTTCTGTTGCCAAACAACTCAAATTACTATGAAACAGAGTTTCCCTGCTATCCCTTCCTCCTACTTCATCACCCCATGCAACTTGTGGCCTACAGTGGGAAATTGATGTCCCAACCTTGCTTTATGGTGTATGTGCAGAGGAAAGGAGCCTATAGAGACATATAGAGATGTGTCTTTGCTGAGGCTGAGACTAAAAGACATACCCTAACAATCCTAGTTTCTACATATTAAATTCTAAGAATCCAAACAGCAAAAGATAAGGTGGAACAGGTAAATGAAGATGTGGAAAATGTTGTATGTTTCTCACACTTCATTTGAACCTTTCAGCTTTAAAAAAAAATGCTGTTTTGTTTACATTGAAGTAACTTAGAACCAACTTAACATCTACAGGGCAGGACCCCAAGTAAAAATGGACTTCTAAGAGAAAATGAGATTGTTTTCCTCCCACCCTGTTGATGGAGGTGGCACTGTCCTATGACTTGCAGAAGGTGCATGGAATATGGGATATTCATAACACGTATCTAAAGCCTGGCAGACAGAAACAATCCATGACACTGTCTTGCAATTAGTAGGGATGTGCGAACTCGGTTCGGAAGTTTGGAGTTTGGACCGAACTCAAATAGTTTGGTTGACCGGACCGAACTTTTGAACTGAACTCGAATTCAACCGAACTGTTCAGTCGAATCCAAACCAGTTCAGAAGACCCCAAAACTCGGTTTTGAATGTATGAACTCGATTCGGAAGTTCGGAATTCGACCAAACTCAAATAGTTCGGTCGACCGAACCAAACTTTCAAACCAAACTTGCTTTTTGAACCGAACCAAATTTCCGAACACAATTCTTTTCGCACATCCCTAGCAACTAGTGAAAAAACACAAATATAAATTAAGGGACATGCATGGTGATGATGCTTTTTGACACTATCGCTGTGAAAGAGAGTTTCACAACGTTGGGGAGGTACTGCTACTGGGAAATGAGCAGGAAGTTCCAAACTTAATGAGAACACTTGTGCTACATGAGATTTTAGGGAAGTGTAAAGGAAGTCTGTCTTTGTAAGTTAAAGAACTCTTCTCTGAATACTTTGTGTCTACAAATCCACACACCACTAACTCCTAACTGATTTGTAAAAAGTATTTATCTGTCAGATTGTCCCTGGCATTTTTTGGCACATTTCTCAAACTTTGGATGTAATAAAAAATCAAGTCACACAGAGAAAAAGGAACCAGCTTGTTAACACTCTGGAAGTCCTATTATTTTAAGAGTGGTTTTTTTGTTGTTTTTGTTCTAAACCAATTGGAAAGCTTCAGCTGTCTCATATAACCCCTCATCCAGCTCAAAAGCCCATCATCAGCATGTGCTTGAGAAGAATCTCAATGTGTTAATTACAGAAACTACAAGTAAAATCTCTAGTTGAATTTGATCATTTTAATGCCCTTGTAGCTATCACCTTTCCAGATTTGGCACTTGATCCATTATTCTTTGTTCACTCCAAGCTTTTATCAGTTTCAAAGAGAGTTTGGATTATCTAAGCTATACAAAAATAAGGTTCCATCTGTAAAGTGCATTGTTTATCTTCAAAACAGCTAGGGTTGATAAGATACTGCAAATGTTATTAGATTAAAACATGATTGCGCTGTATGATGATGTGCTTTTGTATTTTACAGTCACCGTACAATATAAAAGAAAGATTTTGTTCAAGTTAGATTCTGAAGACGACTGATTGTTTTAGAGTTGAGCTGATAATTTAACAGGTTTTTGATACTTTCCACATAGTCAAATCCTGGAATTCATTAACACCGAAATCAAACTAAGCTGCACCCCAAAAGCAGACAATTTCAGATGCTCACTTTTTAATTTTGCAGCTCTATCACATTGGGCACCCCAAAACTGAAGCATTCAGAACTAGTCACTTTGGAGAACATTAGTCTTTATTAGTTTGTCCAAGGACATTAAGATTGACAATGGCCCTTTTACATGGGTGGCACACATACATAAATACCCAGAAATCTGGGTGTTCATGCGTGGGTGCCACCCGTGTAAATCTCACAGGGGTGAGTATGGACATTCCTGAGCACACGACAGACCCATCCCCATGTATGGAGACACCAGCAGAAATGGAGGTGTCTTCATGTGTGGGGTTATGTGGGGCCCATATGCACTAGCACTGATGCACCACCTATGCTGCTGTGCGTGCACCTACCCCCCATGCAGCTATGGCCCGTGTAAAAAGAGCCAATATTAAGGTTTAAGAAAAGTTTGATCTAAACTAGGGTTGAGACGAAGTCTTCGGAATTATTCAGAAATCGCCAAATTTAGGGATCTTCGACCTGGAAATGGCGATTTCCGAAGTTCAGGAAAGCATGGCCATTCTTTGGAAAACTTCAAAGTGCCTGCGCACATGGACCTGGCTGGAGAAGCTCCCAGAAGCTACTGAAAACAGTGCCATATTTGGTAGGAGGGGAGGATGGAAGGGGACAGTTGAGACATAGGGTAAGGAAGATTTTGAATTGATTGGCTGGCCAAGCCAGATGACTAGTTATTGGTACAAGGTTACAGCCAGTAGAAAGAGAAGTCCCAAAAACCAAAACTGGCACACACCTCCCAGGGCCATCCCACTCTCTGGTGAATTTGGCTGTGTGCTGCTACACTTCTAACTGTGAGTAATCAATTGATAGAATGACATGGTGTGGCCTGGCCTGCCTGTGCATAGGGCCAATGCTGGGGCATGCAAGGAAGGGGGGTTGTATGCCATGCTTTTTTTAACAAAACAAAATGGATTCCACTGGGGGCACATTGCTTGCTGGCTCCTGCTGCTTGGTTAGCTTGGCAGCCAGACAGCAGCACTATGAGTTGCCCAGAGGGCTCTCTCTGCCTGACTCCAGGAGTTAAGTTGCCTCAATGCCAGGGTGCCCCGGGAGGATGTGTGTGAAAAACCAACGTAGTGTCTGCCGGACTGACTGACTTTTCGTGTGCAGGATCGCAGTTGCTTGCAGTCTGCATGGTTGATTCAAATTGTCTTCTTTCACCAAGGGTACTCTGGCTGCCTCCAGGCAAGGGCAGTAGCTAGGTTGGTTTTTAAAAAAATAATAATTATTGGGTGCTGACAGGCCAGCTGGGGTGCTTGGTTTGATCAGCTTGGCAGTCAGACAGCAGCGCCATAAGCCACCCACAGGGCTCTCTCTGCCTGACTCCATGAGTTAAGTGCTTTCTATGCCAGGGTGCCCCAGGGGGGAGGGGTGTGAAATAGGGGTGTGCAATTTGTTTTCGTATTATGATAATGAAAATGAAAATTTTGATTTTCTTTTTCGTTATTCTAAAAACAAAAATGTCAAATAATAATAACGGAAACAAATATGAAAACAAATGTTTGTTTTTGAAATAATGGGGAAACACTGAAAAAGTATTTCCGGCTATAGCTTTTTTGTTTTTCATTTAATTCTGACTAAACCTGAGGAGGTTGTACCCCCTACACAGGGTACTATGTGTACCAGATTTCAAAAATATTGGATAAAGGGAACCGATTATTGAAGCAATTGAATGTTCCATTAAAATTCCTGGCTACAACTTCTTTATCTTCCATCCAATTTGCATGAAACCTGGGAATATTATGTTGCTCCAAGTTTATCTACCCTGCCAAATTTCAGAAAGATTTGATAAATTGTCCTGATGTTATAAGCCAAATCCAAGATTTGGATAAGCCTCCACCTCCTCCACCACCTGTACCTCTGCCTCAGACTCCTCCACTGCCTTGATCTCCTCTTCTGACATACTGCTTAGTCTAACCTAACCCTGAATATATATACAATAAAATATAGATACCCTACTCCTATATCCTAAACTATAAATATTATTATCCTATTCCTAAACTATAACTATATATAATGATATCCTATAACTTAACTAGATGTCCTAATAACAACAAATCCTATCCTAATTCCTATCTAATTTATAAACATAAGTACTACTATAGTATTGATCTACATACACCCACTGTCCACCTGAGCAGGTCCCGGGTTTCGCATCCACCCAAGTTTTTCCAACGGACACCGCCCTTAGATGAAGGTTGGGCCTGGGTCGCCCTTCCCCTTGGCTGATTTCTTTTTTATCCTTTGTTGGAATTCAGAATTTTTCCTTGGAATGGTGCGACGAAAGAAGAAAGAGGGGATGGAAACCAGGTCCCAGACTCATGCTAGGCAACCAACTTTAAAAGAATTTTTATGGAGCCCCAGGGCCCACGAGGACACCCCGCCCCTGCCCAGTCCAGTGAGTCTGCCGTTACTGGTGAAGGGAGGGGGGGCGCCACTGGACTTAAATGATTCTAATTCTCTATTGACTCCTTGTTCCGTGACTGTTTCTCCAGTTTTAGTAACAGAGACCATGGAGTCCCCTCCTTGCAGTACAAATGATAAAATGGAACATTCCATGGAACAGGTTGGCCAACAGTGTTTTGTGGTAGTGGACCTTATTTCCAAACTGTATGCCCAAATAGAAAATGTCAACATGCAACTTGAACATCAGAGATTGCAGCTGGGCATTATAACGGACATGCTTAAAATCCACAGGACAGATTCGTTACAGCCAGCCAGGAATTGCTCTAGGGTGCAGGTTTCAGTGGGGTCACAAGTATCTTGGGAAGATTTGGGCTCCCAAGTGCCGATCCCCAGGGAAGTAAACAGTAGACATTTAAGTCATCGCAAACCTGGGATTTTCAAGTTGAACCCGCAGGCCCTATCTTTTACTATTTCTTCCCTGCCAACTGGGCATACACCCCTATGGGCCTCCAAGCCATATATCCAATGGCATCTAACTTCTATTCTGGGCTGGTCGATTCCATTGGGCTCCATAGACAGTTATTTATTGTTGCCATCTCCATCATTTTTCCAGCGGGTATTGGTTTATTTCTCCACACCAGCAATAGGAGGTCACAGGACCACCTCTTCCTTGCTTGGGGGATACATCTGGCAAGAGTATATAAGAATTCTAACATCATCCCCTTACAAACAGCCACAGCCAAGCGGCCCACTGCTTCCCCCACTCCCGGCCAAGAGTTATCCAAGTCTGAGACCAAGTTGATCTCAAAAGAAGCCTGTGGGCAGGCCCCACAGTGGCCAGCTCCCAATGCACCAACAATTCAGGCCCCTCAGCAGCAAATTGCTGTTCAGGATACTCAACTAACAATGGAGGTTACTGGAGTCACTTAAAAGGGCAGGGGGGGCAGGGAGGGCAGTCAGGGTCCCATGCGATCTCCACGAGTAGCCGCTCAGGCTTCAAGATATCAGAATGACTCTCTTTTGGAACTTCAGACAACCCTCCCCTTGTGGGAGGTGCAGTCTCGAACTTCCAGCAATGATGACTCTGAAGGGAGGGAGGGAGCTCTCCCCCCACTCGATGGCAGCTCATATCAACAGCCGGGGGGTGATCCCTGTCGAAACCCAGTGCATGACATTACAATGGTGAGAATTGACCCTAGCCCCACAGCACACGGGGGAAGTGGAAGACCAGTTAAACTGACAGCTTCATGACTATCGCAGCTGGCCTCCCCAAAATCTTTTGCAATCGGTTCTTGGAACATTACAGGCTGGGCCAGGCATTGCAATGATCCCGACCTTCTCTGCTATATCAAAGGTGTCCCAGTTATTTTAATTCAAGAAACCTGGTTCAAGGACCCCCTAGAACTATAGGCTTATTCCCTCCCAGCATTTCACAGGGCTAGTAGGGGGAGACCCAATGGGGGTTTGGGGTTTTTCTCTCTCATAATTTACCTTTCCAGGTTATCGAGGAGATAACATGTCCCCAATTTCTCCTAGGCTCTGTCGTTAGGTTGGATACTGTCACATTTATAATCCTAACTCTTTACATTCCACCTTGCACCTCCGGTTCCTTCCAGACTTCTATGTGGGATCAGTTGGAGAAATTACTGGAGGAATTACCCTGCAAATACCCAAATGGGCTAATCATTTTAGCAGGCAATTTCAATGCCTGTATGGGCATAAATGATCAGGCCCTGGCCCCTTTTTGTGATGGGCGGGCTTACACTCCAACCAGCTTTCTGGGCCCCATAAGTTCCAAGGACCAGGGCATTAATGCCTCATGGATCAGGTTAGTCCAGTTACAGGTGCCACAGGAGCTTTATGTAGTTAACGGCTCCGGCTTCAATGATTTGGAGCTTTATTGGTCACCAGGGCCCCAGTGTTGTGGATTTTTGTGTGGTTTCGGCTATGGCTCTTTCTTACATCACAGACTTTGCCCTGGGCCCCTCCCTGGTGGGGGACCACCTTCCTCTCGAACTCTCCCTTTCTAGCCCGAAACTAGCTGAGAATATTTCACAGATTTCAGAGGCCACGGTGGACTTCAATTTGGAGCATCTTGAGGGAGCTTGGGCCCCACGATGGGATGAGGATTGCTCACAAGCCTTAAGGGACTTTGTATCCCGGTCTTCTGTTTCCTTCCTTTGAGAGAAACTCTTAACCACAAATAGCCCTGTGGAGGTCCTAGAGCTGTACCAGAATCTAACTATAGAACTTAGGGCTTATATCCAGGGGCTGAGATGAGCTGCAGGTTCCACAATTGCGAAAATAAATCAGCCCTGGTTTGACATAGAATGCAGGCTTGTTAGGAAGGAACTCAAAGCCAGATATTTCGAATACAGAAAGAGCACGGCAATCTCACTGTTCCCTCAATATCTAGTGCTTATGTAAAAATATAGGGTCATGATCAATACCAAAAAGAAGGATTACTGGGATGCCCAGTGGAAAGCTCTTTTGCAGGCCACATCCAAAGGGGATGTAAAAGATTTTTGGCTGCGGGTCAATGTTTCCACCGGGGGGGAAATCTAGACCAACCGCCTCCCCGCTTTCTCTGTCTATTTGGATGGACTACTTTAAGAAGCTTTATAATCCACCAGGAGGAGCTAAAGTCCACTCATGGGATAGTTTAGTCCAAGGGCTACAGGAGTCCCCGGTGTGGCCACCAGTCCAGGAAGAGGAAATTGAGGCAGTGGTGGACTCTTTCCGGAGTGATCAAGTTCCAGGTTTTGACCTTATAAGGGCCGAATATATTAAGGCTCACAAGGACTGGTGGCTGCCAGTTCTGGCAGCCCTGTTCACAGCCATTAATAACACTGGACTAATCCCTGAAGCCTGGGATAAGTCCATAATAGTCCCCATGTATAAAAAGGGGGCTAAAACTGATCCAGCCAATTATAGGCCAATAAGTCTTCTGTCAGTAGTGTCCAAGGTTTATGGTAAATACCTCCTTGGGAAATTGATCGAATGGATGGGCCAGGCCAAGGTCATCTCTCCAGAACAGTCAGGCTTCTAACAGGGACGCTCCACCATCGAGCACTGCTTTATTCTTGCTTCAGCATCTTGCTGCCAAGTATAAAGCATGGCATGGGGCTTTTTATGTGGCCTTTTTGGATCTCAGGGTAGCCTTTGATTCTGTGGATCGGGCCGCCCCTGTGGTGTAAGCTCCAGACTTCCTCAAAAGAGGCTTTGTTTGCTGGCTTTGAACTATCTGCTTCATGCTCAGTCAGCTCTGGTAATCAAAATGGACTGCTATGGCCATGTCACCCCCTCAGTCTCCACCTCATTGGGTGTCAGACAGGGGGGTGTGCTGGCCCCAGCCCTTTTCAACTTTTTCATTGATCAGGTTATTCCAGCTATGGCTTATTTTCCACCGAAATTAGCCTCCCGCGCCATCGGCTGCTTGTGCTATGCCGACGACATTGCGTTACTATCTCAGACTCGGGTAGGGTTGCAGCGATAGCTACAAGCTTTCACTGCTTTCTGCCAGGCAAATCACCTGAATATTAACTATGGAAAGTCTAAAGCACTGTTTTTTTCCTCCAAGTACAAACTGCATGTTTGGTCAGTTGAGGGCTTCCCGATACAGCAGGTCCAGGTGTTTCGATACCTGGGGATCCTGTTTCATAGGTCAGGCTCCTGGCAGGAGCATATCAACAGAGCCCTAAAAAAGATTTTGGCCCCTACCCAGTCTATAAGTAGGCTCTTTGCAAAGCAGGGAAGGATGGCGGTCCTCTCAGCCCTCCAGGTGTTTAATACTAAGGCTAGGGCCCAACTCCTATATGGGGCTGAGCTGTGGGCCCCTTTCCTTTCTCGATCAGTGGATGGGGTGCAAGCCAAGTTTTTGTAAAAGCTGCTGGGAATCCCACGAGGTACCCCTCTAGCGGCCATACGATCGGAGTTGGGTCAAAAACTCTGGTCTCAGGTCACTTGGGAGGCTGCCCTGAAGTTCTGGCTCAGAGTGTATGTAGAGCAGGGCCCACTTTTACTAAAGGGTGTTATGGAGGAGCCCTTTGAGGACCAGTGGACCGCAAAGGTTGTGGGGCAGTTAAGAGATGGGCATCTCCCCTGCTTACCTTCAGCACAAGCCTCTGCTATCCCTCAGAAAGGAGGTGCTTTCTCGCTCTGGGGATATAGGACACCAGCTGGAGGTCGGGAAGATCAGCTCGTCCCCCCACATGCGGGATTACTTGTTGTTTATCCCGGAGATGGGGCAAGTCTCTGTTTATTTGACTGCCCCTATTTCGGGCAGGGCAAAACAACTGCTCTGCAGTGCTCGCTTTAATGGCTTTCCATCTAGCGTTTTAGAGGGATGAGTACTGGCGGTGCCTTACAATGAGCGTCTATGCCCTTTCGACAGACTGGAGGTTGAGTCGGTGGGGCATATAATTCTCAGATGCCATCTGTATGATGGCCCACAACAGGAATTCCTGAGTCCTCTACTAGAGAAGCACCCAGGCAGAACCAATCGCGCTCTTTTAGCGCTAGCTCTCGATAGCACGGACCCCACCTTAATTAAGAACACAGCTGCATTCCTGTTGCAGGTAGCCCATTTTAGGAAGCTGTTTCTAAGCTCTTTAGCACTGCCCGTGGTAAATGGGAGTGGCTGACTATGCTTAACACTGATGGATAATTCCAATATTTAGATTGTTAGTTTTTATATTATTACTGTATAAGTTTCTGTATTTTATATGATGCAATGACCTTGGGTCATGCAATAAAGTATTATTATTATAATTATATTATTATTATTATATACATACACTCACCCTATTCCCTCTCAATTTCCACCCTATGTATTCCCAAGTGTGTGTGTATGCATATATATTAGGAATGTGTGAACAGAACGCGGTTCGGATGTTCGGCCGTTTGGTTCGGAAACCGAGTTTGGGTTCAGTCGTTTAGTTCAGGAACCGAGTTCGGGTTCAGTCATTCGGTTCGGTGGAGTTTGGTCCTGCCAAACATTTGGTGGAGTTCGGTATCGGTATCGTGTTGTATTGTTTGGTCCCATGATCGTGCTGGACACTGGAAACAGGAAACGGTAGTTTGATTGCGTGTGGAGCTTGTGTGTGTGTGAGTGTGTGTTGTGGCTGTGTGGTTTGGTTTGGTTTGGTTTGGTTTGGTTTGGTTTGGTTGATTGGTTTGGTTGGTTGGTTGGTTGATTAGTATGGATAAAAAAATAAAAATGAAGTTGAGGAAGGTGAAGGTGGAGGTGGGAGGAAGAGGCCCAGCCTGGACCATCTGAGGTGGTGGAGATCAGCTCAGAGGACGAAGAGGGTACAGGAGGTGCCACTGCTGCCAGATTTGTAAAATTTATTTTTGTTTATTGTTCCATATAACTTTGAGGACAAGAAGAATACTATCCTTTATAGTGAGCTCACTGGTGTGCAGGTGGGTGGTGGGCAGGCAGGCACAAACACTCAGTGGGCATCAGCAGGTGGCAGCGGATGAGCAGTATTTGCATGTGTCTGATGTATGGGTCTGCCACAGAGAGAAAGGGTGGGGAGACTCTGCCAGTAGCCAGGCATGAGCTGAAGGAAGCACCCACTCAGACGTGTGCCAGCCAGGGTCTCTAATTGCCATCCCTAGCACCCTAAGAAGGGCAGAATTTGCACATGTCTGATGTATGGGTCTGCCACAGAGAGAGAGGGTGGGGGGGCTCTGCCAGTGGCCAGGCACGAGCCAAAGGAATCACCCACCCAAACACATGCCAGCCAGGGTCTCCAATTGCCATCCCTAGCAGCCCAAGAAGGACAGGATTTGCACATGTCTGGTATATGGGTCTGCCACACACAGAGAGTGGCTTTTTCAGCAGCAGCAGCAGCAACTTGCAGACACTACAGCACCACAGGTGGTGGTGGTGGTGGTGTATGTGGGAGAAAGGGAAAGAGACGAGTAGGTAGCACTGCAGCAGCAGCACCACCACCATCCATCCACTTGGTGTGAGAGAATGGGTATATTGCTCTTGGAAGGACTAGAGGCATGACCATAAATGCATGATATAATTTATTATTTATTTATTATTTATTATTTATTTAATAAATTTATATCCCGCCCCTCCTGCTATGCAGCCCGGGGCAGCTTACAACAATAAAATACAATAAAAACAGATTTAAAACACTCAATACTATAATATTACCCTATAAAAATATTAAAACAAGACTAGTTACAGTAAATAAAGAAATAATAAGTAAGGTGGGGGAGATAAAAACCCCTCACCCTCCCCTACCACCCTCCCCAAAGGCCTGGGCAAACAGCCAGGTTTTACAACTTCGCTGGAATGTCAACAGGCTAGGGGTCAGGCGAGCTTCCTCCGGAAGGGAGTTCCAAAGGCGCGGCGTGGCCACCGAGAATGCCCTCTCCATTGTGGCCCCCCATTTAACACGGGGGACCTCCAAGAAGGCACCCCCGGCAGACCGAAGGAGCCGCCCTGGGACACAGAGGGCGAGGCGGTCCCTGAGGTATGAGGGGCCCAGACCATATAGGGCTTTGTAGATCAACACCAAAACCTTGAACCTGGCTCGGCATGCTATCGACAACCAGTGCAGAGCTCGGAGCACAGGTGTAATATGCTCCCAATGGCCCATCCCCGTAAGGAGGCAAGCCGCCGCATTCTGCACTAGCTGCAGCCTCTGGACCAGGAACAAGGGAAGCCCCACGTAGAGCACATTACAGTAGTCTAGCCTCGAGGTGACGAATGCATGGATGAGGGAGGTCAGGTCCGGGCCGGAGATGAACGGACGCAGTCTACGCACCAGATATAGCTGGCGGACGGCAGCCTTAGCAACTGCCTCCACCTGCCGCTCCAGGCGAAGGTCTGCATCCAATATCACCCCCAGACTGCGAATCTGCTGAGCTATAGGAGGACAAACCCCCCCCAACCAGGGGGGCCACAACCTCTTTCGCTCTCCCCACCAACATCACCCCCATCTTATCGGGGTTGAGTTTCAGTCTGCTCAGCTGCATCCATTCTGCCACGGCCTCCAAACACTGGGATAGCAACGAGACAGCAGGGTCTGGGTCAGTTGAAAAGGAGAGGTACAGCTGAGTATCATCAGCATACTGGTGACACCACACCCCGAACCCTCTCACGACCTCCCCCAAGGGCTGCATATATTCATTAAATAATAACGGAGACAGAATAGAACCCTGCGGAACGCCACACGATAGGGCACAGGGTCACGATGTCTCCTCCCCCAACACCACCCGCTGGCTCCTCCCCGAGAGGAATGAATGGAACCATTCAATAACAGTCCCGTCCAGACCCCCCAGGTCATGCAGCCGCCTCAATAGCAACCCATGGTCCATGGTATCAAAAGCGGCCGAGAGATCTAGCAGGATAAGAAATGTTGAACATCCTGCATCCCTCTCCCAGCGGAGGTCATCTACCAAGGCCACCAATGCTGTCTCAGTGCCATAGCCGGGGCGGAACCCAGATTGAAAAGGGTCTAGGAACCTGATGCCGTCCAGATGCACCTGGAGCTGGAGTGCCACCGCCCGCTCAATAACCTTCCCTAAAAAGGGAAGGTTAGAGACAGGTCGGTAACTGGCGAGCGTATCCACGTCCAAAGATGGTTTTTTCAGCAGGGGGCTCACCACAGCCTCCTTGAGGGAAGGCGACAACCTCCCCTGCTGCAGGGATGCGTTCACTACCCTCGCCAGCACCATCCCCAACTTCTCCCTGGAAGCTTTTACTAACCAGGACGGGCACGGATCAAGTTCACAACATGTGGCCCTCACGGACCCCAGGACATCTGCCGTATTGGCCGGCGTCACTTCCTGAAACTCCCCCCACAAAGCTGGACCGGATGGGGCCTCCATCCCCTCGCGCTCTTCCCCTACTGCCCCAAATCCAGCATCAAAGTCGGTCTGAAACCCCGCCGGTTTTCTCCCCTGGTTGACCAGGGAGCTACGGGTGCCTCGTCCAATCCCCTTATCCCCCAAGCCCAGAGCATCCTTGACCACAAGATGAAGGGTGTGTGTGGTGCAAGGGATGCTTGTGAAGTCCCCATCATGGACTGCCTTCAGTATATTGGTCGCATTGTCTGTGACCACACACCCCATGGTGAAGGCCGCGCCTGGCGTGACCCAATCCCTCACCATGGCCGCCAGGGATGCCTCGAGGTTCCTTGAGGTGTGGGAGTTGTCCATGACTTGTGCCTGAAAGCAGGCCACCTATACCCTGCTTCAGGACCCCTCCTGCCACTGCCAAGAGCTGCCTCTGGGTCCTGCCACCAGTGTGCAGTCACTGTCAGGTAGGCGTTCCTGGTGGGCCACAGGTCGGTGGACAATGGCCCCCCAGCCCCTGCCAGCTGCTCCCTCACCTGCTCCTTCAAAGCCATGTACAACTGTGGCTCCACAGTCAGACTCAGGGTGGAGTGGGAAGACAGCTTAAACTGGGGGGACAGAAATCCAATAGGCTGGAAGACCTTGTACTCTACATTTGAGAAGGGCTGCCCATCCAGCACAATCATCTCGGCCAACAGGCCCTTGGATTTCTCCTGAAAGAAGCCATGCCGCCTTCCAGAACCCGATGGCCTTGGCAGCTGCCCCCACCCCAGCTCCTCCATAGTGGACTGACGCTGCTGGTGAGGCTCCTGCTAATGTTTTGCCCCTATACTGCTCCTGCTGCTAGAGGCAGCAACAGTTGGTGTGGGACACTTGACCACTGAAGGAGCCGGGCGAATGGCTGCTGCTGCAGTTGAGAACCCGCTGGCATCCACTTCCCCTGCCTTCCCACTTAGCAGCAGAGCACTGTGGCATGCCTTGAGGTGCCTCACCATTGCAGTTGTCCCAAGGTTGGCGAGCACTGCCCACGCTTCACCAGCTTATTGCACAAAGTGCACTGCACCTCTCTGGGATCATCTGCCCGCACCAGCTTAAAATGTTCCCAGACTGAGGATGTTTTCCCCCCTCCTGTCTTCTGACCCACCGTGGGTGACACACTGCTGCCAGCGCTTCTGGGAGGGGGAGACCTTTGTGGCACTGGCAACACGGCTCTGGGAGGAGGCTCAGCCATCACCTCAGCTACAGACATCTCCTCTGCGGCACTAGTGTCTGCCTCTGACTCACTGTCCATGATCACAGTGATGTCTAGTGAAGTGGAGTACTGGGACCCTGAGGCTAGATTGCCTGTGCCTGCCATGCTGCTGGCAGTCTCCCTGTGCCCCCTCTATAGCTGCTAGTCCTGCTACTGCTGCTGCAGCTACTCCTCTCCCTACTGCCATTGCTCGGGGATTGGGCCCTGCCTCAACCAGTAGGGGTGGGATCCACCAGCTCTGGACTGCTGGGGATCACCTCGACAGTGAGGGACATTGGTGGCCCTGGAGGAACATCGGAAGCAGCACCAGCACCTGCTCCAGCACCAGCAGCAACAGAGACAGACACAGCCTCAAGTCCTGTAGACCTTCCAGTGCTCTGCGTGGCAGTGGAAGAGGGCACTGCCAGGAGGCGATGCTCAGCCGCTGAAGTCTCTTGCCCTAAAGCAAGCCTGCTGAGTTTGAAGCATGGTGATGTGCTCGGGCTACTGCTGCTGCCTGCTGCCATTCCCTGGCATGGCCCCTTCTGTCTCTGGCATGTGCCCCATTGCCTCCCCCTATGGGCAGCAGACAGGCCTCTCCTTCCTTTCTCCATTTCTCCCTCCAAAATAATGCTTTTATATATATATATTTATTTTTATTGTTTTAATTTAATTTTTTTATCTAATATGATAGATAGATAGATAGATAGATAGATAGATAGATAGATAGATAGATAGATAGATAGATAGATAGATACACACACACACTAAATCTAACTGATATAACTATTCTAAATGCTATGAACTAAATGGATTATCTAATAAGTACAAAGTACAAAGGCCTACTCCTACAAACACTAAATCTCTAAACACTATGTCTCAGCTAACTCCTACAGCTATCTATTATCTCTAATCTATCTATCTATCTATCTATCTATCTATCTATCTATCTATCTATCTATCTATCGAGAGAGAGAGAGAGAGAGAGAGAGATGGGATGGGGGAAACGCAAAGAACGCAGAGAGGGGTACAAAATTGAAATGAAACTTAAATCAATCTAATGCTACTCAAAATGAATAAAAAAAGGGAAAGGGAATCAGGAATGGAATATATAGAGAGGGAGAAGGAAAAGATTCAATGGAGGGAGGAAGGGAGGAAGGAAGATTGAACACAGGGAACACAGGGAGGGGTAAAAACAAAAAATAACACCTAAATCTATCTAAGCTAAGCTAAATAAATGATAATATGGAGGTAGATGGGTTGGATGGGTGAAATAGGAGGAGGATTGTAATGGATTGAGGAGAACAAAACTGCTGGGAGAGGGAGTCTTCTGAAACACCTGCTGTCAGGCACAGTGACTAGCTCAGAAGGTGTTGGCAGGGGGGAGGGCAATGAGTTTTGTTACTTGCTGTGCCCGCCTCACCGCAAGCCCCTTTGGTTCCATGCAGCCTAGCCTGTGGCCAATTGCAGACTGTGAAGACAGTGGTCTGAGGAGACAAGGGATGGTGATTGGGCAGGCTGACTGCTACGCCAAGCCTCTCCATCGCTGGTGCCTGGAAGTCTGCACCTCAGCTGACTCCCCCTGCCTGTCACGTTTTGCCTTCCAGGGATAAGTTTTTGTCACCCGAACTCATCCAGACATGATCCGAACTGACTGAACTGTTCTGTCATTTCAGAGTTCAGAATCGGGTTTGGCTCAGCGGGTTTGGGTTTGGATTCAGGTTCGGTCGTCCGAACAGACCGAGTTCAGGCCGAACTCCAAACTTCTGAACCGCGTTTGACCATCCCTAGGATTTGCCTGTACACAGCACCCATGTAGCCAGGATGGTAGCATTTGCCAGGGAAGAGCTCCCATACAGCAGCAGATGGCAGCAGCAGGATTGCATGGGCACATTTGGATTGGTCAGGGCAGAGCACCCGTGGCACAGCAGACAGCAGCGGCGGGATTACCACACCCAGTGAAAGGCCTCATTGGCCAGCTTACTGCCCCTGGAGAATCCCCTCCAGCCTCCTCAGGAGACTCTGCACCAGAGGGGTCACCCGGCTGAGGATGACTGTAGACAAGCTCACTGTCTCCATCACAGCCCGGAATGGTATTAATACAAAGACTGTGTGTGCCAGTTGCACCTGATGTATCATTGTACCCTGGTACATCAGGTGCCCCACTGGGCACTTGGGTACCTGGCCATGGGCACCTGGCCCATTGGGCACCTGGCTGTGGATGAGCTCACAGTCTCCACCACGGCCAGGAATGGACTCAGTACAAAGACTGTGTGTGCCAGTTGCACCTGATGCACCATTGGACCCTGGTACATCAGGTGCCCCATTGTATTCTGGAGGTGCCCCACTGTCCGTGACCAGTTGTACCTCATGCAATGCGGCTTTCTGCTCGAGAAGCCGCTTGAGCATCAGGAACGTGGAATTCTACTGTGTGGAGACATCCTGGACCAGCTGGTGCACTGGGGAGCCTTGCTCTGCTTGCTTTGCCCGGAAGAGGTTGCTGCCCTTCACACTCCAGTTAAAGAACCTGGCCAGCTTCTTCCCCACTTAATCAGGGAGCTAAGGGTGTCTGCCCCAATATCCTTATCCCCCAAGCCCAGAGCATCCCTGACCACAAGGTGAAGGGTGTGTGCCACACAAGAGATGCTCATGAAGCCCTCCTCGAGGACTGCCCTCAGTATATTGGCCATGTTATCGGTCACCACACACCCCTTGGTGAAGGGTGCACCTGGCATGACCCACTACCTCACCATGGCAGTCAGGGCTGCCTCTATGTTCTGGGATGTGTGGGGGCTGTCCATTACTTCTGCCTGAAGCGGGACCCACCTATACCCTGCTTCGGGACCCTTCCTGCCACTGGCAAATGCTGCCTCCAGGTCCTGTCACCAGTGTGCTGTCACCGCCAGGTAGGCGTACTGTGCGTTTTGACTTGACCACAGGTCAGTGGTAAAGTGAATGGTGGCACCCCCAGCCCCCACCAGCTGCTCCTTCACCCACTCCTTTAAAGTCCGGTATAGGGCTTGCACCACCTGCTGACTCAGGGTGGTACGCGAGGGCAGCTTGCCTGGGGGGTCAGGAACCCAATCAGGTGCTCGAACCCCATGTCCCCAACCATGGAGAAGGGCTGCCCATCCAGAGCGATCATTTCACCCAACATGTGCGTGGTTTTTGCTTGAAAATCACGCCGCCCTCCAAGTCCTGCAGCTGCCGAGGGACTTGGCAGCTGCCCCCACCCCAGCTCCTCCATGGTGGACTGACGCTGCTGCTGCTGCTGCTACTGCTGCTGCTGCTGCTGCTGCTCCCTCCTAACAGCGATACCGCTCCTGCTGCTAGAGGCAGCTGTTGGAGAAGGACGCTTGTCCACTGAAGGAGGTGGACGACTGGCCTCTGCAGTCGGAAACCCGCTGGTGTCCACTGCCCCTGCCTGCCTGCTTAGCAGCACAGGGCTGTGGCATCCCTTCAGGTGCATCGTCATGGCAGTTGTGCCAAGGTTGGTGAGCACCTGCCCACGCTTCACCACCTTCTGGCACAAACTGCACTGCACCTCCCTGGGATCATCCGCCTGCACCAGCTTAAAATGTGCCCATATGGAGGATTTTTTGCCCCCTCCTGCCTTCTGGCCCGCACCGGGTGATGCACCACTGACAACGCTGCTGGGAGGGGCAGAACATATTTATTTTATTTATTTATTTTCTAGATTTCTATACCGCCCCATCCTGCCATGCAGCTCGGGGCGGTTAACAACAATAAAACAGTATAAAAACATTTAAAACAAATATAAAATATGTCAATAAAACAGGGCATAGAACAATCATAAATAAATATATAAGGTGGGGGATTAAAAATCACCCCCCCCCCCCCCCTCCCAAAGGCCTGGGCAAACAGCCAGGTCTTACAGTTCCGCCGAAATGTCAAAAGGCTTGGGGCCAGGCGAGCTTCCTCCGGAAGGGAGTTCCACAGCCGCGGCCCTACCACCGAGAATGCCCGCTCCATCGTGGCCCCCCGCTTAACACGGGGGACCTCCAGGAGGGCACCCCCGGCAGACCGCAGGAGTCGTTCCGGGGCGCGAAGGGCGAGGCGGTCCCTAAGGTAAGAGGGGCCAAGGCCGTATAGGGCTTTATAGATCATTACTAGGACCTTGAACCTGGCCCGGCACACTATCGGCAGCCAGTGCAGCGCTCGGAGCACCGGTGTAATGTGCTCCCGGCGACCCGTCCCCGTAAGAAGACGGGCCGCCGCATTCTGCACCAGCTGCAGCCTCCGGGCCAGGAACAAGGGAAGCCCCACGTAGAGCGCGTTACAGTAGTCGAGTCGCGAGGTGACGAAGGCATGGATGAGGGAGGCCAGGTCCGGGCCAGAGACATACGGACGCAGCCTACGTACCAGATAAAGCTGGCGGAAGGCAGCCTTCGCGACTGCCTCCACCTGCTGCTCCAGCCGCAGGCCTGCGTCCAATATGACCCCCAGACTCCGGACCTGCTGAGCTACAGGGGGGCAAACCCCCCCAATCAGGGGGGCCACCACCCCCTTCGCCCTCCCCACCACCATTACCTCCGTCTTATCTGGGTTGAGTTTCAGTCTGCTCCGTCGCATCCAATCCGCCACGGCCTCCAAACATTGGGATAGCACCGAGACAGCAGGGTCTGGGTCGGTAGAAAACGAGAGGTACAGCTGAGTATCATCAGCATACTGGTGACATCGCACCCCGAACCCTCTCACGACCTCCCCCAAGGGCTGCATATAGATGTTAAATAATAATGGAGACAAGATCGATCCCTGCGGAACGCCACACGGTAAGGCGCGGGGGCTCGATGTTTCTTCCCCCAACACCACCCGTTGGCTCCTCCCCGAGAGGAATGAACGGAACCATTCAAGAACAGTCCCGTCCAGACCCCCCCGGTCACGCAGTCGTCTCAACAGCAGCCCATGGTCCACGGTGTCAAAAGCGGCCGAGAGATCGAGCAGGATGAGAAATGTCGAACATCCCGCATCCATCTCCCGGCGGAGGTCGTCCACCAAGGCCACCAACGCCGTCTCGGTGCCATAGCCGGGGCGGAACCCAGATTGAAACGGGTCAAGGAGCCCGATATTATCTAGATGACCCTGGAGCTGGAGCGCCACTGCCCGCTCAATAACCTTCCCTAAAAAGGGAAGGTTAGAGACAGGTCGGTAGCTGGCGAGCGCGTCTACGTCCAACGATGGTTTTTTCAGCAGGGGGCGCACCACAGCCTCTTTTAAGCAAGGCGACAACCTCCCCTGCCGAAGGGACGCATTCACCACCCTCGCCAGCACCGTCCCCAACGTCTCCCCGGAAGCTTTTATTAACCAGGACGGGCATGGATCTAGTTGACAACACGTGGCCCTCACAGACCCCAGGACATCCACCACATCGGCTGGCGTCACTTCCTGAAACTCACCCCATAAAGATGGACCAGACGGACCCTCCGCCCCCCCGCGCTCTTCCCCTACTGCTATCAACCCAGCGTCGAAATCGGCCTGAATCCGAGCGATCTTGTCTGCGAAGTAGATGACAAACTCCTCACAGCGGGCCCGGGACAAGTCCCCATCCAGGCGGAGGGAGGCCGGACTAACCAGCCCCCGCACCACCCGAAACAGCTCCGCTGGACGCGACTTCGCAGACGCTATGAGGACGGCGAGGAATTCCTTCCTCGCCGTCCTCACAGCCTCCACATAGGACCGCAAATGGGCCCTATGGAGAAGACGATCGGAGACAGACCGAGTCCGACGCCAGCGTCGCTCTAGCCTCCTGCCCACACGCTTCATACACCGCAGCCCCTCAGTAAACCAAGGGGTCCTGCGGTGACGAGACCGAGGCAGAAGGCGCCTCGGAGCCACCCTGTCAATGGCCTCCTCCAGCAAGATGTTCCAATGCCGGACCAGCTCATCCACAGAGTGACCGTCCACATCCAGGGTAAGCTCCCTCAGGACCTCCTGGAACCGCTGGGGTTCCATCAGCCTCCGAGGGCGGACCATCCTAACTGGTCCCTTCCCCTTCTGGAGGGGGCGCGCTAAAAGACCGGCCTGAAGGAGGTAATGGTCCGTCCACGACAAGGGCACCGCTGTCACCTCCCCCACAACCGGACCCCCCGCCTCAAGGCCAGAGCCGAAGATCAGGTCGAGGATATGTCCCCCCACGTGGGTCGGGCAGATCACCTCCTGGGACAAGTTCATAGTTGCCATGGCGGCCATGAACTCCCGCTCCGCCCCAACAAGGCCGGCATCGGCGTGGACGTTGAAGTCCCCCAGAACCAAAGTCCTGGGGGAGCCCAACACCACCTCCGAGGCCAGCTCCGCTAGAGCGGTAAGGGATGCCGCCGGGCATGAAGGGGCCCGGTACACCAGCAGCACCCCTAGCTTGCCCCCAGCCAAATCGATCACCACGTGCAGAGCCTCTACACCCACAATCTCCGGCACTGGATACCTCCTAACAGGCCAGTCTTCCCTAAAAACAATAGCTACGCCTCCTCCCCGGCCGCTCATGCGGGGCTGATGCTGCACGGCATACCCAGCTGGAACCAGATCCGCCAAAGTTGGTCCGGCCAGATCATCCAGCCAGGTCTCCGTGATGCATGCGAGGTCCACGGCCCCATCCACGATCAAATCGTGGATATTCGGGGCCTTGTTCATAACGGACCTCGCATTCATCAGCACCAGCTGTGGTGACACAGCTCTGGGAGGGACAGCCATCGCCTCAGCACCAGACATCTCCTCCGCAGGACTAGTGTCTGCCTCGCTGTCCCCAATCGGAGATAGGTCCCCCTACGAAGGGGAGTACTGGGACCCTGAGGCTGGACTTCTCACCATGCTGCTGCCACTCTCCCTGTGCCCCCTATAGCTGCTGCTGCTGCTGCTCCTCTCCCTGCTGACATTGCTCGCGGATCGGGCTCTGCCTCTAGCAGCCAGGGTGGGACCCACCAGCCCTGGACTGAGACTCAACCCTGGACTCAGAGTGACTATTCGAAACTTTGAAAATCAGTCCAAATACCCAGAAGTACAATTCAGAAGTACAACCCTAATCTAAACCAAGGATGGAGAACCTGAAATCCATGGGTCAAATCTGTCCCACCGCTGTTTTCTATTTGGCTCCCCCCAGCCCAATCCCCAGATCTGGCCTATAGATCTGCAACTATAGTGGCACACAAAAATGAAAGAGCAAACTATTTTACTTTTTTAAACATTTTTGCTACTTGTAACTTTTTGCCAATATGTTTTTCTGACATTTCATTTTTGTGACAAGTACCTGTAGCTAATGCTCTAATCATCTGATCATCCTTTAACAACAGAGACAAAGTAGTACAGTGATATCTTTTATTGAACCAACTCCAGTCAATGGAGGTATGCAAGCTTTTGGACCTCGCAGGGTCCTTTGTCAGGCAAGTCAGGTCCGAAAGCTTGCTTATCTCCACCAAATACAGTTGGTCCAATAAAAGATATCACTGTACTACTTTTTCTCTTATGCCTTTATTTAGGACCTACAAGGCAACCTTACTTTCTCTACATCCTTTAATGAGAACATATTTTTGCCAGTACACTAATGTGTTCCATATATTGTGGATTAAATTGGATCATTTTAACTATTGTTTTGAGTCTTGTTCTGTTTTTTGCCATAGATTTATGTTTCTACTGTAGCTGCATTTAATTGTGTGTTTGGAGTAAATAAATACACATTATTACATAATTACCTGTAATTAAATTTCTAATTACATAAACAAATACCAAATCCTTAATATATTTTTTAAAAAGCAAATACTGTAGCTCACAGTTGAAAATGTTTTTTATTCAAATTCATAACTTTTCTTTCCTCTGTTTAGTGGACACATTTGATGAAATGCGTACAAAATGTGACTTGCAAGAGCAGAATATATTCCTTTTATTTTCTTTGAAGTTTATATTTCTTACGTACACAGGCAGGCATCCATCTATAGAATATAAATAGGACAATGTTCATGTTTTGGATAATATTAATACTGAGTAAATATACACTGCCATAGCTAGAATTTCCTGTTTTAAAGGCTCAGAAAAGGTCTTAGCAAAGGTTCCTTGTCATTTTTTGGAACTACCTTTCCCAGGAGTTTCTTTTGAGCCCGAGCCTGGGCATCTTCCAGAGGAGGTGCAAAAAAATTTTATTTGAAAGAACATTTGTCAGGTAGGGATAAATAGGGCTTGGGTGGGTTTCTAGGTAGAGCTGTAAGGGAGGGAGTTTGAGGGTAGGGATGCATGTTTTTATTGTTGAATTTTATTGTTTTTTTGTGTATTGTGAGCTGCCCTGAGCCTTGTGTGGATTTAATTTAAATTATTATTTAATTTTACATTATAAATTTTAAAAATAATAAATAATAATTATGACTCAAACTTAATGACAGTTAAATATGTATTCCCCTCTTTCACAGGGTGAAGACATAAAAGTGGGTGATGAATCGGCTCCCTGGCCTGCCCCAGAGCAGAAAGGTGTGACTGCCACTCCCTGGGTCAGCAGGTGGCACAGTACAGATGTTCCTGTGACCCCTAGCAGCCAGAGAACCATCCCCACACTGCAGATAGTGCAGGGGAACTCAACAAACATGCAGGTGGGTGGTCCCTCCCATGGCCACTCCTCATTCCCAGTGACCCACCCCCCAACAAGACAGAAAACCATGGTGACCAGTCATTGCGAATGGCCACGGCAGCCCTCACCCCGAGGGGCTGAACTAATGCTCACGCCCGCATTGCCCTGCGTGGGCAGCACTCAGAATGGTTGCTCAGGATCTAAGAGGACGCATTCTGGGCCAACCACCTACTCACCCTGGGGAAGTCCCAGCCCAATATCTGACGGCTCAAGAACAGATAAGCAGGTGAGTCCCCAGCCCAGGCAGGTCACAGCCAAAGCACTGCCCCGAAAAGCAGGCTAGCAAGAGTGGGACAACTGCTCAAGAAGGCAAACCCACTGGAGTGAAACTGTGTTCAGAAATCCCCCAAAGCCCATCAATAGTGTACCCACAGCATGGCCCACCAGCAGCAGTGAGTGCACCCATTTTGAAATCATTATGCTAACCAAGCAGTGCCCAGAAAAACAGGCTAGCAAGAGTGGGACAATCGCTCAAGAAGGCAAACCCACCACAAAAGTGCAACTGCGGGCAGAAATCCCACCAAAAACGCAGCGGTAGTGTATCCACAGCATGCCCCACCATCAGCACTGCGTCCACTTTAAAATTATTATGCCAACCAAGCCCTCTAGGGTGCTGACAGCTTGCCAACAGGCAGTGCAAGCAGCAGTGGGCAGCACCCAAACGTTTGGCACTGGTGGCAACCCCCGGCATTGCCCTTAGTATATGGATAGAGCAGGCCAGGGGAAGTGGAGCTAGGCAGATCTCTCTGGCTACCATGGTGCCAAGCAGTGCAATCAGCAGGCAGCAGTGGCACCTGCTTATTTTTTGAAAAGGCATGGCATTGGTGTGGTGCTTGGTAACTTGGACAGCCCAGGCCAGGAGAAGTGGAGCATGGCAGAGATCCCTCTGGCTTCCATGTAGGTGGCAGCAGTGTGGCACCCACTTATTTATTTATTTATTTTTTAAAAAAAATCATGGCATGGCACTGGAAAAACAACCAAACCCTGTCACCCACGATTGTCCCTATGGACAGGTCAGGCCATGCCATACCAGGCCAGGCCAGGCCAGGCCAGGCCAGGCACACACCAAGCCAATTACTTACAGATCCTGGACTGTGCCACCAATCTCATATGTATCATGGAAACCTGGCTGGATAATGAGTCAGGGCCTATTCTGACTGACCTTGTTCCGGCTGGGTATTCTGTGCAGCATCAACCAAGTTCGGAGGGATGGGGGGGAGGGGGCGTGACCAGGATTTATAAGGGGTTGGACTGTGAGGAGGTATCCAGTGCAATTCATATCAGGTATTGAGGGTCTTCTTCACCTTGTGTTTGATTTTGCAGGTGACAGTTTGGGAGTGCTGCTTGTATACCGTGCACCTACCTGTGCAGCAGCCTCCCTACATGCTTTGGCAGAGGTGGTGTCGGGAGTGGTGTTGCAGTCCCCAAAGTCAGTAGTCTTGGGGGACTTCAACATTCACGCTGACACTGACCTTGTGGGAGCAGAGCATGAGTTCATGGCTGCCATGGCATCCATGGACCTGTCCCAGAGAGTTATCGGCCCGACACATCAAGGGGGACATACCTTAGACCTTGTGTTTTGCACCAGCTTTGAGGCAGATGTTCTGTTAGTGGGGGAGCTACCAGTCATACCCTTGTCATGGATGGACCATTACCTCCTGCAGGCCTCGCTCCTGGCACATGCCTGCCCCTGCAAAGGTGTAGAACCGATTTGGATGGTTCGCCCCCTGGAGGTTGATGGAACCAGACCAGTTCCAGAATATTCTGGGTGAGTTACCTTCTGACCTTGATGACTGTGCCATCGATGACCTCATCATGTTATGGAATACCTTGCTGATGAAGGCCATTGATCGGACAGCTCCTAGGCGTCTGCTGCTCAGGCGACAGCTCCACAGGCCTCCTTGGTTCTCTGAGGAACTGCGGGTGCTGAAGCGTGAAGGGCAGTGGTTGGAGCGATGGTGGTGTCATTCACGTGCTGAAATTGATAGATTGCATCATAGAGCCAGTTTACGGGTCTATGCAGTAGCTTTGCAGGCAACAAAAAAGGGGTTTTTTGCTACCCTCATAGCATCCGCTAAATCCCGTCCAGCGGAGCTTTTCTGGGTGGTTCGGGGGCTAGTAAGTCCGACCTCCTTCCGCCTTGGAGTAAAGTCATCCACTGCTCGCTGTGACATGTTTGTGGATTATTTTGTGGGTAAAATTGCTCGGGTCCACCACGACTTCAATGCTGCAATTAATACATATGGGGAACTGGAGGTTATGGAAGCCTCGTCTTGTCTGGTTTTATAGGATCAATTTCAGTCGGTGACACCCGCCGATGCAGTTGGTGTTCTGGGGGCTGTTAGGGCCACATCTTGTAAATTAGATCCCTGCCCATCCAGGCTGTTTAAATTCTGCCGGGAGACAATGGGGCCGTTGCTGGCTGGGGTGATCAACACCTCCCTTTGGGAGGGCAGAGTTCCGGGCTGTCTCAACAAGGCAGTGGTTTGGCCTCTGCTCAAGAAACCATTGCTTGACATTGACTCCCTTGTCAGCTATTGGTTATTGAACAGCAGCCACTTTTATCTTGCCCTTCCAGCCAATCAAACCTTGACATCTGGGTTATCCATCATTCAGCTGTCCCCTCTCATACCCCCTCCTACCATATATGGCACCAAGTTTCATTTCCTAGAGATTAGGTGGGTCAACCCATCTGTATCATTCCACGTGCACAATGGCGCCAGCACTTGTACTTGGAAATTCAGACTTTGGAAATTTGGAACTGAGGACTGGAATCCCCAGTGGATTCTGAAGTTTTCCGAGGACTGAGTTTCAGCTCTAATCTAACTCTATATGCCATTTCTATATGCTGGCCCATACCCAAGAGAGACCAATGATTGGGGAGATATGAATGGAAAAGGAGGATCAAAGAAGTCTCCAAGTAAAAAAAGGAATTGTGAAGAAGGAAGAGGAAGAGAAGAAGACTAGTAACAGGATCTTTTCAGGGCCAAGAGAACCTCTCAACAGAAATTGTAATAATTAGCAATGTTCACTTGAACAACATTTTGGGGCATCTAATTCGAAGTCATTCCCAGGTTATGCACAATGACAATAGCATTCTCTAGTTATTCGCAATGGAACAAGAGCTAGTGTATTCTCAGATTACCTTGAGCAGTATCACATGTTTATGTGCAAGTAATAGAATACTTCTCTAAGGCAGGGAGGAAGTTGTGGAATATTCAGCTAATGGATTGTCTCTCAAAATTATTAGAGCTAAGGGGAGAATGACTGTTCCTGTACTGTCAGGAAATACCTACCTTTTAGTTGTGCTTGAGGCTCTTCATCGTTATATGCCGATCATCTTCCTGGCCCAATTCAAGGTGTTGGTTTTGACCTATAAAGCCCTATACAGTCTTGGCCCGACTTACCCGAAGGATCATCTCAGTCCCCGTGCCCTGGAGCAACCTCTGCAGTCTACTGGGGAGTGCCCTTCTCGAGGTCCCCCGTGTGCTCGGGGGGGGGGGCACTATGGAGAGAACGTTCTCGGTGGCTGCACCTAGGCTGTGGAACTCCCTCCAGGTTTTAAGACTGTAAGAAGTGCCATACTGGCTCAGATCAATTGTCCATCGATCCCACCATCCTGTCTCCAAGATTAGCCACACAGTTGCTTTGTAGAAGTGCCCAACAGGTCATGATGGAATGATCCATTCCCTGCCATTTAGTCCTAGCTCCTGACAGACAGAGGTTATGTCCCTTCAGTCATCTTGACTAATCCCCATTAATGGACCTGTCCTCCCAGAAATTATCCAGTCCTTTTTAATCAGAACAAAACACTTCCATCAAAAATTGCTTTCAATTAATTTATTTTAATTTCAAGTCTGGATTAAAATTTTGAGAGACAAATTAAGCAGAGCCTGCTGAATCTTTGTGGCACGTTTAGCTGAATATTGACATCTTCCACATAGAGGGGATGGTGTAAGATATGTTGTTTGAGAATTGTGTGAACACTTGAATGAAAAATGAAGAAAAAAGAAAATCAAGGATGACAATAAAAATGTTCTTCTCAACCAAAACACAGACAGAAGCTCACATTCACTTTGCAGTTGCCAGTTATCAAAATTTAACACCCTCTGTCACACCAGAAAACTGGCGGGAAAAGAATTAGCACTTCAAACACCTCCACCCACACAATCAAGCACAAACTTCTACCCACAACAGCTGCTTATCAAAACATATCTCTCTCTCTCTCTCTCTCTCTCTCTCTCTCTCTCTCTCTCTCTCTCTGGTAACACCTCTAAAGAGAGTATCTCTGAGCAGACAAAAACTAATGTGCTGCCTGAGCAGCGGAGAGATGACCACAGACAACAATGCGATGCTATCAAAACCTGAGCTGCCTACATTTTTCTAAGGTACCCAGAGCATAAAAGCAATTCAAAAGAACCTCTGCCATTAATAAAGCACTACGGCGGCTGTGAAAAGAATTTGTTGAAATGTATGTGATAAAAGTGAAAACAAAGGAGCAAGAAAAAAGGAGCAAATACATTTTTTTTAAAAATGCATCTCCCATATGTATTGTAGTCACATTTGGGCTTTAGGAGACAAAGGGCCTAAAATATCATACTCCAGAAAAATGAAATAAAGGCACCCTGTAAATATTGTGGCACAAATAACGGAGCAGATTATGTGGGTGTTTTAAACGAGTCACGTTAACCCATGGCCCCCACTGTCGATTCGTCCAAGTGCTCATGTAATGATGGTGCATAAGGAGGCACACTCCCGTGACCCAAGCAGCAGCCACTAGTGCCGAAACTCAGTATTCAAAATTATTTGGTTTTTACTGAGGATCTCAGTATTTGATTCGGTTTTACTGAGTAACCTAGGAATTGGCCTGGCACTCAGTACTTGGTATTAGGTACTTGGAACAACATATGGGGCTTTCCCTGCCCCTATATAAGGTGACTCAGTAGTCTGAAAATACTTGGTACTCAGTTTTATTTTACCAAGAATTTGACCAAGTACTGAGTACCAAGTATTCATCTGAGTTTCTGAGGACCAGCCGAACACTTGGAGCCAGTCCTCGGAAGCTTGGAAATACTCTCGAATAAAATTCATTTTTACTATTAATTTCAGCCCTAGTGGCCGCCCATGAACACACACAAAGCACCACCCAAAAACCCAGAGTGCCCCATGTGGGCTAGGATGGCCACTTCCATGGATGGGAAAGCCATGCTGAGAGCTGCCCATGTCAAGCACTCGTCACATATGTGGACAGCCCACAGCTGCGCCACTCGGTGGACACGGACTCACTCCCAACCTCAGCTCATTTAAAAACACCCTGGACTGGATTACATTAGAGCAAACTGAGAATTACTGTAAAGACTTCAGTGGAATTATGCTGAATTTACAGGTGCAGCCACTAGAGCTGGCACTTCCTTCTGGAGCATGCCTTCCAGAGGGGTGGATGAAGTTGTAAGGCAGGGTTATGTGTGAGAGGAGTGGGCAGGCCTAGATCCACAAAGGGCATGGTACCACTAGGAGGGGCCAGGGTAGGGGTGTGGTTGGTGAAGCCAGGCTTTCCTGTATCATATAACAAGGCAGGATGAAGATAGCACTGGATCCAGGGAGGGAAGTTGAAGACCCCATGCAAAATGGTTGTGTAGGCCCCATCCTGACATTGGAATGTTTTGACAGACACACCTGACTCGCTCCTGAGAAAAATGTTACTGTAATTCATTTCTGTTGTTCAGTTAAACACAACATCCCTGTCAGAGACAAGGGCTCACTGCATGCCTGTCTGTTAAATGTGTGTTGTGATTTTAATTTGCTCATCAGTCCCATACATGGAGAACCCCATGATGAATCTCCACACGCTGAGGCTTCCTGCTGTTGAGGCTCTGTAGGCCCCTATTTTATGCCAGTGATTTTCCCGCTCACGTTGTCATTCCAAGTTTATTCTTGCACTCATGTATCAGGGAATCCTGCATGGTTGCTCAGTCTCCACCTGCCAGGATCCAGACCTGGGTCTGAAATGGTTTTCTGCTGCTGTCCAGTAACTGTCCAGATCCATAGTATCTGCTCTGGCAAGAACCGATTACCAAGAGGTATGTATTCAGTATTGTTCAGTGCATTAGATGTTTTACCAAATTCCACATACTGCTGCAATGCACCAATTACCATATTGCCATTTATCATTTGCCCATAGTTTTTTTCTTGTTTACTCCCCTCACCACGTGAAACTTGTTTCAGACTAATAATGGTAATGGTCAGTTAAGCAGTAGTGAAATAATACAGTACAGGTAACACAGCAAACCAGTTAACTGTTGTGGTATGATGCAGTTATTTAGTTTGAAGGTTAGCGGTCACAGTTATCAGTTAATGGCTGGGTAACCGATAAACTATCCAGAATGACAGATATTAACTGTGGATAATAAATTTACTATAAATATTGTCTCTACCCTGGGTGCAAAGCTTCAGTTAGAAGCATGGTACTGGAGGAGCCAGTTGTTGCTGTCATCTCCCAAGCCCAGTTCTATTTCTGACACCAGAAAATATGGTGCCAGAAGGGTAGGCTGCCATATGTTAACTTTGGGTGTAATCCCATACCCCTCTCTGCATGATGCGATCATGGGTTCTGCATGTATCTGCACAGGAACCGTGCAGCACAATCCCCCAATAACGGGGGTGCATGCGACTTCTGCATATGACACGCACACCATGCACGGGGCATGGGATTGGCCCTACCAGCTCTTGTAGGTGGTATTAGAATCTGGCGCATACGTTTATTTGTTTATATTTATTTTGCTTTTACCCCGTCCCTCTCGCCCAAGATGACTCGAGGCAGCTCACATATATAAAAATTAAAACAAAATACATTATAAATACAAAATATAAATATATAAATATAAAACCTTAACAACAATACATAAGGTGGTCTATCTGGTTTGAACTGTTCTACAACTAACCGAAGCTGATACACATCAACGAGAACATTCCAGTGGGTAAAAACAGACGTGACAGCAGCCCCCTGTGTCCCGCTTTGGCCCAGACCTCAACTACATGTATGTGCAGGCGCCACTAGATGTTGGCCTGGGATTGCTCTGGACTGTGTTGGCTGCTAGCCCAGGCTCTGACCTTGGGAAACTCCCAAAGTCACAGTTTGGGCTAAGTCTCACCCAACCATGCCAAAGTGGGCCACAGCAGGCTATCATGTCTGTTTCCAGGCTGCCAACATGGCCTGGGTTGGGTCCACCATGGACAGCCACCATGGCTGGCTGTCATTGGCTACCATGACTGCCTGTCATGGCAGGGAGCGAGGCGTTGGGAACAGCGCAGGTACAGGGCCATCCAGCCCCATGTTTGGCATCCCTCCCCAGCACACCAGCTGCTGGCATGCCTGTTTGGCGCCCTGACCTGGCCCAAAAGATGTCTGCTGCGGCTTCTAGGGATGGGCGAACGCGGTTCAGAAGTTCAGAGTTCAGACCGAACTCAAATAGTCTGGTTGACCGAACCAAACGTGTGAACCGAACTCGAATTTGAACTTTCAGTTCAGATGTATTCAGTGAGTTCGGAATTGAATTTCCATTGGTTTCAATGGAAAACACATTATAGGCTGTAACATTTTCGTTAATTATACTATGGGACTGAAAATTGGTGTGCCTATACCTCCAATAGAAATCATTATGTGTACCAAATTTCAAAATGATTGGATAAAGGCATCCAATTTTAGAAGCAGTTGTAATATTGTATTTTGCAATATTCTACATAAACATTCTTAGCTGTAACTTCTTTGCCTCTGTAGGTGAAGCTTGTCCAGTTTATATCCCTTCCCATATTTACTATCTTTGCCAAATTTCAGAAGGATTGGGGAAAGGGTCTTTGTGGTATAAGCAATTAACATATAAATGTATGTCTGACTATAACATCTTTTTAGTCCAACCAGTGTACATGAAATTTGGCAGAACTATATATTACACTTTCATGATCATCTCCACCAAATATTGGAAAGATTTTATAAAGGGTCCCAATTTTATATGCCTGTACAACATAAGTAGAGAAGGGGCCTATCCCTGGGATTCTCTTATGTCACTGTGGTATAAGATCAGTTTGTGATGCGAATTGGCCAACAGAAATGTCTACCAAATATCCTCATTCTGTGCTGGAACCATCCCAGCATATCTCCCCCACTTGTTTTTGGGAAGTCAGAAGCATCTGTTTAGGAAAGAGTCAATAGAAATTCTCTTATGTCCTCTGTCTCAGTGCTGCAGGATGTGATTGTGATCATAATTGGCCAGCCTGGATGGTTTAAACTATGTCTCCTGACTGCTGGGATGCTATCTCAGAAGTCCCAGTTATGTTGCTTATGCCCGCCTCAGGGCCACCCCCTTTGCCCACCACGAAGCCACTACCAATTGGTCCTGTAAAGCTAGAAGCTTGCAGTAATGTGTTTGGCCATTGAATGTATCTGTCAGTCTTTGGGGTTGCTCCACATCCTTCCTCCTACCATCTCTCTCCCCCTGCCATGCAGGGTGCCTGCCTCTGACTGGCACTGAATATGCTGATATTTATCTGAATAATGATCTTCATGGGGACAACATCAATTGCTTATTTAATTGGGTCCCTTTATCAAAATCTCCTGTACATTTGCTGAAATGGCAGGAAAGGTATTTGATACATTCTTGCCAAATATCCTGTAAACAGAATGGAATATCAAAATGTTACAGCTGGAAATGTATTTTTAGGTTAATGTCTTATACCCTTGGGACCCTTTATCCACTATTTCTGAAAATTGGCTTAAGTATTAAGCATATTAAAGGGACATAATATGCAAAAGTTTCATGAACATTGGATGGAAAATAAAGAAGTTGTTGCCATGAATGTGTATGGAGCTTTTCCTAAAATCACAACATTCAATTGCTTCTTAAACTGGTTTCCTTTATCAAATTGTTCCAGATACACATAGTGTACTTTATCGGGGCTACAATCTCCAGAAAGTTCATCAAAATTGAATGAGAAACAAAAATTATATAGTGGGAAATATATTTTTTGGTTTTTTTGCTTTATTTCAAAAACCAAATGTCATTTTCAGTTCCTGATAGCACCAAACTAAAGAACGAACCAATCCTGAGTGAATCAAATACCGAATCTGAACTCAAATTTCAACCCAAACCACCAAACAGCCAAACATCTGAACCTAGTTCTGTTTGCACATCTCTAGCGGCTTCTGAACCCAGGATGGGGCGGACTGCATACGTGGTTGAAACTGTAAGAGCTGGAAGTGTTGGGATTCTCTGTGAAGGTACAGCAGCTTGCAAACTAGAGTTGACCACCTTTGGTTGTTTTTTACCTGACACTTCCGTTTTGGCCTATGGGAGTGTCAGGTAAAAAACCCACTCCAGGTGGCAACCCTATTGCAAACAAAGAAACAAACAAAAAGAAAGAAAAAATGTCTAAGTGATGATGCTTTGGCTTTGGGAAGTAATATCAATTTGTTCCAAGCAGTATCCTGCTGAAGTCATGGATACTGTCAAGAAAGGTAGACCACGATCATTCCTAAAAATGATCCTCTTTGACAGTTCAGAAGAGAAGGAAAGAGGTAGGAGCGAAATATCAGGAGAGGTGTGGGAGAGAGAATCCAGCACCAGAGATGAGGGAAGAGTGAGGGTAAGAGAGAACACAGAAGGGACTAAATGACAGGAGAGGAGAAAATGGGGAGAGAGAGGCCCTTTACACAAGAGACACGCAGTTACATGAAGCTGGGTGGGTGGAGGCACCCATGGGAGTGCCGCGGCAGATGGGTGGGGTTGTGTGTGCGCTCCCACGCTACACCCATCTCCACCCATCACCCATGCGTGGAGCAATGGGCTCCAGTGCCAGTTGCTCCGTGGGTGGAGATGGGTGTGCGTCCATAGGAACAGGCGCACACCCACCTCCATCCACCGCGGGTGTGCAACCATCCACCCACTGTGACCCATTTGAGAAGGGCCAGAGAAAGAACAAGACACCTGCTGCCAGTTTTTCAGGCATTTAAAAAATCTTTAAATCCTTTCCCTTTCATCCATTGTTCAGCTGTGTTATTGCTCTTTGCATCAGGAGATGCCACAACTTGAAAGAACAAAACAACAAAACAGCAAACAATCCTAAACCCCACATAATAGTCAACTTCTATCTGTCAAGGCTACTGCCATGTCCCTGTGGTTCCAAATTATCTGTTTAGTCATGAGGTAGTATTAGTAAATAGAGAATAATGGGATTGTTGGCATAGCAAGTGAGGAGGTTTTTTTAACTTTTTTTACGACCATGCATGAGCTGCTTGTCCTCCCTCACAGCCCACACACTTTCATACACTTATGTCAACCCCTGCTTGGCAGATACAGCCATTAATATGTCTCAGAGGAGGTTCTTCTGGGTAAAGAAATAAATCCTATTTTAGATTGTATGTCCTTCAGGTCAGGAATCGGGCCAGCCTCTGGAAAATATCTATATTATTTCAGCAGGTCTCAGAATCAAAAGGAATACATTTAAAAACCAAAAGAAAACAAAAACATCAAAATTCAATGACCATAGCTTTGTCACAGATATTTCCCTGGATTTTTACCACAGAACTTTACTGAATGGATCTTTGGGGTGCGGGGAGAAGATGAGGTTCCCCTAACCTGTTTGTGTCTGTGAAATGAGGGAATCCTGGGGGGCTCCCCGCCCCATTCAATCCTAGATACCCATTTTAGGCAGAAAAAACATGAATGCTTGTGTGCTTTCCTTCCTTTGCAGAAAAGAAGGCCTTCAACTTAGTTACAGAGGGGAGAACAGGGGGAGGGATAAGAAGGGAAAGGAAAGGGGGCAAAAGGGGGAAGGGAAATTTATTTATTTATTTATTTATTTATTTCAATTTCTATCCCATCCTTTCCTCTAAGGCCCTTCTTACACAGACGCTCTAACACCCATAAAATGGGTGTTACATTTTATTATACAAGTTGCAGGGCACCACTCTAGCCAATCACCATGGACCCTGTGCACACATGATGCCTCCACCCAGTTCCTCTGGGTGGAGATGGGTGTTGGCCAGTGGGTGGGGAGCATTTCCCTGGGTAGAGATGGGTGGGGGCGTCTGTGTAAATGCCACTTTCGGTGGGTGTTGGTGAGTGTTTGCTCCTGGCCAACACCCATCTCCACCCACACCCACCCATGGAGCAATGGACGCCACTGCCGGTTGCTCCATGGCATCCATTTTATTTTTATAAATAAAAATAAACCTGCAACATTTGGGTATCAGTCAATCGATCGACTCAAGTACCAAATCAGTAACTGATTAGTGCCCAATTTGAGTACCCAATGTCCCAGAATGTCAACTTTCGGTCCTGATTTTTTGAGTTTTTGTCCTGATTTTTCGATTTTCCATTCCAATTTACTGATAGGTAACTGTAAAAGCTGGTAAATTGATAACACAAATTACTAATTTTTCAGGTATTTGGGTACCTAATCAGTGCTCAGGTAGCCCATCAGGTTCCCGGCACAGTACTCAAAAATGCGGGTGTTACCCAGAGGTACTATATTAGGTCCCTGTTTCAGCTCTAAGGTCAATACAGAATTAGCTATTAGCTTCAGTTTGACTTTTAATGACACCTTGTATTCTACATGGAGTGTTATAAGAAAAATATTCATTTATTTATTATTACTTTAGGCTTATATGCCACCCTTCCCCACAAAAGGACTCAGGGTAAAAATAAATAAAACATTACCATCCACACAACCCCAAATCCCCTTTCACATCCATTGGTCTCCCCACATCAGAAACTATGTTTTAAAATACAATCAATTAGACCCAACACAATAAAACAGTCCCAGAAATCTGCCCCATGCACATACCCCCACTCACCCACACATGGGGATCACGGCATAAACCTACAGTCCCCCTCTACCTGTACCCTTCTTCTCAAAGGCCCTTTTCAAACGTGCCACGGTGAGTGGGGGGATGGGTGTGCACCTGTGGTGGGTGGAGGTGAGTGTGCGCCCGTTCCCACAGGCATGCACCCATCTCCACCCACCTCCACCCATGGCGCAACAAGCTTTGGAGCCCATTACTCCATGCATGGGTGATGAGTGGAGATGTGTGTAGTGCAGGAGCGCACATGCACCATCACCCATCTGCCGCGGCATTCCCATGGTGCCTCCACCCATCTCCACGCAGCAAAATTGCGTGCAGATGGGTGGGGGTGTTTCGTGTGAAAAGGGCCAAAGAGGGGTCATGCCATAACCCCACTCTTCCACCCTCCCCCCCATTTCTATACCTTCTCCCCTCACAGGGGAGTCATGACCTACCCCATCTCCCCTATCACCACCAGCCTCTCATATGCCCTTTGCTATATAAAACATCAAATATCTAAACCATCTTTAAAAAACAGTAGAGAGAAGTGGAGGATAATGAGGAAGGGTTTCCATGCTGCCACGTGTCACTGCCACCAATATAGGACCTCTGGCCCCAATCCACGAATGCCACCAAATACCTGCCTAACAGAAACCACCCACAGGCAGCCACTGAAACCCTAAAGAAAAGAAGAAAAAACACTGAGAGGAAGAACACAATTCAAAAGGGGATATGGATCAACAAACAGCTTCCTCAGCTCCACGTGCCGAAACACTCTCCTTCCCCAACTTCCATTACATTTTTCTATTAGAGGTGTGCACCAGGGGCCCATGTAATTGTTTTGGTTTGTTTTTTCATTTTCATTATTTAAATCTGTCATTTTTGGTTTTAACTTTTTATAAATATCAAATTGTCATTTTCATTTTTGCTTTTGTTTTCGTTTTCCATTGCTTTCAATGAAAAACACATTCACGGCTGTAGCTTTTTTTTTTTTCACTATAATTGACTGAAACTAGGAATGAGTATACCTCCAATGGAAGGCATTATGTATACCAAATTACAAAAAGATTGGATAAAGGAATCCAATTTTAGAAGCCGTTGAATTAATTTATTTTGCAGAAATCTTCATATACATTCTTAGGTGTAACTTCTTTACCTCACATTAAATGTAGATGAAATTTGGCACATTTATAACCCATTCCCATATTTACTACCCCTGCAAACATTCCAGAAGGATTGGATAAATTATCCCTTCTTTCTCCCTATGTCCCCTCTCCATGTCTCCCCCCTCCATGTCTATTAGATTGTAAGCCATAGACAGGGACCGCGTCTATCTTATTGTTCTGTAGAGCGTCAGGTACACACTACACAGCTGGTGCTATACAAATAATAATAATAATAATAATAATAATAATAATAAGTATTATTATTATTATTATTATTATNTCCTGGTGGTATAAGCAATTAACCTATAAATGTATGTCTGACTGTAACATCTTTGTAGTCCAACCAGTGTGCATGAAATTTGACAGGGCTATATATCACACTTTCATGATCATCTCTGCCAAATATCAGAAAGATGTGATAAAGGGTCCCAATTTTATATGCCTGCACAGCATATGCAGAGAAGGAGACTATGCCAGGGATTCTCTTGCATGTCCCTGTGGTATAAGATCAGTTTGTGATGCCAATTGACCAGCAGAAATGTCAACCAAATATCCTCATTCTGTGCTGTGACCATCCCAACATCTCTCCCTCACTTGTTACTGCGAAGTCATAAACATCTGTTTAGGAAAGAGCCAATAGAGATTCTCTTATGTCCGCTGTCACAGTGCTGCAGGATGTGATTGTGATAATAATTTACCAGCCTGGATGTGTAAACTATGTCTCCTGATTGCTGGGATGCTATCCCCAAAGTCCCAGTTATGTCCCTTCTACGCCCACCTGAGGGCCACCCCCTATCCCCACCTCAAAGCCACTACTGATTGGTGCTGTAAAGCTAGAAGCATGCAATAATCGGCCAGTGAATGTTTCTGTCAGTCTTTGGGGTTGCTCCACATCCTCCCTCCAACAGCCTCTCTCCCCCTGCCATGCCAGGTGCCTGCCTCTGACTGGCACTGCATGTGTTTTGTGCTGCTATTTATCTGAATAATGGACTTCAAGGGGACAATTTAAATTGCTTATAAAATTGTGTCCCTTTTTTTCAAATTGTCCTGTAGTTTGTTTGGCCAGCTCTCAGACCCTATCTCTTCCACCAATGGTGTGAAGCAGGGTTGTGTTCTGGCCCCTTTTCTCTTTAATTTTTTTTGTTAAAGATATTGTAAGTTGTTTGGCAAAGAATCAATGTCATCCTCCTCAAATAGCTCAGAGACATATTGCTACTTTCCTATACATCCATCAATCATCATCATCATCACTTTTAATTTATATCCCGTACTCTCCTGCAAAAAGCAACTTGAGGCGGCTTACAACAAAGAAATTTTACAATAGAAAAAACATATATAAATTCCCAAAAGTCCTCACAGTCTAATACAATACTACCAACCCCGAAACAATCATAATGAGTAGATCAATAAAAACATAAATAATAACTGTCAGTATAACATCTCCCTCACTATACCCAAAGAGTCATCCACAATATCCTATCCCCCATTCTGCTGCCACCAGAAGGGGGCCCTCCAACCACCACCCCTCCCGCTCTCACCAGGAGGGGGGCGCCCAGTGCCACACATCCCCATCAATTCCATTACATCCTCAATGTAGCAGTTTAAATTGTCCAGAACACAGTCCCATCTATATTACATATACAACAGTTTACACAAAAACAGAGACCTCCTTTTCCATGCTTCTATCTTGTAACTTTGCCTTTTGAGGGCCCATTGAAGCAGTGGATTTTTTAATAGTGTCAAATTAGTATAAAACCGAAGGTAGAGCAATTTGACAATGATATAACTGTCATGATGGTTCTACTCTCTGCTTGTACCTACTCTGGCATAATTAGAATCAAATATCTTCCTCTCAGCATTTCTCTTGGGCTCATCCAGTTCTGAAAGCTTGCAGGCCATTAAGGCATATCAATTAGTAATGATTTTTTTTTCCTAAGCCCCCAGTAGCCAGCAAAGCACACAGTAAAAGTGATATCTGCAGTCAAAAATGTAACGTGCACCATTTGATAATATCTACTTTGACAAAGAGAATGTTATCATTGGAGAAACTCATTTGCTTTCAAGTTCTATATAATAGTTATTAAGAAAATACTTCATTCCGCTGAATAAATGTCCACTGAACACTTCCAAATCTATTAAGGAATACTAATTTCACTAAAGTTTGGAAAACATGAGAATCATTAAAAGTGATGTACAGTAGCCCCAAAGAGTTAATGGTATAACTTCCATGACCACCCTAAGAACCTCCTCTGTACATCATTTTTAACTTAAGACCCTTTTTACATGGACGGAGGTGGGTGGGGAGATGGGTGTTTAGCCACAGTGGGTGGAGGTGGGGGTGGGGGGTGTCCATTTACATGAACACACCCCCACCCATCTCCACCCATGGAGCCTGCTCCTGTTTTCCGGAGGGCTCAATGGGTGTGCGATGGGTGGAGGTGGGTGTTGCGCGAGAGTGCACACTCACCTCCACCCATCCTGCTCGGTGTTTACATGGGAGAACACCAAGTTGACACCCATCCCCCTCCCATGGCCAGCTGTTTACATGGACACACACCCCACACACCCACCCGAACACCGAGCGGGGGAGGGGGGAAGAGGGCGTCTGTGTGAAAATGGCCTACATCATTATCATGACTCAAGAGAGTTCCTTCCATTTTTCTGTAGTGTATCTATCCAATCAAGCAGATGTCACAGGAGTAACTCATTATAGGAGATGAAATTAGAGAGCTGGCTTACTGCTTCCAGGCTCAGTTTAGCCTGTCCATTCAGGACTGTTTGGGAAAGAATCCTTTGTAGTTTCACAGTCACTTTCAAGCCTGAAAACCCACTTAGCTCTTGTCTAGAATGCAAGAAAAAAGAATTAGTTACCATAAGTCCAGACTTAAAAACAAAGATAGTGAGCCCAGTCTCAAGCCCTTCAGATTGCATGCACAGCCATGTGCAAACCACACAGATCTCTATTGCGGGCACGTTGTGCCCTGCAGAAACAGTGTGCATGCGGATACACATGCAGGATCCACAGGATTTGGGATCAGGATCATTGTTGTTAAAAACAAGACCAAAGTGATTATAGTCAGTTGGCCATGTGACCTGGCAGACATAGGGACCACTGTTATTGATGTGGTCCAGCTTCCTTTGGTCACTCAGATTTTCAGCCTTGCAGGGTTCTTGGAGTCATTGCTGCACATGGATTGCCAGGTTATGGTGGTGGCCAGGAGCGCTTTCACCATTTACACCTGCTGAAAAGGATTTGGCCACCATCGTCCATGCTTTCATAACCTGGAGGTTAAAACTACTGCTATGAACTCTACGTGGGGCTGCCCTTTATGACTGTTCAGAAGCTGCAGTTGGTGCAGAAGGTGGCGGCCCTTCTTCTATGGCCCTTTTCACACAGACACTCTAACACTGATAAAATGGGTGTTACATTTTATTATACATGTTGCAGGGCTGCAGGTGCACTCTATGAGTGCCCTGCAACATGTAAAATAAAATGTAACACCCATTTTGTCAGTGTTAGGGTGTTTGTGTGAAAAGGGCCAACCTGTACTCTAGCATCTCCACTGGCTACCAATAGCTTTCCAGGTACAATTCAAGATGCTGGTTTTGACCTATAAATGTTAGGGATGGGCGAACAGAACCAAGTTCGGAAATTCAGTTTGGTTCGGTTCAGTTCGGAAATTCGGTCGGTTTGGAAGTTCGGTTCGTTCGACCGAACTATTCGAGTTCGGTCCAAACTCTGAACTTCCGAACAAAGTTCGTAAATTCAAACCCCATTGAACTGAATGGAATTTATCTTTCAGGGATGGGCGAACAGAGCCAAGTTTGGAAATTTGGTTCAGTTCGGTTCGGTTCGGTTCAGTTCGGTTCGAAAATTCAGTTCGGTTCGGAAGTTCAGTTCGGTCGACCGAACTGGTTGAGTTCGGTCTGAACTCCAAACTTCCGAACCACATTCACCCATCCCAAATAAAGCCCTAAACAGCTTGGACACCAGGTCATTGGACCCTAGGACCACCGCCTTCCTCATGTCCCATTGCATGGCCTCTCAGGTCAGCCAGGAATGCCCTCTTCCAAGACCATCTGCCCATGAAGTCTTTACAAGTAGGATATGCAGAGAGGCATTCTCTTTGGATGCCCCACGATTATGGAGCTCCCTCCCCTGAGAGCACACCTCCCAACAATCCCTGTTTAGGAGGGACAGTCATTCAACCTTTTCCCTGGTTGCTTCCCAGGAAAATCACTTGAGAAGACAATGGGGAGAAGATGGAATGATAAGACCTAAGTGGAATGAGAATCAGGGGACCTTCTCTTCCTCTTTATGAACTTGGAATGTTTGGGGGGGGGTCAATGTGTGGAGGGGCAGCACTTATGAGAGGGGCAGAGCTTATTGGCAAAGGGGATGGGACTTGTCCTTCTTTGCCCACTGAAAAAGTTGGGAGGTATGCCTTGGAGGCTCATTTAAACCTGAGCTTTCTCATCTTCCAGAAATGCTATAAGACGTTTTTTATTTGGCCAGGTGTTTGGCAGTCAGGGAGAAGAATGGGTGGATTTGGGGGGGAATGGGAAGGATTGGGGAGCAAGAAGACTTTTAGATATTTTTATTGATTTTAAGCCATTCTGAACTTTGGTGGGAAGGGTGGCACATAAATTTTAGGAATAGGCATCAGAGATTCATAATAATTCGCAACTGCTCATAATGAACAGTTATGGCTTAATCCATATAAATCCTACTAAACCGCAAAATCCCTGTTGCAGTTAGGTTTAAATTTAAAAAATAGATCTGCTTGCACAAAATGGCCACCAGACCATTCTGCACATGCATGGCCATTTTCAAAATGGTGGCGGCAACATTACTACCATTTTTGGGAAAGGGCTATGCACAGAACAGTCAATTGTACATGCATGGTTATTTTATTTTTTTTCTTTAATTTTAATTGATTTAATTATGGGTCCATAATACAAATCAACAATTAAAGTCGGAATAAAAATTCAGAATTCCATCCAGGCACTCATCCCAAATAAATGTAGATAGATAGATAGATAGATAGATAGATAGATAGATAGATAGATAGATAGATAAGATTACTGAGTTATGGGAGCAGAGAAAGGTTTTCAGGTTGAAGAAGTATGAATTTTCATTTAGGCTGTGGTCCTAATGGCACCTGGCATGTGCTTTGATGAAACCCCAGGGCTACAACCTTACACTTCTCTATACCCTTACCTTCTGTAATGGGGTCAAACTTACCCCAGCGAGCACAAAAACATTTAAAAAAAGTTAATTAGTAGCTCTTCAAGTTTGGACGGCGAGGAAGGAGTTCCTCACTGTCCTCATAGCATCTGCAAAGCCGCGCCTGGCGGAGCTGTTTCGGGTGGTGCGGGGGCTGGTTAGTCCGGCCTCCCTCCGCCTGGATGGGGACTTGTCCCGGGCCCGCTGTGAGGAGTTTGTCACCTACTTCGCAGACAAGATTGCTCGGATTCAGACCGACTTTGA
>QEPC01011901.1:566794-595063 GCA_003113815.1 Sphenodon punctatus | reverse complement strand
GGTGTCAATGGAGTTTTCCTATTTGGTTTTACACAAACCTTTGCTGTGTCATTTCTCAGCTGTTCAGGTAACGTTAGGTTTCATTTCTCCAGGCTAATTTTAAGTTTCCCTTCTGGGGTAAGTTTGTGGAGACAAGAAGTCTGGGACTGTTAGATTTCATTTCTTCAGGCAAGTATTATGTTTACCTTCTGGGGTCAGTTTGTGGAGATAAGAATCTTAGGCAAACAAAGAAATGCAAACAAGCCCTGAAGCATCCTAGGCAACAAAAGAAATGCAAATAGCAGGCTATAAAGTTACTAAGTGTACTTAACTGTGCTTAGTAAAGTTTGACTATAAGGCACACCCAGTAATTTGCATGAGAGAATTTGCGTTTGGGGCGAATTTAGGGAATTAAAAACAATCCCCATAAAACAGACTCTTTCATGTGTTTCTGTGTGTGTGTGTGTGCTCCCAGGGCTTTGTTTGAAGTTTTGGGGCCACAGACTATAGTTGGGGGATAAATAGACCCCACCTATAATGGGTTGACCCCAAGATGCGGCGAGTGCAATTTTTTTAAAGTCAGAAGGTAAGGGATACATTAGGTAAAATTTTAAGTTATTAAGACCATTGCAGCCCCTATTTAAGCCAACACTATAATTCTCATTGTCTTCAGAGGGACAGGATCAAGCCCCTTATCTTGTAAATGAGATATTTTTAGTAGATTTATGCCTAATTAGGAATGATCTTAAGTAATCACTGCATAGAGACTTTGCAACTTAGACCAGTGGTTCTCAGATTGTGGGTAAAGGGGTGTGATCCTGAATGTTTCCAGGGAAGGAGGCATGTAGTAGGGAGCAGTCGGAAAGAGCTGCTATCCCTTCCAGAAGGCTATTGAGAGAGTGAGTGACTGGCTTTTTAAGGCTTCACAAAGTGAGAGTAATAGTATAACTGGGAGTATAACGGGAAGCACAACCCAGAGAGGAGTCAGTCTCTGCCTGGACTCTGAATTGAAAGGATCTCCCTGATGGCTGCTGTTCAAGGTGCTGAAACCCAGGATAGAACCTATGCAGAGTTGGAGTCCTGAGCTGAAGCCTGGATCTGTGAATGTCAGCCAGAGGACTGTGCCTGGCTGGGAAAGACTTTGGGGGTTTGCTGGGCTTGTGACTGGATGTGAGAGACTGTGAAGCCTTGTATATGGAATAAAGATCATGTTAGAGTTAATTCCCTAGAGTCTGGTACTGTTTATGGTCCTAATCCTGTGGGGACTTACCCTGGATAGCACCACCCTATTACAAGGCAAGATAAAAAAGGGTGTAAGTGCCAAAGTCATACCTCCACTCTGCAGACCCAAATCTTATTATTACCAGCACAAATATCCTCTAGAAGTGCAAAGGAAGTTTTTTTCAGTAACTTCTGGTTTGCTTCCAGGGCAGCTGGCTAGGGTCACCCACAACAGGCCCAGGCTAGAGCTGAAACGACTACCTGATTTGGTACCTGAGGGTAATCCAAATCAGTGGCAGAATACCATTCGAGTACCCAAACCCCTCAAATTTCAGAGTTTTCTTTTAATTTCTGAGTACCTGAAAATGTGGGGAAATACCTCTTCCCCATTGGTATTTTGGTAGTTCATTTCAGTATTTTGTTATGTCATTTTGGTATTTCAGTTACCCAATTGGATACCATTTCAGGCACCAAAAGGTACTCAAAATTTGTATTTGAATCTGGTACTGAAAATTCAACAGGTATACCTGTTTTGCGGGTACTGATTTCAGCTGTAGTCAAGGCCAGTCACCAGTAGGCCAGATATTGCTGCCGGCCTTTCCCGCACATCACTGCAATAGGGTAAGTTCCTCCCTGCTCATGGCCCTTTGCAGCTCTCCTCATCCCCAGATATTCACACAGATTCACTCAGACAAGTCCAAAAAAAACCATCCAAGCTGCCTCTGGGTGGCTCAGATACATCAGGGCTGCTGGATAGTGACATCCATGTGAATATCCATTTCAGCTCAGATACATTAGGTCCACTGGATAGTGACATCCATGTAACTATCCATTTCAGCTCTACTCACAACAACCCTGTGAAGTAAATCTTTAGTAGTCCCAGACTGAAAGCTAGCAACTTGCCCAAGGCAACCCATAAGTCCATGGCTAAGATAGAATTTGAACCCTGGTTTCCAACAGTTTGCCCACTAGGCTACACTGGCTCTCTGCATTTCAGACACCCTGAACTAGGGGAAGAGAAGCAGCAGCAGCAACAGAGGTACAAGAGAAGGGGGGGTGTTAGGCAGTGAGGGAGTGGGAGAGAGGGCAAGTACTAGGGATGTGAAAATGCGGTTTGAAAGTTCGGAGTTCGGCCCGAACTTAAATAGTTCGGTTGACCAAACCGAACTTTTGAACCGAACTCAAATTTGACTGAACTGTTTTGTTGAATTCAAACCAGTTCGGAAGGCCAAGAAAACTGGTTTTGAATGTATGAACTTGATTCGGAAGTTCGGAATTCAACCGAACTCAAATAGTTCAGTCGACTGAACCGAACTTTTGAACCGAACTCGATTTTCGAACCGAATTTCCGAACTCAGTTCTGCTCGCACATCCCTAGCAAGTACTAGACAAGGGAGAGAGAGAGAAAGAGGGCAAGATATAATTAGACCTGAAACAAAAAATATCAGCAAGTGCTGCTTCCTTTAGAAGCAGGGCATTCACCGTGATTCGCAAGACACAGACATTTAACGACTTTCCCACTGTTTTCACCATTTCTGTTAATTTTTTGCAAGTTGTATGGAGTAGGGATGTGCAAACAGAACTGAGTTCAGAAATTCAGTTCAGTTTGGTTCAAAAATCGAGTTCAGTTCAGAAGTTGGGTTCGGTCGACCGAACTAGTCGAGTTCGGTCAAATTCCGAACTTCCGAACCAAATTCATACATTCAAAACTGGTGTTTTAAGCTGGTTTTGGTCTTCTGAACTGGTTCGGATTTGACCTAACAGTTCAGTCGAATTCGAATTCGGTTCAGAAGTTCGGTTCGGAAGTTCGGTTCGGTCGACCGAACTAGTCGAGTTTGGTCCGAACTCCAAACTTCCAAACTGCATTCGCACATCCCTAGTATGGGGCTGCCACAGGCCAGTCACAAACCCCATGTGTACCCTCTCATGCACCTCTGAGGGCTGTGGAGATGAAAACATGCCAGCTAAGCACCAAGGAAGTGAGGGAAATTGCCATAAAAACACTGTAAAACTGTCATGAAATTCCTGGAAAGTGACGGAAAAGTCCCAGAAAGTGATGAAAAGTCCTGGAAAGTGACAAAAATTATGAAAAAAATGGTGGAAGTGCAGAATCATCAGAAACTGATGACGTATCGATGGACACTATTAGCAAGCACTCCCGAAAGGCCAGGATTTCCCTTCAGAACAGGATCACTTGTTCTCGTCTCAGCCCTATGGGTGTGGTGCATAGAGTAAAATACTACAGACAAACAGAAGAGAGGCACTGTTTCGGAACCTCTACTTTAGATGGTATTTCTTGATAGACAGGTGTACAATTGATCAGGTGTGATCCAATTCATCTGAATTCACTTCAGAAGGGCATATTGTCTTTAGTGTCTTTGGGGGAAAGCCCCAAAATGAATTTAGATGGAAAACTCAGAACAGAAGAGAAGTAATTTTATTATATGAGACCAAAACTTTGAAAGAAATTTTAGATGAAGAATGTAGGATTAAAAGAGCAAGACTGGTTTAATTAAATACTATTGGCATTTTAGAAATTGTGGCAAAAATATGGAATTCTTTTTAAAAAATCTTAGGACATCAATCTTTTCATATTGACATTTTTGATGTTTCATTTTCCTGAGGTCAAAATTAAATGTTGAAATTTTGATTTTTCACCAAAATGATATTTGTAGTGGGGGGGAAACAGCAATTTTTGTGGAAACACCATCATTTTGAAAGCAGTTTTGACATTTCCCTCCTATTATATTCTAAGTATAGGTCTCCCAAATTTTGGGTGAGAATTAAATATTATTCCATGATCCCAGATAGAAAAGACATGCAAAGTTAATCAAGCATCAATTAGAACATGACTATGCACAGATGATGCAACCCTAGAGCTAAAATGGTAATCTGCCATTACCTGGAAACCAGCCAGATCTGAGGAATCCACCCCAACCTGGCAACAACTAGTTACTGAGCCAAAACCATTTATTGTTTGGCAGTTAACCAGTCAACTGCATTTAACCATTGGCAGTTAACCTCTAAGCAGAGGTTCCCAAAATTTTGAGTGAGAATTAAATATCTTTCCATGATCCCAGATAGAAAAGACATGCAAAGTTTATTGAGGGTCAATTAGGCCCTTTTTACATGGGCCACGGCTGTGTGGAGGTGGGGGTGTGCACCACAGTTTGGGCTGTACGTGGATGCCAGTGCACACAAGTGCACACCCACCCCCCACACATCTCCACCCATCCCCATGCATGGAGCAACCTTTGTTTTTCCCGGTTGCTCCATGCATGAGGATGCATGGGGGGTGAATGGGATTTACACAAGGCAGTGCCACTCATGCCCATGCAGATCCACTGCATGGGCATGAGTGGTACCGTCATCTGTAAAAAAGGGCCTTAGATCATGACCCTATGTACAGATGATGCAACGCTAGAGCTAAAACAGTACCACCATTATCTGGATCTGATGTATCCATTCCAATCTGGCAACAACTGCTTACCGAGCCAAATCCATTGATTGTTTGACAGTTAACCATTTTACCAGTTTACTGCATTACCACACAACAACCCAGTACACCATTTACTATATTGCCATTGACCATATTTCCCATATCCACTTTCCTGTTTACCCTTTGCCCTCCCCATACGGAGGTGGTTTATGACTAGAAGAGTAATGCTTGGTTACATTGAAATATAGTAATATGGTAACATGGCAAACCAGTTAACCACTGTTGTATTATCCGATTATGTAGTATGTCGTTTAGCCATCACAGTAATCACTGAATGGCTGGATAACCACCAACTATCTAGAATGGCAGATATTATAAATTTGCTATGCATTTCAGTTCCATACCCCCACCCCCACCCTTTGGAGTCCTGAGTGACAATATGGGAACCTCTGAAATAAAAGTGGATAGCTTTGTTCTCTCCTCCAGACTTAGCAGTTCTTCCCCACTTTGGTTCTTTCAAGGCTAACATCTTGTCTCTGCATTAGAGCTCACTATAGCTGACTCCAGTGGAAATGTGCCAGTGGAGAGTGCAACAATGTGAAATTTAAAGGGGGGGGGAAACCAAGCTGCGTATTGACACAGCCTCAGGGTATTAAAGCTCCCTTGACTCTCAGCAGCCTTAACACTTCAGACTCAAACTCCCGGGTAACACTATTCAACCCATTTACTTTTCTTATCAAGAAACAGTTTGTAGGCACTCGTGACATGTCATGAATTCATGAAAGTCAGAAGCAGTTTGAAATGACTACATGTTTAAATCTGTTGGCCTGGGGGTATGACTTTTTATTAGGAAGACTCAGGAACTGATATGTCATCTACTTGAGTGGCAGGCGCTCCAACTCGTGGAGCTGGATGAGCTCTAAGGATTTTAGGAATAAGCACATAAGGGGGTGTTCAGATGTCATGACAATCCCCTGTGGGACTCGTTGCAGCACTGCAAAGTAGTCTCAGAAGTACACTGGCACTAGGGCATAATTTGTGGGGGTAGTTGCCAGGGCTCGAAGGGGGACAGAGATCCCAGGAAACATTCCCAGTAGTACTGTGCACTCTGAAATGTGAAAAACTGAAAAAGGACAATACTGGCCATTTCTGGGTTAGAAATGAAAGCCAAAAAAACTCTGGATGGCTTATTTGGATTTCATTAATGACTTTTCTGCCCTGCCTCCTGTGCTGGTCATCATCTAGACTAAATCACAAGAAAGCCTGGTTTGCATTTAGCTGCAGAGACCCACAGTATTCCAGTGGACGGGTTGCTAACTGGACACTAGGATTCAGTTCCCTTCCCTGTTTTGACAAGCTCTGAAGCAAGAGGTGGGGTTCTGAAGAAAGCTGGGGCCCCAGCAATTCATTTTAAAAAAATAAATAAATCACAGATTCGCACATGGTAGCCCTGAGGTGATCCATTCATGCGTCACAAAAAACACCACCACACAGTAAGCTCCAGTCATCCTGTAGTGCTACCACAGAGGTCTGCAGAGGGTGAAACAGTTCTGTTGAAGGGATGGGTGGCCTGGATTCAGATTGATCTGTAACAGCCCAAATTTGGCCATTATGGATCAATCCGAATTACACCCTGCCAGTTCCACATCTGGCATTCAAGATCTGGATTTCCACCACCCCTACCTCCTACAGACCTGGGGTGTACTTACAGGCCTCAGAGGGCTTGACTGAAGCTCTGTCAGTCCACTGCTGAGCTCCTGGCTCTGGAGCATGCATGTGCAAATGGCCACCAGGGCTGTTTTTCGCATGCACCACCCTTTTCCAAAATGGAGGTGGCAGTGTCACCGCCATTTTAGAAAAGGGCCACTGGTCTCCACATGCACAAAATGTCTGCTGCACATGCACAGAATGGCTGCCCTTTTTCAAAATGGTAGCGACACTACAACCATCATTTTGGAAAAGAGCGGTGCAAGCGCAAAACTGCCATTTTGCACATGTGCACTCTGAAGCTAGGAGCCCAGCAGCACATTGCGGTAGTGGAGTCTGATAGGAGAAAACACGCCCCCCCCCCCAAAGCAGCAGCAGGCTGCAGAGCTTCAATCACTCCCCCTGAGGCCATAAGTATACTCCAGGTCCCCGGGGTTGAGGGTGGAGGAGGTCGGGCCCACTGCCCCAGGAGGGAGTCCTATGGATCGGAGCATGGATCAGATCAGTTTCCAATTGAGTTCAATTGGAAAATTTCCCATTGACTTCATTGGGATTCAAGTCCAACTCCATAACTAATCCATAAATTACATATCCAAATCTGGAACCGTAAATCAATCCAGATGCCTATCCCTAGTATGTTGTGATGTCTGAATGCACACTAAGGATGCTTTCAGACCTCCCCCCCCACACACACACACATATTCTGGCTGCAGGAGGGAATGTGCAGCCAGGATATGCACGGAGCTTGGCCGGTCTGAAAGCCCCTCCCACACAGCTTTGCCAGTAGGTATGCACAGGGATGAAGAGCTGGATTTCCTGCTCTGCATCCCTGCACATGTCTGCCAGCAAAGCCAAACAGGGGGGAGGCTTTCAGACCGGCAGCACCCCACGCATATCCTGGCTGTGCATTCCCTCCCAGCAGACAAAATGAAAATATGCAAAGGGGTGGGGGTGGGAAGGTCTGAAAGTGGCCAAATATTTTTTAAAGTTTCTGAACCATTCTTGCACCTTTAAATTGTTTCCACCTCAGCGTTCTTAACCTAAGTCATAAAGTGCTGGATGCAAAAGGTCAACCAAAGTGGAAATGCAGCGTACAATAGACAATTTTATATTCAATGGATAAGAAACTTCTCCCTTCTGGCTGTTTATCTGGTCTGCTAATTTCCTGAAAAACATTCAGGTCTGGTGTTAATTATCTCTATCAGCATCCAATGAATTTGGATCCTGCCGTGTCTTTTTCAGCCCTACTGAATACACTGACTTGCTTGTATGAGAAACGGTTTGTAGCGCTGGACTCCACGACACAAAGCAAAAAAAGAAAAAAAAGCATTTCATTTCTTCAGCAGAGGCAAGGCTTCACTGAATTTCCAATATTTTGGCATTAAAGCATCCCTGGGCTCAAAAGGTAGAGCAAACCTATATTTCTGAACTATAAAACATGCAAATAGAAAATGATCAGGGCTGGCTCCTGCTAATATGTTATCTGGGCAAAGTCAATTTTTCGCTCTTCCTCAGAACAGAGACACCAATTGGCAACATAATGACCATATCCTCCTGCCTTGTCGTCTCCCTAAATGAAGTCACCAGTTGCCCCAGAATAAGAAGTGCCACTACCAGTCATGAAATGCCCAATCACACACAACCCATCACCTCAAAACACACACACATGCACGCGCACACACACACATATGTGCTGGTTGCAGGGAAGCCATGAGAGCTAGTGTCTTCTTCGGTGTGGCAAACCTGGATATGGTCTTAACGCACTTGTGCAGATCATGAGGATGTTGACACCCTGGACAAGTTGTCCCCTTTGTCCAGTGGAAAGACCAGCCCTGAAAATCATAGGAAACTGTTCTTAGCATTGTATTTTTGAAAAGAAATTCTCAGTTCGCTTATCTAGTCTTTTATTTTCATGAAATATTTACCACCCAGGCAAGAGCCTGCATGTCCCATCGCTAGTTTGCTGTCATCAGTCAGTTTTGACCTTTGCTGCAGACCTAAACTTTTCCAGCCCATCCATTCCGTCCTCACCGAAGCAGCTTGTGCGGAGAAAGGCATGATAACGTATCTGCAAAGGACTGACTCTTTGTACAGTCAGAGGGGGAAGTGCCAGGATAACAAATTGCTCCTGTTCAAACCCATCAATTCAAAACAAGCATCTGGAAAACTTGACAAGAATACTCAAATGACCCTTGTGTTCTTATAACTTCAAAAGAGAAAGCAACGTGCATGGGGGGAAAAAATATGTATGCTGTGTGGCGCAGCTTTTTCTTTCAACAGGGAAAGAGAAATGCTTGGAGAAATATTCACACTAGGACTGAAACGGATATTCAGCATGAACATCAAATTCAGCAATTTGGTGTATTTGTACTTGTCTAAATGAAGCAAATTTCCTTCTCACTCCCTTTCCAAATATTTGTTTTAATTGCTTCATATTCAGCAGTTTGGATATTTTATTTATTCACAAATTACTTTGCTTTGGCAGCTCTATATTGACCAAGGGGTGGTGAACTTCAGGCCCTAGGGGCCAAATGCAGGTCTCAGCTAGTTTTGATGTGGCCCCTTTGCAGTTCTTGGCTCTGGCTCCTGGATCCAGTTCCTACTCACAAACATTGAAAACCTGAGCTCAGGACAAGGGAGAAGAGATGAGGGCAGGCACACAAAGACAGGGGGCAGATGGATGACAGCACAGATCCACAATCTGAACCCTTTTCCTGAGCACTTACCTTATGCACCCTTGCCCCCAACTTCTATGCAGCACTGGGAACTTGTACTAATTTTCAAAGAGGCCCCAGGGGATGGGTGCAGGCAGGGTGGAGAAAGGAGGTCTCCTCACCCCTGATACAGAGCTTAGTGGGGAAAAAGTACCAACGACCGACAAGGCTAAGCAATAGCATAATACTGTGTCTGAAACAGCTGAACAAAAGAAGTGACGGATTTCCCACAGATAAGCTTAGTAGCACAGGCTTGCTGAATTTCATGATTACAGTCAAGATTACATCTTTCCAGAGGAATCCTTCATTGTGCATTGTCACTGCAAATCCAGTATAACTAGGACTGAATTTGATGGGGGGAGGGGGGGGAATATCTAAGAAATCATGGAGATTGGGAATGTTTTAGGAAACCTTCAGCCCAAGAGCCAATTCTGGCCCACAACTAATTTTTATTTGACCCCTTTCCAGTTCCTGGATCTGGCCCAGGGATCTAGTCCCTGCCATCAAGCACTGACAGTGGGAGCTCAGAGGAAGGGAGTGGAGATGAGGGGATGCACTCAAGAAGAGGGGATGGATCTGTGGCATAGACCCATGATCTGGAGCCTTTCCTTCTTGGCCCACGTTGAGCACCCCCGTCCCAACTGTCATTTAGTCCACAGAACTTATATTCAGTTTCAAAATGGCCCATGGGAAGAAAAACATTTCCCACCCCTCTTATAGGGTGTTTAAATATACCTGGGAGGGGAAGGGGTCTCAAATTTAGAGAGGATAACAGGAAAAGAATTATTCTAGCTGACGACATGCTATAAAAAGACAATGAGTCATTTCATCTGTAGAGCTGAGAGCACTTTACAAAGCTGGGTAAACATGATAAGCCTCCTTCTGCAGCTAGAAAAATTGAAAGTAAGGAGACACAAAGTAACTTCTCCAAGGTTGTACAGTACACATTAAATTGGGATTACAACTGAGATTTTCTGACACTCCAGTGAGGTGCTCTCTTTTCTGAACAACACTATTTCCTGGAACATCCTTTGACTTTACTTCTGAGAAGCCTCATGTGGATTGGAGACTAGTAACTGAAAACATTTCCTGCTGGGATGTGGACAGACCTCTGGAGATTTTATTCCCAACTGCATGCTCTACCTCGAGTCATTCCACTCCCTGGCACTTCACCATGTTTGGGGGCAATTATTTAGAACAGAATTGGATCCAGTGGTCTCCTGAAAGCCTCACTTTGCAGGCTTTCAGAATGCACCTCTTTAAACTCCCGTGTCTGCAGCTGCCGCTGCTGCCAAGAACTCACGGCATGTCACTTCCAGTAGTGCAGGAAGCATGTAAACACTCCCCGCGCAGCTTTCTTCTTAAATGTGGGGCTCCAGAGGTGCTTCTAAGCACCTTGTATAAAAGTGGCCTCAGAGTCTCTGTGTGAAAAGGGCCTGTTGGTCAAGCTGGTCAGAGGATGGAACATCTGACTGGTGGGGCAGCTGGAAGAATCTATTCTGCACTTCTTTAAAGCAACTAAAGTTGGCCACTGGCAGAAACAGGATGTTGGGTTACATGGACTATTGTGCACCTTAGAGGCAGCTTTAGACAGAACATATTTTGGTGTTTGAATGTGTGCTTAATGGGTGTTAACACCCTTTTCTGAATTGAATTGTGCAGCAGTCACAAGTAAAAGCCCATTGCAAGCCCTGCAAGCTTAATATGGGGCTTGTCCAGTAGGGGGAGGGTCAGGGGAATGAAACAGGGTTTTTTTCCCCTCCTTGTCTCCTCTCTCCTCTCTCTGTCCTCCATCTTGTCCCATGCAGTCTGTACAGTATGGAAGCATGTCTTCTGAGTTCTTAGTAAAGTTCTGGTTTGAAGAAACTTCTGCTGTGTGTTATTGAACAGAAAGCTAACTCTACAATTGGTTATGGGCCCAGGACATCTTCAAGGCAATTTTGAAGACTAGAAGCAGCCCAGAAGCAGTGCAGACTGTGAAAGAAAACTCCCAGAGAGGCCTACTGACTGTGTGTAAGAAGGCCTAGGAGTGTGTTCAGCTTGGAGAGGAGGGGCTTGGAACAGGAGACGCTGCAGGGGAAGCTACCTCTTGTGCCCTCTCAAACCTTCATTGACTATCTTCATCCCCCGTCCCCAGGTATAATATCCAGAGGCTGGGGCCCTTGGGCGGCAGCCGAAGGGTGACACCGAAGGGTGTGGGTCGTTTGTGGGGCCGTGTGTGGGCGTGGGTGTCCCCCCCCCTTACACTTGGAGAGATTGCCAGTGTATCTGCGGAGATCCTGATAGCAGCAGCCGCCGAATCTACTCCTCGGCAGTGGCAGGAGGAACTGCTTCACGGCGACTGCCTCTCCCCTTACTTGCCTGTCAGCTGTGCTGAGTAGGAAGCCGGGGTGGAGTCGGTGACCGGTAACAACACAACCCCGAGTCAGTCTATGCCCGCGCCCAGGAGTAGGAGCCAAATCATGCTGATAAAGAGTTGAAGTGGCATTGATGATTTGAAGGAACAGTTTGGAGATAGGACCAGAGTTTGGGCGTATTGATACCGCAAGCGGCTGTAGAGCAGACACCAGGTCCACAATTTCCAGAGCCTTACCTGGCAGCTGCAATTGGACTGGAGTGGGGGCAGAGCTACTGACCTGCCAAGAAGAGAAAGCGGAGAGTGAGCCCACAGCGCTCCCTTCGGCGCGACCCGGTCTCGGGCTCAGGTATACTTTTGACCTTGGTGGCCTTTGTGCTGGCTCAAGAGATAGTTTCACCAGAGAGGACGGACTTGTATCCCCCAGGGTACTTGTTTTTTCTTGCTTTTTCTTTCCCAGTAGGGGTACTCTGCCAACCCTCGTTTATTGATTGAGTTCTATATTTAACTGTATTTTAATATTTATTTTTATTTTTATTGCATACTGGCTATCTCTTCCGCAGGCGAGCTGTGGGCTCTAGAAAGTATAAGGCCTAAAACTTGGGTTTTGCTGTGCTAGAGTATTATTGAGATAAACTGTAAGGAAGTCCGCTTAACTAATTCAGTTTTGTGGTCAGGGCTAATGATCATGGATTTGAGATCACAAGTGATTGGGCGTAAACCATCGCTGGCTGAGGAAATAGCTCAGGCCACTGGTAATTCCTATGGCATGTATCCTCTCCCCCTTAATCAATCCAAGCTTAAGCAGTTCTTTCAGCCCAATAGCAAGAGGGGTGGTTTAGAGGAAGTCTCCCCCAATGTACAAGAGGACGAGTCAAGATTAGACCGTCCAGGGCTGAAGTCGAGTATGGATAATATGGAGAGGTACCTAAATTTATTGAATTCCAAATTCGATGATCTTGCTTTTAGAGTGGATCTCAATACGGATACCCATTTTAAGGAATTAGAAGGTAAACTCAATTACACGCAAGAGCTTCTCCTTGCAATGAAGGTCCTGATGGGAGGACTTTGGTTGGAATTTGAAACATGGATAGGCAAAATGGAAGCACGCCAGGTTAGAGGCCTAATTCAAAGAGATGTATCCACTCAAACACCACCCCCACAGGTGGAGCGAGAACCTAAGCCCAATGTTAAAGAAAGTGATGGTGAGAGAATAGAATTTTTGGCGCTACCCGCGGTGGGGCAGAGGGGCGACCAGAGATGCCAGGAAGTTAGCTGTACCACGGAAAGGATAGGTGGGTCTGACTCCGTGTTTCTGAAGGAGGAGAAAGCGGCTGAGGCTTATTGGGTAGATCCCAGAAGTTAGCCATGTTGCGCTTTAGCCCTTGTAAAACCTGGCCCCAGAAAATGAGTAAGAGGTGAGCATCGGCTATGCTCTTCCATTTCAATGCAAAAAGGAAATTTGGTTTCCCTAAAAATGGAGCATTAGACCTTGTGGACTTCATGGAGTTTCTGTAGGAGAAAATGGAGGTGGCATCGTGCCCTGAGGAGGTGATTGAAATTACTCCCCTGCTTAACAGAGGTAGGTTCTGCAGATGGGAATTGGAATTCGACTCGGTATCTAAGATGCAAAGAATATGGAGGGCTAGATCTAGAAAACAGGTGTTTTCATGAGCAGAGTTGAAAATACATTAGCCAGGGCTCTGCTTTTTCAGAATCCAATGTCATTATTGGATACAGATGTGTCCCCCTATGCTAAACTGACCCCGATATCAGTATCCCAGAAGTGGTTAGTATTAGAGCAGGTAGGCTCCCCAGATCTGATGGGCTCACTGGAAGTGGAGCCCTGTCCCCCAATGAGGAGAGGAAGAGGTTGGGAAGAAGTGAATGGGGGGCTAGCCCCAACTTCAATTGTTTTGATGCCTCAAATCTGGAGGACACATTTATTTATAGTGAGTTGCCGTTAGGTGAGAACCTTCATAACATGTCCCAGGATGCTGTGGAGGTGGGGGGAAATCCGATGCTACAAGAAGGGAGTTTGATCCCCAATTCTCAGCAATGACTATTGTCAGGCTCAGAGTTGATGTGTATCTCATGGAACATAGAAGGACTTAAATCAAAACTGGGTGATTGTGAATGGAGGGACTTTGCCAGGAGATATGACATTATATGTTTCCAAGAGATGTGGCTCTCAGTGGCAGAAACTATCTCCTTTACTTTTATAGACTATGTTGCTTGGGGTGAGCCAGGGTCATCTAAAACCCAGAAGTGGAGAAGATCAGGGGGAGTGCTTACTTTGCTTTCCGCAGATTTGGGTGCAGAAGCAGAACGAATTAAGACGGCACTTAAGAATTGAGTTGTGGTCATTTGTAAGATGCCTGCTTTGGGTCAGGTAGTTCTTGTTAACATTTATATCCCGCCAGAAGGCTCCTCTTTTTATGAGGAGACCTGCTGGAATCAACTAAGTGAATTACTGTCTGAGCCCGGAGTCATATTATTCAGGTAGGCAATTTTAATTCGCGAATAACGCCCCAGGAAGAGGAATTATTGAACCCTATGACTTACTCTCTGTGGATCTTGCCACCCAGATGCGCCTGTGATTTGAAGGTTAATAACCATGGGAGAAAATTTGCTCAATTACTGATGGAGTAGGGTCTCGCTACAGTAAACGGGTGTACGCCTTCTGACGCGATGGGCGACTTCACATTCGACTCCTATATAGGAATGAGTGTGACAGATTACATCTGTTTAGCGCCAAAGATGTTTGAATGGGTTCAGGATCTCCAAATCATCAAAAGGCCGGAAGGGTCGCATTCCCCACTGTCACTGGAACTCACCCAATTAGAGCCTAGAAATATAGAGAGGGAGGAGGGGCAGTGTATAAGTGTGACAAGATGGTCCGAGGTGGAAAGTCTCTGTATTTCACAGCTGCTGTTCTCTGCTGAAGGGGATACATTCAGAATGGATATTTTGAGTGTGCAAGAGTTGTCAGTGTATTGGGCATGGTTGCAGGAGTTTTGGGGGAGGCTTTGCTGTTTTATCAAGTTACCCCCCTCTATTGGTAAGGGTCGGAAATATGAGGAAGCTAAAAGATGGTATGACAAGGATTGCAGGATAGCAAAAAAAGATCTAATTAGGGCAAAGAATAGATGGAGTAGGTATAGGGTAGATAGGGAATGGGTGATATTCATTCAGTTGAGGAGGAATTATGCAAAACTGCTGAGGGAAAAGAAGAAGGTGAAGGCTTCCCAACTTTGGGCTCAAATTCAGGTGGCGGCATGGGTTTGAGATTCCAGAAAGTTCTGGAAACTGGTTGGTGGTTGAATTGCCCCTAGGGGGAGTGGGAAAGGAGTTTATATAAGGGAGAAAGTATGGGTAGAGTTTTATTCCACGATGTTTGCTAGCTCCCTCTTACTCTCAGGAGATCCGGGTAGTGAGTTGAACCAAGTAGTTAGAGGAGGAGATAATTTTGTGTTTACGCCCTTTGTGGCAGAAGAGGTTCGGGTGGCAGTAGATAAATTGGTGTTGGCTAAAGCAGCAGGGATCGATGGCATCCCTCCACAACTTTTCAAGCACTTTAGCGCTTGGTGGGTTCCTATCCTGGCTCGGTTTTTCACAATTGTGAATGCTAGTAAAATGATACTGCCAGAATGGGCAGTGGCAGTGATAGTGCCAATTTTCAAACAAGGGAACCCATATGAACCAGCCTGTTATAGGCCGATCAGCCTTTTGCCTATTGTGGGCAAATTGTATACTAGAGTTTTGCTTTCAGTATTAGAAAACTGGATTACCCTGGATCTCCCCCTTAAAGAGGAGCAGGCGGGCTTCAGGAAGGCCAAGTCCACGCTCCACAACTGTTATGTGTTGCAGCACTTGATAGACAAATATGTAGGTATTAGAAGTGAGAGTTTATTTGCAGCATTTATAGACTTCACCAAGGTGTTTGACTGTTTACAGAGAGTAACTTTGGGCTAAACTAAAGAAGATGGGTATCCCCGGGGACCTGTTGGAGTTGCTAATTAATCTTCATCAGGATTCCAAGGTGGTCATGAGATTGGATGGGAGGAGGAGAGTTACTCAGCAGTCCCCCTCTGTCGGGGAGTTCGGCAGGGGTGTTTACTCGCTCCCCTTCTCTTCAATTTGTATATCGACGACCTGGTACCCACTATTGATAGGAGCAATCCAACGCCTCCCCGGATAGAGGAGGACACACACACACACGCATCCTGCTTACTTTATGCTGATGATACCGTTATTCTCTTGCAAACGAGGCAAGGACTTCAGCAAGCCCTATTAGCGTTACAGGGCTATTGTACAAAGAATGCCCTTTCTATTAATATGACTAAGTCAAATGGCATGGCATTTGGCAGATCGTGTAATATTCCCAATTTTAAGTGGCATCTTGGTGGACAAGCATTGACACTTGCTAAGCAGTATACATATTTAGGAGTGGTTTTTACTGCTCGGAACTGTTGGACGAAGAATCTGGATAGGTATATTATTAAACGGAAGCAGGAAGCTTTTAAGACTATATTATGCATCCCCAGTAGCCCCAGTCAACCAAATGTTAGACATTTTCCAAACTAAGGTGGTTTCCGGTCTTACCTATGGGGGGGAAATAACTGCGTTGGCCGAGGGGGGCAGAGCTGAAGTTCCCCAGAATTTATTTTGCTGGGCTATTCTTGCGGCCTCTAGAGCAATGCCTTGCCCTATGTTAAGGCTCGAGTTGGGCATGCTCCCCATCTCTGCTCACCTCAACCTTAGATTCCTCTTTTTCTGGAAGTAATTGGTTAAAGAGGATTCTGGTATAGCGCGTATGTGCTATAAAGAGCAAAAGGAGCATCAAGGGGCGTTCCAGTACTCATGGATGAGATATCTTAAAAAATTAGTAGTGGCCCTTGCCTTACCAGTTGGGGAAGATGGGGTTCCAGTTGAGAGTCTCAGTAAGCGAGAGCTTAGAACAAGAGTTGAAGGATGGGCTCGACAAAAGGATGTAGATTTACTCCATAGATATAGTTCAGTGCATAGGTATTTAAAGGTTAAAACGATGTTCGGCTTAGAACCCTATTTAAGCCAAAAACAAGATTCCAGAGCTCGGAGACTAGCCACGTTGGTGCAGTTTGATTTATTCGATACCGCTGAAGTAAGGGGAAGAAGAGAGCTAATTCCCAGGGGGGGAGAGGATTTGTAAGCGGTGCCCAGATAGTGTAGAGTCTTTACCACATATGCGTTTTATATGCCCGTAATGTGAAACATTAAGGGAGCAGTGGATTGGTGATCTCATTTCCCCTAGCATCCAAGACCGGAGGAGATGTTTGCCGTACTATTAACCAATGCAGACGTTCCACGAGTTAAGCAGATTGCTATGTTCATGATGGCTGTGCAGCAAGAGCGGAGAGTCCTTTAGGTTGTTGAAAGTCATTAGATGCAATTCTGTGTCAACGGCACTAGCTAGAATTTATATGAGCTGTCGCTGGTTATTTTAGTTTATGATTTGGATCTGATGTTTTAATTTGTACTTCGATGTTTGTCCTGGGGAATGAGTTGTCTTCCCCTATTTTATTTTATGATTATAACATTATTAAGTTTGTATAGTGTGCTATTACTGATAATAGCAAATTTGCCGATCAATAAACTTTAATCAATTAATCAATTAATCAATCAATCAATCAATCAATCAATCAATCAAGAAGGCCTAAATCCCAGAAGGGGAAAGGGAGGGAAGCAAGTATGGCAAGCAGCTCAGAACTCAGACTTTCAGTAGGAAAGCTGAACAGTGTAAACTACCAATTGTGAAAGTTTAAAGTGGAAATGCTGCTGTTTAAAGATGATCTATGGGAGGTGATTACCATGAACAGACCAGCAGCAAATCATGAGGAATGGAATAAAAAGGACAGGTTAGCAAAGGCTACAATAAGTTTATTGGTAGAAGATGACCACCTAATCCATATAAGAAGTGAGACCACAGCAAGAGGCATGTGGATTGCATTGCAAAACTTGCATGAGAGAACTAGCCTGAATAGCAAACTGTTTCTACTGAGGAAACTATACAAAATGAGACTTGGCAAAGAAAGAGAAATGCAGGAACATATAAATGCCATGTTGGAAGTAGTGGCACAGCTGCACGGCATTGGAGAAGATATAAAGGACAGCCATGTGGTAGCCCTACTCCTCTCCAGCCTGCCTGAATCTTACACTGCCCTCATCAATGCCCTGGAGACAAGGTCAGAGGCTGAACTGAAGCTGGAATTCGTTAAAGGTAGACTTGCGGATGAATTCCAGTGCAGAAAGAAGAACCTGCAGAATGATCTAAAACGGGGTAATGAGACTGCGCTGAAAACCTCAGACAAAGCTCCTAAGAGGGAAACCAGAGTATGTTTCAGATGCAAAAAGGAGGGACATTTAAAGAAAGACTGCTATATATGGAAAGCAGAACAGCAGAAATTCTCCACAAACACTAAGCCGAGGGCTAAAGTCACAAACAGCAGCACAATCGCTCAGCATTGGAGTGGGTGCTTCAGAGCAATGCAAGACTGTCCATCCCAAAATTGGTGTGTAGACTCTGGGGCAACGAGCCACATGACTAGTAATAAAGGATTCTTCACAGGACTGGATCTGAGCAGTAAAGAAAGGATCTACCTTGCAGATGGGAGAAGCATCAACGCGGAAGGAATTGGACAAGGATTCCTGTACTGCAACCAGTCACAGGGAGGCACACTGACCATACCCATGAAAGATGTGCTCTATGTGCCCAACTTAGAAGGAGAACTCCTGGCCTTGAGGCGCCTGGAAGCGAGGGGGCTCACCATCCATTTCCAGAGAGACAAATGCACAATTCAAAGTGGGACAAAAGTACTGGCCAGAGCCACTGCAGATGAGCACCTGTACCATCTGAGCACAGCAAAAGAACAGGCAAAGCTCACTGCACACAAGCCACGCGATGACTGCATCCACCTGTGGCATAGATTTATGGGACATAGACACCCAGACAGCATCAAGGAAATGCACAGAAAGCAGTTGACCAAAGACCTTAAGATATCAACGTGTCCCATGATCATGAAATGCGACTGTTGCATCAACACCAAAGCCACAAGGGCTATGCTTCCTAAGAAGAGTCAGAATAGAGCCACGAAACCACTTGATCTTATACACAGTGACGTCTGCAGCCCAATGAAGGTTCTCATGCCAGGAGGTAACCGGTATATGGCAACTTTCATTGACAACTATTCAAGGTACACAATCACGTACATCATGAAGAGTAAAGATTAAGTATTCAACAAACTTCAAGACTATGTGACCATGATGAGCAACAAGTTCCAGTGCAGACCAAAGACACTGCGGACTGACAATTGGGGTGAGTTCACAGGAAAGGAAGTAGAGGACTTCCTAAGACTCCATTGAATTGAGCACCAAAAGACAGTGCCATATACACCCGAACAGAACGGAACAGCTGAAAGGAAAAACAGAGCACTAACCGAAATGGTTAGATGCATGTTAACAGACTCTGGACTACCAGAAAGATACTGGGGCGAAGCAGCAGTTGCTGCTACCTACCTACAAAATCGGTTGTATTCTAGAACAGTGAGGAAAACTCCATATGAACTGTGGCATGGTCAGAAACTGAGTGTGGGCCACATCAGAGTATTTGGAAGTAATACTTATGTATATATCCCAGAGGAGAAACATACCAAGCTGCAAAACAGAGCAGTGGAAGAAGGCATCCTCGTAGGATACAGACAATAAGCAATACGGAAAGGTGATAGGAATGCTCTTGTACATTGCCACAATCACAAGGCCTGATATTATGGTGGCAATAGTTATACTGTGTAGACAAGTCTCAGCCCCAACCCAAAAGGATTGGAACACAGTGAAGAGGGTCTTACGGTACCTGAAAGGGACTGCGTACCTCAAGCTACGGCTCCCAGCAACTTCCGTACCAGACCTGATAGGGTACGTGGACGCAGATTGGGCTGGAGACCATTCAGACCAAAAATCTACCAGTGGGTACCTATTTTTGCTTGGTGGAGGACCCATCAGCTGGTGCAGTAGGAAACAAACCTTTGTGACACTTTCCTCGACAGAGGCAGAGTATGTGGCCATGGCACATGCCAGCCAAGAAGTTATCTGGTTGCGACAGCTTCTGAGTGATCTGAGACAAAAATTGGACGGCCCACGCCGATCCTGGAAGACAACCAAGGATGTATAGCGCTGGCCCAAACAGAAAGAATCAACCCCAGAACCAAGCACATTGACGTAAAATATCATTTCCTGAATGATGATGATGATGATGATGATGATGATGATGATAATAAATAATGTTTCACTGCTTACTCGCATTGGCAATTGGTGTTTAATACTGCCCCCAATGGAAGGAGGCATGCGCACTCTCCAGTCAGTTTCCCGTATGATATCCCAGCATGCATTTCTCACATAGTTGTCATTGTCATGTTACATTAACATCATCACAGAAAGTAGGTGTTAACAGCAAAGAAAATACCTGACTGAAAGCGCATTTCATCCAATCAAAGTGTATCTCCTTTTTTTCCTTTTCACTGGCGCAAAAACTTCAACTGCTTTTGCCCCATTTTGTCTGCATGCTTAACTGCAACGGGTGTGCACACACCCCATAATTTCAACCGAGCCCCTGTTAATGTGCTCTTTCTATCCAGGGCAGATTGTTCTGATTGGGGGAGGGCTGATTCAGCCAATTCACGAGAGTCTCCCCTGATTAGGGATGTGCGAACGCAGTTTGGGGGTTCAGCGTTCGACCTGAACTCGGGGTGTTCGGCCCGTTTGCAAGCACCCCAAACCTGAACTGCCCCCCACCCATTCGGGCAGGGGGTGGGGGACAGGGGGGAACCCAGTTTTCCCTCCCTCCTTCCCCCCTCCAGGCTGCGTGGGTGGAAGGCGCGCCATGGCTCACCTCTCCCCCACCCCCCTGCCCAGCCTTGTAAATTAAAAAAAAAAACCAACCCACCCCAGGGATCGCCCTACCTGGTGGTGCCGGGGCTCTGGCCCTGGGTCTGGCAGTGGCAGCAGCAGTGGCAGCGGCAGCAGGTCCAGCGGCACTCCGGAGCACTTCAGGCCTCTACTAGGCCTTCTGGGTCACATGGCCCGGAAGGTCTAGTAGAGGCCTGAAGTGCTCTGGAGCACCGCCAGACCCGTTGCTGCCGCCAGACCCATAGCCGAAGCCCCAGGGCAATCCCTGGGGTGGTTGTTTTTTTTTAAAAAAAATGTTTACGAGACTGGGCAGGGTGGGAGGAGGTGAGTCCCGGCACCTGTTCCAACCAGGTTCCCCCTGTCCCCCACCCCTGTCCGAATGGGTTTGCCCCCCCCCGAACAGGTTCAGGCCGAACAGCCAGAACCTGAATGGTTTTGAGGGGGCCAAACCCCGAACGGGCCAAACACCAAACCCCCCGGTGTTTGCACATCCCTACCCATGATTCCCTGTTTACATTCTCCCTCCAAGTCATTTCTGCCTCCAACTCCACTAAATCCCAGCTCTGCAGCCCTGGTAGAGCGAGCCCAACTGCTCTTTCTCCCTGTTGACTGAGTTTCTCTTTTACCATTTGTCCTATAAGCCTTTTGTGTTTGCAGCCATCATGGGGTGAAAGAAAGGGAGTTACCGCTGAAAGTGGGGGGGGGGGAAGATTCAACTGATGCAGGGGAGTCCCCCCTGATGCGCTTGGTCGGGGAGCATGCAAAAAGCTTCTGTTCTCTACACTGCAAAGACAATAAATAAGCAGTTTGAGTTCAGATTTGAATTTGGCAGGGGCAGGAACCTAAGATTCACGGGAAAACCAATGAGTCCACAACAGGATAGAGAGTTACGTCGCGTCTTCTAGTTTCTATGACCGCAAAAAGGAAGTTATGGGCATTTTTTGCATAAACACACACCACATCTGCTTAGACGCAACAGGGGAGACCCAAGTCCTAAAAACAACCATGTGATGCTCAGAAAAGATCCACACTGCACTTGGGTATTTCATGAGAGGCAAAAGTGGGGCTAATGTGTGGCGGAAATTAATCATAATGCTTAGACAGAACACATACACATGTGTTCAAGTCCCCAAACACATAAATTTTATTCTGTCTAAAGGCACCCTATGTCTGACCCTGGATGATACCTCTTATCAGGCCTGAAATAAGCAATTGCAGTGAATGCTGTTTCCATTGGAAACAGGTCCTTCACTTAAATTTACGTAAGGAGGACACTTACCAGTTTTCACTATTTAACGCTAGTTGAATTCAACATGAACTGAGCTGCTACCAACTATGCTTAGCAGCTTATGCTTTATATATTGGCTAAGCAACTCAAAAGTGATGGCAATTGACACAAAAGCACTAGAAACTGATGCAAAAGGACGGTCCTGAAAAATCCCCCCCAAATCCTGGACAGTCACGGAAAGTCCTCAAAAAATCATTCATTCATTTTCATTCATTCATTCATTTATTAGATTTTTATACCGCCCCATCCTGCACAGCAGCTCGGGGCGGTTTACAACAATAAAAACATTTAAAACATTTAAAATACCACTATAAAACATATCAATAAGCTGGTAGTATATCACAAAAAATCCCAGAAAGTGCCAGAAAGTGATGGAAATGATGGAAAATTGCTGGTGCCAATCTCGCTATGGTGGAAGTGTGGAATCACTGACCAGTGGAGAAATATCAATGGACATTCGCAAGGGCTCTCGAAAGGTAGGTATTTCCTAACAGAAAAGGAACACTTGCTCTCGTCTCAGTACTACCTCTTATGTTCTCACTCCTGGGACAAGCTATTGGGCACAGGACCAACTCACCTGGACCTATGGAATGAGAAGGACTTTTGCTCCTGTGCTCTTCCTAATCTTGGGTGAGCTGCTAGTGCAAAAGAAGCCTATTCTTTAGCTGAAATTCTTTAGCTGCTCATCAGTGGCAAAGATGGGTGTAAAATCCCATCCATGTGGCTCTAATAGTAGCTTTTCCATGCTGCATAGGTTGTACTGAAAAGCAAAAGATGAGTCTACTTTCTGCTATTTCTCCATAGCACTTTAAACATGCCTTTTCATTATTCTCTTCTTTGACAGTGATGCAACATTGCATGGTTTATTTTAGGGACTCATCTGGATGCAAACCAACCTTACAAAGATATGCTTTGGGTTTGCCAGAGAATGAATGACTGATGCTGGGCATAAATCTTCATTTGTCAGGGCAGACGATTCTTTGCAAAAACCTGTTTCCACTCTAGGAGGAGTATCCTGTAGCTCTTTCCCCCGCTCTTTTAGAGAGGCATTGAAGACACAAGCCAAGGGCTTTGATGCAACATTGTTGAAACCAACTTCCGGTACAAAAAACCCTTTACTGCGACCGCATTGCTTTTCTGGTCACTGAGCATATCACCTTCCAGCAGAGGATCTCAAAGTATTTGAGGCCTCGCTCTTTGGGTTCAGACATCATGCATTTGGTCCAAGGCAGTGGGAGGAAAAGAAAGAGTGCAAGGTTTCTCTAGAAGTAAGCTGGAGACAGGATTCTCTACCGCTTATTAGCCTCTGCTGAATCAAAGACCATTGTCTGTGTCGTGTCATGTATAGCCAGCCTTCAACAAACAGTCCTTCGGCCACTTCATCCCACCCTTTCTGTTAGGCTTGCTCCCAGCACAACCTACAAGTTCACATCAGTTGGGAGCAGCAGAAAATGTCTGAATCAGTTCCCACAATGAGACTCTGAAGAACGAGAAGAGTGAAAGATGAGTCAATGCCAGATCCAAGGAACAGAACCAAAGATTTCTCATTCCCTGTTCTCACTATGAAACATAGACTGCATTCGCATGAGACTCTTCCCTTGCCTGTACTCTTTGTTGTGGAAATTTGCAGCATTTGTCCATTTTAAATGTTTCCATGTTCGCTCCCTGCTTCAAAAGTTCCCTCCCACACTTCAAAAGTTAGACCATGTACTGTCATGACTGCTAATAAGTATCCCATTATTATGTGTTGTTTTTGTTTTGTTTTATCAACAACGCATTGTCCAGACCAGGCAGGCAGTGGGGGATTCATCCCCTGTGGGGAAGAATCACCTCTATTCCCTCCTGCAACCGTTAAGACTGACTGATAGGCAGATTAATCCCTTCACACAATATGAGAAATGTGCATGATAAACTTAAATCCATTGTTAAACCTTGTTTTCTGGCTTCACTCTTTGGAAGTTAATGCACATTTCACCCAGTGTATCCTGTGACCTAACCCTTTTACACATTCATAGAATAAAGTGGGGATGGGGGAAGGTTTTTTTATGTACTAAGTATTCCTTGGGAATACAGCTATAATCTCACTCCTACAAGCACAGAGGAACCAAAGAGTCAAATAAACCTGCTGTATATTTAAACTAGGCTTTCAATTATTTCAGTATGTAGTTCTTTAATCTTCTACACTGAGTCAGGATCTTTTAAAACCACATTGTAATGTAAATCACTATTCAGTGACCTTTGAAAAAAGCTGGTTACTGCACAAACAAAATGGCAGCGACATGTCCAGAGTTTCTGTGAGCACCTCAGGCCTTACACCTCACAGATCAATCAGCTGTGCATGGTGGCATAGTAGCTTACCTACTTTCAGCTTTTGGTCCTCATCTTGTATTGACATCAGGTAGGAAACCATTTTGACACCATTCTTCTCTCCCAGTGACCTATCTTGGTTTTTTCCTCAGCAAACACCACATTTCCACCTCCTTATTTTTTTTTCTTCATGAAAACTTCCAAGAGACAGAGCAACGTGTGATTGCACCATGCAGTTTCTCTATAGATAGCACAGCATCCAACAGGTTTCCATCCAATAGCATTCATCCTGTACAGACCCCATGCAACACTCCCTGCCAGTGCCTAGCGAATGCTGCTAAATTTACAGTTGTAATTGTACTGCAGTTATCATCTCATTTGTGTTTCCACATACTTGCTCACATTTCCAACTCTGCAGCTCACCAGATGATTTTCTATAAGTCAACCTGATTTCTTCAGAATTCGATAGGTTACAACCGATTTCAGTGGGAGGAGCCGCTGATTGACCTCTGCTTGAAGACTTTAAATTATCCTCATTCTGTCTCACAAATATTGTGTAGGGTGGGAGAGAAGGCAGGATAAACCAGTAAAGAACTTTGGGTCTTTATAGAACAGTTGCTGTCTCATTGAAAAGTAGTATGTTGGTATATAGCGGTATGTCCTCTATGATATATTCTGTGTCTGATGCTGTTTCTGGGCTGCTGTTTCTCTGATAAATGTAAGGTGTGGAAACAGGTTTTATACCAAACACTGAAACTTTTATCAGTTCTCTTTCTTCTTTAAGGAAAGGGACAACAAAAGAGGGTAGAAGCAGATATTTTCTTATTCTAAGCCAGGGGAGGGAGAACCTTCTCCTTTCCCCTCTCCACATTTATTTATTTATCAGTATTTCTATACCGCCCTATTCACTGTACAGCGACTCAGGGCAGTGTACAGCAAACAAAAATAGCCAAAATACAAAATAAGAGTAAACATTAAAAGCTCAAATTAAAACCAACTTAATCGCCCACCCCCATCCCCCTCACCTAATACCTGGTGAAACAGCCAGGTCTTGCATCGACTGCGAAATAAGGAGAGGTCCTGGGAGAGTCGAAACTCTGCTGGGAGTGAGATCCAGAGTTGCGGGTAAGCCACCGAGAACACCCTTTTAAATGTGGCCCCCCCAGAGAAATGCAGGGAAACCTCCAACAGGGCACCCCCGGAGGACCGCAGGGGCCAATTGAGGACATGGGGTGTAAGGAGTTCCCGCAGGTAGACAGGGCTCAAGCTGTATAGGGCTTTTAAGGTTATAACCAACAACTTGAAGCAAACCCACAAGATTATAGGCAGCCAGTGCAGAGAATGGCGCACCGGTGTAATATGCTCCCAGTGGTCCGTTCTCCATTAGAAGGTAGGCTGCCACATTCTGCACCAGCTGAAGCCTCCGGATTGTTATCAGGGGTAATCCCATGTAGCGCGCATTGCAGTAGTGAAGCCATGGAAACACATGAATGATGGTGGCAAGATCAGGGACTGGGATATACAATCGAAGATGACGGACCCAGATGTAACTAACTAAAGGCACTCCTCGCTACAGCAGCCACCTGGAATTCCAGGCAGAGTTGCGAGTCGAGGAGAACCCCCAGACTGACTCTGAACTTGAGGGACCAGAATTGGATGAACCCCATCAATAATGGGAGCCTCCACACATGCATCCATACCCACCAGTATCACCTCCGTCTTGTCGGGATTCAGTTTGGGGAGACTCATCCTCATCCAATCTCCCACCGCAGCCAGGTACCAGGTAAGCACAAAGACTTCAGGGTCTGAATCAGATGAAAAAGAGAGGTATAGCTAGGTGTCATCAGCATATTGATGAGACACCAATCCAAATCCTTTCACAATCTTACCCAACGGCTGTATATATATGTTGAACAGGAGAAGGGACAGAATAGAACCCTGCAAGACTACACATGTAAGATCCCGGGGGAAGACAAACACTCCCCCAGGACCAGACACTGAGATCTACTGGCCAGGAATGAGCAGAACCATTCAAGAACAGTCCCCCCACCCCTCACCCCAACACAGTCCCGCAGACTTGTCACCAACAACTCGTATTCCACTGTATCAAACGCCACTGAAAAATCTAACAAAATCGAGCAGTGTTTGGGTTAGAAGTAATAGCCAATCCTAATGTGATAGTTCTAGAGAGGGTGCAGAATCAATTCCTTAGGCGTTTGCTAAAGGTAGGATCTGGCACTCCAGGGGCAGTCTTGAGAGCGGAATTGGGGGTTAATTCTATAGCCATGTTAGCTAGAGCAAATTATGTCAGGTATTGGTTAAGGCTTATGACCCATGAAGAGGAAGATCTTTCCCTACTATGCTTGAGAGAGGAACTTGAAAATACAGGGCAGAGAGAGTACCCATGGCTGAGATATTTGGGGGAGATTCTCAGATCATGTGGATTCTCCTTTGCCTACTTTATAGGGAAGAGTGTGTCGGCCATAAGACATGAAATTTGCGTTAGAATGAGGGATATGGCGCAGCAAGAGGACCTTGGGGTAGTAGCAGAGTGGAAGGTAGCCCCAAAGTTGGGGTTGTTCAAAAGGGAATTTGGGCTGGAGCCATATTTGGATACTATGATTAATGGCAAAATTCGTAGAGGATACACTTTGCTATGTTTTCAACTCATACAACTGGCAGTAACAGAGGGCAGGTACAAAAAGGTCCCGTATTCAACAAGATTATGCCCTTGTAATATGAAGGAGGTGGAAACAACTGATCACCTTCTGCTGCGTTGCCCATATTATGAAGAACTGAGGACAGTTTGGTTAGTTCCCTTATTAAAGAAGGGAATGGATATAACCAATGAGGGTTGCTATTTGCACCTGTTGGGATTGAGAGGGAGGGAGAAATGAAGGCTGTTGCAATGTATGTTCTGTTGGCTGGGAAAAGGAGATTAGCTGTCCATTCAAAATTAAAGAGCATTGGCTCCATCAAGGAAATGTCTTCACAGGTTGAGGTCGTAAATTCTGGCCCAATGCAGAGGCCATAAGGAAACAGCTAGACATTTGACAAGAGTTGGAGTAATTAGGGAAATACATGGAACTACAAGTGGAAGCTGGTTGACATAGCAAAATATGGAATGAGTTGGGGAGGACGGATTGGGACTAGTATTGGTAGTAGGACTTGGGGAATGGTCAGCTGTCCAACCAGCAAATGGGGACGTATTTGCAGAATGGCAATATCTGTCGAATAGTGAATTGCGCATGGATTAAGAGTTCGGTAATATAATAAGTAAGGGATAAGAACCCCGATAAATAGTGCTGGTACTATGTATAAGTATATGTATGACCGAGGCTATGATAACGTGAGAAGAGGCTTATGGGGGACCTGGCAAATGAGAATTGTGATTGTGTATGTTGTATACAGCTGTATACAGCCAATTGTGTATGGGTGTTGTACTTAGTTTTAATTGTGTATGTATTTTTGGGCCATGGCAGAAGCCAGTGCCTAAATAAATAAATGAAATGAAACAAAATCGAGAGGGTGGACCTACCTCGATTTATCTCTCAGTGCAGATTGTCGACCAAAGCCACAAGTGCAGTGTCCGTACCATAACCCAGATGAAATCCTGACTGTGAAAAATCAAGGAAACCTATCCGGTCCAGATGCTTCTGGAGCTGCTTGGCCATTGTCCATAAGAACATAATAAGTGCCATATTGGGTCAGACCAATGGTCCATCTAGTCCAGCATCTTGTCTCCAACAGTGGCCAATTATTGTGGCTTAGGAGAAGCACCCAGCAGTTCATAATGGGGGATCCATTCCCTGTTGTTTTCTCTCAGCTCCCATCATGTTCCCTGAGCCTGTCTGACTAATATCTGCTAATGGACCTATCTTCCAAAAACTTGTCCAAACCTTTTTTAAACTCAGCTATAGTACTGGCCCTTACCACAGTCTCTGGCAGTATATTCCACAATCCAATTATGTTGTGTGCTGCTCTGAGGTGCCACTGTGCAGGAGGATGCGGGAAAATATTTTTTTGTATAAATAAAATTGTATAAATATAAATTATATACTCAATGAAAAAATATTTTCTTTTATTTGTTTTAAACTTGCCACACATAAGTTTCATGGAGTGTCCCCTAGTTCTAGTACTAGCTGAGAGGGTAAATAACTCTTCCTTGTTTAGGGAACTCCCTCCCTGTCCACATCCGCCTTGCACCCTCCTTTCATACCTTCAAATCTCTCCTTAAAACTCACCTCTTTCGCTCTGCTCTGTCTGACTCTTTATCCTGCTGAGCCACTATTCCTATACCTACGATCTGTTTACCCTT
>QEPC01011901.1:541993-565810 GCA_003113815.1 Sphenodon punctatus | reverse complement strand
AGATCCCTGAGGCACACCACTTTTTACATCTCTCCATTGTGAAAACTGACCATTTAGTCCTACCCTTTGCTTTCTATCTTTCAACCAGTTTCTGATCCATAGTAAGACACTACCTCCTATCCCATGACTTTTTATAACTCCTTCCCTAAAAAGGGAATAGATGACACTTCCCCCACTACCGAATCCCCTGCCTCAAGGCCAGTGAAGAATACCAAGTCAAGAGTATGCCCCTCCCCCCTCGTGAGTTGGGCCAGATACCCTCTGGGACAAGCCCATGGTTGCCATGGTGGTCATGAACTCCTGCTTTGCCCCCTAGTATTGGTGTCAGCATGAATGCTGAAGTCCCCCAGGACAACCAGTTGTGAAGAACGCAACACCACCTCCGACACCAAATCGGCTAAAGCAGGCAGGAATGCTGCTATGCAGGTGGGTGCACAGTAAACAAGCAGCACCCAAATTTGTCTCTACATGCCAAATCAACTACGAGGTGAAGGCCCTCAATACCGGACTGAATCTGCACTGGATATCTCCGTACAGGCCACTTATCCCTAAAAATCATCGCTACACCACCATCCCCCTCCCACTAGCTGTGGCTGATGCTTCAGAGAGTACCCAGCTGGAACCAGATCAGCCAGAATAGGCCCCGACTCCTCGTTCATCCAGGTCTCTGTGATACATACCAGGTCAGCCTCTTGGTCAAGGATCAAGTCCCTGACCACAAAAGATTTGTTAACGACCGACCTGGCATGTAATAACAGCATCACACAGCCCAGGATCCTTCCAGCCTTCATCACCATGTCATCTGCTCTGGGGGCAGCACGAGAGGAACAGGTAACAAGCATCTTGATCTTCTCTGAGATCGAATATGCCCCCCAGAGGTACCATACCGCCCCCCAGTCTGTCACAACCCCAGTAGCTAAAATCCCCCTCCCAGCCAACTTCAACCCCTCTGGGCTCTATCTCAGGGCTGGTGAGAGGGATGTCCACCCTACTAAACAACCCTCACCATCCCTCCCAAAGAGGATATATATCCCTCCCTCCCTCCATCCCTGGACTGGTCCCCCTCTCTCACAAAGGGGCCAATAGACCATCACCCACTTGCCCAGCCCACCTCCCACTCTCATTGAAGACTCATGCCATCCCCAAACACCCTCCTCTTAAGCTTAAAACACCTTAAAAACTTGTAGCAACCACTCCTACCCACAAACCATCAGAGTATGCCCCATCAGCCCCCCCCCATCAGCTCCCCCAAGGACCACCCCTAAGGGCCCCTTGCACTGCCCTTATGCGTGCAGGCTGAGGCGTTCACCTACAGTGCTGCCAAAAGGCACGCCCCTTTTAAAGTCTTTCCCCAGGTGCCATAACATGCTGTGCAGAGCAGGGACACATAGGGTAGTCTCTGTGGAGGCATGGCATGGCCCAGAATACTCCCAGGACCTCCAAACACTTCTGCCTTTTTTTTTTACAATCAAAATATTTTATTGTCAGCTTCACAAAGAACAGTATTGTACAGCATCAATACACGATTCAACATGTATAATGTTCATGCTGCTGACAGCATGAAAGTCTGAAATAACACCAATAATAAGGGAAAATATAAAATATACAGAAAACATATACAATTAAGATGTTAATTTCTGAGAAAATAAAAATAAACCAAAAATCAACTTAATCTAAAGAAAACAAAGTAAACTGGATTGACATCTTAATGAATATGAAGATAAAGAGGAGAATCAATGTCCTCAACAGCCATGACCCTTCCTAGGAAATGTCCTCAACAACCATGTCACTTCCTGGGAAAGTTCCTATGGAGACGTCACTCCTGGACTTCAAATATCTGTGATGCAAATCATGTCATGAGGTTTGTTTCATGTCCACCTTTTATGGGGGTGGCTTATAAAAAGGATGGTGGGCTGCATTTGATGCAAGTTTGGGAGATCCCCTACAGGTCAGATAGCGTAATTCCAGACATGCCGGCCTCCCTTCTTGACACGGTGCGTGATCAATTCTTCGTCCCCCTCCAGAATCAGGCTGGCCGGTCAACAGACGTACCGGCCTGATTCTGTTCGGGGATCAGGGAGGGGGAGGAGCTGTGTGAATATATCAGGATGGAAAAATAAAATATCGATACAGAAAACCAAAAATGTTGGGACTGGAATTTGATTTTCCAGGACCGGAAATCAGCCTTACTGGACCCGAAAACCCAAAAATAAGCACCAGAAGTATATAAAAAAAAGTGGTACCAGAAGTCTACATAGTACATTCCAGGACCAGAATTCAACTTTCTGGGACATCAGGTACCCAAATGGAGTCATAATTGGATACCAATCGGTTCCTAATTTTGTTGGGTCAATTCGAGTACCAGAAATTTGTCATGTATACCAATTTTTGTGGATACTCATTTCAGCTCTAATCCTAATGTTTTTGCCAACTTCTTTTTGATAGAATTGTTAACATCCAGGAAGCCTTGTTAAATAATCATTACAGAGCTACTTTTACACACCCCTGTGGTTGCTTCTCAGCTGCCTTCTTTGCTGTGTTTGGCTCGAGTTAGTAGGTGTTACGGGGGTACGGGTATCACACAAGCACGCCTTCACTCTTGGACAAGGCACGTGGTCAGAGCAAGGAACGCTGGGGACTAGTTGCCCGTCAGGATAGTGTGTGGGCCCTTCCTTGTGCAAGCACAATTGGAAGTTCAGGCCCCTATCATCATAGGGCGCTGCTGACCACGGACCCACTGTTGCCCCACACTCTTTCCACTCTCTACGCACGTTCGGGGGGGAGAGATGTAAGGAAGACACCCGAGGGGGTGCAGGGGCCCAGGTTTGGGGAAGGGGGTAGAGGGTACGGACACTCACCTCCGAACTGCAGGGCACCAAGATAAGGGTAGGCAGGGCACTCACCTCACAACAACCGTCCACTCTCACTCCACACACTTACAGATACAGGGATTTAGGCAGGGATCCAACCACACGGGCAACGCTCAAATTACTCAGTCTCTCTGAACTCTCAGTCCAAGTCACACAAGGGGGCCGGTTTCAACAATCACCAGCGCCGTTTCCCAGGCGGCGCTGGCTTTTATACCCCAGGCCCCGCCCTTGTACGAGCCCGCAGCCGCTCTGATCGGCGCTGCGGGGGCGGGGGACACGCTACAGCTGGGCTACTCTGAGGGGGCGGGGCCTCCCCCTGACGTTCCTCTGCGTTCCTAGAGGGCGTTCCCTGTAACTGCGGGACACGCCCTTCCTGACTCTCTGTGTCTGGGGGCGTGGTCTCTAAGCCCTGTTTCCCTCCTGGAGCGTGCGGGGGGCGTGTCTCCGCCCCCGGCGGTACCAGCGGCTCCTTCTCTGACTGGGTCCCCTCCGGCGCCACCGGAGGGGAGCCCCCATGCGGTCCTTGCCCTTGCGGGCTATCAGGTGGGTCTGGGCCACGCGGAGGCTGTAGTGCGGGCCCCAGTCCCCGTTCGCCCCGTGTGCTGCGCAACCTGCCCCGCCCGCCACTGACAGTAGGGGAACATGATATTTGTCTAACTCGGAAAGAGGTCAAGTTAATAACCTGTTTGTCTAACCCTTTTCTGTCTGGTCTGCAGATGGTGGTACCTCTCACTCTGGTTGGTCGTCACATTATGATTATTCATCGTCTGCATCTGGAAGTTATCCATGGGTTTTTGTCATTTTCATCTGAAGAAACAAAACTGCTAGCTACTCAGTAACTACGACCCTATTGCGCTGCTCCCTAGCTGGGAGAAGGGATAGTTCTAAATCAGTTTTTTAACTGTTTTTTTCTCTGAGCAACATGATTGACCACCCACTGTCCAGCTTTTGATCAACTCGCTAAACCGAGATTGCTTGGGTGGAAGTGTTTAATGAGGTGTGCGTTGTTAAATCTCTGGGTTGTCCCTGTCTCGGCTGCAGATCTGGCTTCAGTGTCTTGATTTACAGTACCTGAAGCTTTGACAGGTTCTGCCACATAGTTCACACTACTGAGACTGTTCTCATTGGGTTTCTCACCTTTCCGTCCTACTTTCCTTTCTCTGGCTATATTGGAAAGGAAGTATTCCCCATTCACTGACCTTTATGTCCTTGTTAGGCCTCCTAAAGCCTGTACTCCACACCGCTGCACATGGGAAAGTGAAGGATTGAGTGGGAGACAACTGGAAACATCTCCTAGATCCAGAATTTCTAGGGAAACAAGACTGGCATTTTTTTTTTTTTTTCTAATGAATCACAAATGACTTTCAAAATTGGAAGGGAATTAAGAAATTTCTGTGGGTGGCACTGGCTGCAGAGCAGGGAGTGGGAGAAAATGAGTGGCAAAATACTCTAATGTCATGGGGGTTAAGGTTATGTTTACTTTCTTCCCTGAGCTAGGGGACAACGTCAAAAGCCAGACTTGCTAAACATTGCCAAAATGATATGAAATGATACCGTCTAGCTGTTATTTACAGGAACTGACATATGCTAAAGCTCATTTGCCCAGACTGAGGGCACAGTTCTCAGCCTTTAAAGTCATAGGAAATTTTTCACATTAACGTTAATGAAGGACTGTGCCCTCAGTCTGATTAGTCAAAGGTTAAGATGCACATTCCAAAGACGATGGATCACCCCACAGTAGAAATTTCACCAACTATTGATGCTTTAGCTCCTTTTGAAATTTCTCTCCCAAAATGTTTGTATAATAAAAGTTCAATCATGTTGAGCTAAAATTTATTTATTTATTTACCCCGCCCCTCCTGCCATCAGGCAGCCTGGGGTGGCTTACAATTCAGCTTTTTAATTGTGTTCTAAAACATGGGGACATGTTTGTTGGAATTTCCCTTTTAATTAAATTTTTAATGAACATTTTTTTAAAAAAAAGTTGAAAAAGTTCAATTTTAACCATGTTCTAAAATGGGGACATGTTTGTTGGAATTTCCCTTTTAATGGCATTTTGACCTAACTCTAATTCCTAGTATATTTTGCCTACAGCTGTTAATGTTGTTGGATGCAGAATTACTTTCCCAAACAGTAAGTTCTGACCTTTTGACAATGTGGGCAGCAGAACTACTGGTTTTGCTATGCTGTAAAGGGAGCAGGAGTATAGCTACAATAGGTACAGATGAAATGATAAATATCTGTGACTGCTATTTCCCAGGGAAATAGCTCTTTTGCCTTCATTTGCATGAGGAGAAAATCTACTGGCATTTTTGACATTTTCTGCTATTTTCTCCTATTTCGTTAATTGCTGGTAATTGGTGGTATTTTTCAGCAATTTCTGGTATTATCAGTAATACCAAAAATTACACACAAAAAAATATGGGACATTGCAGGTGCTAATACTGATGGGACTGGCAGTGGGAAATACCAACAAATGGCCAAAAGTGCTCCCAAAAGGTCGATATTTCTCGACTGAATGAGAACACCTACTGTCTCTCGCTTCAGGCCTAGCAATAGTGCAACTGCACTTGGGGGCTATGTGCTTTGGGGTCCGCACACAGGTAGAATGCATATATGCACACTTGAGTAAAGTGCCCCAGCAGGGGGCCCTGTACCAGGGCCCATTCCCACCTAACTATGCCCCTGAGAGGGGATGGTATGAAACCCACAAAGTTGGGTCCGGAAGCTGTCAAGGAACTTTGAGCTCTACATAATTTACAGAACACCACCATCCCTTTAGCTTATACTCACCAAAGATGGTGGCTTAGGATTTTTCACAGCACTAGAGTAGTAGACGGTTTGAACTGGTTTTGCCTTTCCTATGTTTTTGTCTTTCTAAAAATTAGTGCAACTTATAGACAAATTTCCTGAAACAACTCAAGTAACTGGCTGGGTTGAGATGAACTTGCCCTAATTTAAGAAAACGAAGAGCTCTTTCAGATATACAGTAAACAGCACTTACAAGTGCTGGCAGCTTGATGTGACGGTGAAGAAGGTGCGCCCAGATGACGTCGGAAAAGGCACCACGCGCATGACTGAGCTTGTCGGCGCACTGACAGGTGCGCTCTACCAACCTGTTTCTTTCAGGCCGGTAAGGTGCGTCTGTCATTGCGTCAGCAAACTTAATCAGGCGCACGGCACCTTTTCAGACGTCATCTGGGCACGCACTCTTCACCTTCGCATCAAGCCACCATCACTTGTAAATGCTGTTTACCACACGTCTGAAAGAGCTCTAAGACTGAATGCTCTGGTTAACTGATTTGGTGTTTTCCAAGAGAGCATTTTCACCAGTTCTGGTTGGCACTATATAAATAAAATCATAAACCAGTGCTACAAGTGACTTAAGTATTTATCTGTGTGTTACTGGGCCTGATCCTCATCCCAAATTTGAACTGTTTTCATTAGGGGTGGGTGCCTAGAGGAAATTAAAAATTCGGTTCCATTGCAGATATGGATCTTTAATTTCCAGAATTAATTACAGATCCGTATTTAAAACAATTAAAAATAAAAAAATAATTTTAAAAAATAAGAATGTAAAAAAAAATTGTGTATGTGCAAAATTGCCAGCAGATCATTCTGCACATGCATGCCCTTTTTAAAAGGGTGGTGGCAGCGTTGCAGACATTTTGGGAAAGGGCAGCCGGTCTGTGCATGTGCAAAATCACCACTGCGCATGTACAGACTGGCTGCCATTTCCAAAACGGTGGCAATGCTGCTGTTGCCATTTTAGAAAAGGTTGTACATGCCCAGAATGGTCCAGTGGCCATTTTGCGCATATGCAGTTTATTTATCTTATTTATTTATTTATTTATCTTGAAATTGATATGCCACCCCCACCTGCCTCAGGCATCTCAGTTATAGACTTTAAACCAAACTGGTTCGGCATGGATTAATCTGAATATGCAACGCTGCCCATCCCTAGTTTTCATAGTGTGAAACAACTAAAAAGCCAGTCACATGAAGAAGATGGGGATTCCCTGGAGTACAGGGGGAAAGTACATAAATCAGTAGTCACAGTGGAAGAATCCAGGATTTCACTGGAGTCATTCTGGAGTCCTTTAGCAGCCAAGATCAAATCAAGAGCATTCCTAAGGGTCTGGATGGCTGCTACTCCACTGATTTTAAGCCAAACAGATTTTAAACCAAACTGGTTCGGGAGTGCAAAGTGACACGACAGTTTTCATGTCTGAGGAACAGGAGCCTTGAACCAGTATCTCCAAGTGCCAGTTTCACAGCATCACTACTCCACAACACAACCTTGTCCCAGAGTCTGACTGGCAGACTGTCACACCCCCATCTCCTGACTGGCCACTGGTATAGGTCCACTCACCAGACTGTGTGGACTGTCTGTTCATCAGAACTTGAGCTTGTCTTTCAGCACTGCTCCTGGAATCAATCCTGCCTGGATCTGATCCTGGTGCTACTTTGTCTGAACTGACCCTGCAAGTCCACCCATGACCCAGAGCTCCTTACAACATCCAAATAATCACAAAAAAGGGAACAGTGTGTCCACATAAATCATAGTCAGCTGAAACGATCACTTTTAGATATGGAAGTATTGTCGGCTCCATCTTCCTCGACCTGTGGAAATTTCAAGGTAGGCTTTATGGCTTGGTTTCCTTCTCAGGAGAGAGAGAGACTGGAACCTGATGGTGAGGGGTATAGCTAAGTTATCACACATGCAGTAGGTGCAGCTGCACCAGAGCCCAGGTGACTGGGGGCCCGCATGCATGTGGAGTGACACTGGAGTGGAGTGACCCAGCAGAGGCCCATTCCATCTTCTGCTCCTGGGCCCATTCCCACCTAGCTACATCCCTGTGGTGGTGGATATATAAATCCATTTCTTTTCAGATTTACAGGCTGAGAAGGAGTGGGTGGGAAGCAGCAAACAGCACCTGCAATACTCTCTCAAACTGAGACTGCTGAAGCTCTCCCAATCCAGCACTACAGGTTCCCCAAAAGATTATGTGCGCATTCACACAAGTGTCTTCTCTGAAATTTAAATTTCGTAGGGTGGAACAATTGTGTCTTATCTCTTTTTAATTGACCTTATCCTTTTTCACACCTTCCTCCCCGCTTTGAATTTTACCTCAAGTGCAGCTGCTGTTCGTTCTGCTTGGCTGTCCCATGTTTCTCTAGGAGGCTGGTAGCCTGGAAGAGGGCAGCGTCCTTCCCACATTACTAGAAATGTGCAAGAGGAAGATCACTCGATTGTTAAACTTAAGTTTGCCTCCTCGGACTTGCGGGTCATTTGCTTCGGCGTCCTGCGCTCTAATCCTTTTACATGATTAAAAATCCCCAGAGGAAACAGTTTTTTGCAGGTTTTCTGTCTCTTGTGAATGCACCTGATGTCTGCAATCTTTCCCCAAAAGCCTCTGTTTGCAACATTTCCTGTTAAGCCCAAACTCTGCTCTGCTGCTCAAAAGCACCACATTTCATAGTGGGTCTTCATATACACCCATACCTCTCAACATTTTGATCAACCAACAAGAGACAAGCCCCACCCCCAACCCCTCTGCAAATAAGCTCTGCCCCTCTCCCACTTACATGGCTACACACATCACCCAACATTCCAAGTGCATAAAAGGGACAGAAGCTCTCCTGATTATCATTTCACTTAGTTTCTTGTCTTTCCATCATCTCCCCATTCTCTTTTCAAGTACAATGCCACTACAAGCTACTACCGATTGGTCCTGTAAAGCTGGAAGCACACCAGTGAATGTGTGTGTCAGTCTTTGTGTTGCTCCACATCCTCCCTCCTACAGCCTCCCTCCCCCTGCCATGCCAGGTACCTGCCTCTGACTGGCACTGCATGTGCTGCTATTTATCTGAATAATGGTCTTCAAGGGGACAACTTCAATTGCTTATAAAATTGGGTCACCTTATCAAATTGTTCTGTAGTTTGGCAGAGAGGACAGGGAAGGTATGTGATACATTCCTGCCAAATGTTTTGGAAACAACAGGATGGAATATAAAAATGTTACAGCTGGAAATGTAGTCTCAAGTTAATGTCTTATACCATCAGGTTCAGGACCCTTTATCCAATCTTTCTGAAAATTGGCAGGAGTGTTAATCTTGTGGAGGGACATACTATTAACATGCAAGTTGAATGGAAGATAAAGAGGTTGTACCCATGAACGTGTATGGAGCTTTTCTTCAAATCACAACATTCAATTGCTTCTAAAATCAGTTCCCATTATCTATCATTTCAAAAACTGGTACACATTGTGTCTTCTGTTGGGGGTATATCCTTCCCAAGTTTCATCAGAATCGATAAAGAATCAAAAAAGATATAGCCAGAAATACATTTTAAAGTTTTCTCCCTTTATTTCAAAAACAAAAAGTCATTTTCATTTCTGTTTTCGTTATTATTATTTGTCGTTTTCATTATTGCAATAGCTATAATGGAAATTACAATGTTTGTTATTATTATTGTAATAACAAAAATGACATGCACACCCCTATTCTACTCCCTGAAAATTAGGGAGAAGAACATAAGAAGTGCCATATGTCAGACCAATGGTCCATCAAGTCCGGCCTCCTGTTTCTGACAGTGGCTGGTCTCTATCTTGGGAGACGTCCCCAACTGGTCACAATTGGCAATCGAGTCCCTGTTGTTTCAGCCCCCAAAAGTAAGAGGTTACATTCCCAAAACCTACTTGGCTAATAGCCATTAATAGACCTATCGTCCAAGAAGTTATCCAATCCCCTTTTAAAACTAGCTACACTACCGGCCATGACTACTTTTTCTGGCAGTAAGTTCCACAAATTAATTGTACTCTGAGTGAAAAAAACCAAAACTTTTTGATTGATCATCAAAGATACTCAGATGAATGAACTCAGCACCAAAAGAGGGAGCATACCCCACCCAACCTATATCCAGAGAATTACATTCCAAAGGCTGGGGCACTAGAGCTCGCCATTCCAAGGATATAATAGTTTGGAGGGGTGGGGAGGGGGTTATAGCAAAACTAATCACTATTTGGACAGGCCTATTGAAAACATATTTCTTCTTAGATCATATGAAAGCATTTCATCTTATTCTTCCTAATACGAAACACTCCATTATAACAATACATCACATTCTTTATTTTGTAAATGTCACAATGAGCAGTTCAAAAAGTGCTTATGCGGAAAGCAGAACTTGGTATCCGTTCAAAGTGACACGGAAATGTACTAATAATATGTAAGTGAAATAGCTCTTCTTGACTGGTTATTATCAAGCTTTTTGTAACATGTTGCAAGGGAGTGTTGCCATTTTAAATAATTTAAAGTCATTTAATAGTGTTAAGCTCTGTTTGAGAGCACTTCCAAATGGAAAAGCATAAAATTATTTATACTTGTCTCTGAACTGTTGTAACACTTCATAATAATTTACTAGGAATTAATGATTCATTTCAAAGAAACTATTTATAAACTATTTGCCCCATTTTGGGTGTTACTTGAAAGTAATGGCAACAGAGAGGAAACTTTGAGACTGTGAAAGTTTCTTTGAGACAAGGATCTTGCTTGGTTAAAGTCCCCCCCCCCCCCCAAATCCCTATCTGTTTATGGGTAAAAACACACATGATGGTGGTGTACCGCCATCACGTGCCGTCCCAGGCCAGATATCCACAACAGACATGGACTGGACCGCGTCAGGACACTGAACATACGTGCCTACAGCTGGCCCACCATCCCACCACCTGCACAGCCTGTGGAGGGCCGCAATAGACATGCAGGCAGGCATCCCCATCCCCATACTGTTCCCAGTACCCCATCCTTCAGACGGCCAGCCATGGCAGGCCCTGATCCGGGCCAAGTCATGACAGGCCAAAACACACGATAGCCCACTGTGACCCAATCAGGTGGACCTTATCCCAGACTGTGACCTCAGAGGTTTTCCCGCATAAGAGATAGGGCTAGCCACTGACATGCCCCGGGACAACCCCAGGCCAACACCTGCCCATCATGTAGGCGAGGTCCAGGTCAGATCGTGCCAGAGTGGACCACAATGATCTACTGTCATGTCTGTTTTTACCCTGTTTTGGTCCACAGAACATTGATCATAGAAGATTTCATATTTGACTGTATTCCATGCGAAACAAATGGCTAAGAGAACAAGGGAAGATAACCTTGTATAATATATTTACTTCCATTCACACAGACTTGTCACTTTAATTCCAGAAACCAAGCTCTTGATTTAACCCTTACCCCTTACTTCTTCATATCAGAGCTGAATTGAAGATTCACTGAGAATATCATATTTGTCGAACTTGACCTCTGCAGCTGATATTTGCACCTGCTTTTGGTAAATATTCACTTCATGTTTTTCAGTTGTTTTTTCTGTTCTTTCCTCGTCATTTTTGTTCAGATATCTAGTTAAACAACTGACTAAACAAACAAAAAATACCTGGGGTGGAGATGAGAAATGGGTTTTCCTGAGTGCACTCCTTCAGCATTTCAGGGTAGGGGCTGGGTCTGTGGAATTTATTTTAAGAGATTTTAATGTATTTTAATGCATTTTGTGTTTTTAATATTGTGTAATATTGTGCTTTTAAAATTTAAATTCCATCCATCCCTCCATCCGTACATCCGTACATACATACATATTAAGTGGACTAAGCCTTCTGAGCACCCTCCTTTTTACTACTCTCCTCAGAGTGAGTTTGAAGGGGAATTCCTTGCTAGCGCTTTATGATCACAACCACAGCTGTGCATTTCACCTCTCCTCTCCCCTCCAACAAACTGCTCCTTATGGAGTATAGCTCTGACTTCAACATCTTTACAAATTAATTAAAGTCAATTTCTTTAAACCATGGAACTAATGTGGGAGCAGATCTTTTAACAAATTATGGTGGATGCAATAACCTTTCCAGCTAAATTATAACACTATCATCATCCAAATTATGACCTGCAGGCAAGATTTAAATCAAAGCAGTTTGGGAAGAGACTGACTGCTCTGTGGAACTGAGTGTCAAGAGATTACTAACGTGAATGATAGCAAAGGGAATCTGCCGCTTATAAATATACAGAAGACATACCCATAATAGTATTCCTATGTGATAAAAAAGAGAATGCATGACTATGAAGTGACAATTAATGATTCCTAGAGCAGTTGGGCAAAAATCCAAACACAACTAAACCAGCCACACTAGAGCATGACAAATTAAAACTATGACATGACAGATTTGGACTGGGAGGCATTTTTGATTATCTGCATTGATATTCTCACCAATCTGCAACATAAATGACACTGAATATTGTCCATCAGGGCCCTGTCCTCTCTTCCTGGAGCATAAGAGAAGACGACTGGTTAAGGAACAGCCTCCTCAGAAGAGCTTTATCCTCTGGGACAATTAATTGAACAGAGACATCCCAGAAGAACTATGTTCTCAAGGACGCGCAAGTAGAAGTTTGAATTCTCTAGAGCCAGACATATGGCCCGCACAATCTACCTTTTTCAGGCATCAACCTAAGGCAGTTTGCCCGGACCCGTCCCACCAGATCCGAGCTCCCCTCATAGCTCTCAGGGACACACCCTCAAAGAATACCTTCGCTGCTGAACCAGAGGTGCTCTCCTACCCCCTCTCCTCCCTGGAGATGCTCCCTGTGGTGCTGCTCCTGCTCTCATTGCTGGTGGTGACCTCTGAGGGGGCTGGTCCTGGAAATCTACTACAAAGTAACTTGTGGCCCATCAGTAGACAGCAATTGACATCTTGGCCACGCCTGCTCAGGGTAATGTATTACATCCACTCTAGATGAAACTCCAATGGAATTACACCAGAGATGAACTAAGCAAATTAGCTGTTCTTAAACAGGACATGCTCATGGAGGTCCACCCATCCCCGACCCACCTGATCACCCATCTGAAGACCGGGGGGTGCATTCCCATGACCCATGTACCATCCACTCACATAAGGAGCATCGGAGGGAAATTCAGGATGCTCTATGTGGGGGCAGAAGTGGACGGTGCGTGGGTAGGGGAACATACCCAGTGCACCCATCCTGTCCTGTTTAAATCCTGCACCCCACTCACTGGACATGCATCAGCGTTCCACATGGGCACACGGACCCACCCCCCAGCCATGCCCATTTAAAAATGGTCAAAGCATTCAACAAATTATCCTGTGGTGATGACCCCATGCCTTTAAGGCTCCAGGCAAATGTTCTGTCTGCTTGGCCACTGGGGAGTCACTTGCAGAATGTCAATGCTGAGTAGGGATGGGCAAACGCGGTTAGGAAGTTCAGAGTTCGGCCCGAACTCAGCCTGTTCGGATGACCAAACTGAACTTCCGAACCGAACGCTCGACCTTCCGAACAGTTCTGAAATGTTTGGATGAGTTCGGATGAGTTCGGGCGCAGGAAAAACATGTCTGTTTTTACCCTGTGTTGGTCCACGGAACATTGATCATAGAAGATTTCATATTTGACTGTATTCCATGCAATACAGATGGGGAAAACATGACTGGAAGGGGGAGGCAGCTGAGGAGAAGACTTCCTGGCACCAGGGGTGGACACCAGGGGTGGTTTCAGGGCCAAAAATACTGATACCGAAAAAATTTCCATTTCGGTTTCAATACCGATAGCACTTGTATGAATGTTAAGTCGAATTCAGATGAACCGAACTCCGCTGAACCGAACAGCCGAACCCGAACTCGGGTTTCGAACCGAACGACTGAACGTCCGAACATCCAAACAGCTTTCTGTTCACCCATCCCTAATGCTGAGCCTACGTGCTCTTATCCTAACTGCATTCCTGGATTCTGATTGGCTGATCAAGCTCTGTTTTCCCATTGGCTGGTAGGGATTATATAATGGCGGGTCAGGAAGTAGGAAGATTGTTTAAGCAATGAAGCACTGACTTGGACTTTGGTGTTTCTTCCAAGCCTAGAGGTATTGCCAACTATTGAGAAAATTTGGAGCTTGTGCCCAAAAAGCAACTACTTCTCGGAACAACTAAACCACAATTGCAATGTGGTCTGTCTTATAGTTAGGAATACTACTTTTTTAAAAACTGAAGTCTTAGAACCCATTGGCTTTAATAGATGATGGACTGCACCCTGTAAAACCAGGGGTTTGTCCTTTATTTTCTTAAGAATGATATTTAACAGAGATAATGATATAGGGTAGACTAGAACCCCAGGCCTCAGCATTACAGAAACAAAGCTTAGCTACCCAGCCATACTGCTGCTGCTGCTACTATTCAGGGCTTACAAATGTCAGCTACCTATTTTGTTTAAAGCTGAACGAGGGTACATGCAAAATCAGGTAACCCAACGAATTTCTGGTACCCGATTTGACCCAGTAATGATTGGCTACCATGCAGTACCTGATTATGACCTGATCAGGTCCCTGATGTCACAAAATGTCAACTTTCGGTACTGATTTTTGGACATTTTTGTTGATATACCAACTCCCAACATCCATTTATCGCATTTCAAGTTTCCACAATTTTTCGGCAACTTCTGGCCCTGGAAAACTACTTCTGGTTCCAACTTTTTTTGTGTTTTTTTCTTCTAAAAACACCTTTTAATGGGTTTTCCATCCCAGAAAAAGAACCACCTGGCCCTCAGCCTTGTCTGTGCATACACATCACCCATTTCTCAGTCTTGTCCCCCATAAAATTCCTGCAGAACCTGGCTAACCCCTCACAATACAGACACTTCCCCCACTGCCTGGCTGGCTCCAGTCTTGTTTCCCTGTACACATCCTACATCCATCAACCTTGTTTCCCCCATATACAGCTCCCCAAAAACTCAGCTGTCTCATTCTCCCCACTGCAAATGAAAGCATATTTGGAAAGCTGAGGGCCAGCAAGCTGCCCACTGACCACCTACTGTCCCCAGCTTCAATGTTGCATCCAACCTCGAGTGGAAGAGGATTGGGGCTGAAAGATGAAGGCAAAGTGCAGATACATGAAGCCTAAGTTGTAACCAAGCACAACATACGAGACTGTACAATGTCGTTACTGCTTACATAACACACAAGTTAAGGCAGGAGCCTTAACTTAAAATTCCAGTGCTTTTTGGAGCATTATTATTATTATTATTATTATTAGACATTTATATAGCGCCAGTCGTATGACCTGGTGCTGTACAGAACACAGAACTAGATGCGGTCCCTGCCTGTGGCTTACAATCTAAAAGACAAAAGGGGGGGCGACAGGGAGAGGGGACAGTGGGAGAGACATGGGAGAAGAAAAACAAACTTTCAAGCGGATGCGAAGTCTCGGGTGCTTATGCTTGGCTTGGTTACAAAGAGGTCGGTAGCAGCAGTCAGCAGAGGATGGCAGACAGTAAGAGTAAGGGGAAAGACTAGCAGGCATTGGGAAAGGTAGCAAGGAAAAGGTGGGTCTTGAGGAGGGATTTGAAGGAGTTGAGGGAGGAAGCAAGGTGGATGTGGGCAGGGAGGGAGTTCCAGGCATGGGGGGCAGCGAGGGAGAAGGGTCAAAGGAGAAACGAGGGAGAGTGAGGGAGGGGACAACAGAAGAGCGGAGAGCGCGTGCAGGAGTGCATAGGGAGATTAGGTCCGAGAGGTAAGGGGGAGCTTGGTCGTGGAGCGATTTGAACGTGAAAACCAGGAGTTTAAACAGGATACGTTCAGGAAGAGGGAGCCAGTGAAGGGAGAAGAGGAGAGGCTGCACATGGTCGAAGCAACAGGCAGAGTGAATGACCTTGGCGGCGGAGTTTTGGATTGCAATAAGGGGGGACAGGTGAGAGCGAGGGAGGCCAGCAAGGAGGAGGTTGCAGTAGTCGAGGCGGGAGATAACCATGGCATAAACAAGGATTTTGGCCGAGGAGATAGATAGAAAGGGGCGGATGCGGGCAATGTTGTGGAGAGCGAATCAGCATGATTTGGCCAAAGAGTCAATGTAAGGTTTAAAAGAGAGGTGCGTGGTTAACTGAACCACGATCAGGAATGGGGTGAAAGTAACATCTGTTACCTTGCCCCATTCCTGACCATGGTCCAGACCGCGCCTTTAGTTTCTAAACTCTTCAGGTGAAGGACTATCATTTTGTTATGATTGCATAGGGCCTATCACATTGGGATCATAGTCCAAGACTTTGTGTCCATATCACCACCACACAGGAACTTGGACTCTAGTGCAAAGAGTAGTCATTCAGAGATGTGAAAAAGGAGTTTCCTCAAGGCTTGAATGTCGCAAACTTTCACCAGAGAAAAAGTTGTTTCACCTTACCTCTGTCTATAAAACCATTCGTGTAGTTGATTTCATCTGAAATCTCAAATTAGGTAATGGAAGGGTAAAAATAAATCTTTGATGTTCAGATTTTAAACCTGGTTGCTACGGTCACAGAAAATTGGTTCTTCAATAGAAAAAGGTGAAGATGGACAATGGTTTCATCCCCGAAAAGTAGGAATAAGATATCTAAACCTGAAGAAACCCAAATAAAATGTGCTTTGGACTGTCACAGTGAACTGTATGAGGTAGATGGGCTATAGAAATGTGATGCTTACCACAAATCGGCAATCACAAAAGTACTCTAATCAAGACTGCACTTTAAACTTTTATCTCAAAAGGTTTTTTGGTTTTTTTTTAAAGGAGGGCAGACTGTGTCTGATTGGAGTAAACATTCCTTGATTTTATAGTGTCCTAAAACTTCATTCAAGGTTCTTTTGGAAAGGATAAAATAAAGTGGCATGCAGTAATTGCCTTGACATCCTTCAGGAATAATCAATAATGAATATGAGTGAAGGGTCAAGAACAGAAACAGATCCACTTCAGGGCTCATCTAAAGGATTTAAATCAAACTAACGAGAGTTTGATAAACAGCAGAGCCTAGAAACCTCTCTCCCTCCCCGACCCCTCAACCCCCAGTTCTTTAGATAAACTTTGTTAATTATACTGATCATCAAAGCGAAACACTAATTATAATCCTATAGTACCCACAGGCATGGTGTGGGCAGACACTGCAGAACAGTCCCCCTGCAGTTAGTTCTGCAAAAGCACTGAAACCCTGACCTGTATAACTGCTACTGAACAAAGTATTGGGATGCTTCAGAGCAGTAATGGACAATCAGAGCCAGTTATGTTCTGGATTTGTGATGTAGAACACTACAGATTAGACTGAAACGAACAAACTCAGTTCACTTGTGATTTAAGCCGGGATGGACTGGAGGGAGCTTTTTGAAGATTCTCCTTTAAATTCACTACCAAGTTCAAGAGAGGTCTTGGATGCCTCCAGTGAAATTTCCTCTTCCCCAGAGCATTTTGGATGCTGCTCATATCTGCTTGAGGTAGCAGGTCTTCATGGTTTAAATGAATCCCGTTTTGACAGGGCTGGCACTACCATATGCGCAGCGCAGCCACCCAGGGTGGCAAGTTTAAGGGGGGAAGAAAAACCAGAGCGACCCCCGCCACCAGCAGGGTGGTTCGATTGGGGGCCAAGAGGTGGAGAAAATCAGGGCTGCAAGCCCTTTGGTGCTTCACCAGCCCCTTCGTGCCCAACATGCACATGGGTTGTGCACAGAGTGTGCACAGGGTGGGCTGCAAAATTTCTTTTGTCTAGGGCAGCAAAAATCCTTCTTCCAGCCCTGCATATTGGAATGGATTTTTTTTTAGATAGAAATGAAAGTGATTACAGCAGATGGCTAACATTTCAGATACATTCATGAGGAGAACAGCTTCTTAGTCTCCCTGCAATGTATCCACCCTCACTTCAGCTGATATAAGCCAAACACCGTCATGCTATCAATAAGTATTCAGTAAGGGTAGGAATTTCGATTTCCCCGGTATCCGATACTGCCGGTATTTTGCTGTATCGGATTAATCCGGTAATTGGGGTACTGGTACCGGTTCCCCGTTGCAGATTTTTTTACATTGCGGCCATTGAAATGAATGGCCACAATGTAAAAGAAACAACAAAGAAAAAACTTTCCCTCCTCCGTCTAGGCTGTGTGGGTGGAAGGGGGGACACCCCCTCGCCCACCCTGCCCAGCCTGGATATTTAAAACATTTTTTTTAACCTGAAGTCCCTGCTAGTGCGGACTCCGGGCCGCCGCCGGGCCACCGGCAGCGACCCAGAGCCTGCACCAGCAGGTACTAGGGTGATCCCTGGAGTGGGGGGTGGTTTAACACCCACCCACCCCAGGGATCACCCTACCCCCCCACTCAAGGATCGCCTACCTTACTTGCGCTCCGGGTGGCGGCGGCTGCAGCACAGCAGGCCCGGTGGCTTCAGTACTGGCTGGCTTCAGTGCTTCACTAGGCCTTCTGGGGAAACCCGGAAGTTCCCCGGAAGGCCTAGTGAAGCGCTGAAGCCAGCCAGCGCTGAAGCTGCCGGACCGTCGGGCTGCAGCCACCACCGCCACCGCCCGGAATGCAAATAAGGTAGGCGATCCCTGGGTGGGGGTTAGGGCGATCCCTGGCATGGGGGGGGTGTTCAACCACCCCCACCCCAGGGATTGCCCTAGTACCTGCTGGTGTGGGCTCTGGATCGCCGCCACCGGCACAGCGGCGGTCCAGAGACTGCACTAGCAGGGACTATGGGTAAAAAAAAAAAAATTAAATCCAGGCTGGGCAGGGTGGGTGGGGAATGTCCCCCCTTCCACCTGCATAGTCTGGAAGGGGGAGGGGGGAGGTACTGTGGTTTTTTTTCATTGATTTCAATGGGGACAGTTCCCCATTGAAACCAATGGAAAAATACTGGTACCGGTATACCGGTTTTAATCCGGTAAATCATTTTTTTTTTAAACCGGTAAATGGTAAAACTGGTACCCGTTTTTTTGTCTCAAGTCCCACCCCATGACTATTCAGCATATTTTCATGAACAAAAGGATAACCATCTCCAACCAGTAAATAAGGATGCTGACAGAATTACATTCAGAGTGGAAAGGGGGACAGGAGAGTTGCTTCACCCTGTCCCTTTCTGATGTGACCCCACCTCTTTTCCAAGTGTCTTGATATCACAATACTCAGTAGGGCCAGGACTGGTGGAAGCCATGGACATGGAATTGCACTGCCTTGCACCCTCCTCCCTGTGTCCATGTCAGTGGAGTAATAACAGTCCAAATAAGCGGACGACAGCTCCTCTTCCTTGACCTTCCTCTCCGTAATGTTGCAACTCTGTGACCTCATCCAACTTCCAGAAAAAACCAAACGTTGGAAGTGATCAACATCTCTAGAGGTGTGCACCAGGGGCCCAAGTTGTTTTATTTTTCATTTTTTCATTTTCATTATTTAAATATGTCATTTTCATAAATATCAAATTGTCGTTTTCATTTTTGCTTTCGTTTTCCATTGATTTCAATGGAAAATACATTTTTGGTTGTAATGTTTTTGTTTTTGACTATATTTGGTGGGACCTTGGGCTGCATATACCTCCAATGGAAGGCATTAAGTGTACCAAATTACAAAAAGTTTGAATAAAGGAATCCAATTTTAGAAATAGTTGAAATATTTTATTTTTCAAAAATCTGCATATATATTATTAGCTGTAACTTCTTTGCCTCATATTTAAGATATATGAAACTTGGCATGTTTATACCCCTTCCCATATTTACTATCTCTGCCAACTTTCAGAAGGATTGGATAAAGGGTCCAGGTGGTATAAGCAATTAACTTATAATTGTATGTCTGACTGCAACATCTTTAGTCCAGCCAGTGTACATGAAATTTGGCAGGACTGTATATCACACTTTCATGATCATCTCTGCCAAATATCAGAAATATCTGATAAAGGGTCCCAATTTTATATGCCTGCACAGCATATGCAGAGAAGGAGCCTATGCCAGGGATTCTCTTATATGTCACTGTGGTATAAGATCAGTTTGTGATGCCAATTGACCAGCAGAAATGTCAACCAAATATTCTCATTCTGTGCTGTGACCATCCCAACATCTATCCCTCACTTGTTACTGAGAAATCATAAACATCTGTTTAGGAAAGAGCTAATAGAGATTCTCTAATGTCCTCTGTCACAGTGTTGCAGGATGGGATTTGACGATAACTGGCCAGCCTGGATGTGTAAATTATGTCTCCTGGTTTCTGGGATGCTACCCCCAAAGTCCCAGTTATGTCCCTTCTATGCCCGCCTCAGGGCCACCCCCTATGCCTGCCTCGAAACCACTATCACTTGGTCCTATAAAGCTAGAAGCATGCAGTAATTGTCCAGTGAATCTGTCTGTCAGTCTTTCAGATTGATCCACATCCTCCCTCCTACAGTCTCTCTCCCCCTGCCATGCTAGGTGCCTGCCTCTGACTGGCACGGCATGTGCTGCTATTTATCTGAATAATGGTCTTCACAGGGACAACATAAATTGCTTATAAAATTGGGTACTAATTTTTCTGTAGTTTGGCTGAGATGACAGGGAAGATACGTGATACATTCCTACCAAATATCTTGTAAACAGGATGGAATATACAAATGTTACAGCTGGAAATGTATTTTTAAGTTAAAGTCTTATACCATCAGGACCCTTTATTCAATATTTCTGCAAATTTGCAGGAGTGTTAAGATTGTGGAGAGACATAATAGTCACAGGTTTCATGCAAAGTAAATGGCAGATAAAATAGTTGTAGTTATGAATGTGTATGGAGCTTTCTTAAAATTGCAATGTTCAATTGCTTCTAAAATCTGTTTCCTTTATATAATTATTTTGAAATTTGGTACACATTGTTCCCTCTACTGGGGGTATAAGTTCCCCATGTATCATCAGAATTGAATAAGAAACACAAAAGCTATATCCAGAAATACATTTTTAAGTTTTTTCCCTTTATTTCAAAAGTAAAATGTCATTTTTGTTTCTATTTTCATTATTATTATTTGTCATTTTCGTTATTGCAATAATGGTAATGAAAATGAAAATTTTCTTTATCGTTATTGTAATAACAAAAATGACATGCACACCTCTAAAAATCTCCTACTTTGTTTTTTTGCTCCCTTACTCTTGACTCCTCTCATACCACCACCCCAGGGTTCTCAAAAGGCCTAATTTAAGGATCAGATTGTTCTCTATGCCTTCAAATCAAGGAGAAAGTTCTCTCTCCTTTGCTGCACCTATTTTTCCAACAAAAGTCCATCTGGAGAGAAGTTTGTTGCTCAATGACACAACAATACAATTCCATGTGCCTTAAAACAGAGAACATAACAATCCTTTCAGCAAGTCACCACTATTCAAGATTATACAATGCCCTCCAATGCCCAAACATATATTGGATCAGCCCCCTGTCTGGTGACAGGAACTTTGGCCCATGAGGCAAATCAAGCCTGCATCTGTATGTTATTTGGTCCCTGTCTAATTCCTGGATCTGTACCATGGATCCAGTCTCTACCCTCAAGCATTGACTGAACAAGCTCCGGGGAAGGGAGCAGAGATGAGGGCATGCACTCAAGGATAGGAGACAGACCCATTGTGTAGAATTAACTACATGACCTGGATGCTTCCTATCCTGGACATACTCCTTAAGCACTATCACCCCACAAATCTGACCCAGACCTTGGAGCTTGTATTAATTTTCAGCGTGGCCTATGGGAGGGAAAACGTTCCCCAACCCCTGTCTAAGAGGTTAATGCTTTTCTTCTCCCTCTCCTCTCAGTGAAGCAAAGTCAGGGAAAGCAGGGCTAGTCTCAAGTAGGGCCAGAAGGGGCCAAAACATGGGTCAAACATTAAGAGGGGGTCCCGCACGGAGGCCAGTTCTTGTGGCCTCAGTAGGAATGAATCCGGACTTCTGACCATTCCGATTTTCAATCATAATTAAATGAATTGTTTTTATTTTTATTTTTTAAAAGCCCTGCGCATTCACAAAACAGCCAACACCTTTATCCAAAATGGATGCAACACATTTTTGATAAGGGCAGCAGACATTTTGCACATGATCAGTTGTTTTGGTTTTGGTTGGATTTTTTTCAGTCAGGATTCAATTGGAATATGGGATCTGCAGGACCGCCTCACCCTCCGGATTCTGGATCAGCCCCTGCAGTCAGTCGGGGGCACCCTCCTTGAGGTCCCCCGGGTTTCCCAGGTGTTGACTATGAGGAGGACATTCTTGATGGCCGCTCCACAACTGTGGAACTCCCTCCCATTGGAGGTGCACCTGGCCGTAGACCTCCCCTCTTTCTGAAGACAATGTAAGACCTGGCTGTTCTGCCAGGCCTTTGCCGAAGGAGACAGATGTGGGTGGGTTGGGTTAGGGTGGGTTTTTTATTGTGTTGGGTTATTTTAACTGTTGATGTATTTTATGGTATTATTTTGTTTTAAAATGCTGTTAGTTGCCCCGCAATGCTTTTGCAGGAGGGGGCGGCATATAAATATGCTAAAATAAATAAATAGATAGATATGTTTCTGACCAGAATTCCAATTAAAAAAAATAAACAGTTATTTCATTTTTCCAGAAATTTCTATGAAAATGGAATAGTACGAATGTGCAAACAGATCGCAGTTCAGGTTTGGTCATTTGGTTTGGTCACCGAGTTTGGGTTCGGTCATTCAGTTCGGTCGGGTTCGGTTCAGTTTGGGCGTTCGGAAAAAGGTATCACGAGATCCCATGATTGTGCCAGAAACTGGAAATTTGAGTGCGTGCGGAGCTTGTGTGGGAAGAGCACGTGTGGAGGAGGAGGAGGAGGTCGCTGCCCCAGCCCCTGGACCTTCAGTGGTGGTGGTCCCGGAGCCGATGATGGAGGAGCAAGCGGGCACAAGAGGTGCTGCCAGGTTTGTAAACTTTTTTTTTTACTTTGAGGACAAGAAAGGCTCTATCCATTAGAACGAGCTCACAGGCATGTGGGTGGGTACGTGGGTGGTGGGCATCAGTCAGACACAAACAGTGGGCATCAGCGGATGACAGCAGATGTCTGCCACAGAGAGAGAGGGTACTGTAGTGTGGGGGGCTCTTCCAGCAGTCAGGCATGAGCACGAGCAGCACCCCCACCCACACATGTGCCTGCCAGTCATCCCTAGCAAGGGTCTCCACTCTCTAGTTGCCATCCCTACCTAGCACCCCCAAATAAGGGCAGGATTTGCATGTGCCAGCCAGGGTCTTTCTAGTTGTCATCCCTAGCACCCAAAGAAGGGCCGGATTTGCATGTCCTAGCCAGGGTCTCTCCATTTGCCATCCCTAGCATCCCCTAGCATGCCAAGGAGGGCAGGATTTGCACGTGCCAGAAAGGGTCTTTCTAGTTGCCATCCCTAGTGCCCCAAGGAGGGTGGGATTTGCATGTGCCAGGAAGGATCTTTCTAGTTGCCATCTCTAGCACTCCAAGGAGGACAGGATTTGAATGTGCCAGCCAGAGTCACCATCTCACGTTGCCATCCCTAGTCCCCCAAGGAGGGAGGACTAGAGGCATCATCATAAATGCATGATATTACTTAGGTGTTGTTTATGTGTTCCTGTTTCAGAGAGGAATCAGATGCTGGTGCTGGTGCCACACCACACAAGACAACGAGGCAGACAGCATATAGACTTGGGGGCCATTGGCAACAGCAGACATTGGTTGTCAGGGTACAGAACCTTTGGCACAAACAGCATATAGGCAGGGCCCTGATTCTTCTGCAAAAAAAATTCTGAAATTCTGCGACCCAAAATGGAAAATTCTGCAACCCAAAATGGAAAATTCTGCGACCCAATAAAGTTACAAAACCAGTCTAGTAAAATTAAAAATGAGTTCTTTAATAGCAGTAATGACATCTTTATAATTAAAACAAAACATTTATTTACATATTTGCATTAATTCACACATTTTACAGTCTTGTAAAACAAAACCACATGGCAAACCAGGAAGCCCACCCACAAAAACACATGGCAAAGCAGCAAATCCACCCACAAAAACCACATGGCACACCAGCAGACCCACCCACGAAAACACATGGCAAACCAGGAAGCCCACCCACGAAAACACACAAAAACAGATGGCAAAGCAGCAAACCCACCATCAAAAACACACGGCAAACCAGGAAACACCCTCCCCCC
>QEPC01011901.1:483847-523631 GCA_003113815.1 Sphenodon punctatus | reverse complement strand
GGTGGAGAATGGGAATCCTTCCTGTCCAGAGGGAGTAAGTTTTATGTAAATGTATACATTTGCATAATTAGGTGGTGCCTAATTATGCAAATTAGGCCCCGCACCAAGACTTCGCACATGGCCTCACAAAACCTGGGGCCTGCCCTGCATACTCTCCCCGGTATCCCTCACATATCTGAGCAATCTCCCGCCTTGCTCCCTTTTCATACACCCAGGAAGCTCTATTCAAATGCCTATTTAGTTTTTGTCTTGTCTTTATCCAAAGTCCCTATAACTAGGGATGTGCGAATGCGGTTCGGAAGTTTGGAGTTCGGACCGAACTCAAATAGTTTGGTCGACCGAACTGAACTTTCAAACCGAACTTGAATTCGACCGAACTGTTTGGTCAAATCTGAGCCAGTTCGGAAGGCCAAAAACCCGGGTTTGAATGTACGAACTCGGGTTGGAAGTTCAGAATTCTACCGAATTCGAATAGTACGGTCGACCGAACTGAACTTTCTAACCGAACTCGATTTTCGAACTGAACCGAATTTCCAAACTCAATTCTGTTCGCACATCCCTACCTATAACTGGTCCAGACTCCTTTTGTGAAATGAGTCCTGTTTCTGAAGTGGGTTACACGGACAATCTGTGTGACACTGCTCTAGAAGCTCTCCCAGTCAGGTGCCCCTCTTAGCGTCTGTCTGCCCTACGTCTGCCCTCGAACCCTCTGTTGGATCTCTGGGATGCCCCACCCCCATCCTCTTCAATGGGCCAGGAAAGGTAATGCTCCCCTTATTTCTCCTGTTTGCTTTCTAGATTTCTGTTTTTTCCCTTCCCATAGGTACTAGGCTGCTCCAAATACTCCGCTACCAACAACCTCCCTCTGCTGCTGCGTAGAAATTTCCCTCTTCCCTTGGAGGAGGAATCCTCGCTCCTTCTTGGGAATTCTACCCACTGTTATTTTTGAACAACATTGTTTCTGGGCCAGCAGGACTTTCTCGATCGGTCCTGCCAGTCCTTTGTGCCAAAAATAATATTACACTGCAACTGCAGGTCGACAGAAATCCTGGGCACTTTACTCGGGGCCCACGTGGTTCCTCTGTTGGCACACTTTGACAGTGTCTCTCTCGGACCCTTCCTTTAACTCATCCCTTACCATGGCGCCCTTACTGATCACAGTGAGCCCCGCAGCTTTCGCTACCTTGGTCTGCCCTCCGTTTCTACTAGCCTCGCTAAGGGCTTCCCCACCCTCCTAACCGCTCTCCATTTTTCTCCTTTCCACCCCAACCTCCAGATTCTGTCCCCGTAGAGCCTGCTCCCAGCAGCCAGAAGTGATCTGCATATTGCTCCTCCACTGTTTTAACCCCATAATCACTAATTCACTCTGTGTGTGTGTGTGTGTGTGTGTATATATATATATATATATATATATATATATATATATATATATATTTCTATGGTTTGGTCTCTTTTTATGATCCTTATACCCCTAGTCCCCTTAAATAAATAGCATTTTACAGTACTGAAATTTTGTATGTCATGGCTCTCTGGGGGGTTCAAGGAGTCACAGTGCACCACGTCTCTAGACTAAAGATCCCTGGTACTCATGTGCCCCGATTGAAAAGTGAGCTACATTCCCCAAAGCGTCTGTTTTTGAAGCGCACGCCTGGACATTGAGAGCCTCTCCTCCGGGAAACCCAGTGTACATGTGTGGAGAAGAGACACGTGGTAACATTCAACCCTATCTGCCTGAGGAGATCTGGTCCAAACAGACTGGCCTAGTTTCAGATTCACACATGTGCCTCATGGCCAGGCCAGAGAGCAAGTTTCAGTTATTTCTGACAGTGGGTTTTTCAACAGCACAGCACATTTGGCACCTTATATTCTATGGGTAGGGGGAGGGGAGGAGATGGTTTGATGGACCCAGCAACAGGGCTAGATGAAACCAGTTTGCAGGGCCAGCCCTATCAGCTAGAGGTTGAGGACAATTACAGCACTGACATTATCTTCTTTGAATGGTTAAATAAATTGTTAATGATTGATAAATTTCATACCAAATATTTTTCAAGAGTGGTCAAGACTCAAGGCTATGCTTGGTAATGGTTAAGAGGAACATAGCTGTTTGCTGGTACACACTAGGAAGTTGGAATTTGATATAACATAAGTTGCCAAAATGTCAATTGTTTGGATGGTTTTGTTATATATAAATGAACATAGAGGCTTCAGAGAATGCCTGCAGAACACAAGATTTCCCCCTCCCTGCCTTTTCTCTATTTAGAAGCTGTGGGACCTGGGCTGCACAGACCAGGAAAATGACCCCTTTTCTTCATGTATTTTACTATTAGAGAGATAGCCTTCATGTGTGTTTGAAGCCAGTTGGCAAGAAGACACTCTCCAGGCTCCCCCACTTCCACAGCCCAAGATTAGGGAGAGAATAATAATACAAACACATGTAATACTGAGGCTATTTGAGGTAAGACACAGGAGGTGGGTCATCAGTGCAAGAAAATCACTTCTGTTCATTCAATTCAAATACCTCATTGTATTTTTTTTCTAAGTAACCAGAGCGAGGTGTTATTTCCTTTTCTTTAGTATGACAGTCAGCAGGCAATTCATTACCACAACAGACTCCTAGAGTAAACATTTCTGGAGAGTTGTGATTTAATCACGGACTGATGATTAGAAGAGCAAGAAAGACACATGACCAAGGTACAGGTCTGGGCCAGGGTCACCTCACCAGTCTCCGCTCTACCCAGCAGCCCCAGTAGGCAAGGCAACTTGTTTGCACAACTAAAGTGAAAGTAGGTGTTGGATGCATAATGTAATCCTTATGTCAACCATGCAAAAAACTCAGGCGTGATGCCCTTCTTGCCACTTGCTCACAACTGATTTTAACCTGGATTAATCATTGATTCCATGTAATAATAATGTATTAATGACACATGCTTCCACTCAGGATGGGTTATATACTAGAAGAGGAATTTAAATAAATAATTGGCAGTTTCTTGGAGGTATAGGTTGATGTCTTTTTGCGTGCCTATCGCAGCTCCAAGGAAAACCTTGAATTAAGTGTGCAAAAGTAGCAAAATTTTTTACAGCTGTGTGTAAAGGGGGGGAAAGTGTGGCTCATTCTCACTGCCAATTCTGTAGTATAGTGTTGACCTAATGTATGCTTCCTGCCTTACCTATCCTAGGTGATTAGCAGATACTTTTTTTAAAAAAATCTTCTTAAGGTGCCTGTGTCAGTCTTGGTTTCAAGTACTTGATGACTAATCGCAGTCACCCATCAATGGCCTTTTTGTACCATCCTCCGTTATCACCTGACACCCCCCCAAACGTGGTACAGTACAAGTGCTGAAGCGCACATGGTGGATTGATACAACGGTTACAAACACCGCCCAAAAGAAAGTTTATAAAAGTGATTGTAAAAGAAAACTAATTTTGCACTCTGAGAAACTGACAGGCTCTCAGAGCGCTCGTCTTCAATGGCGGAAGCAACATTCCTGAGAAGCTTCACAGAAATAACAGAGTTTTGCCCTTCAGCAGGTATGTTATTTGGTATTAACTTTATACATATAAAAACTGTAATTTACACAACGATATTGAAAGTTATCATTGTAATTAAGTAAACAATTATTTAGAATGCTTTCTTTCAGCTATTGTACAGGGAAGAACTCTTATGGGTGCACACCTCTAGCGCTTATTCTGGAGAACCCTCTCCAACTTTAAGATGGCACTCTGGATAACAGCTGCTACTTAAAATTCCTAACAACGCATTCTTATTATATGCGTGAGCTGGTTAGTCTATTTTTTTGTTTGTTTTTATAAGGAGTTTAAAAACATACATATTATTTATTTATTTTTTCAAAACCAGCATCCCTGTCAATAATAAGACCCGGAAGAGAGGAATTGCTGTGGCACTGCCATTGGGAGGGTCGGGCAGTGGCTGGCAGATGCCGTGATGATGCTGCCGCTGGCTGAATAATGAGGGTTGTCTCATCTCTATGACCCTGGTGCCAGGCAGTGCCAGCAGAAACCATGGGCACTGCTGGTAAAAGGAACATTGTGTGCTGTGCTACACCTCTGGAGATTTTGCCTCTGAGGGGGGAGAAGAAGGAGGAGAAAGAAGATGGGCAGCAGGACACTCAAAGACAATTTAACAGTTAAAAACACAAATATTTATTGATTTATTTATTTTTATTTACATTATTTATAGCCCGCCTCTCCTGCCTAGGCAGTTTGAGGCAGCTTACAAAAGTTAAAATATTTAAAAATATACATAAAACACATAAAAGGGAAGCATAAGAATAAGAAAATAAAAAAACCATCCTCCCCACCCACCCACCCTCACCTCACCCACCCTTCATCTCCTTCCCTCACCAAAGGCCTGGTGGAACAACCAGGTATTGCACTGTCATTGATAGGGATGTGCGAACGTGGTTTGGATGTCGGAGTTCATACCGAACTCAGTCTGTTCGGATATCCAAACCAAATGTCCAAACCGAACTCGAAAATGGCCGAACAATTCAGTCATGTTCGGGTGAGTTCGGATGAGTTTGGGGATGGGAAAAACATGACTTCAGGGGGGAAAACATGACTGGAAGGAGGAGGCAGCTGAGGAGCAGACTTCCTGGCACCAGGGGTGAAGACCAGGGGTTGTTTCAGGGCCAAATAATACCAATACCGAAAAAATCTTCGAATTTGGCATTGGTATCAATGGTGTTATTTTCAAATGTTCGGCCAAGTTCAACCGAACCGAACTCCGACAAACTGAAGAACCAAACCCAAACTTGGGTTTTGAACCAAACGTCCGAACATCCGAACCACATTCTGTTCGCACATCCCTAGTCATCTAAATGAGGCAAGGTCTGGGGCCACCCAGACTTCCACCAGAAGGGAGTTTACAGTCTAAGTGTCACCACCGAGAACACCCTTTCCATTGTAGCCGCACCGCACCACCAGGGGGACATCAAGAAGCGTGCTCCCGGCGGACCGCAGGGGTTGATCCAGGGCACTGAGAGTGAGGCAGTCTTGCAGATAAGAGGGGCCCAGACCACATAGGACTTTATAGGTAAGCACCAACACTTTGAATTGGGCCCAGAAGACTATCATCAGCCAGTGGAGAGCTCAGGGCACTGGTATAATGTGCTCACAGCAACCTGTCCCAGTAAGGAGATGGGCCACTGCATTCTGCACCGGCTGCAGTCTCCAGACCATCACCAAAGGTAGCCCCACGTAGAGCGTGTTACAACAGTCTAATCTTGAGGTGATGAAGGCATAGATGACAGTGGCCAAGTTGGAGTCCAAGACATACGACCAAAGCTGTCCTCCTCGCCACAGCCTCAGCATGGAGATCCAGCAAAGCTGTGGATCAAGGAGTACCCCCAGATTCCGGACCCGAGAGACCAGCAGGGGACGAACTCCATCAATGAGGGGGAACTTCACAGGCACCACCCTCTGCACCAACATCACCTCCATCTTGTCAGGATTTAGTTTCAGATGGCTCACCCTCATCCAGTCCTCTACAGCCGCCAGACATCAGGTAAGCATTGAGACTGCCGGGGGCGAGGGGGGGAGTTTTGTTTTTTTTAAAAATGTTTAATATTGCAGTTCATAATTAATTTTGATTAATGTTTATGTTCTTTAATAAATTATACTTTGTTGTTGTTTTTTAGAGTTTGCTTTTCTATGGATTTTATCTGCCATAGCTCAGTTGGCCACTCTCCGCTATGCTCAGCTCAGCAGCACTCCTGCTGTGATGACAGATCTTCCCCCAAAACACAGGAGGAGGGAGTCAATCAACCCGAGCTCAGACAACCCTAGATCAGACGGCCACTCTCTAACTGCTAGGGTAGGCAGTCCCCCTCCTCCCCTGTCTTCCTGGCATGGCTTCCTTCCAAGCTCCAGAGCCAGAACAGCCTTTTGGGACAAGATCCCCCCAGGGGTGTATTCTCTCTCTCTCTCTCTCTCTCTCTCTCTCTCTCTCGCTCGCTCGCTCTCTCTCCCTCTGCAAGGGGTTACAGTGTGTCTCCTGCTTCTTCCATCTACAAAACCCTGGCTCCTTATTGACTGCTTCAAAGCAAAGTTTCCATGCACCAGTTATGTTAATTCTATCCATGCTACCATCAGCGTGGAGGACCGGACCTTCCTTTTTGTAATAGATGTTTGGCTCACTATGACAAAGTTTGAGAACCACTGCCTGACTGTACTACACCTTCTTAAATTTGTTTTCCATTAACCTGTGCATCTGCATGTATATGAACCTTGACCCCAAACCTTGCATTAACATAAGAAAATGTTGTACTGTCCTGTGTAGCTCTAATGGCTGGGGTCCTGGCCACCTTACCAAACAGATCCCTATAGTTATATAATGGTACCCCTGACTAAGTTCTGATGATGAACATTTAGTAGTTCTAGAACTAGCTTGTCCATTCCTTTTCTTTCCACCTGCAGACCATCACAATAAATTTAACCCAGTTTGCAGCATTACACAGCAAAACCCACAAGAGTCCTAAAACAATTTATAAACAGAATCAATTTGTGCATCTTATGTAAATAAATTTAGTGCAATTATAAGATGATATACATATCATTGACTGCTACAAATGTACACAGAGACCAAGAGAAAAATAAACACACAAGCAAAGGAAAATGTCAGTACCAAGCTGTGTGAAAAAAATAAGTGTAAGGGAAAATGTAAATTCATTTTCATGAGAAAGCAAAGCTACACATTTCATAAACATATTTAGATAACAGTGTGTGTTATTTTTGCACTGTTATATCACTTTTAAGTATAGTCCACCTGTTGAGTAAGCAATCATGGTTATTCATGTCTTTTAATAATTTACAAGCAAACAATTTTCAGTTGCATTTTCAATGTTCGCTTATCCCTTCCTCAACTTCCTCAGTATCAAGCTTATGTGCTGCAAAATCAGACTCTAGCTGTTTCATGTCATCATCGCTTGCAGTTAATTTTACATTTGTAGGCATAAAGCTCCAGTTCATTTGGATAAATGTTAACTGCTCCAAGTTGGCACTGGACAGATTTACTCTTCTGCTCCCTACAATATACCCAGCATAACTAAACAGTCACTGAGATGAGATGCTAGTTGGTGCACAGCCAATGGCCATTTTCACATGGACGGGGGTGGCTGGGGGGATGGGATGACTGGCGCAGTGCGTGGAGGTGGGTGTGTATCCCATTACACGGTCAGTCACCCACCTACACCCACAGGACCTCCACTGGTTTTCCAGATGGCCCCGTGGGTGGAGATGGGTGGGTGATGAGTGTAGGTGGGTGTGCACTGGGAGCGCGCATGCACAGACACCCACCACCCGTGGTGTTTACACAGGCACAAACACAGCACACACCCATTCCCCCACCCACCGCCGGCCCATTTCCACGGACGTCCCCACCCCCCAACCAAACACCCGCCGAAACACCCAGTGGTGGGTGGGGCTGTCCATGTGAAAACAGCCAATGTGTGATATGGCCAATTCATATAATCCTGGACAGTTTTCCTTTTTGTTCTCCCAGAAAACAAGTGGGTCTTCTCCAGAACCTCTTGAATTCATGTAACAATCTGTACACTTCCTTTGCTTCATCAAGGGTGGTTGGTTGTTGAGCAGCATCTTTCTCAGATACATCCAGTGTTGCATTCCCATTTGCTTCGCTCAGAGCTGGCCATGTGTGTGTCACAAAGTTTTACGAGCGAATTTTCTTTAAATATGTTTTCTGCTTCTTCTGCAAGCAGTGCTTCCTGCGCCACTTCTGAAGGTGAAGTTGTTCTTTCTGTTGTGCATTCCTGCACACTGCTCATGGATACCAGCAGAGAAGAAATGTCATTTCGCATTTTTGAAGTACTCTGTGATTTGTCCTGACCATCCACCCTAGACACCAACCAGTGGGCCTTCTTAAAACGTGTGTCCAGCACCGTTGCTCTGCAGAAATGTACTTTGGAATGCATTTCAGATATGTAATGACTTCCAACAAGAAAGCCCAATACTTTCTGTGCCAGTTCAGCAGCATCCATGTCATTTTTTTGAGAGAATTTCTCAGCAATGTCTTCAGCTGTGCTTTCAAGGCACAGCTGAAGCTGTGCTTTCAAGGCACAGAGATGACAGGCAGGCTCTGGCTGAGTAAGGCAGTAGACCTACTTATAATTTTAGTGATGTGTTTAAATGGGAGAAGTAATTGCATCAAAATTTCAATTGTATCCCAGTCAGTCTTGGTCAAGGCAATGTCATTGAGGTTTATCTCTCCTACAGATTTGTGTGAAGTATTAAAAAATGATTGAACTACATCCTTCTGAACATGGAGTCATGAGAGCATCGCAAATGTAGAATTCCAGTGGGTAGGCATCTCAGTATGAAAGTACTGCAGCGGGAGGTTGAGTCTCATGTGGATTTTTTGGATGAGTCACCATGATGCAGAGGATTTCTGGAAGTGGGAACATAGCAATCTTGCTTTTTTGACAATGCATGCAACATTGCAGGGAGTCTTAGTTTTGAGGAACAGCTTCACCAACAGATTAAGACAAAGTGCCATGCAAGGAAATCTTTTTAAAAAACCACTACTCACAGCCTTTATCACATTATGCCCATTGTCTGATACCACAAATCCAACAGAGTTCATTCTTCAAAATCCATTAATTAATTGTTTAATCTGTTAAGTATGTTTCCAGCTGTGTGCTGACTTTTATTGAAATCAGACAATACCGATATGGCTTCCCGTCTTGACAATCTACTACTTTGGTCATGAATGACCCAATGGCCAGTAACAGGTAGATAGTCAATGTTCTGTCCACTGTCCCACATATCAGTGGTGTTATGAACAACCCTTGCTTCAGCAAGTTTCAATGATTTGACAACCTCTTGCTTAGTCAATTTGTAAAGCTGGGGCATACTTTTCTTTGCAAACTAAACCCTTGATGGGACTTTCCATCTCAGAGTCATCTTAGACATTACTCCGAGGAATCCCTTATTTTCCACAAATGAAATTAGAAGCATGTCCTCAGTAAGCATCTCAGTCACAACAGCTAAGTACTCCTGAGCTATAGGATGTGAAGAACTCCATTTACTCTTGCTTTCAAAGGCTTGCTTAAGTGTAGTTTGCATATGTGCAAGAGATGGGGTTCTTGTTAAGGTGAATATTCCTGTTTCTGTTAGTCTTTCTACAGTTGGTCATGGCACACAGTTTAACATTCCTGGGTGAACAGATTTTATGTGATTAATCATGCCAATAGTTCCCAGTAGAGGTGTGCACCAAGGATCCATGTCATTTTTTGTTTTTGCTTTTCACTTTTGTTATTTAAATCTGTCCTTTTTGTTTTCAAAAATATCAAAATTTTGTTTAGGTTTTTGATTTCGTTTTCTATTTCCATTAGTTTCAATAGAAGGCACATTTGTGGCTGTAACATTTTTATTTTTTGTTATATTTGGATGGCACTTGGGGGGCTTGAACTGAACATGGAAGGCATTAAATGTACCAAATTACAGAATGATTGGATAGAGGAATCAAATTTTATAAGCAGTTGAATTATGCTATTTTGCAAGAATCTCCATATACATTCCTGGGTGTACCTTCTTTGTCTCTAACCTAATGTGGGTAAAATTCTATGTTTAATATCTATGACAACTTTCATAAGGATTGGATAAAGGGTCCTGGTGCAATTAACCTATAAATATATGTCTGACTGTAACATCTTTGTAGCCCAACCAGTGTACATGACATTTGGCAGGGCTATATCTCACACTTTCAGGATCACATCTGCTAAATATCAGAAAGATGCAATAAAGAGTTCCAAAGGGTGCCTGCACAGCATACGCAGAGAATGAGCCTATGCCAGGGATTCTCTTACGTGTCACTGGACATTTTTACTCCCACCTTAAAGTGCTGGTCTTTCAATCTTCTGGGTTTCCACAACTAAGTTCCGGATGCATTCTTCACACACACACTGCCCTGAGGCAGCCTAATGTAGTCACAGATGTAGACATGCAGTGCTGCCATGGAAGTCAAGTGACCATAGCTGCCTGGAGCAAAGCAGTTTACCAGGAGAACTTTTTACACACAAAAGTTCTGGGAGATATTCTACGCAGAAGTTCAAAGATCCGGATGTTTAAGATCTGGGTGAGTGATTTAGACACACAGAAAGTTCAGGATGTAATTGCAAACATGCAGGAGAAATGTATGTGTAAAATCACCCATTGTGATATAAGATTGGTTTGTGAGTTGGCCAGCAGAAATGTCAACCAAATATCCTCATTCTGTGCTGTGACCATCCCAACTTTTCTCCCCCACTTGTTACTGGGAAGTCGGAAGCATCTGTTTAAGAAAGAAACTATAGAGATTCTCGTATGTCCTCTGTCACAGTGATGCAGGATGGGATTGTGATGATAATTGGCCAGCCTGGATGTGTAAACTATGTCTCCTGTTTTCTGGGAGGCTATCCAGTATCCCCAAAGTCCCAGTTATGTCCCTTCTATGCCCACCTCAGGGCCTCCCCCTATGCCCACCTCAAAGCCAACACCATTGGTCCCATAAAGCTGAAAGTATGCAGTAATTGGCCAGTGAATGTGTCTATCAGTCTCTTGGGTTGATCCCCATCCTCCGTCCTACAGCCTCCCTTCCCCTGCCATGCCAAGTGCCTGCCTTTGATTGGCACTGTATGTGCTGCTATTTATCTGAATAATGGTCTTCAAGGGGACAACTTCAATTGCTTATAAAATTGGGTCCCTTTATCAAATTGTCCTGTAATTTAGCAGCGATGACAGGGAAGGTGTGTGATAAAGTTCTGCCAAATTACTTTTGGCAGTATGGGAAATAAAAATGTTACAGACGGAAATGTATCTTCAAATTTATAGCTTATAACATCAGGACACCTTATCCAATCTTTCTGAAATTTAGCATAATTTTTACACTAGTGGAGGGACATAATTTTTCTAAGTTTCTTGCTGAAAGAAAGAACTGTCAGTATCAAAGGGGGGACAGGGAAGCCGGCACACCTGAGCAGGATGTCCCAACCTGACCCCGACCCCGGACCTGGAAGTTGACTGAAGGGGGGGGCTTTAAGAGGAGCTGCTGGCGGCTCCGCCACAGGCTGCAAACCACAGGCCATGAGCTGAAGGGCCACGGTCAAATGTTGGGGCCTTTTGGGGCCCTTCGGGGGCCGCAGGGGGCCCAGGGGAAAATAGTGGTTGTTTGAGTCCTTTTAGTTGTATTATTGGGGGGGCAAGTTTTATGGGAAGAGTTGCGAGGGTGGGGGTATGTTTGGGAAGGGGGAAGAAAGGAGGGGAGCGCTAATCCTTGGTGGCAGCGGGGAAATGTGCTGGAGGTGGATCCACCTGGTGGCAGCAGGTGGGGGGGATCTACCCCACTCCCAGTGGCAGGGGGAGGTGGGGAGGGGTGATGCCGGCTCCTGGTGGCAGCAGGAGGACCGGTTAGGGGAGGGGGGTAATATGGGGGTGGGAGTTATGGGGAGCGGGAGGAGGGAGGGGGAGGGATTATATTTATTTATTTATTTATTTATTTATTTCAATTTGTATCCTGCCCCTCCTGCGAACAGCTCAGGGTGGCTAACAATTTCATCATAAAAACAATTATAAAACAAAATATAAAACAACCCATAAAAACACTACATTAAACAGGCTGGGATAAAAACAACAAATAAATAAATAAATAAATAAATAAATAGGGTGGGGGAAGATAACCCCCCCTAACCCCCCACCCCCTTCCCCAAAGGCCTGGGCGAACAGCCAGGTCTCACAAATTCACCGAAATGTCAAAAGGCTTGGGGCCAGGCGAGCTTCCTCTGGGGTTGGGGACTCCAGAGGCAGGGTGAACAGCTGAGGGGTCAGGTTGGAGTGGACGGGAGGGGAGAAGCGGCCATAGGGGTGGTTTTGGGGTGTGGATGGTATGCTCCAAGGGGATGGGTGACTCGGACCCTTAGGGGACCTAGGTCTCTGATAGAGGTTGAGAGAGTCGCCCCCCCACTGAGGGTGAGGGAGGGTCAGGGACCAGGGTCTGCCCATAAAGGGCTGATGCTGTTGAACGCAAAGTCCATCAGGAATAAGGCCCCGGTTATCTAGGACCTGATTTTGGATGAGGCAGCGGACCTTGCGTGCATTACAGAGACCTGGTTGGACGAGGGAGCAGGGCCATATTTAGCGGACCTCGTTCTGGCCGGGTATGTGGTGCAGCACCAACCCTGCATGGGGAGCCGGGGGGGGGGAGGTGTTGCCATTGCTTTAAGGAGGACTGGCCAGTTAGGAGATATCCAGTCCCGGAGATTTCAGGTGTTGAGGCCCCCATGTGGTGTTTGATTTGGCTGGGGGCAAGCTTGGGGTGTTGCTGGTATACCGGGCCCCTTCCTGTCCAGCAGCATCCCTTGCTGCTCTAGCAGAGCTGGCCTCGGAGGTGGCGCTGGGCTCCTCCAGGACTTTGGTCCTGAGGGACTTCAACGCCCATGCCAATGCTGGCTTTGTAGGAGTGGAGCGTGGGTTCATGGCCATCATGGCAACCATGGACTTGGCCCAGGTGGTCAACTGCCTGACCCATGTGGGGGGGCATACCCTCGACCTGATCTTCTATTCTGGCCTTGAGGTGGGAGCTCCATTAGTGGGGGATGTGAGGGTCATGCCCTTGTCATGGACTGACCATTATCTCCTACAGGTCAGCCTCTCAGCGCACCCCCTCCAGAAGGGGAATGGACCAGTTAGGATAGTCCGCCCTCAGAGGCTGATGGAACCACAGCGGTTCCAGGAGGCTCTGAGGGAGATAACCCTGGACCCTGAGGGTCACTCAGTCGATGAGTTGGTACAGCATTGGAACATCGTGCTGGGGGAGGCCATCGACAGGGTGGCTCCAAGACATCTACTGCCTTCATCTCGTCACCACAGGGCCCCTTGGTTTACTGAGGGGCTGTGGTGTATGAAACAGGTAGGTAGGAGACTAGAGCGACGCTGGCATCGGACTCGCTCTGAATCTGACCGACTTCTCCATAGGGCCCATTTGTGGTCCTATGTTGAGGCTTTGAGGACAGCAAAGAAGGAGTTCTTTGCTGCCCTCATAGCATCTGCGAAGTCGCACCCAGAGGAGCTGTTCCAGGTGGTGCAGGGGCTGGTCAGTTTGGCCTCCCTCCACCTGGACGGGGACTTGTTCCAGGCCCACTATGAGGAGTTTGTCAGCATTTGTTACCCCCCATCACCTACTTCGCAGACAAGATCGCTCAGATCCAGAGTAACTTTGACACTGGATTGGAAGCAGTAAGTGAGAGTCATGAGGTTATGGAGGCCCCATCTGGTTGATCTTTCTGGAATGAGTTTCAGGAAGTGATGCCTGCCAATGCAGTGAATGTACTGGGGTCTGTTAGAGACACGAGTTGTGAATTAGATCCGTGCCCATCCTGGCTGGTGAAAGCCTCCAGGGAGACTTTGGGGACAGTGCTGGCGAGGGTAATGAACGCGTCCCTTTGGCAGGGGAGATTGTCACCCAGTCTCAAGGAGGCTGTGGTGTGCCCCCTGCTGAAGAAGCCATCTCTGGATGTGGATGCACTCGCCAGCTACCAACTCATCTCTATTCTCCCCTTTTTAGGGAAGGTTATTGAATGGGCAGTGGCACTGCAGCTCCAAGCGCATTTGGATAGCATCAGTTTCCTTGACCCTTTTCAATCTGCGTTCTGCCCCATCTATGGTACTGAGATGGCATTGGTGGCCTTGGTGGATGATCTCCTCCGGGAGATGGACACAGGATGTTTGACCTTTTTGATCCTGCTAAATCTCTCAGCCACTTTTGATACCGTGGAGCATGGGTTGCTGTTGAGATGGCTGTGAGACCGGGGGGGGGTCTGGGTGGGACTGTCCTTGGGTGGTTCCACTCATTCCTCTCAGGTAGAAGTCAGCAGTGTTGTGAACTGGAACTCTTCTCTATCTTTCCTAACTAGGAGCAGGACTTAAAACCCCAGTAGGCAGTTCCCAATCCTGGGATCTTCGCAGAAGCACTATGAAACAGACCACAAGCCCCTTAAATAGACATATGTTTATTACTATATCATATAGAAAGAACTGGGAAGAAAGCACCAATAACTTGCATATAGCAATAGCCTTCACCCATTCTAACAGCAAGCACACACACACAAATACATACATATGTGTTCTTATGCATCAGAGGTCTCAGGTCTGGTCTCAAGAGGGGAGGCAGGGTGGGGGCCTGATCGAGGTCTATCTAGGAACCTAGCTGCTGGAGTCTTGGCTTTTCACAGTCTTTGAGAGCATTGGAAAGGGTCAAGCACCGATCAACCGGCAGCCACCTAGGTCAGAGGGTACCGTGCAAGACATCTTTCCTGTCTAGGGCTGCCCTTTTAATCCAGTGACTGCCTTATGATTATCCAGAGTGTGGGTTTATCAGTGCTAAGCCTGGAAGGTTCTCCCATTGACTATTCAGATTTGGGCTACTTTTTGCTTAGTCACTGTTGTTATGGGCCGTCCTGACTAGTTGGATCCTGCCTACCCCTCCCTCCAGCTGGAAGGCCTGAACTTTGGTCATGGGTTGCCTATGCTCCTTTCTCTGAGGCGTCTTGATGTCTGACCAGACCATCTTGTCTTATTACATTGCTAAATCCTTATCTGTCCCTGTAACCTTCTCTCTTGTTTATTGTTTTCTTTGATGTGCAAAAACTCTGTTCTGGGAACGGTCAGTTCTTGCTAGTTTTGTTCCTGCTGGGCCTTTTCTTTATTGGTGACAAGAATGTATACCTGCTAATACCACAGCCTGTTTTATCTACATATTTCCTTCATTTTCTTCTCCTGCCAGCCTGTTTTCCTCATATTATGCATTCTCACTATTCCTAAACCAAAATTACTGTAAAGCATATAGCAAACATATAATATCTTTTCATTAGTTACAGATGTATATAATATTCTCTTGGTTCTATAATGCATAGTGCTCCAATCAGTCTATTAATTCACTACAGCGGGTGGTGCTGGGGGCTGAAACATCTAGTCCCTGGGCCTTGGCCTGCAGCATTCTGCAGGGTTCTATTCTGCTCCACTGTTATTTAATGTGTATATGTAGCCCCTGGGAGAGATCGTGAGAGGGTTTGGGGTGCGATGTCACCAATATGCTGATGATACTCAGCTGTACCTCTCATTTTCAACTGACCCAGGTCCTGCTGTCTCGTTACTTTCCCAATGTTTGGAGGCCATGGCGGATTAGATGCAGCAGAGCAGACTGAAGCTCAATCCCAATAAGATGGAGGTGATGGTGGTGGGAAGAGCGATGGAGGTGCTGGCCCCCCTAATGGGGGCGGGGGTTCACCCACCTGTTGCTCTTCAGGTTCAGAGTCTGGGGGTGGTTTTGGATTCAGGCCTCCATCTGGATCGGCAGGTGGAGGCAGTGGATAAAGCCGCCTTTTGCCAGATGTATCTGGTACAGAGGCTTTGACCTTACCTCTCCGGGCCCGATCTGGCCACTCTCATCCATGCCTTCATCACCTCGAGGCTAGACTACTACAACGTGCTCTACATGGGACTTCCCTTGTTTCTGGTTCAGAGGCTGCAGCTAGTGCAGAATGCGGCGGCCCGTCTCCTTATGGGGACGGGGTGGCGTGAGCACATAACACCGGTGCTCCGCACTCTGCACTGACTGCGTATAGCATACCGAGCCAGATTCAAGGTGTTAGTATTGATCTATAAACCCTGCATGGTCTGGTCCCCTCATATCTCAGGGACCGCCTCTCCCTCCATGCCTCAGAGTGATCCCTTCAGTCCACCGGGGGCGCCTTTCTGGAGGTCCCCCATGTAAGACGGGGGGCCACAATGGAGAGGGCGTTCTCAGTGGCCGGGCCGCATTTATGGAATTCCCTCCCGAAGGAGGCTTACCTAGCCCCAGACCTGTTGGCCTTCCGACGTGTTTGTAAGACTTGGCTGTTCGCCCACGCCTTCAGAGGGGAGGGGAGGGTGGGGGAGGGGGATGGTTTTAGTGATGTTTTTAAACTATTGTGGGTTAGGTTTATTGTTCTTGATTTTATTGTTATTATTGGGTTTTATAATATTGTAAACCACCCCGAGATGCCATAGGCATGAGGGGGCGGCTAACAAATGTAATGAAATTAAAAATATATATATAAACATACACACACAGAGAGAAAGATCGGGAGACACATGCAGGCAGAAGGAGAAACACAAGAGCAGGGGAACATGCACAAACACACACAGAGAAGGGGGGGAGAGACAGAGAGAGAAGGGGAACACATACGGTGGCACACTTACCCCCCTGCCCACTCGTCTGTTTCCATCGCTGCTACTATTTAAAGTCCTGGGCTTCTGCATGCATGTGCATGCTGAGGGCCACCATGTTTCCTAGTGTGGCATGCTGGGAAATGTAGTCCGCCCAAGCCTCACTAGGAAACATAAGTGCAGCTTTGCGTTCTCTCACAGACTACAATACGAAAATAAACATGTTAATATTTTTTTAAGTAATGGGTGAATTTTAAAAAAAAAACAAAGACAAGTTACTCCTAGCTAGGGTTGTAGTGGAATGTCGCAGTGGTAGCTATTTCCGCCGGAAACAGCGTTTCCGCAATTAGTGGTATGGTGTGGCAGAGGCTTTCATTCCACTAGTTTAATTCCGCTACTTCCACAGTTCCGCTAATTTCATTCAGCTACTTCCACAGGCTTCGCAAATAGCGGAAACTTGACATTTTCGCTACTTCCGCCATTCCATCAGCCCCACAAAGTAGCAGAACAGCAGTTTTCCGACAGTTTCCACAATTTTTCTGCAATTCCACAATTTTCAGAATGCCAGCGGAATTAGCAGAATGTCCACAGAAAAGCCGCAGTGTGGCACAGGCAATGCTGAAATGGCAGAATGGAATCGTGGCACGGTAACAGCTTCTGCCACATCAGCCCTACTCCTAGCCCACAGGATTGAATCTTCTAAAATGATTTCAAGTCCTTACTCATAACTAAAAAACTGCCAGGCTTGTCAATTCGAGACAGTTGCAAAAAGCAAAAAAAAACAAAAAACCTGCTTCTCAGCATCCAACCTTTCAGCTGTTGTATCTCAGTCATTTTAAGTCTGATTTCTCTGAAATTTGAACATATTAAACCTCTCACCCAAGCAACTCGCCATGCATATTTTCACAATGATAGTGTAAATTATCTCTGTTTTATAAGGAACAATAACTTCTTGGTTTATAATGGAGCGCCAGGCACTCCCGTGCCTGGATAACTTTAGTTTTATTCAGCTCTTTTATACCCCGCATCCTCCTGGGGGTTCCCATTTCTTTCTTTTAAATATATTGTACAGGTTCCATATCAGGATAAGGATTGGAGATTAAGTTGTTCTAATCATATCTTTTATTGGACCAACTGCTGTTGGTGAGAATATGCAAGCTTTCGGAACCACACAGTGCCTTTCCTCAGGCATATAGGAAGATTCCTGTGTGGCCCAGAAGCTTGCATGTTCTCACTAATAGAAGCTGGTCCAATCAAAGAGATAATTTGAACTGATTTTCTCCATCTTTACATTGGGGACCAACACAGCAACCACAGCCTCTTTCTAGAGGATAAGGATTGAGAGATCAGAAATTCAAATTGGTGGGGTTTGGGGGTGAAGTAAATATCCACAGTACAATTGGTAGTTTTGTCCATGACCCTCTTTTATATGTAAGTTTATCAATTTTTATAAGGGTCAATTAGTTTCACCAACATAAACTTTGGTAAAAAAAAATGCTAGGGCATTTGTATCACTCCTTAATGGAGTTAACGTTCCTTCCCCACACATATATGTGGTCCTAAATTATTCCAGTGATATACATGGTGTATGTTCATGGGAATCCCACAATGAAATCAGTTCGCTCAATCAGAGAAGGGTTGCCAGTGATTTCTCTTTCCCTCTGAAAGAAGTTGCCCTTCCTATGGACACTTCTGAAGAGCACCTAAGAGAAAGTTCTTTTAATCCCTGGCCTTTGGAGGAATACTTGAAGTTCAGATTTTTTTTCACCTTTGTAATGTACTAAGTGGAAGATATTTTGAACAGAAGTTCTAAAAGCCTGAAGGTCATAAAGTGATCCCTTTACTTCAATTCTTCCTTTTTTGTGCACCATCCGTCTTATCCATGCCGTATAATGTTGGATCCTCTACAACCTGATTCTCCACTACTTTGAACCATGCCCACTCACTTATACCAGTACAGAGTGGGTGTGAGCCATTATAAACAGGGCCCACCAATGGGGGAAATGCAGTAAAGATGGGTTCCTGGTTATAAGTGAGTGCAGAATTCTAATACAATTGCAGCTTATGTCTTCCAGGTTAAGACATGAATTATTTACCAAAGTAGTTGGTGCTGCTTCTTTTCTTCTAGTCATAATTGCCTCATGTTGCCTTGCACTTCCTCAACCTGCTTAAACACCCCACCATTCTCTTCTTTTTTACTTAGACTGCAAACTCTTTGGAAAAGGGACCATCATTTTCATTATATGTGTGCATGGTGCCTGATAAGGTGTTAACAAATGAGACATTGGGTAATTTCAGATATGACAGCCCGGAGGCCTGCCACGCTGAACCACGGACTGAGATCCATTTCGAATCCCGGTCAGGAATCAGTCCGGCCGTCCATCAGATGTGCCGGCCTGATTCCTACCGAGGATCGGGGAGGGGGCAGGGCTGCATGGCACGACATGTGGCCGCACAGCCCTACCCCCCTGCACTCCCCAGCCGCCCACCCTCTGGAGACGGGTGGGCACAGCGGCCAATCCGGCCACTGTGCCCGATTCCATCCCGTTGCCAGGACCACAATTCGGGATGGGCCAAATGTAACAGATGTTACATTTGGCCTATCCCAGATCATGGCCAATCTAACCACAATTCTGGACTTCCGGGTGGCTGGAGGTCCAGAATCATTGTTAACAGGGGTGGCTGGTGGGTAGGGCTGTAGTGGAATGTGGCAGCGGTAGCTATTTCCACCGGAAACAGCATTTCCGCAATTAGCAGTATAGCATGGCAGAGGCTTTCATTCCGCTAGGTTCATTCCACTACTTCCGCAGTTCCACTAATTTCATTCCGCTACTTCCACAGCCTTCGCAAAATAGCGGGAACATGACATTTCCGCTACTTCCGCCATTCCGCCAGTGCCACAAAATAGCGGAACAGCAGTTTTCCGACAGTTTCCGAAAATTCCGCAATTTTTCCGATAGTTTCCGAATTTGCAGAATGCCGGTGAAATTAGCGGAATGTCAGCAGAAAAGCCACAGTGTGGCGCAGGCAATTCCAAAATGGTGGAATGGAATCACGGCACGGTAACAGCTGCTGCCACATCAGCCCTATTGGTGGGTTTTGAGGTTGGAAGGGCAGTAAGGTCGGCCGGCCCACGGGTCGGTGAGCCTATGGGAGGAGCCAGGGCAACAGTAGGTGGAGCCAGGGCAACGGTAGACAGCATAACCCAACAGCAAGGAGTTCCCAGGGTTAACATTGGATGGACATTACATTACTTAATCCAGCAATTTCAGTTAGGCAGGTTATAGTCACCACCTCTGCCCGGTTTAAAAAGCAGGCAGACAACCTTAAACCTCACTTACAAGCAGTTTTAGCAAAAAATCCACAGGACACAAAGCTTTTCCCAGGGCCCTATCATCATGCACAGATATAGAAAAACCAGAAAAACCACACGTAAACCAAACCATTCTCACAAGCCCACAAAGGCATCCCCAGCAGTCAAACGCCTGTGCAAGCACACAAGCCTTTTTTAAAAAAAGACCAGTTTCAGGGCTGCATAGCCACCAAATCAGACACATCCAGACCAGCATCCCTAGTAGCTTCGCCAACAAACTGCCTGTTCAAGCACACAGGCCCTTTTCTAAAAAAACAGTTTGGCCCCTTTCGTGACTGCATTCCCACCAACGCAGGCCCCGAGTTGTCCAAATCAGCTTCCCCAGAAGCCACACCTTATCCCCAGCAGCCAAATGCCTGTCCACATAAACTACTTTCCAGCAGCAGGGAGCAGCAGTGAAATAGCGAAGGGACCATTTAAAAAAAAGAGTAGCCACGACCAGTGGAACCACAAATTTACAAAATGGCCTCTCTACTCATGATGGGAGGGGAGAAGGAAAGCAGCAATGCATTCATTGATGCATTGCTGCTGCTTTCCTTCTCCCCTCCCAAGCATGAGTAGAGAGGCTATTTTGTCATCATGAAAACACAGAGCAAGCACCCCTCCCCCCATTCCATCCCCAGTCTGTCCCCATGCACACGCTCCCCCCATTCCCCAGCCTGTCCCCATGCACCCCTCCCCCATTCCATCCTGTCTCCCCTCATGCACACGCTCCCCCATTCCATCCTGTCTGTCCCCATGCACCCCCTCCCCCATTTCATCCCCAGTCTGTTCCCACCCACAATCCATTCCCAGTCTGTTCCCCCTGCCCCCCCCCCAATTTACTCACCAGAGGCAGCACAGCAGGATCCTGGGATGGTGCACTGACTTCTCTTCTTGAGCCTGGAGCTGCTGCGCAGGTTGCTAGGCTCCCTCTCCCTCCCAGAGTCGAGTCAAAGTTCGACTTGACTCAGAGGGAGGAGTTGGAGGGAGGGAGGGGGAGACCCTAAGAGCAGCCTGTGTGGCAGATCCCAGCCCCCCCCCCCACAGCTGAGTAGTCTGGCCTGGTTGCCTGTGTGCAGCGCCCAGGTAGGACTTTTAACCCTGGGCTATCCCTGCAATGAAAAAGTGCCACCTGAAGCACTATTTCATTGCAGGGTTCCCTTTATGTGGGATGGATGGCACTTCTACCCGCCTATTCCACATAAAGGGAGAATGCCTCCCTTTTGTCCTCCCAAGGCTTCCTTAGGAAGCCTTCGGGGGGGGGGCGTGAATCACCGGTTGTGTGCATATATACGCACACAACAGGTGAGAATGTTGGAGCCATCTTGAAGAATCTTGTTTGGAGGCACTGACCTTGAAGGTTGCTACCTCTAAACAAGGTTCTTTGAGCTGACTCCACACAGTCACCACGGTGCTTTTTTTTTTTTAAGTGTCGGGGCTCGGGGGAGCAAGTCCAATTCCTGGGGGGCCAGGAGGAGCATCGCACCATACGTCCTAGGGGGCGCACCGCCACTGGTGGTTAATATGATTCCCACCAGGGATTCACCATGGTGAACATCTGGTAGGAATCATTTAGACGTTACGGGACAAACGGCCACCATAGGGGATTCACTGTGGTTGACCGTGGTCTCATAACGTCTGAAATTACCCATTAGCCCACATCGCTGACATTAGCCCACATTAGACAACACCGTTTATTAGATGTTTGCCCAATTGCCCTTACTGGATACAGGACTGACATCTGGCCCCCGCTCACAGCAGGGTCTCAGAGAATGTGGAGCCTACCGTATGGGCGAATGTTGTCTAACGTGTAGCATTCACCCTTATGGTATATCTTAATTTCAGCAAAGCATTTGACAAAGTCCCCCATGATATCCTTCTTGAAAAACTGGTTAAATGTGGGCTAGATGATACTACTGCTAGGTGGATTTACAGCTGGTTGAAGAACTGTACCCAAAGAGTGCTCATGAATGGCTCCCCATCAATCTGGAGGGAAGTATTGAGTGGGGTGCCTTGGAGCTCTCTCCTGGGCCCTGTACTGTTCAACATCTTTATTAATGACTTGGATGAAGGAATGAGGGGATGCTTGTCAGATCTGCAGATGATACAAAACTGGGAGGGATAGCTAACATCTTAGAAGAAAGAAACAATATTCAAATTGATCATCACAGGATGGAAAACTGGGCCAAAATGACCAAAATTAGGGTTGTGCACAGTAACTCTTTTGTTTTGTTATTAATTTTGTTTTCATTATTAAAATGATACTTGGTTTTTTAATATTTCATTATACTTTGTTTGGTTTTCATTTTTACTTTTGTTTTCAATTTCCATTGGTTTGAATGGAAAACCCATTTTTGGCTATACCTTTTTTATTTCTTATCCAATTTGGATGATAATTGTCTGGTTTGTACCTCAAGAGGAGGGCATTATGTATGTCAAATTTTTGTAAAGATTAGATAAAGGGATCTGACTTTATAAGTAGTTGAGGTTTCCTATTTTACAAACTTCAGTGTACACTTTTCTGGATATAACAACTTTGCTTTCAACATGATTTAGATGAAACTTAACAATATTATATCCCTACCCAATGGTACTATCTATACCAACTTTCATAATTATTGCATAAAGTTTCCCAATTTTATCTGCAATTTACTTGTAAATGCATTTCTGTCTTTAAAGTCTTTGTATTCCAGTTTGTTTACATGAAATTTAGCAGAAATGTATAAAGGATCTTCAGGATCATATCTGACAATGATAAGAAAGATATGATAAAGGGAACCAAAGTTCCCTTCATATGATCTGGAGAGTATGAGCCTATGCCAGGGATTCTCTTATGTTCATCACTGTGGTACAAAATGTGCTTGTGGTGCCAATTGGCCAGCAGAAATGTCACCCGTATATCATTCTCTCCTGTGAAAACGCCAACCCCTCTCTCTCACTTGTTACTGGGAAGTTAGAAGCATCTGCTTAGGAAAGAGCCAATTAGGGATTCTCTTTAGTCCTCTGTCACAGTGCTGTAGGATGTGATTGTGATGACAATTGGCCAGTCTTCATGTGTTAACCATGTCTCCTGATTTCTGGGATGCTTCCCCCTGCCCTCTGCCTTGCTGCCTGAAGTTCCAGTTATATCCCTTCCATGCCTGCTTCAGAGCCACCCAGATTGGTCCTTAAAAGCTGAAAGCATGCAGTAAGAGAGGCAATCACATCTCTGTCCCAGCCAGGGTGTCTTTGAAATGTCAAGCCAATTGGGTAGAGGATATATATCTCATCTCTGCTGTTTGGCACAGGCTACAGACTGGGTGGGCACCCCGGGTGCGTGGGAGTGCCCATCAACTTGCAGAGAACACCCCAGGAGGGGGCAGGAGGATGTTGGGCAGCACGACAGGTACATGAGGATTGGATTTATGTAGCTATCTGAACTTTTGATGTGAGCTCTCTCTCACACACACACATGCACACAAAGCCTGCCAAAAAAGTATAAGAAAATGCTCTGACTTTTGGAGTATTTTGCTTGTGCATTTGTGGGTTAAATATTCCCCATAAAGAATATGCTGAAATGTGTCTCTGTCTCTCTCTGTGTGTGCAGCACATAGACTGTAGGGATGTGCAAACATGGTTTGGGGGTTCGGCGTTCGGACCGAAGTTCAGCCCATTCACAAACACCCTGAACCCAAACTGCCCCCTGCCCGAACCAGACAAAGTTCAGGTTCCAAACCCATTTGGGCGGGGGGCAGGGGACAGGGGTGAACCCTGTTTTCCCTCCCCTTCCCTTCTCCAAGCTGCGCGGGTGGAATGGGCGCTAGGGCTCACCTCCCCCCCACCCAGCCTCGTAAAAAAAAAATGTTTAAACCCCCACTCCATGAATTGCCCTACCTGGTGGTGCCAGGGCTCCAGCCTTGGGTCCAGCGGCAGCAGCAGGTCCAGTGGTGCTCTGGACTCTGGAGTGCCTCCGGGCCCACCACCGCTACCACTGCCACCACCGGACCCAGGGCCGGAGCTTGACCTACCTGGTGGTGCTGGGGCTCCGGCCCCAGGTCTGGTGGTGGCAGTGGGTCCAGAGGTGCTCCGGAGGACTTCAGGCCTCTACTAGGCCTTCCGGGACACATGACGGGTCACATGACCCGGAAGGCCTAGTAGAAGCCTGAAGCGCTCCGGAGTGCCGCCGGACATGCTGATGCTGCCGGACCCAGGTCAGAGCCCTGGCACCACCAAGTAGAGCAATCCCTGGGGTGGGGGTTTATAAAAAAAACAATTACAAGGCTGGGCAGGGTGGGGAGGAGGTGATCCCCAGTGCCCCTTCCACCCACGCAGCCTGGGGGGAGGAAAAACCGGGTTTCCCCCTGTCCCCCACCCCTGCCTGAACAGGTTGGCCCCCCCAAACAGGTTCGGGCCAAGCAGCCCAAACCTGAACAGTTTCAGGGGGGCTGAACACTGAACGGGCCGAACACCGAACCTCCCGGTATTCGCACATCCCTAATAGACTGTGTGGATACTGTCACTGAAAGTTAAATTATTTGGCACATTTTTGTTCCAGGGCAGGAAAACAGCTTGGGATACAAAACTACCCCATGAGGTGTTAAGTGTTACTTTTTTCATGGGAGCAGGCAAAGGATAAACCTACTCTCTTTATGGTTTTCATTGCATGGGGACATGGGGGGAGCAGGGGCTGTGGGTGAGGATTGAAAGCAGAGCTTAGGGGAGTCTAGAACTGGAAGAGCAGGGGCTGCTGGTGGGGACGGAGGGGCAGCAGCAGAGGTGGGTGGAGCCCCGGGCTGGGAAAGCAGAGGCTGCGGGTTGGGATTGAGGGGCAGTGGTAGAGATTGGGGTAGCTCCAGGCTGGGGGAGCGTGGGCTGAATTGGGGATTGATCCACAGCCCCTGATCTCCCAGCCCTGGGCTCCACCCATCTCTGCCGCTGCCCCCTCACACCTCCATTCTCCAGCTTCAGTGTTGCCCTCAACCTGCAGAGGAAGAGGACTGGGACTGAAAGACCAATGCAAAGTGTGGGTTCATGGAGCCTAAGTTGGAATCAAGCACAATATGGGAGACGGTACAATGTCTTTACTGCTTACATGGCGTGCAAGTTATAAGGCAGGAGCCTTAACTTGCAATTTCCATGCTTTTAATGCATGATTGAATTTGCAAAAGCCTTAACTATTACTGTAAACTGGAGGGTTTTTTATAATGGAATTAATATTTTATACATAGACCTCAGTTTTTACACCACTTCAGAAATATGTAAGTATCAAAGAGCCTGCCATTTATACTTATCGTCAGGAAGCACACCAAACGTGTAGCCGGCCCTACCCCTGCGCTGCACTTGACTGACTTGATCTTGGGCTGGCATACCAACCCAGGAACAAACATGATAGCTCACTGTGGCCCACTTAGCCCAGACTGTGTCCTCAGAGGTTTTCCAAGGTCAGAGCCTGGACTACCTGCCAACACACCTCAGGTGTGCCAGACCAACATTTGGTGGTGCCTGCACAGACTGCACAAGGTTCAGTCCCAAGCGAGCCACAATAGGCTGCTGTCACCTGTTTTTCCCCAGAGTCTTCCTAGGTACTGATACAAAGAACTATGGGGGGGGGAAGGGGGGAATCCATAGTTATTTAATCTATTTCTCTTTACATGGCTTCTTGTCTATGATAGTGCAATTTCATTCTCATATGTTGGTCATACACCTATGATTAGCCCTTATGTGCTTCTATCACCTCAAATTGGTCTAACCATATTTCAGTGGAGTCAGCAACTGCATTACCAGAAATCTACACAATTTCCTTGACAAAATCCTTTCCTTTCTATTCTGACCTCTGTGAATAGGTTTTAGCCTACCAGGGCATTCGTCTGCTCCAGCAAAGTCAATCAAATCTTTGCCACTGATTTCAGCTGGAGCAAGATCGAGCCCTGATCCTCAACCTCTCTTCATCCCAAAGCATTTCTCTTTAATGCCTGTTCTTATCTTGCATACACTGTAGGTTATGTATGTCTCAAACGCAATCATGTTGCAACGGACTTTCCACAAGCTTGAGTCATTTGGGCCAGACACTCAAATGGCTTACACCAGGGTGACTTCACTAAATCAAAAAAATTAATGTTTAGCTTATTCAATCCCAAAGAAGCCATTGCTGCCCTTGCTGTTAACTCAGAACTTGATGGATCAAAACTGGGATTACAGTGAGCAGAACTGTGGTAGAAGTTTCATGCCAAGCTAAATGGACACTGGATTTACTGAAAGTATACAATTAACTTCTGAGTAATCTGTAAACTGAACAGTGAAAAAGTTTAGCAGCTCCAAAGACTCCTGGTATCAGATATTAGAAGTCAGCACCCAAAGCTGGTAACTAGACAATCCTTCCTTGGTTTGTCCAATGACGGATACTGCTGCCTTGGAGAATTTGACTGCCAGTTTGTAAGACCTAACCTCAGTAGTGGACACTTCTGAGATTATGGGGAAAAATAGACATAACAAGGACCTGCTATGGCCCACCTGGGCCAAAGTCTCCCCAGCACATCTGTTTGTGGGGCAACAGATGTGGGCCTGCTGCTGCCCCACAGCCCAGGAAGACGGCTTGCCCAGATGTGGTCCCCCGGATTTTTCCAGGACCACAGCCCAGGCTATAGTGGGCCCATGCTTTTATTAGTGGTCCCATCCCCCGCTGGGGATTGCAGGCCACCATGATGGGCAGCCATGGCTGCCCATGATTGGTCACTATGGCTGCCTGTCTTGAGGGTGAGGGTGGGAAGGGAACTGTGGGCAAGCCAGGGACTGGGCTGCCAAGCTGTGTGTCTGGTTGTTCCCCTGCCAGGGGGGCAGGGAAAGACTCGCCAGAGGACCCAGTCAGGCGCATGTTGGTTCAGTGCCCTGATCTGACCCAGCCAGGGGTGGCTCCCCTCTCTCTGGGCTATGTAGCTGACCTGCCAGGTGTGCGTCTATTTTTACTCTATGTTATGAGAGCAACACTGTCAGAAATGTCTACATCAGAATAGCTGTATCCTTTCACATCCTCTGATATATTGGGTATTTTCAGACGTTACAAAATCACTGCTAACCACACTGAACCACAGTCGACCCAGTGTGGTGGCAGAAATCACGGGAACGTCTGTTTGCTCCTGGCCAGATGTTCACCACAGTGAACACCCAACCAGGATCAAATTGGCCACAATTCTGGAGGTGAGGCCGACCTCACCTCCAGAACCATGGTTAGTTTGGCCACAATCTGGGATGGGGCTGAGAATGGCCGTGGGTAACGACTGTTACCCAGCCCCGCCCCGGAATCAATTACAATTACAATTACAATTCTTTATTCCAGCTTAACCAAAGGTTATCGCCTTAGCTATTAAAACTAAATATTAATATTAATTACATTTCCATGCAAAACCTTATCTATAACTAAAATTTCCTATCTACCAAACCTTTCTAATTACTGGTAAGTATAAAGTAATCAAACCATATTTAACCTAATTACAAGTTAATATAAATAATCAAAGCATAATATCAACATCATAAAATCATAAATTCATTTAAAAATTAATAATAATACAAAACAAAACTTACTGAGAGCCCCACACCAAATTTATCGGGGGGAGCTGATAGGTAATTGATTTAAATTTGAGTTTAGGTACCATGATCCCCCTCTATTACCTCAAAGTTTAAAATTATTTTACGGATTACAAGGGCGTCTTCCAGAAATTTTGCCACTGCCCAATTCAAATGGGAATCCTTATCCTCTAGAAAAACGCGTTGCAAAGTAGAACCATCTCTCCCTGGATATTGTTCCAAAAACGGGGCTAAATATTTAGATTGCAGGGTATCATACAGGTGGCATTCAAAAAGCAGAAGGACAACAGTTTCGACTACTTGAGAGTCAAAAGGACATAGAGCCGTCCCGGAATCAGATCCCAACCATGGGACAGAATCAGGGGCGGTGGCCTGATTGGCTGCTGCGTCTGCCCGTCTCCCCGAGTGTGGGTGGCCATAGGAATGCGGGGGAGCGGGGTTGAGTGGCCGCACATCACATCACACAGCCCCACCCCCTCCCCGATTCCCCGCAGTGATCAGGCCGGCATGTCTAAAGGACGGCTGGCCTGATCATGGACCAGGATCTGGAAGGGATCCCAGTCCAGGTTTCAGCGTGTAGGGCCAGGAGGCCCAGCACGTCTGAAATTACCCATTGGTGCTTTCTTGTGTGCTCAGTAGCTGACTGTGTATTTCCATGCACAGTTTTCCATGCTTCTACATTTTAAAAAAAAACAACCACTTATTTTCAAAATCCCTTTCTCCCTCACTCAACATTAATAAATATTTTTCATCATTATCTCTGAATGATGCTACCATGGATTTGTGGCCTCCCTGAACTTGCAATTCCCCCCTTCTTTTTTCAAATGGTTATTATAAAGTACATTTTTAAGCTGAACAGAAATGCTTTTATCCTACCAAGTAAAAGTTCTTGCTTCTAAGTAAAAAGACTTGCTTCTGCTAGAGGACAGACCAAATTTTCTGAACCTTTACTCAGAAAGGGGGTTTTCAGATGCGACAGCAGCATGGTTTAATTGGGTTTTGTGCGGGTTAAATAGGGTGCCACTGTTATGCCTGAAGGTGCTCGCCAGATGTTTGTCTGATCTGGCTCCCAATGGTGGTGGGGCTAGCCTGGGCTCTGACTTGGGGAAATGGGGTTTTTTTAGTCTGAAAGCCCATTTTATTTACTGCTGTCTGGGGTGGTGGTGGTGGCTGGGTTCCATGGTGGTTGTCATTGGCCACCATGCCACCCGTCAGCTGTAGGGGCGGGGCAGTCTGCATGGAGGCAGTTTCATGTGGATGCAAAACCGTGCATCCTCATCCTCCCCAGCCCAGCTGAAGAAACATTTGTTCGATAGCCAGGACAAGCCCTCACCAGAGTGACTGCTCCCGCCGCAGCCCAGAGCAATCTGTGGCCATGGCAGGACCTGTCACATCTAAAAACACACAAAGGACTCTTCTCTTAGCTCATTTCAAATATTGACCCACCCCTCATCATTCCTGCAAATACTGCAATGCAAAGACCCAGCATCTAGCCATTCACTGGGAATGTAAGTCAGGCTGGAAAAAAGGAATCCTTGTTCTAGTCTAGCCCAACTGCCACTAATAAATCTTTTTATTGTAAGCCACATGGTCATCACAACAACAGCAAATTCAAGTTTACGAGCAAGAGTAAAATACAATAAAATAGAAAAATTATAATATAATATAACAAAGTATCCAATAATATATTTCATCTAAAGAGAACAACCCAAACCAAGGGTTGTAGATGCACCAGGAAATAAGCCCATGGCACAAAGCTAATTTTATTTTCACAACTATCGTCATAGATCAGCTCCACAAATCAAAAAAATTCACTATACGGAGCCCCCCTTCATAGACAAAATGGAGATATCGTGGCTGGTAACTAACAGGGACTTCTGCTCATATTTCCTTCGGATGTTGGCAATTCTGGAAGCGTAGATTGCAACTGCCACTATTTAAGTAGTAGTTGAGGCCCACGTGCACCATCTTGGGTGTAATTTTTTAAAAGCTCTTTGTTTCACCTTAACCCTTCCTCCACCATAGTTATCTAAAGAGAGAATGCATTTGCCGTGTTGGTCCCAAATGTAAGATATGGAGATGAAGTAGCTCAGATGATCTTTTACTGGACTAATTTCTGTCAATGTGAGTATACAAGCTTTCGGGCACCAAGTCTGTCACCAATATAAGATTGGGTCCAACAAAAGATATCACCTGAACTATTTTGTCGATATTTACACCATAACAAACAAGACTCAAATGGCAACGGAGCTCTTTTAAAAACACCCCTCTCTGCCCTTCTGTACATCTGTGGATTCACATGGTGTTAGAGCCACAACTCTGTGTTCCTCACTCCTTTGGGACGTGCCTTCCTGTTCAGTTTTGAGCACGCCGGCAGTACTCCACAGGGAACTGATCATTAATAATGAAACCGTGGCATAACCTTGTATGAAAAAAATAAAATAAATCCTGAGCGTTATTAATCCCTTTTGCAATTTGCCCTGGTTTTGCCTTTTCACTTGTAAATGCTGTTCTTTGAGTTTCTCAGATGAACAATGACATCTTCCAGGGTCCCTCTGCCTAAAAGCATTGCCAGCTGCGAGATATTTGTCTTAATCTGAAGCAAAACTAGACAGGAGTATTCCCCAGAGAAAAGTATGCTTTTGGCAAGGGAGATGGGGGAGGGTTGGGAGGGGAAGGGTTTTTTTAAGCTCCGCCTTGGGGTATTTTGTATTGCTCTTTTATATTGTTATTTATATTATGTTTTATTGATTGATTGTGTTATTTATGTTTATATATATGGTTTTAATATGTTGTGAACCTCCCCGAGCTGCCATAGCAGGAGGGGGCAGCCACGAAATAAAAGAAAATAAATAAATCTTTCCTGCTTCCTTTCCTTGTGCCCTTGTCTCCCACTCGCATACACGCTGCAGGCTTGATTGGTGTCTAATAGACTGCTTTAAAACATGAAGGATGCAGAGAAAGTGAATGGATTTGTACCAGGGTAAAAAAGGGTGCACGTGAAAGCAAAACCAGGCCCTTAATTTCAAGTGATAGCACAGACAGGGTTCTGAATCTGCCGTCTAGACAGAACTTTGCCTCTTGCTATTCCCTTTTAATCCTCCAGCCATACACACTGATAATTGGGTTACTCAGTTACCAAATACCACACTATGCTGACGAATCTGATTTCAGCGTACACTTTTCAGCACAGAACTGAAATGCCTCCGAGTGTTATCTTGCATTATCCCACCTTGCTATTAACAACAGGCTATGGAATGAAATCAGAAACTCAGGCAAGAAATTGTTGGTAGAAGTGTGCTGTGGGTCAGCCAGAGATAGAGAAAAGCTCTGTCTCAGGCAGAATGCAAAAAGAGCACCAGCTCGCCTCAAAACAGGACTACATTGAATCGTGTACACAGAGCATAAGGTGTTTCCAGCCAGACAGCACCCGCTTCCCGCTCCTTTCCACCCCCAGGTGGCCTGCCCATCTAAAGTCATGATGTTGAAGCAGAGCAGGCACATGGGGCAACCCTGCCAGCAGTGCTCTGGAACATCCCAGAGCACCGCCGGTGGAGCAGGCTGGCCAAACCTGCGACACCGTCCTGGAGCAGAGCAGCAGTCGTTCTGATACATGGACCCATGCTGCTGCTCTGTTTCCAGCCGGCCGTTACCTCAGTATTGCAGATGCTCTAGCCTGCAACTCTATGGTGTGTGTGTGTGTGTGTGTGTGTGCGTGTGCGTGTGTGTGTGTGTAGGTGCTGCACGGGCAGACCATGGACCGGGAAACCCGCCAGGCCCATTTAAACCCCGCCCAGGTGGGGCTGGATGCAGGAGGTGCACTCCCAGAGCAGCTCTGGGGGGTGGCCAGCCCTGCATCCCTCTGAAAACAGCCATAGACACCGCACACTCAGAGATTCATGCTAAGTTTGTACAGACACCATCCAAGGCACAAAGTCCAGTGGTGGCACTAGCAGAACTGAAAGGAGTACCCTCCAAAATGGGCATACCCATCGAATACGCACTACCCATCTTGCCATTTTCATGTTAAATAATATGCTCAACTCACATAGGATCTGACGAGTACCCATTTTGGATTTAAAAAGGGGGGGCACCGTTTGTGTATGTGAATGCTCACTAATTTTAAAAGCCAGCTGCTAGAAAGGGGCTTGGACAAGCAGAGGGCAGTATAGAACCTAGGATCCTTGGCAAAGCTGTCATAAAGCTACACCAGAAGGGCCCTTTCAAGGTACTAACTGTGAACTCTCCGTCCAAAACTCTTCTGCCAGGGTCATCCACCTCGTCCGTCGCTTTGACCATGTGCAGCCCCTCCTCTCTTCGCTTCACTGGCTTCCCCTTCCTGAACGAATCCTGCACAAGCTCCTAGTCTTCACCTATAAAGTTCTTCACAACCTCGCTCCCCCCTACCTCTCTGCACTTATCGCCCTCCATACTCCAGCCCGTGCGCTCCTCCTCTGTCCCTTCTCTCACCCTTCCACGCCTTCCCTGCTCCCCTAAGCGCCTTCGTCCCTTCTCACTTGCTGCCCCCCATGCCTGGAACTCCCTCCCTGTCCACATTCACCTTGCCCCCTCCCTTCATACCTTCAAATCTCTCCTTAAAACTCACCTCTTTCGCTCTGCTCTGTCTGACTCTTTATCCTGCATGCTGAGCCACTATTTCCTATACCTACGGTCTATTTACCCCTATCCTTGCCACATGGACCTGCCTGCTGTCATTCTCATCATAACCAAGCCAAGTACGTGCACCTGAGACCTCGCCACTTCATGAATGTTAGACCCCTTGTCTCTTTCTCTGTTCCCTTTCCTATGTTTCTCCCCCAGCTCCTGTCTCTCAGATTGTAAGCCCTAGGGGCAGGGACTGTGTCTATTTTATTACTTTGTAAAGTGCCAGGTACACTGCTGGCACTATATAAATGTTTGTTGTTAATAATAATAATAATAATAATAATAATAATAATAATAATAATAACTCTTAATAGGACCAATATACAGTGCCCATCCTCATGCCCAAAGTAGATAGGAGCAGCTAGCAGTCCTTTCGGCAGCTCTCCTGGTAGATTAGTGGAATGTTTGGAGGGTTCAAGACTCCTATAGGCAGTCTTGGAAACCTTGGAGAAGCTGCATGGAAACCTTGGAGAATTCACCACCCAGGAGGCAAACCCTATATTATTATTATTATCCAGGAAAGTTGGGACTCTGTGCTAAATGGTGATGTGGGCCCCCTCCTAACATAGGAAACATTATGACGAACCCCTTAGAAAAAGGGAAATGTAAACATAATTGATTTTCGATGTTCAGTTTAACATGACATCCCCTTCAGCGGGTGGGACTCCCTGCATTAAAGTTGTGTGTGTTGGGTATTCATTGGTGCCATGTGCAACCTCCCTCCCCCCCCCCGTTAATCGCCACAGGTCGTCAGCCACAAGCCAGGGCTCCACCCGCTTGAGGCCCCAAGGCTTCTCACACTGAGGTTAGCATTTCAAGTTTATTCATGGACACATGTATTGTCATTGGGACCCTGGGCAGTCACGTAGTCTGTCCTTGCCCGAATACGCTGGCCTTGCACATTCTTATGCCATTTGGATATCAGGAAAAGGTCAATCCACCTTTGATCTAACTGGTCTCTACATAATAACACAATATGTTGTTACAGGTGAAGATCAGCAACTAGGTTCAGGTAATTATTTCTTGCCTTTGCTAGTCTCATCACAGCCATACTTCCCTCTTCAGCCAATCCAGAATACTTCAAATAAAATAATTTAATCTACCAGTGTGGATCTGAGGCGTCTCCTCAAATCTAGAAATGAAATGAGTACCTGCCAAAATGAGTCAATTCATTGAACCCAAAACAAAGGAACCGAGTAACAAACGGTACCCGGCTGATCTTCAATTGAATATCCATTTTCGTGTTTTCAGTTTGTTCAGTTCATACATTTAGTAGCCATTTCCAATTTCCAATTTTTACCATTTAGTAGCCATTTCCAATTTTTACCATTGTTCCTGGTGGATGCAAATGGAAAACCAGAAACAGACAAAATGAATGTCTTTCAGGTCAACTACAACCTGCTTGAAATTAAAAAACAAAAACAAGCCCCCTCACCCACCCACCCACCCACCCCCACATACATACAAATGTGAGCAGTTATTCTTCTGCTCGTTTCACCGCTACTCAAATCCACATCAAATTCAAGGACACTGACGATGCCTTCAAGTCTAGACACAACCTGGCTTCCAGCTGTCTCTGAGCTGTTGCCTCTAGGTCTGAAACAAGAAATTGCAGTGGATTCTAAAGGTGACCCATGCCATTATTCATTTTCTTTTTTTTTGTTATTTAAATCTTTCATTTTAGTTTTCATAAATATCAAAATTTTGTTTTTGTTTTTGCTTTTGTTTTTGCTTTCCATTGGTTTCAATAGAAAACACACTTTTGACTGTGTCTTTTTTGTTTTTCATTACACTTTGATGGTACTTGGAGGTATTGTACCTCCAATGGAAGGCATTATGCATTACCAAATTTCAGAAAGATTGGATGAAGGAATCTGATTTTATAAGCAGTTGAACTATGTTATTTTGCAAAAATCTGCATATATATTCCTGACTGTAACTTTTTTGTCTCCCATCTAATGTAGATGAAACTTGGCAAGTTTGTACCTCTCCCACATTTTACTATCTATGCCAGCTTTTATAAGGATTGGATAAAGGGTCCTGGTGTTATTAGGAATTAACTTATAAATGTATGTGTGACTGTAACATCTTTGTAGTCAAACCAGTGTACATGAAATTTGGTGGGGTACTGTTTCACACCTTCAGTATCATCTCTGATAAATATCGGAAAGATGTGATAAGGGTTCCCAATTGTATATGCCTGCACAGCATATGCAGAGAAGGAACCTATGCCAGGGATTCTCTTCCGTGTTACTGTGGTATAAGATCTGTTTGTGGTGCCAATTGGCCAGCAGAAATGTCAACCAAATATCCGTTTTCTGTGCTGTGACCACCCAAAATTCTCTCCCCCACTTGTTACTGGGAAGTTGGAAGCATCTGTTTAGGAAAAAGCCAATAGAGATTATCTGATGTCATCTGTTATACTGCTGCAGGATGGGATTGTGATGATAATTGGCCTACCTGGATGTGTAAACCATGGGTAATTTCAGATGTGATGCCGCCACAGTCAACCACACTGGATCACAGTGGCTGTGATGGTGGTACGTCTTTTTGAGCCCCGCCAGATGTTCACCACAGTAAATTCCTGGCAGGTTTCAAAGCTAACCACAATTCTGGGGTTGAGGCTGGTCTCAACCCCAGAACCGTGGTTAGATGAACTACAATCAGGAAAGGGGCAAAAGTAATGTGTGTTACCTTGCCCTGTTCCTGACCGTGGTCCGGACCGCAGGACAGGATCCGCACATCTCCCTGAGGGTGGGTGGATGTGGGAGTGCAGGGGGCATGACTGTGCAGTCGTACATCACGCCACACAGCCCCGCCCCCTCCAAGATTCCCCTGAATGATGAAGCTGACACATCTAAAGGATGGCCGGCTTCATCACTGACGGGGATCCAAGATGGATCCTGGTCTGGGTTTCAACATGTTGAGGCCTGGAGGCCCAGCATGTCTCAAATTACCCCATGTCTCCTGATTTCTGGTGTGTTATCCCCAAAGTCCCAGTTATGTCCCTTCTATGCCCGCCTCCTATGCTTGCTTTGAAGCCACCACCAATTGGTCCTGGAAATCTGGAAGGATGAAGTAATTGATTGGCCAGTGAATGTGTCTGTCAGTTGGTTAGGTTGTTCCCTCCTACAGCCTCTCTCCCCCTGCCATGCCAGGTGCCGGCCTCTGACTGGCACTGCATGTGCTGCTATTTATCTGAATAATGGTCTTCAAGAGGACAACTTCAATTGGTTAAAAAAATTCAGCCTTTTATCAAATTGTCCTGTAGTTCAGCAGAGATGACAGGGAAGGTGTGGGACACATTCCTGCCAAATGCCTTGTAAACAGGATAGAAGATAAAAAGTTTACAGCCATAAATGCATTTTCAAGTTAGTGACTTATAACATCAGGCCCCTTTATCCAATCTTTCTGAAATTTAGCAGAATTGGTAATATTGGGGAGCAACATATTATTTCCAGCTTTCATGCAAATTGGATTGAATATAAAGAAATTGTAGCCAGGAATTTTGTACACAGCGTTTCTTAAAATCACAACATTCGATTGCTTATAAAATTGGTTTCCTTTATCCAATCATTCCAAACTTTGGTACACATAGTGCCCTCCATTGGCGGTATAATCTTTACAGGTGTCCTCAGAATTGAATTACCAAAAAAAAGGTATATTTCAGTATTTTCCCATTACTTCAGAAATGAAAATTCATTTTCATTTTTGTTTTCATTATTATTATTTGTCGTTTTCATTTTTACAATAATGAAAAAGAAAATGAAAATTTTTACTTTTCATTATCAGAGGAGCCCCTGGTCTGGAATTGCTGCTGTTGAATGCGAGGTCAGTCTGCAACAAGTCAACCACAATCCGGGAGTTGATTCTGGATCAAGCGGCTGACCTCATGTGTATTACAGAGACCTGGCTGGACAATGAGTTGGGGCCTATATTGGCTGACCTTGTTCCAGCCGGGTACTCTGTACAGCACCAACCCAGAGCAGAGGGACGGGGAAGCAGTCTAGCCATTGTTTTAAAGGATACCTGGACTTGTATGGGATGGAGTATCCCAGGGAAAGGGGGAAGACCCGGTGGACCCTTACTCCTTGCTACACCTGGTTTCCCACCACCAGAGGGGGGGGTCGCGTGCATCCCTGAGGTTCTTATAGAGCCCTATGTTCCCTACTGGGAACAAGGCAAGATCATCATAGGGGGGAGAGATGCCACACTCCCACGCAAGACCCCCACTCAGGTATCTCCACCACACTCCCACACAGATAGTTACACCCCCCCACTCACCTAGTCCCAGTGCTCGGGAAAACAAGGGTAGTGCGGAGCATCAGGGCAGTAGGATATGTACCTCAGGGAAGAGGGGGGAAGGAGTAGGAGGACCAACACTCAGGAATGCAAGGGAGGAAGGGACCCAATCACAAGAGGGAAGAGGTGCAGGGATATACACAACACACCACCCGTACCCGCACCCCCCACTCTCGCTTCACCCTTTCCCCTGTATCCACAATACACCTATCACACACTCACCCTGTCCCCTCTCACTCTTCAACCACCCACACCCACACACACCCACACACTGCTACTCCAAACCTCTCACTACCAACACGAATTCAAACACAAGAGGCCAGTCTCACAGCAAACTGATCTCTGGCAGCGTGTTCACTGCCGGTCACCATTTTTATCTGTGTCGCTCTGCCCCTGCTGCATGTGTATGCATGCGGAGAGATGTAAACCCTGTGTCTCCACTGTCCCCGTGTGGACAGGCAGTGCTGGTACGGCCTCTGTCTCCCCGGTCCCTGCAGGGGGCAGGGCTTCCCCCACCGCTTCCATGTTGGGGCCAAGGATCTCAGAGTCCTGCGCGGCCTCACGAGGCACCTGGTGCACCCTGCGCTGCCCGCAACAGGGCCAGAAGTGGCAAAGGAGATAGCAAGCCCTGACAGCACCCCCATGTCCCCCCTCCCCGGCCTGGGGTGGGCTTCCAGGGGAACCGGACATGGAACTGACGGAGGAGGTGGGGTTCATGAATAGACAAGGCCGGTTCCCAGGAATGATCTGACACATCAAACCCCTTCCAATCAATAAGGTAATAGATAGTACCACGGAAACATTTTGAGTCCAGAATCTTGGTGACTTCATACTCCGGATCAGAAGCAAGATCCAGCACAGGATCAGGAGGAGCAGGATCTGGAAAGAGAGGAGGATGATAGGGCTTTAGTAAGGATACGTGAAACACAGGATGACAGCGAATGTGAGGGGACAGAGCCACATGATAAGTGACAGGGTTCACTTGGCAGAGAATGGGGAAGGGCCCAAAGTATTTGTTGTCAAGCTTTGCTGATGGTCAGGGAGAAGGGTATTGGTGACGATCCACCCACACGAGGTCACCAACAGCAAAACAAGGAGCCGGGCACCAGTGACAATCCGCAAAGAATTTATATTGTTGCCGGGTTTTCTGTAGCATATCACGAGCATGAGCATGGGACTGCTGAAGTGACTGGATCATGGCACCTGCCACGGGGACGTCGATGGCAGGAAGCTCCGGTAGGAAGAGGCAAGGGTGAAAACCATACGTGATGAAGAAGGGGGACGCACCAAGGGATGCATTAGGAGTGTTGTTAAATGCAAACTCTGCAAGGGGTAAGTGGCTAACCCAATCATCCTGTAAGTAGTCCGTATAACATCGGAGGTATTGTTCCAGGACTTGGTTGGCACGGTCCGCCTGACCATTGGCCTGGGGGTGGTAAGCCATTGTGGGGGCAAGTCAGATGCCAACTGTGGCGAATAAGGAATGCCAAAAACGAGCAATGAACTGTGGGCCCCGATCTGAAACGATGGTCTGGGGAAGGCCATGTAATTTAAAAACATGTTGGAGTAATAGTTGCAATGTGTGCTGAGCTGTGGGAAATCCCTTACAGGGAATTTTGGTAAACTGATCTACTACTACAAGAATAGTGGTATGTCCTTGGGATGGGGGTAACTCCACGATAAAGTCCAAATGTATTCGTTGCCATGGACCTTGTGGCAGCGGCGCTAGTTGTAAGAGCCCGATAGGGGCCCTTCGTGGTGTTTTAGTTCAGTTAAAGACCTTACAACCTTGCATGTAGGCCTTGGTATCTTTGCCTTTGGTGGGCAACCAAAAATGTTGTCGTAGAAGTTGGAGGGTACGTCTTTGGTCCGGATGTCCGGTCAAGGGAGCATCATGATGGCTCCATAGCACTTCCGGACGAGCCACCTGTGGAACAACAATAGCATTAGTATGGTACTGTAGACCCATAGGGTTGGCATGAGTCAACAGTACCCTTGTACAGTGGTCATTTTGTGTCATCTTTTTGAACTGGGCAAGGGTTACTGCAGCGGCAGCAAAAACTGTTTGGTTCAAAAGCAGTTCACCATGACCCATAAGTTCAGCTCCGGTCTCATAACTACGTGAGAGAGCGTCGGCAAGTGTGTTGTTCTTCCCAGGTTGGTAGATTATATGAAACAAAAAACGAGCAAAAAAGAGGGCCCATCGAGCGTGCCGGGAATTTTCAATGCGTACAGTCTGTACATACATAAGATTCTTATGTTCAGTTACAACGCACATCAGGTGGAGCGCACCCTCAAGATAATGTCGCCAGTTCTCAAAGGCAGCCTTGATTGCTAATAACTCCCTATCTAGAATAGTATAATTTTATTCTGCAGGAGCAAGTTGTCTGAAATAAAAGGCACATGGTAGAGGGATCTCACCGTCTGGTTTCTGTTGTGATAAGACGGCTCCAATAGCTACACTGGCGGCGTCTGTTTCTGCAAGAAATGGTAATGAAAAATCGGGATGTTGGAGGATAGGGGCTTTGGTGAAGGTTCCCTTTAGCCGTGTAAAGGCTACTTGCTATTCTTCTGTCCATTTATAAGGCTGCCCCTTTTTGAGGAGTCTTGTGAGGGGGCTTGTAAGGTTGGCATAATTAGGAATATATTGCCTATAATAATTGGCACTTCCTAAAAAATGTTGCAATGGCTTAACAGCTGAAGGGGGTGGTCAGTCACTGATGGCACGAACCTTGAATGGGTCCATCTTAATTCCCTGTGGGGAGATAACAAAACCCAAAAAGTGAACAACTTGCTGATGGAATGAGCATTTTTCTATTTTGCAGTATAAGTGGTTCTGTTGCAAGTTAGCCAAAACAGTGCATACGTGTTGCACATGTTCTTCGGGGTTTGGGGAAAAAATAGGTCTGTCATCTAAATATGCCACGACATAAGTATCCAGCACATCCCCAAGAATATCATTTATCAAGTGCTGGAATGTGGCCGGGGCATTGGCTAACCCATAGGGCATAACGAGATACTCAAATAACCTATACCTGGTGCGGAAGGCCATCTTCCATTCATCCCCATGGCGAATACGGAGAAGGTTGTAGGCACCTTGCAGGTCCAGTTTTGTGAAGATGGTAGCTCCTTGTAGTCTGTTCAACAATTCGAGAATGAGCGGCAATGGTTACTAGGGATGGGCAAATAGATCGCTGTTCGGGTTTGGCCGTTCGGTTCGGCTGTGTTCGTTTCGTTCATTCGGTTCGGCCGTTCGGTTTGGATGCATTCAATTCATTCGGTTCGTTCGTTTGGTTCGTTCGCTGAGTTCGGGTTCGGCTGTTCGGTTCAGTCATCCAAACAGGCCGTTCAGTTAGGCCATTTGGCTGTTCGGTTTGGCCGTTCAGCCGTTCGGAAAATGTTGTTATGGGTGGTTTTTTGTTTTTTATATGTTTTTTTTGGTCTTTTATTGGGTTTTATATGGTTTTCTTTTGTTTTTAATTTGGTTTTTTTGTTTTTATATAGGTTTTTTATTTATTTTGCTTATCTAATATTATATATATCTATCTACACTAAATCTAACTGCTATTAACTATGCTAAATGCTATGAACTAAATGGATTATCTAATAAGTACACAGGCCTACTCCTACAAACACTAAAACTAAATCACTAACGCTATCTCTATCACTAAGCTAACTCCTACAACT
>QEPC01011901.1:460514-483742 GCA_003113815.1 Sphenodon punctatus | reverse complement strand
TACAAAACTGAAATGAAACTTAAAGCAATCTAAAAATCCTACTCAACGCCTGCTGTTCAGGAACAGTGACTAGCTCAGAAGGTGTTGGGAAGGGGGGGCAGATAATTAGTTTCGTTTCTTGCAAGCCTCTCTCCATCCCTGGTGCCTGGAAGTCTGCTCCTCAGTGACTACGCCTCCCTGTCATGTTTGACCTTCCAGTGAACCTTTTTTTGCCACCCGAACTCATCCGAATGCGATCCGAACTTACCAAACTGTTTGGCCATTTCGCCGTTCGGTGTTCAGATTGTTCGGTTTGTTTGCATTCGTGTTCGTGTTTGTGTTTGGTCATCCAAACAGTTCGAGTTCGGGCCGAACTCTGAACTTCCAAACCGCGTTCAACCATCCCTAATGGTTACCGATTTTTGATGGTGATGACGTTTAGGCCTCTATAATCTATACAGGGCTTCAGGCCTCCATCCTTTTTAGGAACGAAGAATAAGGGTGCACCTGCAGGGGAGGATGAAGGTCGGATGAACCCTTTCTCTAAGTTCTCATCTATATGTGTTGGCAGCTCGGGTTCAGAAAGAGCATAAATCCTTCTGTACGGGGGGCGTAGCCCCTGGTATCAGGTCGATAGGACAATCATAGTTGCGATGAGGAGGCAGTTGTAATGCTTCTTGGTCTTGTAATATGTACTGGAACTCCACATATTCCGGAGGCAAGGACGAGTCTGCGTGTGTTTGGATTGTGCTGGCAACTACAGAAGCAAGGGAAGTAGAAGGGGCAGATATGTTATGGGAATAACACAGGGGTGAGCAAAACGAAATTACCTGAGTTTGTCAGTTGATACGAGGGTTGTGGGTCTGTAACCAGGGGATACCAAGGACGAGCGGAAAGGCAGGGGTCTGCACGACATCAAACTGTAGTGTCTCTTGATGCCTCCCGATCGTGCCCTTTAGAGGGATTGTACAGGAGATAACAGGTCCAGAGCTCAGGGGGGATCTGTCTATGGCAAACATGGCCTCTGGTTTCCCATGGACTGGGAGGTGACTATGGACCAGGAGGCGGATATCTGTAATGTGACAGGGAGACGAAGGTGGTCAAGGCCTTTGTCAGTTGTCAGGGCCTCCAGGATGGTGGAGGTGCGGGATACTGGTAGTTTTACTGGGATGCCCCCTGACCGGCCTGGTTCTTGTTGTTTCCCTGCATCCATCAATCTGCAGAAAGTTGGGGGCAGGTTCTGGTGAAATGTCCCACATTCCCACAATAGAAACACACTCATTCAGAACGTCTTCGCTCCTTCTCTTGTGCTGTTAACAATCCTCGGGATGCCCCTATCTGTATGGGTTCCATTTTGTTCATCCATTGAGCCTCCGTTCTGGTAGCAACAGGAACTACGGGGTGGACTTGCCATGGTCTAGGTCCTTCTTGCCATCGTTCGCGTCATCATTCTACGAGAGACTCCTCTATCTGGCATGTCAAATTGACCAGTTCTGCCCATGTAGCTGGCATGGCGGTAAGCAACAGCTGATCCCTTAATTCATCACTAAGGCCCTTCCGAAAAAGGACCTTGAGCACATTGTCTGGCCAGTCAAGTTCAACAGCTAGATGTTGAAAGTGAGTAATATACTCAAGGAGGGGTCCCTTACCCTGTTGTATGGTCAGCAAGGAGTTTTCCACATCCTTAATCCTATGCAGGTAGTCAAAAAGAAACTGAAACTCTTGTAGAAACATCTTGAAATCTTTTAGTAGGGGGCTATCTTAATTAAGAGAGGCATGGCCCAGTCTAGTGTGAGACCCTCCAAAAACCCAATTATAAATGCTACCTTTGTAGTGTCAGATCGGTAAGTTTGGGACTGTAGCTGGAACGCTAATTTACATAAGGCCAGAAAACCTTGGAACTGTTTTTTATCCCCACTAAACTTGGTTATAGGGGAGTGTTTTGGCTCTCGTCATTGCGGTTCGGTTCCTTGTATATTAACTAACTACTACTCCTCTAATGGTGCATCTGTGGCACCCTCTTCAGGTATCGCGACACCCCCCACCGCTCCTTGCTCCTGCTGTCCCTTAATGCCCTGATCTCCATGGCCAAGGACTGCATGGCCTGGGTCAACTCCTCAAGCCTTTTCACCAGGTCAATTGTTCTGGAGATACTGTATGGGATGGGGTATCCCAGGGAAAGGGGAAAGACCAGGTGGACCCTTATCTCCTTGCTACACCTGGTTTCCCACCACTGGAGGGGGTGGTCATGTGCACTATATGAAAAACACCCCTCAGGTTCTTATAGAGCCCTATATTCCCTACTGGGAACAAGGCAAGATCATCATAGGGGGGAGAAATGCCACGCTCCTGCGCAAGACCCCCACTCAGCTATCTCCACCACACTCCCACGCAGATAGTTATACACCCCCACTCACCTAGTCCCAGTGCTCGTGGAAACAAGAGTAGTGCGGAGCGTGAGGGTAGTAGGGTATGTACCTTAGGGAAGAGGGGGGAAGGAGTAGGAGGACCAACGCTCAGGAATGCAAGGGAAGAAGGGACCCAATCACAAGAGGGAAGAGGTGCAGGGATATACACAACACACCACCCGTACCCGCACCCCCCACTCTCGCTTCACCCATTCCCCTGTAGCCACAATACACCTATCACACACTCACCCCGTCCCCTCTCACTCTTCACACACACCCACCCACACACACACACACACCCACACACACACACACACACACATACACACACACTGCTACTCCAAACCTCTCACTACCAACACAAATCCAAACACAAGGGGCCAGTCTCACAGCAAGCTGATCTCCGACAGCATGTTCACTGCCGGTCACCATTTTTATCTGCGCCGCTCTGCCCCTGCTGTGTGCGTATGCATGCGGAGCGACGTAAGCCCTGTGTCTCCACTGCTCCCGTGTGGACAGGCAGTGCCAGTGCAGCCTCTGTCTCCCTGCTACCTGCAGGGGGTGGGGCTTCCCTCGCCGCTTCCATGTTGGGGCCAAGGAGCCTGGAGCCCCGTGCAGCCTCATGAGGCACCTGGGTCGCCCTGTGTTGCCCGCGATTGCGCCGGCAGTGGCGAAGGAGATAGCGAGCCCTGACAGGACTGTGAGGAGGTATCCAGTGCAGACCATCTCAAGCATGGAGAGGGTCCACCTCATGGTTGATTTGGCAGGAGACAGATTAGAGCTGCTTTTGATATACCGTGCATCTACCTGTATCGCTGCATCCCTACACACTCTAGCAGAACTGGTATTGGAGGTGGTTTTGTGATCCCTGAAGACTGCGGTCTTGGGGGATTTCAATATCCACACTGATGCTGGGTTGGGGGGAGCAGAGCATGAGTTCATGGATGCCATGACCACCATGGGTCTGTCTCAGAGGGTAAAGAGCCCAACATATGAGGCGGGACATTCCCTTGACCTGATGTTCTGCACCGGCCTTAAGGCATGGGATTCGGTGGGGGGGATGTAATGGTTTTACCCCTGTCGTGGACAGATCATTACCTCATTCAGACCAGTCTCCTGGTGCATGTCTGCCCCCGAAAGGGTGCAGGACCAATTCGTTGGGTCCACCCCCAGAGACTTATGGAACCAGAGAGGTTCCAGAATGCTCTTGGAGAAATACCTTCTGATCTTGATGATCGTTCACACAATGACCTCATTGCCTTCTGGGATAGCTTGTTGGCTGAGGCTATCAACCAAATGGCTCCTAAGCATCTGCTTCCAGAAAGCTGATGGCAGGGGTCGCCGTTGTTCATGGAGGACCTCCGCCGAATGAAGCAGGATGGACAGCAGTTGGAGCAACGGTGGCATCAAACTCGTGCTGAAACTGACCGATTGCAGCATAAAGCCTGTTTAAGAGTGTATGCTGTTGCAATACAGGTAGCAAAGAAAGAGTTCTTTGCCACCCTTATTGCATCTGTGAAGTCACAACCAGTGGAGCTTTTCTGGCTGGTGCAGGGACTGGTCAGTCTGGTCTTTCTCTGCCTGGAACTGAAATTTTGCAGTGCCCACTGTGACATGTTTGCTGACTTTTTCGCAGATAAAATCGTTCAGATTCACTGCAATCTCGATGCTGCATTAATGACAGGGGATGAATCAGAGGTACAGGAAGCCCCACCTCATCGGTGGTTGTGGGATTAGTTTCAGTAGGTGTCACCCACTGATGCAGCGGATGCTCTTTGGACTGTCCAGGCCACCTGTTGTGAATTAGATCCATACCCATCCTGGTTGGTGAAGGCCAGCTGGGAGACATTAGTGCCATTGCTGGTGGGGGTTATCAATGCCTCCCTTAGGGAGGGAAGGGTGCCGAACTGTCTTAAAGAGGCGGTGGCATAGCCTCTACTCAAAAACCCATCTTTGAGCATTGTTTCCCCGTCCAGCTATCAGCCAGTCTCTAACCTTCCCTTTTTAGGGAAGGTTATTGAATGGGTGGTGGCCCGGTGGTTACAGGAGCACCTAGACCAGATCGGTTTTGGCATGGAGACTGCACTTGTGGCCTTGGTTGATGACCTACGTCATGAATTAGATCAGGGCAGATCCACAATTTTGATCTTACTGAATCTGTCNCTATCAGCCAGTCTCTAACCTTCCCTTTTTAGGGAAGGTTATTGAATGGGTGGTGGCCCGGTGGTTACAGGAGCACCTGGACCAGATCGGTTTTCTTGATTCCTCACAGTCTGGTTTTCACCCTGAGTTTGGCATGGAGACTGCACTTGTGGCCTTGGTTGATGACCTACGTCATGAATTAGATCAGGGCAGATCCACAATTTTGATCTTACTGAATCTGTCAGCGGTGTTTGATACCATTGATCATGAGTTGCTGGTGGCGAGGCTGTGGGACCGGGCCGGAGTGAATGGAACTATTCTTGAATGGTTTCACTCATTTCTGGCAGAGAGAATTCAGCGGGTGGTTCTCAGGGAATTTACATCATCTCCCAGGAATCTCACATGTGGAGTCCCATAGGGTTCTATTCTGTCCCCTCTCCTGTTCAACGTGTATATGCAATCTTTGGGTGAGGTCATGAGAGGTTTCGGCGTGCAATGGTATCAATACGCCAATGATATGCAGCTGTACCTCTCATTTTCGAGTGATCCAGATCCGACAGTCTCGGTGCTTACCCAGTGCTTGGCAGCTGTGGAGGACTGGATGAGGGTGAGCCAACTGAAACTGAATTCTGACAAGACAGAGGTGATGTTGGTGGGGAGGGCTGAGGGGGTGATGGCTCCCATCATTGGTGGGGTCTGCCCCTCTTTGAATGCTCAGGTTCATAGTCTGGGCATGCTCCTTGACCCACAGCTTCACCTGGATTGCCAGGTGGAGGCTGTGGCAAAGGGAGCATTTTGCCAATTACATCTGGTGCGATGGCTGTGACTGTATGTCTCGGACTTGGATCTGTCCACCATCATCCATGCTTTCGTTACCTCTCGACTGGACTACTGCAATGCACTCTACATGGGGCTACCCTTGATGACAGTCTGGAGGTTGAAGCTAGTGCAGAATGTGTTGGCCCATCTCCTAACAGGAGTGGGCCATCGTGAGCACATTACACCTGTGCTCCGTGCTCTGCACTGGCTGCCTATTATCTTCCAGGCCCAATTCAAGGTGCTGGTTACGACCTACAAAGCCCTAAATGACTTGGGTCCTGGTTATCTGCGAGACCGCCTCAGACCCCAGGTTCCTTCGTGGCCGTTGCAGTCGGCCAAGAATGCCCAGCTTGAAGTTCCCCGGGTATGTTGGGTGGCGACAGCACAAAGGGCATTTTCGGTGGCCGCGTCTCGACTGTGGAATTCCTTCCTGTCAGAGGCCAGCGCATCCCCAGACCTCCCCTCTTTCCGTAGATGCTGTAAAACCTGGCTGTTCTGCTGGGCCTTCGGGGAGGGGGGAGGGGAGGTGGGGTGGGAATGTTTTATTGTTTTATTGCCTGGAACTGTGTCCATTTTATATTTTTAATTATATTTTAATTGTTTTGTAGTTTTTAAGTTGATTTTATTGTTATGAGTATGTGTGATGTACGCCGCCCTGACCTGCCACTGTGCAGGAGGAAGCGGGTTAAAAATATTCATATAAATAAATAAATAAATAAATAATCATAATAACAAAAATGCCACTGTTCACTTGACCAGCTTTTTCGCTATTTTTCAATATTTTTTGCTCGTTGAAAACAACATGAACTGAGCTGCTACCAATAATACTTAGCAGCTTATGCTTGATACGCCAGTGAAAAGACGCAAATGTTCTGGAAACTGACTCAAAAGGACAGTCCCAAAAAGTCCCCCCAAATCCTGGACAGTCCTGAAAAGTCCCAGACAGTCCTGGACAGTCCCAGAAAATTCAAGAAAGTGTCAGAGAGGGGATTTTTACACTGATGCATGGATTAGAAAATGTATCAGTGCACCCCCCTCTGCCCACTAGCTGCTGTATCTAGGTCCATTTTAAATGCAGCTGCTGGGCCAATGGCATGCCCATGCAGTACCCCTCCCCCAAACCATAGCATTGCAGGCATATTGCCCGCAACACAATGGCATTGCTGGGGCAACCCTCAGATGAGAGCAGGGCTGCACCGGCCGGTCGCTGAGTAGACAGACAGCAGCCCCGCCTCAGGCCACTGTCCCGGAGTTGATATGTCCGCTCTGCTGGCGGTGCTCTGGAATACTCCAGAGCACCTCTGGTGGGTCAGCCCCATACCCTGCCCGCCCCCCAGGGACCATGGCCCAGAATCGGCAGCGAGCATGACTGCCGATTCCGGGTCGGGGTCAGGGGTCAGACGAGACGTTACCATGCTCAACCATGGTGAATCCCGCTGTGGTTGAGCGTGGTAACATCACATCTGTTGGGCACAAAAAGTGATTCCTGCCAGGTGTTCACCACCGGCGGGAATCACTTTGATCACGCTTTTGGAGATGGTCCCCGGACCATCCTCGAAAGCATGGTTATTTTGATCCCCGCCAGTAGTTCACTCTGGTGAACATCTGGCGGGGATCAAACAGATATTACGGGACTATTCCCCACCACAAGGGATTGTCTGCGGTTGAGCGTGATCTCATAACGTCTGAAAATACCCATTATGTCCCTCCCCAAGATTGCAAATACTGCCAAATTTCAGAAATATTGGATAAAGGGTCCTGATATTATAAGCCATTAACTTGAAAATGCATTTCTATCTGTAACATTTTTATGTTCCATCCTGTTTACGCGACATTTGGCAGGTATATATTGCACACCTTCCGTGTCATCACTGCAAAACTACAGGACAAATAAAGACTCCCAATTTTATAAGCAATTGAAGTTGTCCCCTTGAAGACCATTATTCAGATAAATAGCAGCACATGCAGTGCCAGTCAGAGACAGGCACTTGGCATGGCAGGGGGAGGGAGGCTGTAGGAGGGAGGATGGGGAGCAATCCAACAGACTGTCAGATACATTCACTGGCCAATTACTGCATGCTTCCAGCTTTACAAGACCAATTGATAGTGACTTCGAGGTCAGCATAGGGGGCAGCCCTGAGGCGGGCATAGAAGGGACATAACTGGTACTTTGGGGATAGCATCCCAGCAATCAGAAGACATAGTTTACATATCCAGGCTGGGCAGTTATCATCACAATCCCATCCTGCAGCACTGTGACAGAGGACATAAGAGAATTTCTATTGGCTGTTTCCTAAACAGATGCTTCCGACTTCCCAGTAACAAGTGGGGGAGAGAAGTTTGGATTGTCACAGCACAGAATGAGGATATTTGGTTGACATTTCTGCTGGCCAATTCGCATCACAAACCGATCTTATACCACAGTGACACGTAGGAGAATCCCTGTCATAGGCTCTTTCTCTGCATATGCTGTGCAGGCAAATAAAATTGGGACCCTTTATCACAACTTTCTGATATATGGCATAAATGATCCTGACAGTGTGAGATACCGCCCTGCCAAATTTCATGTACAATGGTTGGAGTACAAAGATGTTACAGTCAGACATACATTTATAAGTTAATTGCTTATACCACCAGGACCCTTTATCCAATCCTTCTTAAAGTTGTCTTAGTTAATAAACCTAGGGAGAGGTGTAAAAGTGTCAAGTTTCATCCACATTAGATAGGAGACAAAGAAGTTTATCCATGAATGTATATGCAGATTTTTGAAAAATAACATAATTCAGCTGGTTATAAAATCAGATTCCTTTAAACAATTCTTATGAACTTTGGAACAAATAATGACTTCCATTGGCGATATAAACCCTCAAAACTTCATCCAAATATAGTGAAAAACAAAAACATTACAGCCAAAAATGTGTTTTCCATTGAAACCAATGAAAATCAAAAACAAAACAAAAAACGAAAACAAGAATTTTTATATTTATGAAAAAGAAAACGACAGATTTAAATAACAAAACCAAAAAATGACAACGAAAAATTACATGGGTCCCTGGTGCACACCTCTAGAGGAGGAGCCGTTGTCTGTGTGAAGTCACCCAATGTGACAGAAATGATGGGAAATTGCCAGCGCCAATCTCATGATGGCAGAATTGTGTAATTGCGTAATTGCTGACCAGTGAATGGTACTAAGGGCTCCCAAAAGGTAGGTATTTCCTGACAGGAAGGGAACACTTGCTCTCGTCTCAGTTCTAGTTTCCTCCTTCTAATCCTTCCCCTCACCTGCTCTCCCCAAGTCAAACTCCCTTTCATCACTAGTGCTTTTCTTCTGTATTTTCATCCAGGAGTCACCTCTTCCATGCAACTTCCTCCACAACCTACTTCATTCTTCTTCCTGATTTCCTCCTCTAGCACCTTCCTTATAATTTCTTCTAAAAGACAAAAGTCTACTCTTCTTCTCAAGCTTAGTTTTATTTATTTATTAATTCATTAGCAGCAGTAGTAATTTATATTCCACCCTAACTCCAAAGGTTCAGGACGGCTCACAACATATTTCCTCCAGATCACTCCCTCCATCTATTCCTCTCTGTTCTTCCAGCTACTCATCTTCAAAAAGTTTTTCTATTCTCCAGATGCTTTTAGATGATCAGCAGCTCGTACCCTTTTAAGATATTTTTTCTTCCCTGTTTACCTTGCTCCTTTTTACATTTTAAAATAGAATTTACTGAATTTTATGGTGTTATATTGTATTTTTGTTCTCAGTGTCATTTGGAGAGTGTACTATAACAAAAAAGTATTATTATTATTATTATTATTATTATTATTATACAAATCAGTCATCTCAGCCATGTCAGTGATCCTCAGCTGAGAATATGACCCTAGAGAGCTCCTACTTCCTTTCCCATTTAGTAGCTAATAATGTGAAAAATTTTAATTTTAATTTAATTCCAACATTATTAAACTAACAAGAATCACACTTTCTATCTCTGCTCACTCACTCTACTTGTTGCTTTACTGTCATTCACACATCCTTATATACTAAAATAAATTATCCCTCGATTTTATGTACTTTGGGGGAGAGACCTACTAGGGCAACTTAGCATGTCTTTGACGCAACAAAAATAAATCAACACAAAGCCTAATCAAGAAATACACATTTGTTACAATAAGAAAGTTTGTTCTGAGTATAGAGTAAACTAACTCCAGCAACCCTTAAATTAGTATTATAATCCCTGCTTGTTAATTACAATGTTATAATTAACTGTCAAGTTCCCACAGAGGAAATTAAATATGTGGCACAGTGTTACTTTTTCCTTTTGAGTTTGAATTTAGCCAGTGGAAGACAGGGAATACAGAATTAAAGTTGGAACTACTCTATTAACCTCTCATGTTACCATTGCATCTCAAGTCCATTGTAATCATGAACACTAATCTTCAGAGTAAACAAAATTAACTAACTTAACTAGGGCTGTGCATTTGGGTTTTGTTTGACAAAATAAAAATAATTTTTAAAAACCTTTGCAGGTTCTAGATTTGAGTTATGAATACTAGCTATGTGTATTCGGGTTCCAAGTGAGCAAAACATTTCCTGGAAAACATGGTATCTGAGCCTGAGGGCTCAAACTGGACCCCAGAAGCTGCAGTACATATCCAAACTGGAGCTGAGCTGCTCTCTGATTTGCAGCTTAGTCACCTGCTTTGGGGGTCTGTACTGAGCCCTCCCCACCTGCACTGTTGTTGTCTCAGAATTGAAGTCTCCAGCACTGCAACAAGGCACAGCCCAAAAGAGCCCAGCCCAGCCGTGGAAAAATGGTGAATACATGGCAGCTTCATCCTTCCCTTCCATAAGTTACCAATCCTCCCACAAGCCAGTGACTCCACTCCAGGGGCAACTGGTGGGTTTTGGGGTTGGAGGGGCAGTAAGGCCGGGCCGGCCTGCCCGGGCTGGCAGGTGGTGGGTGGAGCCAGGGCAATGGTGGGAGGAGCCGGGGCAACGGTGGGCGACATAACCCAGCAGCAAGGAGATCCCAGGGTTAATGTTGGATGGACATTACATTGCTTAATCCAGCAATTTCAGTTAGGTTAGGCAGGTTATAATCACCTCCTCTGTCAGGTTTAAAAGCAGGCAGACAACCTTAAACTTACAAGCAGTTTTAGCAAAGACACACACACGCAGCAGAGGTTAAGAATACTGCTTCAGAAAGAAGGGATTTGCTGCATATATGTTGGATCACCAGACTCAGTTACATCACATTTCCAACATTGTGAACACCCCTAACTTCCTAAGATCACCAGACTGTCAATTTACATCTCAGGATTTCCAAAGCACCAAATTTCCAGCATTGTGAACACTCCTAACTTCCTAAGATCACCAGACTGCCAATTTACATCTCAGGATTTCCAAAGCACCAAATTTCCAGCATTGTGAACATTAGGGATGGGCGAACGCGGTTCGGAAGTTCGGAGTTCGGCCCGAACTCGGCCTGTTCGGATGACGGAACTCGAACCCGAACCCAAATGCAAACATACCGAACAAACCGAACACCGAACAGCAAAATGGCCAAACAGTTCGGTCAGTTCAGATCACGTTCGGGTGAGTTCGGGTGGCAAAAAAAGGTTCACTGGAAGGTCAAACATGACAGGGAGGTGTCAGTCACTGAGGAGCAGACTTCCAGGCAACAGGGGTGGAGAGGCTTGTAAGAAACAAAACTAATTATCTACCTCCCCGCTTCCCAACACCTTCTGAGCTAGTCACTGTTCCTGAACAGCAGGCATTGAGTAGGATTTTTAGATTGCTTTAAGTTTCATTTCAGTTTTGTACTGAAATGAAACTTAAACCATAAACTGAAACCTTGTGTTATGCACAGTACAGACTCATTGAGTATGTATGTATTTCACTACAGACTCCTCTTCTGTTTGTGATTCCCCCCATCCCATATATATGGGATGTATATATATCCATATATATATATCTAGATAGATAGATAGATAGATAGATAGTAGAGAGTTGTAGGAGTTAGCTTAGTGATAGAGATAGCATTAGTGATTTAGTTTTAGTGTTTGTAGGAGTAGGTCTGTGTACTTATTAGATAATCTATTTAGTTCATAGCATTTAGAATAGTTAATAGCAGTTAGATTTAGTGTAGATAGATAGATATATTATTTAAAAAAAAAAATTAAAAAACCCCATATAAAAACAAAAAAAACAAATAAAAAACAAAAGAAAACCATATAAAACCCAATAAAAAACTGAAAAACCATATAAAAAACAAAAAAACACCCATAACACTGTCTCTTATACACATCTAGATGTGTATAAGAGACAGGTTCATAGCATTTAAAATAGTTAATAGCAGTTAGATTTAGTGTAGATATATATATATATTATTAAAAAAAAAAATTAAAAAACCCCATATAAAAACAAAAAAAACAAATAAAAAACAAAAGAAAACCATATAAAACCCAATAAAAAACTGAAAAACCATATAAAAAACAAAAAAACACCCATAACATTTCCCAAACGGCCGAATGGCCTGTTCGGACAACCAAACCAAACAACCGAACCCGAACCCGGTGAACTAACCGAACTGCCAAACCGAACAGACGAACCGAATGCAGCCGAACCGAACGGATGAACCGAATGGACAAACCGAACGCAGCCAAACCGAACGACCGAACCCAAACCACGATCTGTTTGCCAATCCCTAGTGAACACACATCAGGATTTCAAAAGCTCAGTTTTATCAGAAGCATCACATTTGCAGCCACAACTTAACCCCGGCAGTCCACACAAACTACTTTCCAGCAGCAGGGAACAGCAGTGAAACAACAAAGGGACCATTTTAAAAAAGAGTAGCCACACAACCAGTGGACCCACAAATTTACGAAATGTCATGATGCAAACAGAGCAAGCAAAGCAAACCATTTTAAGACAACAGTAAGCCACCCCTCCCCCATTCCCAGCCATGGGGGGGAACCTCAGGGGAGGGAGGGTGTAGGGGCATAAAGCCTATGTGGTGGGGAGGGTGCAGGTGGGGGGGAGGGGAGAGATATCTTAACTGCTGGCTCCTGCGCGGTCCCCGTCATCCGTCCTGGGTTTCAGGTGGGGGGGGACTTTAGGGTGGTTTTTTAAATTGCCCATGTGTCCTGCTCTCCTCCGCGGAGGCAGGACGTGTGGGTAATTTAAAAATAAATAAATAAATAAATAAATAAAGTTCCCTGCCTTGCCGCTTCCCCCCGCTCCTGCTGCTCTAAATGGCAGATTGGGGGGAGGGAGTGGCAAGGGGCAGCGGCAGGGAAGCAGCTGGGCTGGTGGCACGATGTCGGAGAGCTGAGCTCTCCAACAGCATGCCGGCAGCCTTGTTGAGAATGTGAGGCAGGGAGTAGCGTGCATGCGTGCTGCTTCTGCCTCAGTTCCCTGACCTTAGGGATCTTGTCAGGTCAGGGCTGTTTCACCCTATGGGCTCAATGGAAAGGCTAGCTCCTCCCTCCACAGCACATCCTATACGTGCTGTGGACAGTGAGCCTCAGCTGCCCAAATCACATTTTCCATAGAAAACGCGGTTTGGGCTTAGCCTTTTTGTCCCTTGTGGGACCCACTCCTCAGGAATGGATCCCGGAAGGGAGAATTGACTGACAGTGCCGCGGCAGCCTCTGAAGCAAAGTCAGAAGCTGCTGCAGCGCTGTCAGAACCTACAGCAGCATCGCTTTAAAAAAAAAAAAATCAGCAGCGGCGGCTGGTCCTCAGCGGCAATTGGGGGCAGTGCCCCAAATGTCCTGGGTGGCCAGCCACCACTGCTCCACTCTGAGGCAGAAACCACCACCACCCCTGCCACAGCCTCACTTCCCCTCCCCAAGTGAGTGAGCCACTCCCCGAGCCAGCCCCATGTCCTATTTACACTCGCCAAGTCAGCAACCTCCCCAACCCTAGTCCCATGCCCCATTCCCCCCAAGACAGTGGGCATTTTTAGATACACATTAAAGTTCCAGATGTTTCAATCTTCTGGGTTTACAAGTCCACAACTAAGTTCCGGATTCATTTTTCACACATACACTGTCCTGAGGCAGTTACTGGATGCATTCTTCACACAAGCACTGCCCTGAGGGAACCTAAAGTAGCCGCAGCTGTAAACATGACAGGCTGCCATGGAATGGAATGGAATGGAATGACTGCCATGGAAACCAAGTGACCACAGCTGCCTGGAGCAAAGCAGTTTAACAGGAGAACCTTTTACACACAAAACCTCTGGGAGAAGTTTCACGCAGAAGTTCAAAGATCTGGATGTTTAAGATCTGGATGAGTGATTTAGACACACAGAAACTTCAGGATGTAACAGCAAACACCCAGGAGAAATGTGTGTGTAAAAACACCCAGTGACAACTTCCCCAAGCCAGTCACACTCCACAAGCCAAACCCATGCTCCATTCCTCCATGCCCAAGCCAGAAATCCCCCACTTGAGCCAGCCCCATATTCCATTTTCGCCCCAAAGTTACTTCTGGATGAGACAGAGCCTGCTTGATGCACAAAAGGTAGGCTGGTCCTTATCTTGCTTTGGGGGGGAAGAGCGCGACCCAACAGAGGATAATGATCGATATCCGTTTTCAGGATATTGCAAAGCAGGAGGACATGGCCCAACTGGCGCAATGGAGGGTGGCACCCCTGCTCCCGAAAATTAAACCATGTTTTGGCTTTGAGCCATATCTTGGAAAATTTCACTCAACGAAGGTCTTTTATGAGATTACGTTTCCAGTTGTTTACCTCAGCCGTGATTTATGGTCGATTTAGTAAAAAGCCCTACGCACTCCAAGTCTGTGAATGTAAGGAGGGAGGTGTGGATGACTTAAAGCATTTCTTGTTATATTGTACCCTACATGAGAATTTAAGGGAGGTCTGGTTTAAGCCCTTATGGGCTAAAAGAGAGTTTTGCTCGCATGAGAGGAAAATTATAGGAATACTGACTACTAATGATACCCAGGAATTAAGAGTGATCACATCCTATGTTATATTAGCGGAACAATGCCAAGAAAAATGTTGATGATAGATCTTATTAGTATATGGACATAGGATTTGATTCGGGATTTGTAAGTTACTGGAAGATAATATCCACTAGGCTTACAGTGTCATATGGAATACTTATTGGGCTGAGATGTTTGGTCTTTGGTTGTTGTGCTTTGAATTTCTGCTAGTTTCTACTCTGTAATTATTTGTTATTATATTTTTGTATTTTATCGTTTGTATTTTGTATAGTACTTGTATTTATTGGCCATGGCGATAAGTTAGTGCCGGAAATAAACAATTTCCAAATTTACGAATATTCCATTCTCCCATCTCACAAGCTAGCTGCATGCCTCACTCTTCGTCAAGCCATCAATCCCCCTGAGCCAGACCTATACCCCATTCCTCCCTTTTCAAACTAACAACCTCTCCACCAAGCTAGCTATATTCTCAACCCTCCCCCCAAGCCTGTGCCCCCCTTTTTAAATTGGTAGCAGACTTAGCAGCAATTTTGACTGCATTTGCCTTTCCTTACAGACCTGTCAAATTGGCAGAGCCTCACTGCACTTCTGCACCAAAATAACCCATACACAGAGACCTGCGTTAAAACAGCTATTAAGCCAACCATGGAAGTGCTAAATTGCAAAGTTCATGCTCAGTTTTTGTATGGTGCTGAACTGTGGTTTCCTATATTGTGCCCAAGCCTTGATTCCATCCAGTCAAAATGTTTGCAGGGTCTTATTGAGGCACCAAATAGCACCCCGGCTGCTGCAATTAGATTGGAGATGGGCCAACGTTCTTGGATGTATTTTGCATTGCGTCAGTCATTGAAGCTATGGCACAAAATTCAGTCATTGAAGCTAGGGTTGGCAAAATGGATGCTGTTGGATCCATTTAAGGATAGATGGACAAACAGTATAGAGGCCCAGTTGGCTAAATTGGGCTTCTCCTTGGCATACTTGGCTGAGAGGGACCCCCTCCTAGTGAGAGCAGAGATTTTGATGAGATGATCAGAAATAAATACTCAATCTGAAATAGCGGCTATTAAGAATTCTTTGCATACCCCAGATTACTTATTGGACAATTATCCTAATAGAGGGAAAAGGCTCTTCTTGGCAGCAAGAATGAATGCCCTTCCAACCAAGGTTTTGGATGGTAGATTTGCAGGGATTCCATTCGAACATAGGCTGTGCCCATTTGATATGCAGGAGGTCGAAACTATGGATCATATTTTGTTCCATTGCAAGTTATATGAGCCTTTGAGACAACAATGCCTGGTTACATTAATAAGTAGGTTTCCCAGAAGAACTCATCTCTTTTTGATGGAGATGGCTTTAAGAGATCAGGAACCTGAGGTTACCTGGCAGGTGATAACCTTCCTAATAGGGGCTATCGAATATAGGAAGATATTCCTGGAATTTAAACCTTCTTTTATCTCATTTTAAAATAATAATCTGTTGAGCCATTACACCGTGTAAATTAAATGGGTTTTTGGTTTTTGGGGAATTAATCTGTTTTATCCTTTGAGTCTATTATTTCCTTGATTTATTTTATTATTGTATTATTTAGGTAGGTAATATTTTTAGATGCATTATCCTTATTTGTATTATTTTAATGGATATTGTTAAATGTGCTACTGACTGGATGATTATTCCCTTGAGTATAATTGTGATTTTATTTATTGGGAACTTTTTCTTACGTATACTTTGTAAATTGGTTATGGCCGTATGGCTACACCTTAATACATTGAATTGATTGAGACCTGCGTTGTGTTTTTCACATTGGCAATGATGGTGAAAATGCAATGAACAAAGATAAAGATACAAATACAAATAAATGAAAATACTGAAACCACAAATACTTGACCCCATGCACAGCCCTAGAACTAATGCTTGCAGAAACACACCACTCTGCAATAGTTTTGGGGTCACTGCAGAGTTAATAACATCTGGTTGTCACAGTAATAATACCTTTGCTCCAACCTAACTGCAGAGCTCTTGCTCGTGTATATGCCTGCCTGGATTGAGGTCTGTACCCATTCTACGTTCCACTCATTCACCCCTTTAATTGCCATATCCCATGACCAAAGCTGAATCAACAATTTACGGCGAATGCTGTTTCTGTTGAAAACAGACCATTTCCCACCATCCATGTGATTAAAAAACCTACTGCTTTCTTGCTACTTTATCAATACTTATTCGGGAATGCCTTTCTTTGGTATTTTTGGAACTTCTGCTTTGGATGGTACTTTTTCTGCTACTTTGGTCTTTATATACTGCCTTTAAACCATATATACTGCCTTTGAACAGTAAATGACAAAACAGATGCTGGAAGTTTGCAAAAGGTGATGAAAAATTGCCATCGGCATTTCCAATTTCAATGAAAGCCTGATAATAATATGGAAATGTGAAAATACTGATGGATGTTTGGCAACATTCCCCAAAGGTCGATGTAGCAGGCTCAGGCTGGGGCTTGGCCTTTTAAGAGAAGGGAGCATGGGCCTGGAGAGTGTAGTCACTGATGAGATGCAGGATGGCACCTTGATGCCTCAGGTGGGTTAGCCTCCAAGGGTCTGAGCAGAAGCTGTAAATCTGAGCTGAGAGAGAGACAGAGAGAGAGAGGAGATGGCTATGATTGTGGCAAGGGCCCAGGGAGGGCTTTGCCTCTAAGCTGGTCAGGAAGAGAGGACTGTGCCTGACCAGCAAAGCCTTTGTTTAGGGGAAAGCAATAAGTAAGTGGGATTCAGGGTGTAGGTGACTGAGCCGTAGCCTGTGCCAGGGAATCATATAGAGAGACTCTGGGACTCGTCAGGATAGACTGTGCCTAGCCAGGGGGGGCTTAAAGGGAGGTGTCCAGGGAGGTGTGCATATGGACTGTGTTGGAGACTGAAATAGAGGTGTGCAGTGAAGACCTCATGTGGACCTGGGTCTTTGGGGTGTCTGGATCCAGAGAAGACTTGTCCCCGGACTCTGTTACAGTTGGGATTTACCAGAGGTTTCCGAGTCATTTCTAGTCTTGATGTCCCATTGGCAGAGAAGCACAGTTTCTATCACTGCAAGGGAAATAATTACTACTGTTCATGTGTAGACAACAGCTCAGTCAATACCACAGGAGTGAACCACTTAGTAAAAAATATGTTCCTGTGCAAGTGGCTACGGTTGAACAGCAGGCACAAGGCCATACTAGAGTCCCAAGCCCACTTTGGGTTAATATTCATTAATTAGAGCTAAAATGGGTAGTCGATTTATTACTCGTAGGTCTTATTTGCATTTTCGAATACCCCTTCAAGTATCTGTATAATGCCTGCAACTCAAATGGGTATTCTCATATCTACTTTTCAGGTTCAGGAAAATGGGAAGATTCTCATATCGACCCATTTCCCACTGTTTTGGTCCAGTTATTCTGGTTTTTCAGTCAGGTAATTTTCAGCAATTGCACATGAACCATAGTGCTGATATTGCCAAAATGATTTATTTTATTTTTATTAAATTTCATACCCCGCCTCTCATGCCTCTGGAATGCTAGGACAGCTTCCAATAAAACAACATAAATACAAACAATAAAAATAACACATTAAAAAATCTAAAATTTAAATAGAAATAGAAATTCACAGAAAATCAAAAATACAAAAGATCTGCGATAGAACCCACCCCATCCTATCCTATCCTATCCCTCCCTCCCCTTCTCCCCCCCTGCAGAACGCCTGGTGGAAGATCCATGTTTTGCAATTTCGTCAGAAGGCCAGGCCATCTGGGCTGAGGCAAACCCCCACCGGGAGGGCATTCCAAAGCAACGGTGGGGCCATTGACAATGCCCTCCTGTCTGTACAAACCTGATGATATTGTGGGACCTCCATAAGGGCATCCCTTGCTGACCGCAGGGGCCACCCTGGGACACGGGGGTGAGGTAATGTCTCAGGTAAGTGGGGGCTAGGCCATATAGGGCTTTAAAGCTGGGGAGATCACTGGGGTGGGGAATTTTTTTAAAAATAATGAGGCTGGCCAGGGTGGGGGGAGGAGGTGCTCCCTGGCACCCCTTCCACCCACGCAGCCTGGAGGGGGGAGGGAAAACCAGGTTCCTCCCTGCCCCCTGCCTCCGTCCAAACCAGTTCGTAAACCGAACTTTGTTTGGCCGGTTCGATCAGGGGGTGGTTCCAATTTGGGCTGTTTGTGAACGGTCCAAACACCCTGAGTTTGGGCCGAACCCCGAACCTCCGAATCACATTCGCACATTCCTACTGCCAAACTCTGGGACAGGAGGGAGACCGTGGGACCTGAGTCTGATTAAAAAGACAAATACAGCTGAGTGTCATCCTCATATTGATGACAGCAGACCCTGCAGCTGCGGGCCACCTCCTCCAATGGCTTCATATATACATTGAACAAGAGAAGGGACAAGATGGATCCCTGCAGTAACCCAATGAAGATGTACAATCACCAGGTATCACCCACTGCCTGCACCACCACAGCATAGGTAAGTAACCAGACTCTATGGGTGATTTCAGATGAGACAGGGAGGCATTTGCCCTATCCCGGAATCACCCTTATGATTCCCCGCCGGAATCAGCCCGTCACGTCCAACAGACGTGTCGGCTGATCCTGGCGGGGAATCGGGGAGGGGGCGGGGCCGCGCAGCGCAACGTGTGCCCGCATTCCCCCCCACTCCCACGCCGCCCACCATCTGGGGTGATGGGTGGGCGCTGCGGCCAATGCGGCCACAGCGCATGCCCAAATTGACCACGACCCGGAATCCCACCGGGGATTCAGGGCCGTGGTTGTCATCCAAACAAGACGGGCCCCTTCATCACGGCGGGGAATCATGTTTACCACACGATCGGCGCTGGCCCTACTGGTCCCGCCGATCGTGTGGTGAATGTGATTCCCCGCCGCGCTTGACCATGGCTAACATCTGCGGGGGAACGTCCGGTTCCCCAACAGACGTTACGAGGCTATTCCCCACCACAGGATATTGACTGTGGTTGAGTGTGGTCTCGTAACATCTGAAAATACCCCATGTCACAATCAGTCAACTTCAGTACAAGAATGATGCCACCATTGCTCTAACTGCCACCCTTCTCACTTCATCTGCTGCAGCTCCTCCGTGTACCATGGGGACCTGCATTGTCAGTCATTTGGGAGTGGACATCTGGGAGCTGTATGGTCAATGGACTCCGTCTGCACAGAATTACCAAAGGTCACAAGGTAGCCATTGAAATCAAGGGAACATCCCCCAGGGCATTCCGGAACCTCCCTGGTTCCATAAGTCTGCATGGCCGTACCAACTGAACTAGCTCTGCACCCATCCAGGAACCGACCAATTAGGGATACAAATTGGATTGAGCAGCTCACTTGAGTTCCTTCCGGATTAAGCCTTTTTCCCCTTCAGAACAACAGGAAATCTCTTTTTCCATTAAGCACATTTGCTTAAAAGATCTCTTAAGAAAGAGAAGAACAAGCAACATTATTGCAAAGTATTTCTTGCCCAATGGCAAGAAAGAATAGCCTTCTCAGTTCATAGATCCTTCACCTCTGAGGCCAACACTCTTCTCTCTTTTTTTAGTTTTTTGCAAGCTAAACTTTGCCCAGGGTCATCCCATTTCACTTTGGCTGGACATATCACATATATCCTAAGAGGTGATGCGCCAGGAGTTGAGGGAATTAGGCAAAGCCAACATACTGGTTTCCTTGTTATAAAGTCAAATGTCATAAGAACTCAGAGGCAGATGTGACCAAGACCTGTTCCATTCATTTCCTCAGAGTGCACTCCAGAGAACAGCAAGTTGCACCATTTCCCAAACCTATTTCTAAGTTTATCCTCATTCTAATTTAATTAATCACAGATTTATCACCTCAGGCTGCTAGAAGTAGCAAAGGAGGTGGAAGAAACTGCCATTTGGACAGGGAAGGGGGCATTACTGCCTTTAAAAAAAAAAAAAAAACTAAAAAGGAATACCCATTTTAATAGCAATTTTTGTGGGTTTTTTCTCCTCTCCCTCCCAGATATTCCTTTCCACTTTTAAATCAAAATGTGCCGTCTGGATGAGCACCTTATCGCTTGCCAACAGGGGGAATTCAGTGTTTGTATTTGGATTTGCATTTATATGGCATTTTCATACGCTGTATCTCAAACTACTGACAAAGCAATGAATCACAGACCTGTGGAGTGGGAACTATATGCATAATGACAGCCATTATGACACTCAGCAAGAGTATCTTACAGACTGGGGAAGTTCTTAGGTGCTAATTAATCTTTGTTCTAATTAATTTGCAAAGAGGGCATTTGGTCCCAGAAACTACGGCAATTCTGCCCATCTGCCCATTGGGTCCATACAGCAAGAGCCTGCAGAAAGGCATTTTTGGTTGCTACCCCAGTACTGTAGAAATCCCTTCCCCTGTAGGTTCTAGGGATGGGAGAATGCGGTTCGGAAGTTTGGAGTTCGGCCCGAACTCGGCCTATTCGAATGACTGAACCCGAATCTGAACACGAACTGACCAAACCGAATTCAATTCCAAACGTCAAAATGACTGAACAGTTCGGTCAGTTCGGATCGCGTTTGGGTGAGTTTAGGTGGCAAAAAAAGTGTCACTGGAAGGTCAAATATGACAGGGAGGGGTAGTTAGCTGAGGAGCAGACTTCCAGGCACCAGGGGTGGAGAGGCTTGGAGTAGCAGCCAACCTGCCCAATCACCATCCCTTTTCGCCTCAGATCACTGGCTTCACAGTCTGCGATTGGCCACGGGCTAGGCTGCAGGGAACCAATGGGGCTTGTGGTGAGGCGGGCACAGCAAGAAACAAAACTGTCTGTCTCCCCCCTTCCCAACACCTTCTAAGCAAGTCACTGTTCGGAAGTTTGGAGGCGTTTCAGAAGGCTCCCTCTCCCAGCTCCCCAATCCATTGCCATCCTCCTCCCATTTCACCCATCCAGCCCATCTACCCCCATATTCTCATTCATTTAATTTAGCTTAGATTAGATAGATTTAGTGGTTATTTTTTGTTTTTACCCCTCCCTGTGATCCCTGTGTTCAATCTTCCTCCCTGCCTACCCCCTCCATTGAATCCTTTCCCTCTCCCATATATTCCATCCCAGATTCCCTTCCCTTTCCCTGTTTTTTCATTTAGAGTAGGATTATTAGATTGATTTAGGTTTCATTTCAGTTTTGTACCCCTCCTTGTGTTGTTTGTGATTCCCCCCCATCCAATAGATAGATAGATAGATAGATAGATAGATAGATAGATGTAGGAGTTAGCTTAGTGATACATGTGTAAAACTTTATTATATTGTATAGCCCAAAGGTTTTTTTACAATCCTATAAATACTCACATTTTAATCCTAAAACACCATCATCATATCAATATAAACAGATGAACTTACCATATTTTAAAATATCTAAACTTTATACACTTACAATATATAAAATCATTCCTAATAAATTTCTAACAATCCTTAGTTATCCAACTGTTTACCTCGCGGGGACATTGCATACATACAATAGGTTGCAACTGCACATGATAATATTGAATCCTTGGCATGTAAACATTTCTGGAATACCACTTCATGGGAAAGGTAAGGCACAGTCGATGTATATGACCATAAGTATCTTTTACGCAAAACATTATACAATGGGCAACAAAACAAAACATGATACAAATCCTCTATCTGGTTTTGGGCACACATTCGACAATGGGTGATTTCAGACGTTACGGGGCCCGTTGGCCCTGTACTGAAATCACCCCATTCATTCCCCACCGGGGTCACCCTGTCACGCCGTAACAGACGTGCCGGGGGGATCCCGGCGGGGAATCTGGGAGGGGGCGGGGCCACATGGCGCAACGTGCGGCCGCACGGCCGCACGGCCCCGCCCCCTCCACGCTCCCGCCGCCTACCCTCCGGGGAGATGGGCGGGCGGCGGGTCCAATGCGGCTGCCACGGCGGGCCGGATTCGCCACGGCCAGACATTACTTTTGTTTGGTCCCCACTGGGGATCTCTTTGACCACGCTTCCCGGGACATTCCCCCCGCTAGCCCGGGAAGCGTGGTTCAAATTGACCCCATGCAGGTACTGACCATGGCGAACATCTTGCAGCCGCCAAACAGACATTCGAGACACATTGACCACAGGTGGGTATTCACCGTGGTTCACTGTGATCTCGTAACGTCTGAAAATACCCAATATCTATAAGTTCATTCAAGGCCTCGATATCTCCCCTCGGTTACAGCTGATGGAAATAATTGAAACCTAAATAATGTATATGCACGCCTAAGTTGTGGATTTTTCTAGGTAAGTAAATAAGAGTCTTCCAATTTGTCAGGTATCAACCAATCATACCCTGGAGCTATTTTTTGGTCCCGTATTAAAACGTCAGTTGCCTCTGTAGCTCCTAATCCAGGACCCTTCTTGTGATTAGTTGCTTTGCTGTCAAAAAATCTAATTCACAGAGTAATTCTTTGGAAAATCCTAAATTCTGCACCACTACCTCAGTCTTACCCTTCCACTTAGACAAATATTGATCAGCACTTAAAATTTTCCTGAGTGGTGCCCAGCTTAGTGCTAGAGATAGCGTTCGTGATTTACTTTTACTGTTTGTAGGAGTAGGCCTGTGTACTTATTAGATAATCCATTTAGTTCATAGCATTTAGAATAGTTAATAGCAGTTAGATTTAATGTATATATCCATATATATATATGGATATGGATATGGGATGGGGGGGATAGATAGATAGATAGATAGATAGATAGATAGATAGATAGATAGATCAGAGTTGTAGGAGTTAGCTTAGTGCTAGAGATAGCGTTAGTGATTTAGTTTTAGTGTTTGTAGGAGTAGGTCTGTGTACTTATTAGATAATCCATTTAGTTCATAGCATTTAGAATAGTTAATAGCAGT
>QEPC01011901.1:398404-454441 GCA_003113815.1 Sphenodon punctatus | reverse complement strand
GGGAGGGGGAGGGAATTAATTTATTTCATTGGTTTCAATGGGGACACAGCGCCCCATTGAAATCAATGAAATAAATCCGGTACCGGCATACCGGATTTAATCCGGGAATCCGGTTTTCGTAGAAGCGGTAACCGGTAAATCCGGTAGCTGGTAATGGGCCCGGGGTCCCACCACTAATTTTTATTTCTATTTTTATTAATTTTGTTTCCCAACCCTGTTTTAGCTTTAAATGATTGTGTTGATTTTTTAAAATGTTTTTAAAAATATTTTGATGATACTGTACATCACCCCGAGATGCTGTAGGCATGGGGGGTGGCTCAAAAATGCTTAAAATAATTAATTAATAAATAAATAAGTCACCGCTGGGCAAGGCTACGTGACCAATTTGCAGAAGAGTTGGTTGAAATCTGGCAAGTAGGATGCCAGCCTGCAATGCCCAGCCCCGTATGGGTGCGGTGCCAGCCACCAAGCCCTGGCCTGGAACATAGGCCCCAGAACCCTGAGGGTGGGACATGGGGCTGGAGTGGCTGGCTTTTTGTTGATGCAGTGGAATGACAGCTCCCCATGAGCAGAATGATGGCCCCAGAACCCTGATGGTGGGTCCTGGGGCTGGAGTGGAAGTTTCTGGATGAAGTGGAATGACAGTCCTCCCTGCCTGTAACATAGGCCCCAGAACCCTGAAGGTGGGTCCTGGGGATGGAGTGGCTTTTTCTTGATGTGGTGGAATGACGGGTCTGCGTGAGCAGAATGACGGCCCCAGAACCCTGATGGTGGGTAATGGGACAGGAATGGCAGCTTCTGGATGAAGTGGAATGACAGCTCACATGTGGAGGGTCCTTATTCGCTTACAGCATGTCCCAGGGACAGCCGGCTCTACTCCTGTTTGACACAGACAGCTATTTGGACTTAGACAAGGTATCCAGCATCATCACTAAGGCAGGTGAGGAAATAGCGAAGAGGAGCTTGCAGGCTGGCTGGCATGGGTGGGGAAGTGGCAGAGGCCCGCCCAGGGCTTGGTGGCCAGTTTAGCAGCATCCCCACTCGGCCGGGCATTGCAGGCTTAGCTCGTACTCAACAGAACTCAAGAAGCTCTACTGCCAATTGGTCAAGCCTTGCCCGGTGGTAAATCACGTGGACACCCAGTAGCAGACATTGGATTGCCCAGTCTCAGAACCCATGACACAGCAGAGGCGGCATTGGCAGCAGCAGCAAACATTGGATTGCCCAGTAGCAGAACCCATAGTGGCACAGCAGAGGCAGCAGCGGCAGCAGCGGTAGACATTGGATTGCCAGGGCACAGTACCCGTGGCACAGCAGAGATGGCAGCAGCAGGATTTTCCTGTGTGCAGAACCCATGGAGCCTGGATGTTAGGATTTGCCAGAGAAGAGCTCTCATACAGCAGCAGATGACAGCAGCAGGATTGTGTGGGCACATTTGGATTGGCCAGGGCAGAGTAGGGCTGATGTGGCAGGAGCTTTTACCACGCTGAAATTCCATTCCTAAAACTCGGCATCCGATGTTGTGCCCCACAGAATTCCGCTTGGAACCTCCGCGATTCTGCATTTGCCACTACAAGAATCCACAAATGCGGCATTTATGTGCTTTATTGCTTTTTCCAATCATCACCGTTGTCACGTACAATCGGCGGCCTTCTTACGCCGAGTGTTTATCGTGGTTCCGCCAAGGGAGTATGCAGTGCTGGTGCACTGCTGCGCATGTGTGTGCTGTGCTGACTGCTGGTGGTGTACTGTTGTCCCTCTGTGCTGCAATCACTGCCCATTCTTTTCAAATACATACATGCACATGTTCTGGGCGGGAGTTCAAGGAACAGTTTTTTTATTTAATGGTAAATTGATCTTTTATGTAAACGTAAATTGACCTCCAAACTAAAGTTTTTTGAAAAAAAACTCCGGGCGGGAGTTTAAGGTGACCTGTGTATTGGCTGACTGAGTCATTTTTTACATCATCGGACTGGTACAGAAAGTTGAAGGAATTAAGTCCATGCAGAAGAGTTTGTTACAATCCTCATTCCGCACACTTCCTCAGTCTAGAAGTTAGAACAAGACCAACAGAACTCTGTCGGAGTATCTCTCAACTCATGCAAATCCAATGCAGCATGGTGGCATAGTTGTTAAGGTTCCTGCTTGTTGTACAATTTGAAGCTGTTATTCCACAGGTTCAAATCCTGCATGTTGCTTTAAAAAAAAATTTTTTTACTTTTACATTACTTTTATTCTATGTTAATCATAAAATTATTGCTGTGTTGTGTTATCGGGACATAACAAGTAGTGTCCCCTCCTTCCTCCTCTAAGCACTCGGAGTCACAGGCACAACTGAGAGATGAGTTGAGTGAATGACATTCATCTGCATCATTGAAAGTTTGCTTTCTTTAGTGTGCCATGACTGGTTTTTTTTTATAGTAGTAAACCTGTGTATGTGGTCACACTCAGAATGTTACTTAAAATTAAATACAGTTCTCTTCTACTTTTTAATTAAAAATTACATTTCTAACTTTAAATGCCAAAGACATGAATGATAAAGTCCATACAGTGCTTTGTATGTTGAGTCAGTCTACAATTACTATTTCTTGTTTAGCTGTTAGCTTAAAACAAGAATGATCACTCTGCTTCTCTACTGCTTTTACTGAGGCGCACTGCGCCGGCCGAGGCCATCCCCTCCCATGCTCCCACCAGATAGACAGTGATGGCTTAAAGCTGTAGCCGGATAGACCAGACCCACCTCACCCACACGGGTCACTTAATTAGCAACGGACGCACACCAATAAGCACAGTCCTTCCCAGTGACTGACAGCTGACAGCCACAGGCATTTAACACAGGGAGGCGGGCTTTATTTCATGTTGGCCATGTGAAAGCATGCCCCCCCCTAAGTCCTCGAAGTCAGTCACAAGATGAGCTGAGTGACTGACATTCATCTGCATCTGACACCTGCCACCACGCCTACCTCTTTGTTATGTTAACAGTTAACACTAAACAGCTAACTGCAGTAAGTAGGGTTGGGACTGAACGTGAACTCCACCACCCTCAAAGCGTTAGGGCTCGAGTCTTTGGAGAATGCGCACCATCAGGGCTCGCAGGTTTTCCATCTCCTCCCTCCAGACCTCATGGTCTTGCTCAAATCTTTCAACTTAGGAGCCAAAAAAAAAAACGTAACGCACATTACCAAACAGCACAGACATTATACTACTGCCTATTAAGGTCCATGGCCATGAAGCATGCCTGTCATACTCACCCAGCTGGTCCTGGAGAACTGCCAGTCCTTGCAGCACCATCGCTATGGTGCCCAGCCGCTCGATGGCATACAGGGCACATCTCCAAAGTGATTCCTCTGTTGAAGAATTAAATTCCAATTATCCAATAAACAATAAGAAAGTCTGCCTCAATCAACATGAACAAACTTGAACTTTAAACTCAATTAGAGCCAACTTACCAATCATTAGTAGGTGCTCCATCGCTGCTGCACGAATGACAGGGGGCGTGGTTTCTTGCTGTGCTGACAGCGGTGCCCGTTACCCTTTGTTTACCTTGTAGAAGTAATTGAAAAAGCCAACGTTGACTCCAGGAAAGCCATTGGGTATTTTCAGACATGACGGGGCCGATTGGCCCCGGCACGGAATCACTCCTTTGATTCCCCACGGGGCCACCGCGTAATGGGCCAACAGACACGGTGGCCGATCCCGGCAGGGAATCTGGGGGGGCAGGGCTGCATGGCACAACGTGCGGCTGCACAGCCCGCCCCCCACGCTGCCCCACCCACCCGCCCGCCCTCCAGGAGATGGGGGGTGCTGCGGCCAATGTGGCCACAGCGCCCACCCGCATTGACCGCGGCCTGGAAACCCACCAAGGATCCTGGGCTGTGGTCTGGGGACAGACGTTACGGTCCCCTTCATCACGGGGAGGAATCACATTCACCACACAAATGGGGCCGGTCCCACCGGGACCACCGTTCACGTGGTGAATGTGATTCCCCCCTGTGATTCATGGGGGTGAACATCTTGGGGGGGGACTTCTGTTTCCCCCAACAGACGTTCTGTGATTGCGATCACCATGTGGAGATTCACTGTGGTTGACCGTGGTCACGTAACATCTGAAAATACCCATTGTCACTGTTGGCAAATCTCACAGCAACACAAAAGCAGCAAGCGGCGAATTTAAAGGGACCATTCACGCAGCTGTTGGCAAGCGGTAGCTCCCTTCCTTCCACTGCGTTCTGTATTTAAAGCAACCGTTTAAGGTTCCTACTACACCACTTGCTTGAAAACTAGAACATTTTCATACAGTGCATAGCAAAAGTCTTACTACAGTTATGACTAATATTTTCAACCCCTTTCCTAACCATGAACTAATTATTACATCATCACTCTGGTTATTATGATTATTTTTTTTAATAAGTTTTAAAAACTTATAAGTTTTAAAACTTATTCAAAAACTTTTGAATAAGTTTTAAAAACTAAAACAGTCCCAGGATCCCATCCATGCATGCAGATGAAGTCTGAAGTCATCCATTACCAATAGGACATGGTAGCCTAGTGGTTTATATTCCCCACTTGCATTCTGTAGTTTTCGTTCTGACGGTTCTAATCTGCAGTGTTGCATTTTACGTTTATAATTTTTTTCAGACTTTTATATTACACAGTCATTGTCTGTTCATTCTCTATTAATCTTAAAATCATTGCTGTTGTGTTGCTCATATAACATACTTTGTAATCAAACAAATATGCTTTCATTAGCCAACACAGACCCGAGGCAAGGCTGTGTGCATCCTATTTTCATTTATAGTTTAATTTATCAGACTTCTCTGCAGTAGATAACTTTTAATATTTTACTCAAAAACAGTACACAGCCCAGCAGCAGCACTCCTCAATCCTGACTGAGTCCTGCCTCCTGCTGCATGACCTGCTGTGTGTTGACTCTGAGTCTCCTCTGTTTGATTGCTTGCAAAGTTGTGAGCAGATGCACTGGTGGGCGGCATTGGCAGCAGCTGCAGACATTGGATTGACGGGCTCAGAACCCGTGGTACAGACAGCAGAGGCAGCATTGGCAGCAGCAGCAGACATTGGATTGACCGGGCTCAGAACCCGTGGAACAGACAGCAGAGGCAGCATTGACAGCAGCAGCAGACAGTGGATTCAACAGGCACAGAACAGAAGAGATGTCAGCAGCAGGATTTTCCTGTGCACAGCACCCATGGAGCCAGGATGTTAGGATTTGCCAGGGAAGTGCTCCCATATATCAGCAGATGGCAGTAGGAGGACTGCGTGGGTACATTTGGATTGGCCAGGGCAGAGTACCCATGGACCAGCAAACAGCAGTAGCGGGATTACCAGGCCAGTGGGGCACATCATCCAGGGTTGCCAGGGCAGAAACACAGGCACCTTGGCATGAAAGGCAGGCAGGCTGGGGCAGGGTTTGAGCTTTGCCTGCAGGGTGGGCAGACAGGTACTTTGGCATGAGCATGGGAAGGCATACTGAGGCAGGCTTTGATCTTGGCCACCTGGGCGTGGACGGTGGACGGCTAAGCAGACAGGCAGCGTGGCATGAGCAGAAGGCAGGCAGACTGAGGCAGGCTTTGATCTAGGCCACCTGGGTGGTCAGGCGGGCAGCGTGGCATGAGCAGAAGGCAGGCAGACTGAGGCAGGCTTTGATCTAGGCCACCTGGGTGGATGAGTGGGAAAACAGGCAATGTGGCATGAGAGGCAGACAGACTGAGACAGGGTTCGAGCTTTGCAACCTAAACTAAACTGCCTGACTGAGTCAGACAATGGTCCATCTTAGCCAAGTATTGTCACAACCTGACATGGCAGCAGGGGTTTCAAATTTGGGTCCAAATCCAACCCTTCCAGGGTCTCTGGCAGAGGCCATACTGACATGCTAGCTGAGACCCCTCCAAGCCCCCAGAGGAGACCTCCCACAGGTCTGCCACCAGAGGTCCTGAAATGGAGATGCCAGGGATTGAACCTGGGACCTTATACATGGAAAGCATGTGCTCTTACCACTTGACCCCTCCTGCCACTGCCAAATGCTGCCTCTGGTTCGTGCCACCAGTGCACCGTCACCACCAGGTAGGCATGCTGAGCGTTCCAGCTTGACCGCAGGTCTGTGGTGAAGTGAATGGTGGAACCCCCAGCCCCTGCCAGCTGCTCCCTTACCCACTCCTTTAAAGCCCGGTACAAGGCTGGAACCACCTGCCGACTCAGGGTGGTGTGTGAGGGCAGCTTAAACTGGGGGGCCAGGAAGCCAGTCAGGTGCCTGAACCCCATGTCCCCGACCACTGAGAAGGGCTGCCCATCCAGAGTGATCATTTCCCCCAACATGCACGTGGCTTTTGCTTGAAAGCCATGCCGTCCTCCACGTCCTGAAGCGGATGAGGGATTTGACAGTTTCCCCCACCCCAGCTCCTCAATGGTGGACTTACGTTGGTTCTGCTGCTGCTGCTCCCCCCTAGCAGCAATACCGCTCCTGCTGCTAGAGGCAGCTGTTGAAGCAGGATGCTTCCCCATTGATGGAGGTGGATGACTGACCACTGCAGTCAGAAACCCGCTGGCGACCACTGCCCCTGCCTGCCCGCTTAGCAGCACAGCACTGTGGCATCCCTTGAGGTGTCTTGCCATGGCAGTTTTGCCAAGGTTGGTGAGCACCTGCCCACACTTCACCACCTTCTGGCACAAAGTGAACAGCACCTCCCTGGGATCACAAACTTCAAATGCACCCAGACAGAGGATTTTTTGCCCCCTCCTGCCTTCTGGCCTGCACCAGGTGACGCACTTCTGCCTGCGCTGCTGGGAGGGGCAGAACATGGTGGAGACACAGCTCTTGGAAGGACAGCCATCGCCTCAGCTCCAGACATTTCCTCCGTGGGACTAGTGTCTGCCTCGCTGTCCCCAATCACAGTGATATCCCGTGAATGGGAGTACTGGGACCCTGAAGCTGCTGGACTGCCCACCATGCTGCTGCCACTCTCCCTGTGCCCCCTATAGCTGCTGCTGCTGTTCCTCTCCCTGCTGCCATTGCCCAGGGATCGGGCCCTGCCTCTAGCAGCTGGGGTGGGATCCACCAGCCCTGGACTGCTGGGGATCGTCTCAATAATGGGGGACGATGGTGGCCCATTGCCCACCTTATGGGCAGAAGACCGGCCTCTCCTGCTTCCCTTCTCCATGACTTTCAACCCAAGGAATGCACTTGTAAATTTTATATATTTCTTCTTTTTTTTTAATTCAATTTTTTATCTAATTATATATATATATATATATATATATATATATATATATATATATATATATATATATAAACCAACTCTAACTACTATTAACTATTCTAGAATCTATGGAACTAAATGGACTATTATATCTACAAAAGCCTAGTCCTACAAACACACTCTAAAATATTAAAACTGAATAACTACTACACACTAACACTATCTCTATCTATCTCTATAATTAAGCTAACTCCTACATCTATCTATCTATCTATCTATCTATCTATCTACAATATTACACAGGGATGTGGGGAAAAACACAGACAGCTCACACAAAACAACACAAGGAGGGGTACAAAACTGAAATGAAACCTAAATCAATCTAATCCTACTATAAATAAATCCAAAAACAGGGGAAGGGAATCAGGGATGGAATAGGAGGGGAGGATTCAATGGAAGGTAGGGAGAAAAAACACAGGGAGGGTTAAAAAATAAAAATAACACCTAAATCTATCTAATCAAACCTAAATAAATGAAGCTAGGGAGGTAAATGTGTGGGATGGGTGAAATAGGAGGAGGATGGCAATGGATTAGGAATAGGAAGGAACACAAACTGCTGGGAGAAGGAGACTTTTGAAAATGCCTGCTGTCAGGAACAGTGGCTAGCTCAGAAGGTGTTGGAAGGGGGGAGAGCAATGACTGTTGTTACTTGCTGCGCCCACCTTACCACAAGCCCCATTGGCTCTGTGCAGCCTAGCCCCATGTCCCTCATGTCCAATCACAGACTGCGAAGCTAGTGGTCTGAGGAAAAAAGGGATGGTGATTGGGCAGGCTGGCTGCTACTCCAAGCCTCTCCACTCCTGGTACCAAGAAGTCTGCTCCTCAGCTGCCCCCCGTCCCAGTCACGTTTCTGCCACCCAAACTCATCCAAACGATACCGAAATGTTTGGTTGTTTCTGCGTTCGGATCGAGTTCAGTTCGGTCAGTTTGGGTTTGGTTCAGCCGTGTGGTTCAGTCGTCCGAATGGACTGACTTCAGTCTGAACTCCGAACTCCCAAACCACGTTCACACATTCCTAGTATATACCAATTTTTGCAGGTACTCATTTCAGCTCTACTGCAGATATACATTTCAGCTCTAAGGTCAGCCTTTAGACTTGGACAAGGCAGGTGGAAACCTAGGGTAATGAGTTAATAGACCCAGGAATCCTCCATCTCTTGCTGACAGATCAGACTATTAGTTAGGGTCTTGCAAACCTGGGAGAAAAAGCGCTACTGGCTCACTTTGATGCCTTCTAAAATTCTGTGCCTGAACCTCTGCACTGCAGGAAGGAAAAGGAGAATTACTGGTTCCCCACTGACCAGCTGTTCAGTAGGGAACCAGAAATGCCCTCCCCAAACTGCAGTGAGACAAAGTGGTTCCAATGGTATCTTTTATTGGAACAACTGTTGTTGGTGGAATAAGCATGTTTTTGGGCCACAGAGGGGCCTTCCTTGGGCATGTAGCATAGTCAGTAGAACTATATAAACCGAGCAAGTGTAGTGCAAATCTGCAGTGCAAAGAGTCAACTCAGGGTTTTAGCTGCAGGTCAAATGGAGATTCCCTGCAGAACAGCAGGAAGCCAAGCACCCTGATTATGGGTAGGAGAAGTCATTTCAATTCCCACATGCTCCTAGTTTGGTTACAAAATAAATAAAATAGAAATAATAATAAATAATAATAATAATTCCAGAACTAGTGTAGCAGAATGTGTAGGACTTAGGCCTGGGAGATCAGGGTTCAAATCCTGTCTTGACCATGAGCTCACTGAGTGGCCTTGGGCAAGTCATTCTCTCTTAGCCTCAGTTCCCCATCTGTAAAATGAGGATAATAATGACCTCACAGGGCTGGATAAGGATTATAAAAGCACTTTGAAAACTAACAATGTTATACAAACAATAAACTATTTCAGAACTCCCCATGTAATAGCTGTTTTTAACCAAACACTCAAAACCAGAGTATTTTTGTTTAAATGTAAGAAATAAGCTCAGGATGCTTCCTGTTAGAACACTTTAGAAATTATAAATTAAGAGCTATGCACAGTATTATGTCACATTAACATTCAGTAGGACCAAATGTGAAGCAATTTTACAGCTATTACGTATCTACTGAACTAAAATTCCATATGCAGGGGCAAGAGGTTCCTGCAATACATGAAAGGTACAATGCTTCAGCGGTTAGTGAGATGAATAATTAGTTGCATGTTTCAGTAAACAGCATGTTCACCCCTGACCTTCCTTGTCATAGGCTGCTTGGTTAGTTGCCCTGTTAGGGACGCTTGACTAATAATTGTTCCATCTGTGTGTTCCGTCCATGGCAGATCAGGCTACACTTTGGATCTGGCATCCTTCAGCCACTCTGCACTGGCGTATGTCTGCAAAAATGCCAAGGAAGCAGTGTACGCTCAGTTGATTTTAGCCAAAAATTAGAGACTGTTCTAGAAAAACAAACTGACCTATCGGATCAAGCTCTTTATGATAATGTGCTAAAATTTCCCACTCTTTACTTTTTGCCAATTAAAATCAATTGTTTTAGCTTCACAGGCTGGAAATCCCAAGCTCCCCAAAATGTCAGCTTGAGGTTCAGTTTTAAGACAGAGGCAATTCCTCAAGAAACCCCCAACTGACACAATCAAATAAGCCTTGTCAAAGTCCAGCTAATCAAAACCCCTGCACTTAATCACATCAGTTCCTTCAGCTAAAACCAGACAGAATTACATTGGGGGATTCTTGCTCAATTCATTACAACCCAGTATTCAAATCACCCACACCAGAGCTTGTTCCTCAACTTCAGGCTGATTTCTACAAGTATATCATCATTAATTAAATACGGTGCTATCATATGGCATACAAAGTTTCCCCAAAACTCACATGTATTTTGTAAAATGTTTGGATGTATTTCAATGCCCTCTTAAAAAAACATTTAACTGTGGTTTGGGGACTGCTTCAAAGGCATTATTGTCCAGTAGAGAGAGAGAAAGAGCAGGGATCTGCTTTCACTTCTTCTGCTACAGACTCTTTGTGTGAAAAAATATTACTTAAACAATTTGTGCCTCAATATAACCATTTGCAATATAGGATTAATAAATACCTTCCAGAATTAGCAAGGGAATGAACTAGTGTCTATTTGTAATAATAACAATGGCTCTTTTCAAACGGGCTGCGGTGCGGGGGGGATGCCGCGGTGCATGTGCGGTGTGTGCGTGGCCATTACACGGATGCACACTCATCTCCACGCACGGAGCCATCGCAGTTTTGGCCGATGGTTCCGTGCGTGGGTGATGGTTGGAGGTGAGTGGAGATGGATGGAGTGCAGGAGCATGCACTCACCCCAACCCACCACAGTGGTCACATGGGCACCCCCCCCCATGCTCACACAGCAGATCTGCATGGGCATGGGGGGGGAGTGTCTCCTGTGAAAAGGGTCAATATTGAAATTAGTGATACTGCTCATGCATTTCAAAATTATGGAAATTCTTAACTGCTTTGCTGGTTTAGGGTCTAAATTACTGAGTATTGTTGCTACAATTATTTTTATTATTTATATAGTGCCAGCAATGTGTCTGGCACTGAACAATCATAATTAGAGGCAGATCCCTGCTCTGGGCAGCTTGCAATCTATGATGGACGAGGTAGTAGAGGCAAGGGAGAGGGGAATATAGGAAGAGACAGGCACATGTTCAAGAAGTGGCAGGTGTCTTTGGATATTTTCAGATGTGACGGGGCTCAATTCGCCCCGCCACGGAAACACCCTAATGATTCCCCGCCGGGGCCAGCATGTAACGGCCAACAGACATGTTGGCTGCTCTTGGCGGGGAATCTGGGGGGGCGGGGCTGTGCGGCACAACGTGCAGCCACATGGCTCCGCCCCCTCATGCTCCCTAGGCCACCCGCCCTCTTGGGAGATGGGCGGGCACCGCGGCCAAGGCGACCGCAGCGACCGCCCGCATTGACCATGGCCCAGAATCCCGCCACTGATTCTGAGCCGAGGTAGGGGGTCAGATGTTACGGTCCCCTTGATCATGGGGAGGGAATCACATTCAACATGCAAACGGAGATGGTCCAGCCAGGACCTCTGTTTGCATGTTGAATGTGATTCCACCCGTGATTCACGGGGGTGAACATCTGGGGGGGAATTCCGTTCTCCCCAACAGATGTTACGGGATCACGATCACCATGTGGGGATTCACCGTGGTTGAGCGTGATCTCGTAATGTCTGAAAATACCCTTTCTTAGCATCAAGGTGAGAATGAATCCTAGAGGAGAAGACAGTATAACATGGAGAAGCACACATGAGAAATCTATGGGGGTGAGGAGGTAGGGCGAGCCTAATGGAAGAGGTAGTTTAATAATTGTGAAATATATTATAGCAAATACATTTTTAAAAATGCAATGTTCCCAGTAATGAAGTAAATGCTAGAATTCAAATTGCTGTTCTCCATATTTCAAGGTCAAACTATATAGTGTATCTTTTGATCCATCTATGTATCCGTCCATCTCCTTAGCCCTTTTCTACATGCATGGTAGAATACAAGTTTTGTCCTGATCCTCAATAGACTCCACCAGCACAAGTCCCATTGGAGTGGTGCTGGCACCAGGGCAACACTTTGGGTGTAAAGTAAGGATGGGTGAATGCGGTTTGGAAGTCCGGAGTTCGGAACCAACTCGGTCTGTTCGGTTGACCAAACCGAACTTCCAAACCGAACTTGAATTTCAAACCGAGCCAAACCAAATTTCCGAACTCCGTTCTGTTCACACATCTCTAGTGGCAACACACACCAAAAAAACTGGTTTTGAATGGCCAAACTTGGTTCGGAAGTTCGGAATTTGACCGAACTCGCTCTGTTTGGTCGGCCAAACTGAACTTCCGAACCAAACTTGAATTTCAAACTGAACTGAACTGAACCGAATTTCCGAACTCGAATTTCAAACTGAACCAAACCGAACCGAATTTCCGAACTCTGTTCTGTTCGCTCATCCCTAGTGTAAACAAATGGAGAGCAGTTCTGGGAGTGCCCACAGATGCCCATCACCGGTCGATCCATTTGATAATCACCCACCAGATGTGAAAGTCGCAGGCTGAGGCAGCTCTGGAGCAGACCAGCATGGCATGCTCCAGAAACTTTGAGGACACCCTTTGAGGACTGGGCTGTTGCATGGTATCGTTTCTACCAACTGGGTACATAGGCCCCCAAGCCCAAGGAAGAGGCCAAACTGCCTGTCTGTTGAGGGGGACCCAGAGTGCTCTTCCACTCCTGTCTGTCTGTTGCCACATTCAGCAGCATAGAGTTTCAGACAGCAGCCTAGAGCATCGGGTGAGCACCCACAGCTCTATGGTGCAGGCAGTCATGTGAGTGGACCACAACCTAGGGACACTGCTGGTCTGTTTGATGTGGCTCCAGGTGGAGCTGGTCACTGGCAGCCACAGGGTGGGTCTGTGGAGCACCTCTGGGCTCTAGCAGGTTCCATGTTAATCTAAAAACTCCCTTTGAGGACTGGGTTGTTTCTTTTGTGTGGTGTCATTTCTACTAACTAGGTACAAAGGCTCCACAAACCTACAAGGTGTGGCCTTTTTGTGTGATGGGTACTGCCCCTAAGTCTTTGGAGGGTGCCGCTCTGAGAGTCAGTGGATCAGCCATACTGAGTACCTTCCATCTGGAAGTGTTATGAGGATGACCGGCTGGCCATGTGAAGGCAGAGAATGGAGAGATCACCCGAGAAGTTTAACTTGTAACCAATCTGGCCAGCAAGATTGTGATCTACCTGACCAGTAAGTACAGAGGCAGACCTGGGAATTTCGGGCTAAAAGTGGTGAAAGACAGAACTGAGGGCTGGTTGGGAGCAGGATAAGAGACTATTTCCCCAAGTTTGTAAATAAAATGCACTAAGATGAAAGAAAGTTGAAACCCCATGTGCTCTTTCTTTGGGCTGAGGTACAGTAAGGAGCAGCCACAAGGAGTTGATGGTTCCAAGTCTCGTGTGTGCCCTGTGTGCACCCCTAGATTGTGGAGATGAAAACTTGCTGGCTAAGCACTGGGGAAGTGCTGGAAATCACCATAAAAGTGCTGTAAAACCGCCATAAAACTGCCGTAAAATTCTGGAAAGCGATGAAAAAGTCCCAGAATCTGACAAAAAGTCCTGGAAAGTGACAGAAATGACAAAATAAATGGTGGAAGCACAGAATCATCAGAAACTGACAAAGTACCGACAGACACTACTAGCAAGCACTCCCAAAAGGTTGATATTTCCCTTAGGAACAGGAGCGTTTGTTCTCATCTCAGCTCTACTACTAGAGGGTTTATTATTCAGTTAGGATGGATGGGAGTTCCTGGACCCAAGGTAGAGGAAAGTTGCTCTGGAATGCTATATAAGGGGAAGTTCTCGCACCACAGTGGTAAAACTGAGGAATGAGATAGAGGAGGCAAGTGAATAGACGTACATAGGGAGTCGGGAGGAGAGGAGAGAAATCTTTTTGTGTAAGGAGGGAACATTTAAGTTGATACTACACATATTTCTAGACTTCACTTAAATCCTCAAATAAATGAGAAACCAGTGATTTCACTGAGTAATTGTAAGCTTCAAATCCCTAAATGGAAGCAGAGGAGGACTCTTTTTCCCCTTTTCCTTTCTGGAAAAAAAATTAATGTATACGCATACTCTTCATTGTCATCAGGGTTTGGAACACCTCATGAGTGGACTAATATAAATTAACCTTTTGTCCCTGGATGCAACGATTGCTAGCACTTTAATATTGCATATAATCAGTCTTCTTGGCCAATTAGAAAAAGAAATGACCAGCAAGCTCTTGAAGACTCCAAATGAAACACTCTGATTTTAACAATAGCATTTAATCGGGAAAAATACTTTAAAAATATCAGGATGTTTCCAATCTATTCTTGCCTACTAGGTGTGTAAATCTTTAGAGATTTTCCTGCTGCTTGGTAGAGTACATAATTATTTAAGCCAAGCATTATTAAATAATACTAAATGGGCTCATTTGTAAAGAAAATAATTAAAGTCACAGTGGATGTAAGGAGGAGAGGATGAGTGATTTGACCTTTCAATTAGAAGATTAACTCTAGCCAGCAACAACTACAAAGGAAAAGTGACCTTTTTACATCTTCACTAAGAATAGAAATAAGGCATGTCCTCAACATTACCATCTGCACATCAGCTTGCAAGTTAATAGAGAGTTGTTAGTCTCAAGCAAAATCGATAAGAAGACTTGTAAAAGCTAGTGCACCAAGGCATGCAGAATATTTATATTAATGATTATTTACATAGCCCCAGGATTGTGCTTGGCACTGAACAACTGCTAATTAGGGACAGCCCCCAGCCCCGGGGCACTTACTACCTAGGATGGACAGGAGAGAGGAACACAGGGAAAGAAAGGGAGACGTTCAGGAAGATGAGAAATTGCAGGTATACATGCTTCACATAGGCTGCTTTTAGGCGAACACACAGCATAAAATCACGCCGCAGGTAAATAGGCTGCATGTGTGATTTAGAGGTGACATTTTGCGCGTTAGAGCCGGTTGCGCATTCTTTTAAAGCCGTGAATTAAATACCTCGACATCGAGGTATTGAATTTGCGGCCTTAAAAGAGCACGTGACTGGTTTTAACGCGCAAAATGTCACGTCTAAGGCTGCTTCTACACGAGTGGGTCGTAGGTGTGTGACCCGCTCATGCGATTTTTCAAAATCCCATGAGGTGGGATTAGACCTCATTGTGTGAGGTATTTAATTCGCGGTCAGCAAACAACGCACGGCCGTCTTTAATGCATGTGATCGCATCCATTGTCACGTCTAATCCCACCTCATGGGATTTTGAAAAATCACACTATCAGGTCACGCAACTGCGACCTGCTCGTGTAAAAGCAGCCAGTATCCAATACTCAGCATATTTACATGCAGTGTGTTCAGCATGCATGTCTACAAGCGGGCATAGTTACAGGGAAAGGGGCGGCGTGAAAGATAGGACAATTGAAGGGGCATCAGTGAGCAGTCTGTGGGCGGGGAAGCTAGGGGAAACTTGAAGAAAGAGAGAAGTTTTTATGGGGGATTTGAAGAGAGGGAGGGTTGATCTGAGTATGTGTTCAGGGAGGGAGAGCCAGGCATAAGCGGCATAGGGACTTGTATGGCAGGGTGTGGGGGGAATGCCAACATTATTTTATCTGGAGCAGCTAGAGGGTTAAAGCCAGTGTTACCTATGAGGCACTCGACCAGGAGATTTTCACAGGGCCCCCCAATTCCTATTGACCCCTCTGTTGATAGTCTACTCACAGCCTTAAGCTGTTGGAACGTCTGGCCATGCTTGGAGGTTCTGACATATTGACAAAGGTATTGCATGAATAAGAAAGAAAATAAGCTTCAGCTCCCCTGCCTCCAGCCTGCCAGACTTGATCTACCCAACCCCAAAGTCAAAGGAAGAATTTCTCTGCACTTTCCCACATTTGCTTCCACTCCTTACAACTCCCAAAGGCCGCACAGTCTCGAATGTGAGCTAATCTGTAGATCAATGAGGGCAGATGTAAAACTCTTGCTAAGCCATGTTTTCCCAGCCAGGGGTAAATTCACTTGCCTGTATGTAAAACTTCCTAATTAGAAATGTCAAGTCTCTGTTAAAACAGTAAGAAATTGAGGTTGAGCTCTGCAAGAAAAGTTAACTCTTCGGTAACTAGGTCTTATCTGCTTAGCAGTCTGAAGCGCTTAGGAGCTGCTGTGAAGACACAGTCCTCCACTATTGAAGTGGTGCTCTGCTCAGGCCTCTTGTAAAGAGCGCTGCCAAGAAGGAAGTTGTCAAGGTGGGGCAGGAGTGGAGTGCTGGCCCCACCCACACTTAAAACTTCCTTCCGGGTGGGGTTGCTGTCTCTCCAGAGGGAAAGGTTCACTGGGAGCTGGAGCAGTGAGTAAGCCCTTCATGAGTAAGCCCTGCCCGTCCACCCTCGCCTCCCTGGAGACCCTTTCCCCTTAGTGGGGCCCATAACTGGGCCATGAGCCTAGGTCTGCCACAGTCTTGCTGTGCCACAAGGGTGGCAATGCCTCCCCTTTAAAAGAGGATGCTTTTGAAACATACATGTTGCAGGGCTGCATTGGTTCCAGTGCAGCCCTGCACCATGTATTTTTCATAAGCGTCCTCCTTTAAGGGGAGGTATGGCCACCATATGTGCCACTGATATTAACTAACATATTATTTTATATACTGATATTAGTTTTTATCTACTACTATAGCCTCTATCCTTTTGGCAGAAGAAACTGAGGGAAAAGATTGAGCAGTTTGCTAAGAGGAAGACCATTAGTGAAAAGGTGGGGAAAGGCTGCTCAATCATGTCAACAGTAGCTTGTCAAGGCTCTTCATGGTCCTTGCTCCTGTCCTTCTGCCTTCATTTATTGCTATGTTCCCGTCTGGAAAATTCACTCCTCCTCTCCCACCACCCTCACCTGCCTCAGAGTTTCCTAAACTCCCTACTCCGGCTTTACCTCTTCTCCCATGCTGCCCCCTAGACCTGAAACTTCCTCCCTCCCCTTCAGACTTTCAAAACCCTCCTCAAAAAAGAAAAAGTGTGGTGTAGAGGATAAGGTGCAAGACTTAAACCAAAGCAATCAAGGTTCAAATCCTGCCCTAGCCATGAATTCGCTGGATGGCCTCTTGGTAGAGTGGTCATACCTCCCCTTTAAAAGAGGATGCTTATGAAAAATGCATGGTGCAGGGCTGCACTAGACCCAATGTAGCCCTGAAACATGTACCTTTCATAAGCGTCCTCTTTTAAAGAGGAGGCATGGCCACCCTACCTCTTGGGCAAGTCACAATCTCTCAGCATCAATTCCCCAACCGTAATAAATGGGAGTGTGTGTCTGTCTCTTACTATATTACCCACCTTGTCCACCATAGATTGTAAGCCCAGTGGGCAGGGACCTGTCTCTAATAATAACAATTGTAAAGAGTCAGGTTCACCGCTGGCACTCTATAAATGCTTAATAAAATAAAATAATTAATTCTCTTTTATCAGGCTTTCCCTAGCTCCTCACCCCTCATAGTTTATGCTTCTCCTCATACCTTCAGAATCCCCTTCTTACGCTTGGTTGCAGCTAAGTTGAGCACACACCTCTGCAGCTTCTCACCTTCACGGATGTATCCTTGTCTCTCCCTATGTTCGCCTCCTCCACTTGTCTACCTATTTTAAACTGTAAGCCCCTCAGGGAAGGGACCTGTCTCTAATGACGACTGTTCAACACCCAGCACATTGTTGGTGCTAAATAAATAAATGATGCTAATTGCCGCAGCTGGGTTTTCCCTTCTCAATGTCTTCCCCTCAGAGCTTCCCAGAAATATTTCTAGCTCTCTTTTAGAATGAGCGTCCTACCTATGGGTACGGTGGCCATACCTCCCCTTTAAAAGAGGACACGTATGAAAAATACATGTTGCAGGGCTGCACTGGAACCAATGCAGCCCTGCAACATGTATCTATGGGTGATGGCAGTCCCAGAGGCTCTGGCTTTTTCTTGCTTTCGCAGCTCATGAGGAGCTAAAATGCAACTTATACTCTGGTCTGGAGGCAAGACTTCAAGCTATGGCACCACCTTCTGGATTAGCAAGGGAGCATTGTATTCCACAGCCCTCTGTGCAATTCTGCCCACGCCTGTGATGTACTGCTGAACTAAATGGAGCATTTGTGGAAGACAGACTATGAAGGAGGGCTCCCTGGGACCGAGTCACCACACTCCATCCCCTTCACAAAGGTAAGAGGCTGCTTTTGCCCATGCATGACAGAACTCTGCAAATGGCTATTTCCAGCCACAAGCTCTGATAGCTGCAGTCATCTGGGTTGATTTATTTCCTTACTTGGGCTGCCTATGGCCTAGAGACAGGCGATCCATTGTCCATGCTCTTACCTTCACCTCTGTTCTCACACAAGGCAAGGGGACTGATTCTCAAGCAGAACAAACATGTGCAAACTCCCTCTTTCTGTGTTTTCTAACATCAACTTGGATCCTGTCCAAACAGACCTGTCCAAACTCTATAAGCCAAATCAAAATGTTCTTTTCCTAAATACAACGGAAGTACTAAAAGTAAGTCATTTCGTGCAGCAAAATCCCAAACCAACAAAGCCAGTGTGGAAATCAATGTATTTTTCTGCTAGAAAAGGGGCCATATCATACCTCAGGGACCGCCTCACCCTCCGCACCCCAGAGTGGCTCCTTCGATCCGCCGGAGGTGCCTTCTTGGAGGTCCCCCGTGTTAAGCAGGGGGCCACAATGGAGAGGGTATTCTCGGTGGCCGGGCCATGCCTCTGAAACTCCCTTCCGGAAGAAGCCCACCTGGCCCCAAGTCTGTTGACATTCTGGCGAAGTTGCAAAACCTGGCTGTTCGCCCAGGCCTTTGGGAAGGGTGGGAGGATGGGGTAAGGTTTTAGCTCCCCTACCTTATTTATTGTTAAATGGAGCCCGGGCCTTGTTGTATAATCATTTTATATATGAGTTTTATTATTATTGATGGTTTTAAATTGTTTTTTATGTATTGTGGTTTTATTGTTGGAAGCCGCCCCGAGCTGTTCGCAGGAGGGGCAGGGTAAAAATCTATAAATAAAATTTTAAAAAATATATATCTCCCTCCTCTAGGAACACCTATTGTTAAGAAGTCTGGGGTCCTAGTGACTTTGGGGTCTACTGCCAAATTTGATTGAGATTTGCCTGGAAGATCGAAAGATATTAAGACAGAAACATGCAGACACATGCACAGAGTGCGATCGCGTAAGACTTCTTTCCAATCCCAGGTAAAAAAGAATCCAAAACAATATCTGTAAATTTCATTTTGGGAAAACAGTTCTCTTACGTAATGGTCTATCACCTTCACCCTATGTATTGTGCCTACTGGAATTTCACTTTGATTGCACATCTGACATTTACTGATGTGGAATAACCAGAATGAATGATCTAGACTCTGATTAATATGGACTTTTCATCACAAAAGGTAGTTATGACCCACAAGGTTACTTTCCATTTTACTGTACTTCCCAGTTATTGCTATATTTTTACAAGGACGTTAAAATAAAAGGAACTGTTCCAACTTATACTTATAACCATTTTAGGGTGCTAAAACTCACAGATTGCTCAGAATGAGAAGGTAAAGCTTCATTAACATTAGAGTCTTAATGGTGTAATATGAATACTGAAAAGAGAAGAGATTCTGACCTCACTCAAACCAGCATAAATCCAGAGAAATTCCTGTGAAATCAATGGTGTTACACCAGTGTGAAACTGGTGTTATGAAAATCAGAGGAGTGTAATTCATATTATTTTAATTAATTACAAAAATGAATGGAGACCCATTCGTTTTTGTAACTAAGGTAACAAAAATGAATGACCAAGTCAACGACATGCATTTGATTTCATTTTTTGTTTTTATTTTTTCATTTTATTTTATTTTTTTTAAATGAAAAATTTCCTGCACATGAGCAAAAGGGACACCGGGGCCGTTCTGCAGATGCATGCCCTTTTCCAAAATGGTGCTGGCAGAGTCAGTATCATTGGAAAAGGGCCACTCATGTGTAGAAGGGACTTGGGGACTATTTTGACCATGCACAGTGATTTTGTATTTATTCATTATTATTATTATTATTATTATTATTATTATTATTATTTTAATAAAACACAAAAATAAATTAAAATGGTAGAGTTCTTTATGAAAACCCCTGAAAACGAAAGGGGGTTTTGTAAACTAAAACTAAATCTAAAATAAAAATGAATGGTGTGCCTTCTGCACACCCGTACAAAAATCAGGACAAAGAATAGTTACATCTAGGGATGATCTGATCACACCTTACATTGTAGTCTACTCTATAGTTAGATGTCCCTGGATTAGACCTGAAACGAGTACTCACAAAAATGGTTATACTCGTCAAATTTTTGGTGCCTGAATCAACTAAGAAATATCAGGTCCCAATCAGTACCCGATTTCAACCTGATCTGAGTACCCAATGGCCCGGAATGTCAACATCTGGTCCTGATTTTTCAACTTCTGCTCCAAAGCTTTTGGTTTTCCATCTTGATTTACCAACCGATTACCAGAAAAATAAAAAAAACAGTACCCAAAAGTAACCAATTTTCCAGGTACCCAGGTACTTGAACAGTAATTGGGTTGCCTGTTGAATACTTGATGTGGTACTTGAAATTGTGGGTATTATCCACGGGTAACAAATGAGCTATCTGTCAGCTCTAGCATGGCTATCTAACCCCTAACCCAGACAGTTCACATATTAAGCTGTACCACGGAATGTCCTTCCTGTATTCATCTCACAGCGAGGAGGGATTGGGCGAGGCTATTTCACAAGGCAAATATTGTGAGAGCCGACATCCAGGATGGGTCTATATGTAGAGGAGAGGAGGATATAAACCATGGGAGCCGGCCTTACTGCAGGGTGGATAGGGGCAGCTGCTCCAGGCCCTCCTCCCAAGGGAGTCCCACAGTAGCACCCCTGCACTGGACCCGCTCCCCTGGCCACTGAATCCCCCCCCCCCCAGTGCCCCATGTGCCAGTCAGGAGTGCTGCACATGCTTTGCGCTGCCCTGCTGGGATGGGGCTCAAATCTTGAAGCTGTGGAGAAGAGGGGGATCTGTGCCAGCAACCCCACACTGGATCCGCTACCTCCACACATCACCGGCCCCCTCTGCCCCCACCCTCCCGTGGGGCCTCACATTTTGTCTTTTCCCTGGCCCCCACAATTTTTAACACCATCCCTGAGTTGGAGGACAGACTACCATGCACAGGTATTCAAATGTTACAGAAGTCGATGGTACGTAACCTCTCAGAGGCTATTACCCCTCAGGCTAGTAAGTAAGTAATTACCACATAATGTCTGCATACAGCAAAGATACTACAGGGTTTCTTCTCACATACTCTTCATGACCATCACCACAATTAATGTAATGTGCACAGGAATGAAAGCTACTGTTGTGACAAAGACCAAGACTTGGAAAACAAAATGTCCTTATACAGGTCCAAGTTAATGCACTCAGAACCAGGTCAGGACTTCTTCAGTGTACCAGGATAGCCAGAAGTGAGTTGTTATTTCAATCCTCTCTTCAAGTTTAATTAATGTGGTTGGGGAAAAAAACCAAAAAGTCAAAGCAGGAAGTGATAAGCAAGCTTGTCTATTTATAACTTTTGTGCTGCTGCAAAACAGGATAATTAAACTAGTTCACATAAAAGAAGAACTGATCTTAACTTTCAGCCAAACTTTGTACTAAACCTGAACAGAATGGAAAAATTTGTCATGATGCACACTCATGAATACTTTAGTTCCCCTGCAATTCATTTCAGCAGCTTGTAGTAGGAGGAGGATGTTCACCCATAGTAAGTACTTTCTAGTTTAGGACCACCCTTCTACAATTCTGCTGCAAGGACTCCAACAGAGTCTTTCCTATGTGTTCTTTAGTGATTAGGTAACTAACAACCAAACACACATGTAATTGTGACCCACCCTGGGCCTTGTCTATGAGACTGAACCCCTTCTGGACTCCCAACATTTTCCCACTGAGGTGAGCACTTCTGAGGGCTATCAGCCTCCAGTACTCTCTGACTTGTGACTTCCGTGCACAGAAAACTTCTCTTCTCCTTAGAGGTCTGCCCAGAGAAAGAAAGGCATCCTGTTCAGGTAGGGTCAACTACATTCAGGTCCAGATATGGCTAGGGTGTTGAGTTGACCCACCCAAGGCCTACTGCCACAGCAGTCTTCCACACAATAACAGGTATTTCAACTGTATCCTATTTTTGCAGAACTCCTATTTTGGCAGTCTCAAAAAGATATACAAGTTACACATCATTATTTATTTATTTATTTATTTATTGCATGATTACCAACTAGAGCTTTTAAGGTTCATCTATTACTCATGCAAAGATGTTGCAAATATTGACAGAAGTTGCCTGATTATGTATAGGCATCCATGGTCCTTAATATATAAAGTATCTACATGGTCTGAAATTTTAGTATCAATTAATTTTATGTTTCAGTTTTACTTGTTTGCTCTCTGTTGCAATGTAAAAATATGAGGTTTTACTGTCAAACATTGTTTGTCCCTCCGGAACAGTCAAAAGTTTGTATTATATTCCCCAATGCCCGTCCAGTAATAGGAAAGTTTGAACTTGCGCTGAATCTTTTCTCTACACAAAAAGGAAGCACAATTATTAAGCAGGTTTTTAAAAAAAAGTAAAGTAGTTTCTCCTTTTCATCAAAGAAATATCAGGCAAAAAAATCTGATGTCTCTGCACTACAGTGTGAAATTATTTTAAATACAAGTCATAATACTAAATGTCAAAAATGACCCAAAAAAATCTCTTTGGAAAGATAGCAGCTTCATTACAGGAGACAGCAGGTTGAAAATAAAGGCATCTTCTGATAGAATGCATTTAAGACTATAAATATGGTGATCAGCAAGACTGTTCTTAAGTGTTATTGACAAGGTTAAAAATCTTAGTTAAATGCAGACCTATATTGTAAATCTATTTTCATTCCATTTAATTCTAGCCACACAAGGTAGTCATTTGTAGTGCATCAAAGGCTGGTAACAGAATATGGATGAGAGAGTAAATTGAGATTGAAGAGGTTCAAAATCAGGGCCGCAAAGATGGCTATAGGGTTAGAGAGAAATTTGCATATGAGAGGAGACTTCAAAAGCTCAGTTGATTTGACCACTAACAGAGGAGTTAGAGGAGTCTTAAATGAGGTGCATATCGTTGTCAAGGGCATAGTAGAAACTGACCGTTTTCTCTTCCTATCAAATGACAACAGATATTACGGCAGATAAATTTAAAACAAAAGAAAACAGTCACACAGAATATATTCTGGCTGTAGAACTCAGTACTCCAGGACGTCAGACAAATATGTTACTGCGGCTGCATTTTAAGAAAGACTTTGCAATCAATTAGCTACTGTCGGTCTACATGTGGAAGAAGGCCTCCTCAATTAAGTACCACTTCCTTCCAGCAGGTAGGGATGTGCGAACGCAGCAGGTAGGGATGTTCAGAGTTCGGACCGAACTCGGTCTGTTCGGACGTCCGAACTGAATGTCCAAACTGAACTTGAAAACAGCCGAACAGTTCGGTCATGTTCGGGTGAGTTCGGATGAGTTTGGGGGTGGGGAAAACGTGACTTTGGATGGGAAAAACGTGACTGGAAGGGGGAGGCAGCTGAGAAGCAGACTTCCTGGCACCAGGGGTGGAGACCAGGGGTTGTTTCAGGGCCAAATGATACTGATACAAAAAAAAAATCTTCGAATTCGGTATCGGTATTGATAGCGTTATTTTCTAATATTCGGCCGAACCGAACTCCACCAAACCGAACAACCGAACCTGAATTCGGGTTTCGAACTGAACGTCCGAACATCTGAACCGCATTCTGTTTGCACATCCCTACCAGCAGGCATCAGTCTCATGCGTGGGTCTGCTGCTTCCCTTACCAGTTCATTGTCACTGATGACACACTTCAGCTGCTGTCCAGGGGCCACCATTCTCGGGCCACCTTTTATTACCCCAGCTACACAGCATGGTCAGCAAAATGCCATTTCTTTTTTGTTTAAAAAAATTACGACATCACAGCCTTTATCTGTTGTCAGAACCATTCGTCTGTTTTCCAGTGAGATGCCCAGCCTCATCCTTTAATGTGTCTTTGAGAGGTTTTAATTTCTGCCAGCATCTGTATTTCTGTACTATAGGTGACAACAGGAAGTAGACATTGTAGAATTAATATTTCAGAAAAAGCAGTATACTTTTCTGTGAGGAATTGCTTCTATCCACCCAGGTCAGATTCATCCTTCTTCTATGACCTGAAGCATTCTGATGTGAGAATTTGTGTGTGTGTGTAATATGATCTGAGAGATCAAAATGAAGCCAAAATAATCAAAAGATTTTAAGAAATGCATACCAAAAAGGAGAAATTCACAAATCATTAACTGGCAATAAAATAACACAGAACGGATTTAGGTATGTTGTAAGCATAGGTGAATGTTAACTCCTAGAGCTAGAAGTTCCAAAACTTTGGCTCAAGACCCAAGTTGAACTTCTGTCCCATCCTATCCCAAATAGGGATGTGCAAACGGCATTCGGAAGTTCGGAGTTCAGACTGAACTCCAATAGTTCGGTCAACCGAACCGAGCTTTCAAACTGAACTCGAATTCGACCGAACTGTTCGGTTGAATCCAAACCAGTTTGGAAGGCCAAAAAACCCAGTTTTGAATGTACGAACTCGGTTCGGAAGTTCAGAATTCACCCGTACTCAAATAGTTCTGTCGACCAAACCGAACTTTCAAACCGAACTTGATTTTTGAACTGAACCAAATTTCCGAATTTGGTTCTGTTTGCACATCCCTAATTCCAAAGCCACAGGCTCTGAGCAGGTAACAAACCAGATACATACGGGGGGGTGTCAATAAAACCAATAAAATTGTTTGTTTATTTATTTATTTATTTATTTATTTTCAATGCTTGATACCCCGCCCCATCCTGCTATAGGCAGCTAGGGGCAGCATACAAAATTAAGGTAGAATAAAACTATAAAAATACATAATAAAAACCAACAAGTTAATTATAACAGTCTCAATGATAAAATAACGCCCCCCCATGCCATGCCCCCAACCCACCAATACCCACCCACTCCCCTTCTCCCTCACCTTCTAATCCCTAAACCCATCCACAGCCATTAAAACCCACCCAAACTGAAATGTTTTACGATACATCATTACCAGAAGACACACGTTTGAGCTCTGGTGTGGCCACCGAGGGTGTGCTTGTATCCACACTGTCCATACTAGGCCTGAGACAACAAATCCTGGGAAATACTATATCCATCGGAAACAGGTCATTCACCTTCATTCGCACAATACAGAAAATTACCGGCTTTTCTGCTGATTTCACCATTTGTCATTATTTTTTACGAATTGAACAGAGTTGCTATAGAGCTGATCCCAAGTCCCATGTGTGCCCCACATTCACCCCCGGGGTCTGTGGAAATGCAAAAGTGCTGACTAAGGACCAGGGAAGTGTTGGAAATTGCTGTAAGTGTGTCGTAAAAGTCCCAGAAAGTGATGAAGAAATGTCGGAAAGTGATGAAAATCACGTGAAATGATGAAAACTTACAGGCATTGATAGCGACAATGGCAGAAGTATGGAATCACTGGAGATTGACAAAGTACCGACAAACACTTGCAAGCATTCCCAAAAGGTTGGTATTTCCCCTGTGGAACAGAAACACTTGCTGTCATCCTAGTCCTAGTCATATATGATGCATGGAGGGCATGGCCAAAAGGCCACTTCCAGCTTACCAGAGAGACTGTGACATGATAGAGGAGAGCATTGGGGCTCAAAGGTATGCTGGAAAAAGCCCATTTAGGGCTTCATGGGTTAAAACTAGCACCTTGAATTGGGCTAACAAGTCTACAGGAAGCCATGCAGTGTGCTTCCAGTGGCCCATCCTGCACCAGCTGCAGCCTCTGAACTCTCTTCAAGGACAGTCTCACGTAGAGTACATTTGAGTAGCCAAGATGTGAGGTTACAAAGGCATGGGTTACTGTTGCTAGGTCCAAAAGCATAAGGAAGGGTCACTGCCTTCTCATCAGATGGAAATGGTGAAAAGTGCTCCTAGCCAACATTGTAATCTGAGAATCCATGTGCAGCAATGAATCCAGGAGCACTCCAAGGATTCAAACCAGAGTAACTGGGGAGGCTGGACCCTATCAATTGTCCATCACCACCCTTTCGGACCTCCCTTCCAAGAATGAGCAGAACCACTCAAAGGCATTTTTGTGAACATCTGCCAAGTCCCGTAGTCATGTCACCAATGGCTCATAGTCAACATGTCAAAGAGCACTGACAGATCCAACAAAATCATGATAGTATAGTCCCATATCAATCTTTAATTGAAGATCATCAGCCAGCACTGCAAGTGACATTCAATGTCATACCAAGGTTGGGAACCAGACTGGAAGGGATTCAGAAATTCGATAGCATCCATGTGCACCAGGATCTGAACAGTGACCACACCACCTACTCTACTACCTTACCCAAAAAGGGCATGTTGAATGCAGGGTGATATCTGGCCAGAGAGTCAGCGTTCAATATTGGTTTCTTGAGCAGGGACCAGACAACTGTAGACTTAAGATTGTTTGGATACTTGCACTCACAAAGTAAAGTATTGAGAACTCTGACCAGTAATGGTCCCAGCTTCTCCTCACTGGTCTTCACCAGCCTAGATGTGCTCAGGCCCAGTGCACAACTGGTCACCCACATTCCCTAAGCATACTTTGCATTGGTGAGCAATATCAATTGAAAGCTGAAACCGATCCATACAAACATGACAATGTTCAAATCTATTAGCTGTTCTGCTGGGAAATGCTCTATGTACCTCCTCAAGACCCTGGCCAAAGCAGTGCCCTCAAGTCACACAAAATATGAGCAACTTTGTCTACAATGTAGGTGATTATTTTATCACAGAAGGCAGAGTTTCTCTCTGACTCTAGGGTTGTGCGAACAGAACAGAGTCCGGAAATTCGGTTTGGTTTGGTTTGGTTCAAAAATCAAGTTTGGTTCAGAAGTTCTTCTCGCTTAACTGAACTAGTCGAGTTCGGTCAAATTCTGAACTTCCAAACTGAGTTTGCACATTCAAAACTGGTGTTTTGAGATGGTTTTGGCCTTCCGAACTGATTCGGATTTGACCGAACTGTTCGGTCGAATTCGAGTTCGGTTCAGTCGACCGAACTAGTCGAGTTCGGTCCGAACTCCAAACTTCCGAACCACGTTCGCACATTCCTATCTGACTCCAGGTGGAAGCAGGCTACCCATTCCTGCTTCCCTGGATCTCATCCAAGGGAGCCTCTCTCCTCCTCACCCCAAAACCCCAAAATTAGTCCCAACACACACCATTCTCAAACTCCACCTCCCAACAGAGGAATCCGGATATTTCCTCCCATTCATCCCCTTCACATATACCTCCCACACATCCTCAGTTTGGGGTCATGGTATTGATGGGGGTCACCATCTGAATTGATATTGGTATATTTTGTATGTTTTAGTTGACTGGGGTGGCCAAATTGTATTTAACTCTCAAAGCCAGGTCATGGAGGCAAAAGACTTTGGAAGCATAGCATTCCTTTGCAGAAGGATTTCCATGATTTGTAGGATTTATCCTCTGCCGCCTACAGCAGAGTCGATCAATTCATTGTAATCTCAACAGTGGTCATTAAGTCCAGCAGATGTTCTGCTTTCTTAAGACAGTTGGAGTTGCACTCCCCCAAAGCAAGAACCCAGCATGTGTATGTAATGGAAGTGGACACTTGGCACCAGAAGCAATGTGTTGCTTTGACCAGTGGCTTGAAGATATACATAGACCATCTCACAGCAGAACGTCTAATGGATTTTTGAACATTGCACTTTTGTTTTGGGCCATCATGCTGGTATGTGGCTCTCTGTAACCAAAATCAAATTGGTAGTTGCTGTCATGTGGATATTGATGTAATTAGCTACTCGTTGAACACATAGGCACAGGACTGTCACTAGCTATGTAAACAGTGTCACTTTTAGAAGAAATGAACTCAAAACAGTGATGAAGCCAAATGAAAGAGAACACTTATAATCCTCTATTGATATTTCTGTCTCTCCAGATAGCACGGCACTCCCAAGTTTCTTAGTAACAAAAACATTTTTTTAAAATGTTCCCTAGAGAATTCCAAGCTTGTGTTTAAACTGAAAACAAACCCACCTAATAACTTTTGTTTGTTCATTTCATTACTGGATGAGAACTCACAGAACAAATGCAAATCACTCCAAACCAATAGTACGAAGCACAGATGAAAACCTTCCACTCATTCATCTTGAAACAAAATCTTTCTGGAGTTCCATCAGACGCCTGTTAAAATTAGCCATGACCTACAGAGGTGCCTCATTATAGCAGACGAGAGAAAATGCTGCAGTGGCAAAAAGAAGCCCTGAATTGTGTTTGAAGGAAGTGGTTGAACTTAGGACAAAAATTGCAATTTGGGGAGATAATTCACATTTCTCTCTGACTGCAGCTTGCAGAGACTTTAATTAGATATCTATTATTCGCATAATCACAGCTGTAATTACAGAGAGTTATGAAGTGCTGGATGGGGCTCTTTGTTAATATTTGACATTTCACTTGGGAAAAAAAAAGAGGCAAAAGTGACAGTTTTTCAGCAAGCCAGCATTAGCTGCCCTGCATTAAGACATTAGTTGTTCTAGCTAGCCCATAGCAGGCTAATATTAATTAATGATCTAGCCTCAGATTTAGAGGGTCCCCACTGAGAACAATCCTGAAGTCAGTGGAGGTGCAACTTCTTGTTCAAAAGCTCCTGTACTGATCAACGTACCAGTAGCAGAAAACTGGAGCATAGGAACCCATGTGTGTTGTTTTCTAGTCTTGGGCCCTTTTTACATGGGTGGCACCCATGCATGAACGCCTAGAAATCTGGGTGTTCATGCGTGGGTGAGTCTCATGTAAATCCCATGGTGGGTGGGGGAGTGGGTGTGGGTGTGGGTGTGCTCTGGCACACATGTATGCGCACCCACATCCACCCATCCCCCATGCATGAGGCAAGTGGCGAAAATGGCGGTTGCTCCATGCGTGTCGATGGGTGGAGGTAGGTGTCGATGGGTGTGTGCCCATCTACACCCTCCCCCCACCCACTACACACAGACCGTGGTGCACACCGACACACACACACATACACCGCACCGCAGACCGTGTCAAAATGTCCTTAGTTCTATTCTCCCTACTCTCCCTCAACTTTATTTTATCTCTCTGCCTCTTCCTTTCTAGTCTTGGGAATTGATACTGGACTTAGGCATTGTTAAAATCTCATCTTTTAACTCCTGTGGGCAGGAGGGGCGGGATATAAATTTTAAATAAATAAATAAATAAATCTTAGCCACGCATTCACTGGCTGGTTTTGGACAAGTCACTGTCTCCCAGTCTCATTTTCCCATCTGTAAAATGAAAACATATGTATCCCTGACTATGTTTCCCTGCCCCTTGTCTTCCCTCCCTTGTCCATCTTAGATGGTAATCCTCTTGGGGCAGGGACTTGTCTCTGATCACAATTGTTCCATGCCACACTGCTGGTGTTACATAAATGATAATTAATAGTAGTCTAGAGTAGGGTTGCCAGGTGTCTTGCGTTTCATGGGATTTCCCATTTTTCTGGGGTTAGGAAAGCATCCTGGTTACATTCCACACAGGGCATGAGAAATCCTGCCCCCTGCTGCTGCACATTGGATGCTTTTAGATAGATGGGCTGCCCAAGTGCTTGCCATGCCAACCCTGGATGTCCCATCCATCTAAAGGTGTGCCGCCAGATGTTGGAGCAGAGTAGGTGGAGCTGTGGTCCATCTGCTCGGCGGACCCATGCTGCAGTTCCACTTCTGGCTGGCCATTGCCCCGGGCAATGCCATAGAGTTGTGGGTGGCAGCTTAGAACATCAGGTGATCTGCCTGCAACTCTATGGCGTGGGGGGATGGGGAGGGTGCTGTGCAGGTAGAACCTGGGCTGGGGCAACCCCCAGGGCTGTTTAAACCTGACAAAGGCATGGCTGGACACAGGAGTGTACCCCGAGAGCAGCTTCAGGGGTGGCCAGCCCCGGATCTGTCTAAAAGTATCCATTGTCCCCTAGTCTTGCCCGCAACTAGCCACCAGTATCGGAGATGAAGGCGGGGAGAGAGCTCCTCCTCCTATCCCGCCCCTTCAATTACACAGGCCCCTCTCTCTCTCTTTCCCAGGAGCTGCCTTTGGTGCCACCCCATTAGCCGGTAGGGAGGGGTAGAAAGGGACTCACTCTGAGATGGCTATTAAGTGACAGGGGACAGGGGCCGGGAAGGAAGGAAGGAATTTGAATTAGGTTGAGTGAATGTCTCCACCACGTCCCCTTGGGGGCATAGTTACCATGGAGCAAGGGGGCTCATTTGAGCACAGGCCCTTTAGTCTGTCGCAGTGACACCTAGGGGTGATCCCCCTTTTCCCCAACTGGGCTTCAATGAGCTTTTGCTGCACAGGTCTTTAACACTGTGTTCATCAAGATCATTTGAGTTTACATAAATAAATGTTACATGAATTGTGATTATGATTCAGCGATTACAGATAAGCAAGCAAAGTGCACTAACAATAATAGGAGTGTGCACCAGGCCCCCATGTCATTTTCATTTTTCATTTTTGTTAATCAAACATGTTTTTTTTCATTATTGTTATTACCGACAATGTCGTTTTCATTTTCATTATCATTATCATTTTTGTTATCATTTTTGGTATGATTTTGATATCGGTATCAGTATCGATATCAATATCGATTTTCATTATCGTTATTGATATCATTATAGATATCGGTACCATTTCAAACATTTCCATTTTTGGTATCGGTATCGTTATTGATTCCTGTGCGCAACTAATATTTATCTAAATCTAAGGGAGACAGGGGAAGGGGAAAGAAAAACGATCTATTATCCAATCAATTATCTATATAACTATTTTAATCTAACCTATATGTCTATACTATATAGCTATATCTAATCTATACTACCTATCTCTATATAATGTACAGGGGGGGAGAAGGGCAGGGAAAGGGAGAAGATAAAATGTAGGGTATGAGGAAGGAAAGGTATTGGTGGGAATACCAAATAAATAAATAAATAATGCAATGAGGGCTAGGGAGGATTTTTTTATATGCAAGTACCACAGTTCTATAAATGCAACCTGACAAGCAGAGCTCTCACACAACCGAGAAAAAAAACCTGGCCCTCCCATTATAAAGGGTTGCAGGTGCCCTCCCCCAGAGCCCCCCTGATTGGTTGTGGGAGGCAGCAGGAACTGAGCAATCACAGAGTCCCATGAGACTGCTGAGGCCTGCTAGCGCTAGTCATTGGCCAGGGATACATCCATCAGATAATGCTGAGCTGCTCGTCCCTCCCAACACAGGCACAGTTCAAGAATTCAACCCTGTTAAGACTCCGAGATGTCTGCTCCCTCCTCCCCTCTCTACATTTTCCCTCCAAAACTCAACTGCCACAGCACTAATAATAATGACAATGATAAAAACATTGTAATTTTTTTCTTGTTTTGTTATCATTTTTGTTATTATTTTTCATATCGATATCGGTATTGATATTGGTATCGTTACCATTATTGGTATTCTCAGTTGTCATTTTCATTATCGTCATTATTCTCTGTTGTCGTTTTCATTATTGCAATAAAGAACGAAAATGACAATTTTCGTTATCATTATTGTAATAACGAAAATGATATGCACACCCCTATCTCACCGCTCCAGCACTGCATGAGTTCCCAATGGTGTACAGTCATGAGGTCCTCTGTAGGGTTCCGAGGGTTAAGTATGAGGTTTGGGTACAGTGGAGCTGGAGCAATTGCCAACATTTTGTGCCTCCATTATTCATATAGTTCTTGGTTGCACAAGTCCACTGCGTCACTGATCAGTCCAGCCCAGCTGGCAACTCTTAGCAAGCATTTTGGCTAGCCAAAGCCAGCCCACCTCCAGGTAGAGACAGCCCATTTGGCAACCCTTAGCAAGCATCCAAAATGGCCAAAGCCAACCCACCTCCAGGTAAAGACAGCCCATTTGGCAACCTTTAGAGAGCATTTGAGCTGGCCAAAGCCAGCCTACCTCCAGCCCCCAAACCTTACATCATTTTTGTTCTGGGGCAGCACAATATGATCATTGATTAGATTGTCAGGACAATGGATGTTTTCAGATGTTACGGGCGGCAGTTCACCACAGTGGATTCCCGGTGGGGGTGAACAAAACAACCACCCCCCGGGGCGAATAAAAGCCCCGAACAGACGTGACAGGACCGGGACCACGGCCAGGAATCGGGCCACCAGATCACAGCCCAGAGCAGCGCAACAGACGTGACGCCGATTCCCAGCCGTGTTCAAAACACCCAGAATCCACCGGGCAGGGGTGGGACACAGACATGGCCGCCTGAGGGCAAATGAAGCCAAAAGGCACAAAAAGGAATGCCCACACAAGGGAAACAGGAAGGGAGGGGGGAGAGGGAGAAGAGTCAGACAGGTACCACACACAGCAAGCACACAGGCAGCGGAGGCAGAGCGGAACACACAGCATGAGCACACACCCGGGCACACACACACACACACACACGCACACACAAGGGAAAGGAAGGGAAGGGGGGCACGGGCACCCGGACAACACACAAGGCACAACGGGAGCAAGGGGGGGACCGCAAAGGGGCAGGGCAGGACACAGGCACCAGCAACCCCCAACCCCACAGCAGCACAGTCCGCACGGGTGCCCCCACAGCAACACAAGCAGTCTCAGAAAGGGGGGGCAGGATCTCGGGACCAAGGCACAGTGGGGGCCCGCAATGCACAGCAAGCCAGCGGGAACGGTCCAGGAGGCACATGGAGACCCCACACCCACAGAGGGGGCGATGGAGGGCAGCCAGGACAGCCGGTTAGGGCTGATGCGGCAGCAGCTGTTACCGCACCGTGATTCCATTCCACCATTTCAGAATTGCCCACACCACACTGTGGCTTTTCTGCAGATATTTCGCTAATTCCGCCGGCATTCTGCAAATTGTGGAATTGCGGAAAAATTGCGGAAACTATCGAAAAACTGCTGTTCCGCTATTTTGTGGCGCTGGCGGAATGGCGGAAGTAGAGAAAATGTCATGTTTCTGCTATTTTGCGAAGCCTGTGGAAGTAGCGGAATGAAATTAGCAGAACTGCGGAAGTAGCGGAATGAAACTAGTGAAATGAAAGCCTCTGCCACGCCGTACCACTAATTGCAGAAACGCTGTTTCCGGTGGAAATAGCTACCGCTGTGACATTCCGCTACAGCCCTACAGCTGGTGCAGCGCTTCAGGTCCCAGGATGCACACACACCCCTAGAGGAAGCACCGAGGGCCAGTCCAGGGGTCCCGGAACCCCCAGGTCACACAAGAACCAAAAGGGGGGGCGGGCAGCAGGTGGCAGCGCTGGTGGGTGAGGACAGGTAGCTGGACACAGGCGGGTCGGTGAGGCCATGCAGAGCGCCGCACCCAGGCACCAGGGAGGGCAACCACAGAGGGGAACCCCGGGTGTGTAGGCATACCAGGGGGTGGGGCCCAGAGGGGGCCCGGGGCCAGAGGCAGGGGCAGCAGCACCCCACGAAGCAGGCTTCACCACAGCAAGGCAGAGACACCAGGGAGGGAGAAGCCAGTGGGGACCGGCCCCCCTGGACAGGGGTGGGAGCCCACATGGGGGCAGGACACCGGGGGACCCGGAGGAACACCGAGACTCACAGGCAGCCTCTGGGGGCCACCGCGCCCCAGGGGCCGGGTGCCCCACCCGGTGAACCAGGTGGGGCCAATGGATCAAGCCCTGGTGGTACCCCAGCACAGACATGTGGTGGGCTATCAGGTAGTAGGCCTCGAAGGGATCATGCATGGAGAGACCCAGCTGGACGTCCAAACAGGACCACACCCCCAATAGGGCCGACATCTCCCGTGTGTACATATGACCCCTCCACCTCTCCCTCCACCCCTGTAGTCAGCCCTAACAGACGTTCAGGACTCTTTGGCCCCGCCGCGGGATTGAGCATGGTTCACTGTGGTTGAGCGTGATCTCGTAACGTCTGAAAACACTCAATGTTGGTGTACCTCAAAATCCTTACATTATGTCTGTCCTGGGATAGCACAAGATGATCATTGATTAGATTATCAGGACAATGTTGGTGCACCTCAAAATCCTTTTCTCTGTACAGTGATTTTCTACTCCCCTTAGCCAATAGCAAGGTTTATAACTATTGATTAATATCACTATTTATTAACTATCATTTTGCATGTATGATACAATAAGGTGTGCACTACCTTTGGATGCACTCCATTAATACAACTGTCATCCTGTTTTGTGCTGGTAACAGGTGTTCACATTTTCTTCTGCCAAGAACTGGTACAGAGACATTCCCTTCTCCTCTGCCCAGAGCTGATGTATCTAGCATGACTTCACTTACGCTAACTGCAAATGCAGATGGTTCTATTGCTCTCTATATGTTTGGCCTATGTGAAGTGCCATTGCTTTATGCATTGCCTATACAGTGCCAATGTCCCTCTCAGAACAGACATACCCCTCTTTTAGAACCATCTGTCTAGCATTCAGTGGCATCCAAGATAACATCTCATCTAAGAGACAGGGCACATTCCTTAGGGTGCCTGGCCAAAGTACCCCTAGATATTGCTGGTGACAAAGGTTATCGCTGACACCCATTGCTAATAACGTTTGTATATCCAATAGACAGTTGTCATTCGGGAGTTAAAGCAGACAGAAGTGTTGTGTCTGCCCCGAGGTGACTTTTGACTGTGCATAGTAAGGGGAGTAAAGACTGAAGCTGGCAAAGGACTATGCCACAATATTAACCCATCATGCCTGGCACAAACAAGGCACAAACAGGGACAAGACTCCCTTTGAGTCTCTTGTTCTCCTAAACAGTTAATTATTACATCTGCACTGCCAGAGACGCCCGCTTATTTGGCATTCAGTCTTCGTTCCCTAACAACAAATTGTTCCTTCCCAATTATTAATTTGTTTTTTGTCTTAATTTTTTTATTCTGCTACACCTGGATGACCTGAGTGACAGGTACTTTACTGGAATACATTTCTTGGGGTTTTGCCCAGACAAACTCCCAGACCATTTTCCAGTGCTCTAATGCTCTCTAATGCTGAGTTTCGGTTGAATTCCTTATGCTTTCCTCTTTATGGGGGTCGTGTGTGTTTATATTTGGGGGTTTGTGGTCCTGTTTCCAACAACTCTAGGGAATGTCCCTCTTCACAAGTGGCCTGGTGGAAACAAAGAAATTTGGCCTGCGAGCGAGCAGGGCCAACACTCTGGCCCCAACCACTCTGCAAATGGCCTGAACACTGCTAGGAAATGTTCAGAGTGGGCAGGAGTGCACTGTTGGCTCTGTCCCAGCCCACTCTTAAAGCTTCCATCCTCACAGGGTTGCTGCCACTCCGGAGGGGGCTGATGCTGGAAGCCAGAGCAGTACCATCACCTTTGTAGAGGGAACTGGTCAGGAGTCTTCTTGGCAGGGCCACCACTTAGGGGGAGCATGCCCCCCAGTCCTTAAGGGGACCCAGAACTGGGACATGAGCCAAGGCCCACCACAGCCTTGCTACACCCTCAGTTCCCTGCCTTCTGGGTTTGTCTGGTTACTACAGAGCCTGTCCTGACAAGTTCCAACCCCATCTCAAGACCATTTTCCCTACCACCAGAGAGATCCTTGGGCAAGTCCCAACTGTGGGGCAAGAGGTGCGAGGAGAAGAGGGAGACACAGTGCTGTCTTAAAAAGCTATAGGTACTTGGGGAGGGATTCTAGCCAAGGCACACGACCTGGGGTACACACACCTAGTCCTGTCCTGCCCAGCCTTTCCTAGAAACCACTTCACTGTCCCGCCACCCTGGTCCTCTCTCCATGTGCACGGCTGCTGTGTCAAGCACCTGTGCCATCCCTCCTTCCTCTCCAGACAGCACCCCCAGATCATCTCCCCTCCTACTACTCCCAGAACCACCACCACCCCCCCGCACCCCTCTCAGCTCATTCCCACCCCAGGCTGCGGAACTCCCTTCTGGCAGAGGTCCAGGTGGCCCCGGACCTCTCCTCTTTTCGTCGTCAAGGCAAAACGTGGCTCATCAAGGCAAAACGTCAAGACGTGGCTGTTCCGCCAGGCCTTTGGTGACGGAGATGGGTGAGGGTGGGGGTTAGGGTTGGTAGGGTTTTTATAGATATATATTTTCTCTCTGACCTCCCCTTTGTTAGCACTGTATTATTTTGTATGTATTTTATCATATATATTCTATTTATATTGTTATTTAATATTGTTTTAAAATTCTTAGCCGCCTCGAGCTGCTTCGGCAGGCAGGAGGGGCAGGGTACAAATCGTGAAATAAATAAATACTTTTTTTCTGCTACAAACCCCCTCTCAATGGGGTTGAGAGAAGGCACAAGCTGCTGCAGGAAAAATAAAAGGGGCAGGCAGCTAAATATTCGTAAATTTTAAAAAACTAGCAGAAAAAATGGAATAGAGAGAGTAAGGGGGCTGGGGCACGGGGGGCGAGAAATAAAGCCCCCGGAGTCCTACTTGCACTAAGGTGATTTATTTCATTTAAAGTTCTTTTAAAAACAATAACAAAAAAAAAAATCAGTTTAGCTTCAGTGTTCCGCACTAGCCTGGGGCGGGGCATAGCTCCTTGTGAATTGTTAATGTTGAGGTTTTCAAAACCTGCATGCTAACCCTAGTCTAGAGAAAGAGGGTGGTTGCCATGTTGGTCCCAAAATGTAAGAGATGGAGACAAAGACACTGATGTTCTTTTTATTGGACCAACTTTTGTTGGTGAATTTCAGTCACATGTAGCCCTGCCCCAGGAGGGGGTGGATACAGACCCTTCTATTGCCTTTGGATCATGCCCTACATGTTTCAGTATTTGTGTAAGCTTATTAATAGGAATTTGCAAATTTAGAATACCTTGGTTTTGCATCTGTTCACAATATTCTGCTAACTTGCTATGCTTGTCTCTGGTCTTCTCCTTCATTTCTTCCTGTGCTCTGAAGAAAGACTTTCTACCAGAATGACCTTGGCCTGCAGAGTCACACTGCTGCCCAATGTGATGACAGTGACATCTTGAGAAAAAAAACACTTTGCCCTAGAGGTTAAAATCTAAATGTGGTGACCTCATCTCTGCCAAACTGAATTTTCAACATGTTGAATAGACTCAAATTCTAGCTTTTTTTTTTTTTTTTTTTTTTAGTGCATGGCATAGCTCTACTTGCAGACACATTAAACGAGTTTGAAAATAATATTCCAGTAAGCAACAGAATTACAACTGGAAAGTTCATTGTCAATTGCTAGGACTATGAGAGGTTACTGTGAATATTATCTTGCATCCGGCCTCAAAATGAACACTGCCCTTGGAAACACAGAAGAAAACAAAACAAACTAACTAAGTACACTCAGTGCCACTCATCCAGTCCCAACTATTCTGTATTGGGAACAATTAGGAGCTTTCATGATCCTTGGAGATTTCTTTGTTTGTGTCCTTCAAGCAGTCTGACCTTCGGGGACAAATGCTGAAAACTTGAAGTCAATAGTGAATACTGTCTAGGTCAGCCCTTTAAGTTCAGCATTGCCTCTGAGGGGCAGGGAGGGAACAGATTGTCATCTTAATCACTGATCAGTCTCCGAGCTTTCCGCCTTTCACTTCATAGCCTTATTTAAGCTGCTATTATTTTAATAAGTTTTTAAATTAAATCCTCGAAGCAAAAATGTTCTAATGTAGAGATTTCACAATATTAATTTAGAGATATTACAATACAGTATGGTAGGAAAAATGACTCAATTTCACCATTTAATCAGCAGGCTGTAACTCAAGCCTAATCAAAACTTCTTCAGTCTCCTGCCGTATTCTCAGCTCTTACTTTTGCCTAAAGCAGCACCACTGAGCAAACAGGAAAAAAAGACACAATAATATTTATAGCCTTAAGCTCAACATATCACAAAGAAAACAGTTCCCGTTGCCATGGATGTTTGGCCAAACTGTCACCCCATATCATGTACTTTATGTTCAGACTTGATAAAAATGTGTTTCTTTTTCTTTTTTTAAATGTACTCTGAAAAAGCCGCCCTATTTCCTATTTATCTTAAACTAAATCTTTTTTGTGCTACCACCTTTGAAAACCATGATCTATACACTCCTCATCGATATACAAAGATTTCTTAAAAGTATGCATCCTAAGGTTAAATGGGGTATAATGAAAAATATGATTTCTATTGTATTTCTCCGATTTCACTGACGTTTGAATTTTTCGTTTGTGTGACACTCACCACCACCCCTGCAAGTACCACCAAGGTCAGAAAAAAACATCGATCGAGATGGGGAGGTGGAGAATGATTTTTTCAAGTACGTTTAAACTTCATTAAATCTCTATACCATTCACAATACAAACTGCAGCCTTTCCCTTATGAGAGACTATTAGCTTCCAGCATCTTGTGAGTCCTGCTTTGCACATAACCTAGTGAACCATTCAGATTTGAAATAACTTTATTCCAAGCCCTAAAGAGTGTGACATCAACTTTGTACGATTAGACTTGAAAATTTAAATTAATTTTGGTTTCAAACACAACCTTGCATACCAAACGTTTGAAAAGCACTCCTGCAAGGTAAGCTTTCAGACGGTTCAACAAGAGCAGGTGAACTGTGTATGAGAAAGGCGTGGGGTGGGGAAGGGGAGGGAACAGGAAATCTCTCTTGCAGAAAAACTTGTCCACTTAAGATGTGAGGGAGGCTCTTTTTTACACACAGCCTTTTTAGCTAGTGGATAACAATACCAGTCAGCCACAACTGGCCAGAAGAGATTACACAAAGAATAAGTCTTCCATTAAGAGTGCATGTACTGAGTGAGCTATTACCAATACTGAAAAGAGGTTGGGGGTTTGTTTGTTTTTCCTATTCCTCTCTCTGAGCAATCCTAGAAAATTCAGTTGGGTAATTACTAATCTGCCATGAGAACTGCATGATATATTATCCTATTCTATCACCTCATCCTCTTGTCTACTGTTTCTTATGAGAACACTGGGGCTGGGGAGAAACCATTTATTCAGTATGTTGATAACACAGAGTTAGAACTTTCAGTCCTCAACAGTACAGTATCTTTGCTGTCATTCAACCATTTATCTTGCCCAGGTGTAATGGACAGGGTGGAGATTCTAGCGGAGAGGGTGGGAACTCTAAGGCTTCGTAACATCTGGACTTTCACTTCACTGAGCCCCACCCTTTTTCAAACCACACAGAGCTTTCTAGTCCCATCAACAACATTAATTTGTGACTTCCCTGGGCTGCATTTATCCATTTCTAACATAATCCTGTTGCACTCCTATGCTAACGGATGGTCTACAGGCGTGATAACGCAAGGCTAGTTTCCTCTGAACCACATGTTTCATCCTTCCATCAAATGGACCCCTGAGTCAAGCTCCTTTCCTTTCTCAACATGCCTCCTCAAGAGTCCTAAGACAGGATTCATATAACCATTCCTTCTCCAACTGGCTAGCAGCTTCTTGTCCTTCTGTCAATTAAGTACAGGTAGTTGAGCCGATGACCCTACTCAAAAAGTCACATCTCACAAATGCTTAGGATGGCCCTTCATTCCTGGGGCATCGCCCTGGAAATCATTAGGGCAATGTATTACACCAGGCATCATGAAAGTCCACTATGGATCCATCTTGATAAAAAAAGTTGATAGTGGTTGGATGGCGTCAGCAGCTATCAGGTTTGATAGGGCAATCTCACCCATGAGTAAGGGTGTTTTGTCAACTCTTGATCCTGGAGGTTATCCTGTGTGCAATCCCGATTCCTGAATGCAGTTTTGTTTCTGGAATCTCAGGTGGTCTCCATGGTGCCAATCAGCCGATGGGCAGCTGAGAGCACCACATTCCATGCATAGTTCGAATCACAGAGTTGTGGAATCAGCGTTGGAAGTGGCCTATCTAGTCCAACCCCCTGCATGGATGCAGATTGACTACAGTTACTTGAGGTGAACATGATTATCCACATTTAGCCAAGACTTTTGCCCTTTTTGCACAGATACCCCCACCCCCTCGCCCACATCTGCAGATGTGAGGGCATCCGTGGGATTGTCTCAGCGGGTGGGTGGGGGTGGGTGCATGCTCCCGCACTCCACCTACCTCCACCCATCACCCACACAAGGAGCACCAGGCGCCAATGGCAGAAGCTCTGTGCATAGAGATGGGTGGAGGTGGGTGGGCACCCCATGGGACGGGCCACCCATGCACCCCCACCTGCCATCACCTCCACCCATCCCTCACGGACCACAGAGACACCATAGTCCATTTGAAAATGGCCTTTATCATGGCCTTATTGGATTACTGGATACTTTTGAAGGCTACTCAAATAAGCTTTTAAAAACGCTGCTTTGGCTGCAGACTCAGGCTGGCCTTTATCTTCTGTGGTGAATTTGAGGTACTGAGTTTGATCTGACCTTTGTCCTGTTTATCTAAGAAAACACTTCTGTCCATAAGTGTTGTGGTCAAATGAGTTGCATACACCAGCAGTTCTCCATTTAAAAATCTGGGATTAGATTGAGGACAGCCTCAATGAACAATTCTTGACTCTAAAATTATCTTCTTCCATTGATCTGGGATGCAGGTGTTCTCAAGGATTCAATTAATTTACTTGCGACAGCATTTGTCCGTTTCATCCTCTTAAGTTGTTTGGTACAACCTACGCCATCAACATGGTAACCAAATGCCACAAAAAGACTGAAGAACCAGTTGACAGTAGCTATTCAAAAAAGAGGTTATCAAGAACTAAAAAGTAGAATTTAAAATGACACTTCATCAACAGAAGCAATAGGAGGACTGTATATTTAAACTAGGGATGATATAAGAAGAATTTTAACTTCTTGTGAGAAGAAATACCATGAATCCAAGAAATGGGAACAAAATCTCGGTCCTGGTATGAATTCTCAGCATTTCTGGGTGTAAATTATTATTATTTTTTTTTAAAAAAGAAATCACTGCACATACACAAAATGGCCATGGAGCCATTCTGCACATCTGCAACCCTTTTGCAAAATGGCAGTGGCAGCAGCATCGCCGCCATTTTGAAAAAGGGCAGTTGGTCTGTGCATGAGCAAAATGGCAACCATACACATGCAGAACAGATAGCAGGGAGAAAAGGGTGGGGGGCCTTCTGATAGAATGTTAGGAAAGAGAAGAAAAAAGAGGCGTTAACGGAAAATAGGGAAGCAGTGAAGTGAGAGAAAGGGTTTGGCTGAAAGGTGTGAGCTCTGGAGAGGTCTGACTGACTCAAGGCAAAATCAGCCCACTAGTGAGGGGTAAAGAGAAAAGGTGGAGCCGTGGTCAGTGAGGTATGGAGAGCTTTGGAGAACCGGAGAAAGCCACTGCAGGACTCCAGTAACCTGAAAGGGTAAGTCAAAAGACAATCAAAAGGTCCTATTTAACTGGAATGGTTTTAAACAGGATAATGGGTAACTTCTATAAACATTTAATATCCTATTTTATGACTCTTATATGACAAGCTGGAAATATAATTGTTTTGCATCTTACTGAGTCTAGGTAAACTTGAACTGTTTCATTAATCGGACAGTCTGTTGTATAGTCTGATTCACCCTTATCCAGCTATATATCCAGCTATACATATGGCCATACAACTACTTTTTGAGTAATCTGAGATCCAAGGACCCTGTCTGTGGAGCCTTGGATTAAATCACAACCAGAGGCTGGTGACAGCAAAGGAGGAAGAAACAGAAAAGGGACATCACAGGCTGCACTTATTCAGAATGGTCCAGCAGCCAATTTGAACATGCACAGTGATTTATTTATTTGTTGTTATCATCAAGAATTAAGTTGAGACGCTACCAGTTCTCGGTTCGTTCGCAGTTCCTGGGATGAACCAAGAATCAGCATTCTCGACAAAAAATAGTACAAACGTTCAGCCCGAATTTAAACACAGAATGATCTGTTGTCTATTAGCATGATAGATAAAGCCACCGTGTGTTTGAGACATCAAAAAAATACCCAAACCACTTACCAAGTACCTGTTCCTGCTCTTGGTATAGTCAGTTTATTTATTTTAAAGTAGTTTATGCGTACTGTGAAGCAACAAATGGAAAGGGGGCATAATCGACCAACCATTACGGGAAGTATTGGTGAAGTTTCAGTCTACGGGAGCCCACAGAAACCATTGTCTTCCTCTGCTGCAAGCATCACTTCACATTGTTGCTAAGACAAGAAAATCAAATGCAACAGAAGGGGAAATGTGGAGGAAAAACTTCCAAGGATTTAAAGAAACAGTTACTGGGAAAGTCATTGCGACTCTAGCTTAGGATAACTATTGGTCTGGCAATTTGAGACAGTGTACAAAATGGTTCTTATTAGTTCTTATTTTCCTGGGACTTTAAAAGAAAATTACTTTGATGTGTGGCAAAAAGCCTCAAAACAACATCCCTTCCAAATAAATGGGCAAATTAGTAGCTATTGAATAAAGCAATTATATGATAAAATCTCAGTGTAATATGCATTGTCCAGCATAAGGTATCGCTCTAGACCAGTGTGAGCTATAAATTACCCATGCCATTTGAAGCGATAAGCCCTTCTACCATGTTCTTCCAGCTTGTAAACTCTCTGCATGATGGCAACAACCATAATGAATAGGTGTGTATGAATGGAATAAATCACAGTTTCTCTTTGAGCGCATTGGGATCCCATGTGTGCAATAAAACCTAAGCAATTACAATCCATTTTGCAAGCAATGAGACGCCTACATGTAATACTACAACATGGGGTTGAAATAAACCAAGGGGGGGGGGGGAACACAGTTAAAAAATTGAAGGGCAAGAACAATTAATTTCTAAAGCTCTGAAGAGGCTGTTACTTGGCCAGAAGGTTGTCAGCTCCGCTCACTCATCAGATAACTTGTATAACATTTCACATGCTGTAAAAGAAGAGAGATGAAAAGGAAAGATGAGAAACAGAGGTGAACATAAGAGATAGGATAATAAAGGGTTATAGCAAGTGTGGGTTGATCTCTTAGCCACCTAAATGCACTTTGAAGCACAAAGGTACTATCAACAGAGCAAGAAAGAAGATTAACCCTCCAAGCTGAATAATTTGTTTGAGTGAGACTGTCATGAAGTGTTATTCGTGACTGCTCCCTCAATCCTGGACTTTCCAGATGATCTTGTCCAACAATGCCTAGAGGCATTGACTTTTAAGATATACACATGTGTATTTTCAAGGCTTTCTCTGAGGGAATATGCTCATGGAATATGAGACCACCACCTGATCTTGATAGGGAGTTGAAGATTTATTGATCCTCTAGAATTTTGCATGAATTTTAAAAACGAATGAATGTTCAGACCTCAGAGTGGAAGGGTTGGCTCAAAGTTAAATCACTGGATTTGGATTCCAGTCTGTGCTGTTACTGATTGTCTATGTTACCTTCGAGAAGACATTTAATCACACTGCACATATAAAATGGGAGCAATAATACTAACTTGATCCTGCCGTTCAATTCACTTCAATTTTATTTATTGAGCGTGACCGTAGTCATTGCTCTTGGCCGTACCATAGCCACCTAAAAGGCACCGTAGTGCCATACAATCATACAGTGACAAATCAGGACTCTAACAAAACAAAGCGAGCCCCTATATACACACAATGACAACAAAGAATATTAATAATAATAACGGTACTTGATATCCTAACAATCCTGCTATTAATTCATGGAATAGATCTTACACAGTAAGAATATACTAATACACATGTATAACTCATCATGTACTATTCGATACTAGATGGCAATTGATAATTGAGAAATCCTTGATGTAAACTCATAGCTTGAATTAGAAAATTAATAATGTTCAATGTGTCCTCTTCTACAAAATCCAACAGAGCCATTTGAAGGAGAAATAAGTCCATCCCACCTGGAAACTTAGCCAGGAAGGCGCAGAGAAATTTTACCCTAATACTATCATAAAGATGGCATCTCAAGAGAATATGGTCCACAGTTTCAACTTCTAAGTTGTCATAAGGGCAAAGTCACTGGTGATCCTGCCGTTTGAAACGTCTATTTTAATTGCTGCTCTTTGGACAGAGGTGGGGGAGGTGAGCAATCCTAAAGACGTACACGTGTGTAAGTGGTGTGTGGTTTGCACTCACATCATATTCCCCATGCAAGCCCTGGAAACATACATAACAGCTAGCACAATACATTTACAACACAGTTACAGTTTTCCTTGGGACATGCATGCACTACAACAATACAAGCAACAACAGTTGCCTACAAATGCGGACAGGTGTTCTCAAGTAATCAATTAATTAATCTATGGCAGCATTCATATGTTTCACCCTGTTAAGTGCTTTGGCACAACCTATACAGCTCAGGCTGTTGTCCCCAAGCCCCCCACCCCCCATGCAGCAAAATAGGCAAACAGGTGTACAAAATATCCAAGGGGAGTAACTGTTCAGGAGAAGGGCATAGGGGCACAAAATTCATAGCCGGCCCTGGCTACTGCTGCCAGTGACTTTTGCCTCTCCAGCCTGCCTGCTGCAATACTGAAGATCAACACCCATGCCCTGAGCCCATTCCTCTACAACCACTACACCCACCACCAGATGATGCTCTCTGTGAATACTTCGGGGTTAAGTAACAGAAACACACACCCCCTGCAGCCGAGTTCCCCCAGCCAGCCCTCGACACTTGGACTCAAAATATTTCAATATCCTATGCAATCACAGCAAGAAGAGCTTGTTAATTCCTGGTTCCTTCCCCACCCCCCGCCCCCATCAGTAGAAACAGAAGTGACAGAAAGTACTGGAATAACTACTTTCATTTGTCAGAACAAGCCCTATGAGGATGGTAGGTGGTCCACCTATTTCCACACTCCTCTTTAAAACTGAGACGAGTACCCAGAAAAACACCTATACCCATTGGAATTATGGTACCTGATTTGACTTGGTAGTATGAACTCTCTGGGCAAGTCACAACCTCTCAGCCTCAGTTCCCCATCTGTAATAAATGGGAATATGTGTATTTGTGTCCATCTTAGATTGTAAGCCCACTGGGCAGAGACCTGTCTCTAATAAAACAATTGTAAAGCGCCAGGTACACTGCTGTCACTATATAAATTATAATAATAATTGGTAACCAATTAGTGCCCAATTAGCTACTTGCCATACCAATTTAGCAGTCTCCTGTTGTAAGGTCCTGGGTGCATAGGCCGGTGCGCGCGCAGGGGAAGACCCCCCGGCGGGCCCAGACTAAGCCCCAGGACGAGTGGCCCCTGCCCCCATCGGGGCCGCAGGGACAAGAAGCCTCGGAGGCCCCACCGACAGAGGAAACGGAGCGGCGCCCACTAGCCATGCCCCCGACGCCGACGTGCATACGGGGGATTCCCCCGCCCCTGGTGCGATGCTCCGAACGGCTGAGAGCACGCACAGGGGCGGGGCTTGCAGCATATTAACCAGCGCCGCCGAGACAGCGGCGCTGGTGATTCTTGAAAGACCGGCCCCCCTTGTTGTTGCCTGGTGTGCGTTGCCTGACGACGTGGATTGCATTTTTGGATATTGGTGTGCGTGGACTCCCCTCCCTTGGCTACCTGACGACTGCTAGAGCGAGAGACTGTGGTGCAAGATAAGTGTGTGCTCCCTGGGGGCTCTTCCCCCTTCCTGGGGTTCTTCCCTCCTCTTCGGTGTGAGTGCCCTCTTTTCCCCTTCCCCTGCTGGGGTCCCCCATCCTATTCCCCTGGCACAAGACCCCACCGTGTCCCTTCCCCGACGTTTGGATTGCGTGTGTGTGCTGGAGTTTCAGGGTGTACCTCGGCTTCCCAGTTTCACTCAGCCCTATGATGATAGGGGTCTGTTCTCTTTAATTAGAGGTTGTGACCCACACACTATCCTGATGGGCATTTTTCCTGTAGGGCGCATGCCCCTTACTCTGGGAACAGGCTGTGGTCGCGACTGTCTTAGTGTGAGTGTTGTCCCAAAACCCCCCTCCCCGGTCACACCTGTACCAATTTAGCAGGTTTCCATTACAGATATTGGTGAGTAAAATGGACAATCAGTATTGCAGTAATGGTAATAACCAGTATTTGGGCAAGCAGGTGCACAACCCGATTTGTTACTTGGGTACCAATCAGGCACTCAACAGACTCTCCAAAACTGTAGGTATTACCCACAGGTAGCAAATGTGCTACCCATTTCAGCTCTAGTCTAGCTCCGGTTGTTTTAGAAGACGACAAGAGATGAAAGGCACAAAGTGAACTAAAAAGGCGAACGTGGAAAGATGAAGAACTGAGCCGTGATCATCACAATTCAAATTAAAAACCCAGGGAAGGTGTGCTACTGCTCATTGTTTCTAAACATTTGAATATAATAAGCCCATTCCCCCAGATTCAGGTGGCCATACCACCCCTTTAAAAGAGGTTGCTTATGAAAAATACATGGTGCAGGGCTGCACTGAAGCCAATGCAGCCCTTTACCATGTATTTTCCATAAACATCCTCTTTAAAGGAGAGGTATGGCCAACCTACCCCAGATAGCAACAAAATCAGGCAAAGTAAACCAACGTCAATTAGCGACATGGCTCTATTCAGAGATGGTGCAACCCCCACTTGGGGTCCTGATACATAGTTTGGGAAACTCTGTTGTAGCTGAATCACAGTTTGTTGAACCAGATTAGAGCCAAAATGAGTACCCGCCAAAATGGTTATATACATCAAAATGGCAGTACCCGACCAGTAACATTGGGTACTGTTAGGTATTGGCCCTACAGGCTTGCTGTACAAAGACCTGTGTCACGTGATAGGGGAAACCTCTCACCCTCCTGGCCTCAGGGCCTCCCATTGTCCCATGCAAGCTCAGTCTCTCTCTGGCAGTGCTGGGAGCTGGAGCTGGTTCCTGTTCACCCGTTCTCTAGGCCTCTGTTGATGCCTACTGCATTATGCTCCATTAATAAAGTTATTATTGTTTGACGCACTCCCCGTGTGGCCTCTGCTTCAGTACTCAACAATCTGGCGACGATGATGGGATACTCTGAGGCACGCTGAAGAGTCAGCAGGCAAGCTACCTGATGCAGGCCCAAGTGATCATTCTCCTGGCAGCGTAATCATCACTGTGGAGCAGAGTTCAGGTGGGTGAAACAGGAGTGCGGAACACGGCCACTCTGGGGCACATTGAAGAGTTTGACCCCACAAACTCTGGCAAGTGGGATGCCTATGTAGCGAGGCTGGACTTTTACTTAGCAGCCAATGCTATCACAGCCCCCATGTGGAAGTGTGCTGTACTGCTTAGTGTCTGTGGATCAGCTACCTTTGAGTTGGTGCAGTCTCGCCTAGCTCCTGATACCCCTTCAGAAAAGACATATGAAGAAATTCTAGCTGTGCTCAAGGAACATTTCATCTCACAGCTCTCTGAGGCCGTTTTCAGACGAGCGCGGCGGCGCCTGCGCTTGTTTTCAAAAAAGCCGGCAGCCCGTTCTACACGAGACGCTGCCGCCGAATACGCGCATGCGCGGCCGACGCGCATCCATTTCCGGCCGCATATGACCAGCCTCGATCGCCGACCCGGTCAGTTCGCGCCCGGAAATGGATGCGCGTCGGCTGCGCATGCGCGTATTCAGCAGCAGTGTCTTGTGTAGAACGGGCTGCCGGCTTTTTTAAGAAGCAAGTGCCGGCGCCGCCGCGCTCGTCTGAAAACGGCCTGAGATTGTGCGATACAATGCTTTCTACAGATGGATGCAGGGCCCTGAGGAAAGTATTCCCACATTCATTGCAGAATTACATAGACTAGCACAGCACTGCAGTTTCACTAACTTGGAAGGAATGCTGTGTGATCACCTGGTGTGTGGCCTGCATGATGATTTGTTTGTTTGGAAAAAAAACACAGCTCACATTTCAAATTGCTCAGGTGGAGGCACTGGCTGCTGAGGCTGCAGCACTGAGCACACATGAAGTCCGCATGGCAGGAAGCCAGTCCTCCAAAGACACCACTGTGACCAGAAGTGCAAATGCAGAGCCAACAGAGACTCACAGAGTACAAAACAAACCACAAGGGGGTGCTCACAGTGCTGGTAATCAGAGGCCCAGGGCAACTGTGCAGTTGTCCTGTAGGGGTTGTGGTGGAAACCATGAGCAGAGGACATGCCATTTTAGAGATGTTTAGTGTCGATTTTGTAAGAAGTGGGACATATTGAAAGAACATGCCAGGCAAAGTCAAAATCAAAAAGTTCCCTCAAGATGAATTTCTTGGATACATTATTACTACACCAAGTAAGGTTAAAGCAATCCATAATGCCCCTCATCCTAGGTCCAAGCAGGAACTCCAGGCATTCCTGGGGTCCGCCCTCGGCGGCTGGTGGAACCTCAGCAGTTCCAAGAGGTCCTGAGGGAGTTAACCTTGGACCTGGATGGTCACTCTGTTGATGAGCTGGTCCAGCGTTGGAACAGCGAGATGGAGGAGGCCATTGACAAGGTGGCTCCGAGACGCCCTCTGTCCCTTCACCGCAGGGCCCCTTGGTTCACTGAGGGGCTGCAGGGGATGAAGAAAGTAGGCAGGAGGCTTGAGTTAATGCTGGCATTGGACTCAATCTGACTCCAACCGACTTCTCCATAGGGCCCATTTGCGGTCCTATGTTGAGGCTGTGAGGGCAGCAAGAAAGGAGTTCCTTGATGTCCTCATAGCATCTGCGAAGTCATGCCCGGTGGACCTGTTTCGGGTAGTTTGGGGGCTGGTCAATCCGGCCTCCCTCCACCTGGACGGGGACTTGTCGCAGGCCGCTGTGAGGAGTTTGTCACCTACTTCGCAGACAAGATCACTCGGATTCAGAGTGACTTCGATGCTGGATTAGGGGCAGTAGGTAGAGAGCGCAAGGGGATGGAGGCCCCATCTGGTCCATCTTTGTGGGGGGAGTTTCAGGAAGTGACGCCTGTCGATGCGGTGGATGTCTTGGGGTCTGTGAGAGCCACCTGTTGTGAACTTGATCCATGGCCATCCTGGCTGGTGAAAGCCTCCAGGGAGACATTGGGGACGGTGCAGGCGAGGGTGGTGAACGCGTCCTTGCAGCAGGGGAGGTTGTTGCCCAGCCTCAAGGAGACTGTGGTGCACCCCCTGCTGAAGAAACCATCATTGGACGTGGACGCACTCGCCAGCTACTGACCTGTCTCTAACCTCCCCTTTTTGGGGAAGGTTATTGAACGGACAGTGGCGATCCAGCTCCAGGCGCATCACAGCATTGGTTTCCTGTACCCTTTTCAATCTGGGTTCCGTCCTGGCTATGGCACCGAGACGGCGTTGGTGGCTTTGGTCAACGATCTCCACCAAGAGATGGACACAGAACGTTCGACATTTCTTGTCCTGCTAGATCTCTTGGCCGCTTTTGACACCGTGGGCCATGGGCTGTTTTTGAGACTGCTGCGTGACCTGTGGGGGCTGGACGGGATCGTTCTTGAATGGTTCCGCTCATTCCTCTCGGGGAGAAGTCAGCGGGTAGTGCTGGGAGCTGAAACAGCTTGCCCCTGTGCTTTGGCCTGTGGCGTTCCGCAGGGTTCTATTCTGTCTCCATTATTATTTAATGTCTATATGCAGCCCTTGGGGAAGATTGTGAAAGGGTTCGGGGTGCGTTGTCACCAATATGCTGATGATACTCAGCTCAGCTGACCCAGATCCTGCTGTTTCGTTGCTATCCCAGTGTTTGGAGGCCGTGGCGGAATGGGTGGGAGGGTGGGTTAGTGGGTTTTTATCCCCCTACCCTTCCTTATTTTTTGTTATAATCTTGTCTTTCCCTGTTTTAATTTGTGAGATTTTTATGTTTTAAATATTTTAAATATTGTTTTATATGAGATTTGTTAGCCGTCCCGAGCTGTTTGCAGGAGGGGTGGGGTATAAATATATTAAATAAATAAATTAAATAAAATTATTTAATTTTTTATAACTTCCTCAGGAACAAGGCAACTGTAGCAGAACCCCTACCTACATCATCTTCTCAACAAGCATGCAGAGTGGAAGTGGTCAGTTCAACATGACAAGGCTTTCCATGATGTCAAATGCATACTGTCCTCCGATAGCATGTTGGCCCATTATGATGAAAACAAACCCTTGATGCTCATTTGTGACGCTTCACCTTTTGGCATTAAGGCTGTTCTCAGGCACCAACTGGAGGATTCCCAAGAAGTTCCAATTGCATTTTACTCCAGAACAATGTCACCATCAGAAAGGAATTATGCACAGATTGACAAGGAAGTCCTTGCCATTGTGGCTAGTGTGAAAAAGTTCCATGACTACGTGTATGGCTGATATTTTGCTATTACTACTGACCACAAGCCACCATTGGGGCTGTTTGCACTGAACAAATGAACACCACAGATTCTATCCCCATGCATGCTTCAATGGACAATTTTTTTGAATGCATATGATTGCACTACTGTACACTGACCTGGGAAGAGCATTACACATGCAGATGCCCTTAGTTGCCTGCCTTTACCCTCTTTGGAATCTGATGCATCCCTACCTTCTGAAATCTTGTTTTTGGAATCATTACCTGATCCCCCAATTCCACGCTTCAGACATTGCACACATGTCTGCAAGGGACCCTGTCCTAAGCCGTGTTCTCAACTGGGTTTGGAAGGGGTGGTCATCTGGTCGGATAGATGAGGAGTTCAAGTTATTCACTGTGAGGCAACATGAGCTCTCAATGCATAAAGGATGCCTCCTTTGAGGTAACAGAGTTGTAATTCCTGAGACTGGAAGAAGCCGAGTCTTGGAGGCACTGCAGGTTGGACACCCCCCTGGCATTGTGCGGATGAAGGCTCTTGCCCGTAGCTATGTCTGGTGGCCCAAGATGGACAATGAAATTGAAGTTTGAGTTAAAAGATGTGGAGAGTGTCAGGCAACCAGACCTGCACCCCCACGTGCCTCAGTGAACCCATGGGAATCAACCAGAACACCATGGTCTCGTCTCCACATTGATTTTGCTGGCCCCTTCCAAGGACAGATTTTCCTAATCATGGTGGATTCTTTCTCTAAGTGGCTGAAAGTGATTCCATGACCTCTCATATTGTCATCACAACCTTACGGCGGCTTTTCACAATGCATGAATTACCTGACACTATTCTTTCAGATAATGAACCACAGTTCGTGTTCAAGGAGTTCCGAGTATTCCTCAACAATGGGCTTATTCGCCACGTTACATCAGCCCCATTTCATCCAGCCACAAATGGGCAAGCTGGGTGGATGGTCAGAACAACAAAGGACGCATTGAAGTGGATTGTTGTGGGAGACTGGAATCGGTGCCTAGCAAGCTTCCTCCTCACACAGCATGTCACACCTCTACTGGGAGGAGCCCTGCTGTGTTATTGCTGAACAGATGGCTGACAACTCTACTGGATTGCATGCACCCCAATCTAACTGGAGATTTGCCTAAGAACACTGACTCAAATGATGCTGTTGTTGACAGAGGAAAACTTGCACGTACCTTTGCCCCATCAGACCCTGTCTATGTCAGGAATGAATTACAACTCAGGGCCAGCTGGGTTGTTCATATATTAGAGACAGGTCCATGCCCAGTGGGCTTACAATCTAAGATGTACAAGGATAAGGGGAACTCAGGGGAAAGAGACACACACATATTCTCATTTCACAGATGGGGAACTGAGGTTGAGAGGTTGTGACTTGTTCAAGGCCACCCAGTGAGTTCATTGGCTAGGGTGAGATTCAAACTACTGGGCACTCAACACAGTACTCAAAATTGCAGGTATCACCTGCGAGTAGAAAATGTGCTACCCATTTGAGCTGTAAGCTATATGTTTGAATTACTGTGTGAAGTTCGATGACTTGGATATGCAAGTCACACGAGGTCATCATAATGTTCTCTTCTGGTCTTAAAAAAAAGACAAACCTTCCAAAATAAAATGCAAGCAAGTTTAGGTGAACATGCATTCTGCAAATTTCATTGTGAGTTCTGGACAGACAGACATTAACATCAGTGGGTGTTTTCAAATGAGCAAACTGATGGGGTGTCCATGGCCAATGCAGGAGGAGTGTGTAGGGAGCAATTCAAATGGGTGGCTCCCAGCATGGTTATCCTGGCCATGGAAGCAGCCACTGTACTTTTGGTTGGCCCCACACAGAGCACTCTGGATTTCCCAGCATGGCTCTGAGCCTGGCCATGAGTGAATGTTCTGTTGCTCATGGGACCGTGCATCCGCTCTCCACCTACAGATGGGCAGGAAGATCCATGGCTTCTGGGTATCCATGCAGGGTAGCATCTCATCTGAAGTACCCAGTGTTTCACTTAACAGCTGGCAAAAAACTTGGAGCTCTATGGCTCCATCATGGTTACAATGGGATCCACTTAAACCAAACTTGCATAACTCAAATTTCTGAAAAAGTTGAAAAAATAGATTTCCTTCAGCCCTGTGTCTAACAAATATATTGCTACTTGTATTGGATAAGTCAAATTCTGTACCCTGATAACTCAACATTTTCTAGGACAGGTATATATTATAGAATATGTCCAACACCAAATTAAAATATATAGGCACTTATGAGTGAATTAATGATTTCTTGGCAGCATGTGATTAAAATAGAGCAGCATAAATCCTCCAAGCTTGCAGTGCAAGACAGCAGTGCCCTCATCCCTTGCCTCTATTGCAAACCTTCCTGTTCATGTTATCAGCATAAAACAGGAGCATTTTGCATCACATTGCAGTGCAAGTTTGCAGTGTGTGTGCTACAGTATTTTAACCACATACCATCATCAACTAATAATTAATTTACTCAAAAGTACTGATACTTTTAGTTGGAAGGGTAAAGTAGTGCTTAGGTAAAACATTGCCAAGCTTTTTGAGTTGCATAAGTAGAATTTCTGATAAACTGAACCTTTATAGAGGTCCCACAGAATTTGACTTAACAGGAGTCTATCGTACTTTACTGGGAGGATGCACAGAGAACACTGAATGTTTATTTATTTAAAATTTTACCCCACCCTTCCCCTAAGGTTCAGGATGGCCTACAATATTAAACATACAAAATGCATTTAAAATCCCTTTAAAAACCCCATAACCCACCATCACCAACCCCAACCACTGTCCCTACCTGTCAAATGCTTTGCAAAAAAAAAAAAAAAATGTTTTACACTGGGGCCAATCCCACAGCCCACGCAACCCGCAAGTAACTTGCATGTGTGCACATGTGTGCAAAGCACACACAAGCCCATAGCAGAGACATTGTGCTGCATGGAATCCACGTGGATCCCATGCAGGTCCGTGAGGACTGGGTTTGAGATTGTGGCCACTGCCTCTGGAATATGCTCATGATGTTATTGTCGAGAGTCCGGGTTGATATTCAAAATGGCATGGAGAGGCATCAAAAAGGAACCACACCGTGTCATCTTTGGCAGGAAGAAAAGAAGGTAAAAGGTGGAAGCAAAGGCAAAGAAACATTCAAGAAAGATTTTAAAATATAGTTAAGGAACAGAAGCAACTCTTAGGCTGTAGTCCTCAAACCACTCCAACCCAATGGGCTTCAATGAGTTTTCTTTTGAGCAAGTAGCTTGAGTATTGCAGCCGTAGGGGCCAATCCAAGGTACAGGTGCACACCAAGCGCACACATGCCGTACACACACGCCCCTAGTGCACACCATGTGCACACCAAGTTCATGGTATGTGTACACATCCTGCAGTTCATATACAGCCTGGGCTTGGTTCATGTGCATCGCTTGGATTGGGCCCAGAGTCATTAAAATTCTCCAAATGAGAAATATGTACAAACACTATCATCCAGCCCATTGTCACTTTTCATTTCCAAGCCTCAGTGATGCGCAGCTGCATCTGTCACGAGGCATTACATTATGTCAGCAATGTATGTTGTGGCACCTAAGAAAATGACAAATCAGTCGAGAGAATTTGAAGAGACAGTTTTCTGCAGGAGCACAGGTGCAGATGCTGGGCTTTAACAAAAGTTCTTTCCAAAGCTGGAAGCAAACAATAACAAAAGGCTATTTTATCCTAAGTAGATGTTAGAAAACAGGTTTTCCATCCAAACATTCTGCCACAACTTCATGCTGCAGCTTTGAAATGTGACAAACAAGATTTCCTTTAAACTCACGTACAAATTGAGTGGCAGGACGGGAAAGAGAATGAGGGTTCTCTGCCCATTAATATTCCACCGCTTCATTTTAACAAGGGTAAGACACCTAGTGCAAAGTACTGTCTGGTGTGTGGGTGTGGATGTCTCTGCATCGCTGACCTTTCAGCTAGCTGAAATCTAACCAGCTCAAGCATTTGTGGTTGTAACCAGGGCTGGGAAGAATGCAGATTTCATCAGGAAACCTGTATGCTCATATTTTTCAATTAGGATGCAACAAGAACTATAGAGGAAATTCCTACAGAACTGAAGGGCAAGGTGGGGCAGGGTTAGTAGATGGAGAAGCATTATCTCCATCAGGTGCCCACCTTGACAGAGCCCCACCAGGAGAGCCTCACATGCTTGACTTGAAATTGCCCCAGAGGGAGATGGGCATCCTTGCCTTGATAATAAATTATGGATTTCCTTTCCCTGAAGGTTCATCTAAGTCTGAGTCTGCTCATCTTTTAGAGGCAATATAGGACTTTTTAAAATTAGACAGACATTTAGAAAGTGGGGATAAGGGCTAGGAAGATAATAGGAGTTTTAACTGTTTTTTGCGTGTATTTTTTAAACACAAAGTGTATTTGTTATGTATTGTAGCCAGCCTTGGGAAAGGGCATGATAAAAAATTAAATAAATAAATAAAATAAGAGTAAAATGCAGCACTGCTGCCACACTAACCTATAAGAGGCAGGAGACGCTTACCTCATCAGCTTCTGGTCCCTTGATGCCTCATGACATGGATGGGGCCCTCAGGGTTCTGTGCTGGGACTTCCTAGTTGTGAGCTGCCAGAGCATGTGCTGTGAGTATGTACAACTAAGGTTCCTGGCAGAGAATTACTATAACCTCATCCCCAGGGGGTCTAGCAGAATTAAACTGCGGAGGGGGAGGAAGCCACTTCACTTCACCCCTTTCCGATGTAACCATGCCCTTTTAAAGGTTTTGTGATGTCACGATGCTTGGGGAAGGGGCGTGGTCACATTGCCTGCCTAATTCTGACATAGCCACGCCCCTTTATGAGCTTCATGACATCACAACACTAGGAAAGGGGGTGTTGCCATGCCAGAAAGGGGAGGCCCAAGCCCCTTCTTGGCCTTTGCCCATTTCAAATGGAGTTCTTCTCCCAGCCCATAGGACTCAAAAGGGGTGTGGCCAGGCAAGAGACAGGGGGATGCAACTGCAACCCACTGGATGCCCCTCCTGGTGCCATATACATTGCTCCCAGGAGTTTTTTTCTGGGAAACAGAGTTTTTCTGAGAACTAGTCTAATAGCATTGTTATGCAAGAATTCAGTTCTATGGCCATGATCCTGTCCCCAACAAGTGACTTTTCAAGTTACATGGATCATGGGGGGGGGGGGAGATTTTTTTATCTCAAAACTGATTTTTCCAATCAGGTGTATAGGTAAGAAATTAGCAAGGGTGTGAAATTCTGCATGAACTGAATTAAGCTAGGTGTTAACACACACACACACAAAGAAAGAGTCCCTTGCCTGATAAATTTATGGGTTACTCTCTCTCATTATGGCCCACAACGCATGTATTTTAAAGTACCTCCACTCCCGTCACACCCCTTACTTCCCTTTCAATACCTTACCTTTCCGCCTTCAGATTTAAATTAGCAGCTGAAAAGAGTCGTGTGACTAACAAGCAGTCTGAATCCCCCCTAGTAGGCCACAGTTTGAGTGCAATTCATCAGTATGCTGATGACACTCAGCTCTACCTCTCTTTTTCCATCGACCCAGGCCATGCAGTCTCTTTATTTTCCCAGTGCCTGTCAGCTGTGGGGGCTTGGACGAGGTTGAGCCATCTGCAATTGAATCCTGACAAGATGGAGGTGATGTTGGTGGGCAAGGGCTTGGTGGGCCTGGGGGTGGTTGAATCTCCTCTTGTTGGGGGGGTTCCCCCCCCCATGGTCTCTCTAGTGTGGAGTCTGGGTGTGCTCCTTGATTCGCGGCTCAGCTTGGAATCTCAGGTTGTGGCTGTGGCGGGGAGTGCGTTCCGGCAGTTACATCTTGTCCGGTGGCTTCGACCGTATCTCTCAGACTCCGACCTCGCCAC
>QEPC01011901.1:347256-390535 GCA_003113815.1 Sphenodon punctatus | reverse complement strand
ATTTTTAATCCCCCACCTATATACTTATTTATGACTGTACATTGCCCTGTTTTATTGATATATTTTAGATTTGTATTTTAAATGTTTTAAAACTGTTTTTATTGTTGTTAACCGCCCCGAGCTGCATGGCAGGATGGGGCGGTATAGAAATCTAGGAAATAAATAAATAAATAAATAAGAGCCCAGTGGAAGTGGCCCCCCAACCATCCTCTATCCAGGTTCTGTGCCCCGGCAATCCAATGTCTGCTGCTGCTGCCAATACTGCCCAGGCTGTCTGTGCCACGGAGTCTGGGTCCATCATTCCTCACACAGAGGTGCTGTCATTCCACCATATCAAGAAACAGTCACTCCAGCCCCAGGACCCACCATCAGGGTTCTGGGGCCTACTTTACAGGCAGGGAGGGCTGCCCAATATCTAGAAGCTGCCACTCTAGCCCCAGGACCCACCATCAGGGTTCTGGGGCCATCATCCCTTGCACAGGGTGCTGTCATTCCACCATATCAAGAAACAGCCACTCCAGCCCCAGGACCCACCGTCAGGGTTCTGGGGTCTACGTTTGGGGGCCTACGTCAATCCTGCTGCTTCTGTCTGTTGTGCATGGGTACTGTGCCCTGGCAATCCAATGTCTGCCACTGCTGCTGGGTGAACATTACAGTGGGGCAGAATGGGAGATCCTGTACCCGACTCCTTTTCGATCAGTTGCAGGCAACAGAATCTTCGGAACAACGCTCGCCTATCTCTTAGGATCCACTGTTTTCACATCCCTACAGATCATAGTCCTTTCCACTTTGCAGATTTGAACGATGGCGCATATCCGGTTGCTCAACCTGCATTCCATGCTGAGTTCCTTGAGGATTTCCGCTATGATGACGAACTCAGTTTCCTTGCCTTCTGACGATTTGGAGATCACCCAGAATGATCTCAATCCTAAAAGAATCTTAAACTTCTCCTTCAGGCCAGAATCCTTGTTCTGTGGCTTTGCCATGGTTAGCTAAAAAGTGTCAGGGAACTTCCACCCTCTCCAGCCAGCAGGCACCTGCCCCTGCCCGGCCCCCTTAGCCCTGTCCCCTCATCATTCTTAGCCTGGACCTCAATGCTCTTGGACTTTAAGGTGCTGTGTGACCATATGTGTTTGGACAAGATTACATAGACAAGGCCTATGTGACACTGACTGGCTCTCGCTCTCTCTCACACTGCACAGTCTTTGCTAGCCTATCTGAGTGCCCTGCTGCCAATGTCCCAACCTGCCTGCCCTACTGCCTCTCATGCCATGCTGTCTGTCTGCCCGCTCAGCTTGCCGCCAAGCTCAAAGCATGCCTCATTCCGCCTTCCTGCCTCCCATTCCAAGGTGCCTGTCCACCCACTCAGCTTGCCTAGCTCAAAGCCTGCCCAAGCCCACCTGCCCTACTGCCTCTCATGCCATACTGCCTGCCTGTCCACCCGACCAGGTTGCAAAGCTCGAACCCTGCCTCAGTCTGCCTGACTGCTGCTCATGCCATGCCGCTGGACTGCCTGCCCCGGCAAGCAGTGTCTGCTGCTGCTAGTGCCAATGGCCCCCAGGCCTATATGCTGTCTATGCCAAGGGTTCTGTACCCTGGCAACCCACTGTCTGCTGCTACCAATGGCCCCCAGGCCTATATGCTGTCTGTGCCAAAGGTTCTGTACCCTGGCAACTCACTGTCTGCTACTGCTAGTGCCAATGGCCCCCAGGCCTATGTGCTGTCTGTGCCAAGGGTTCTGTACCCTGATTGATTGATTAAAGTTTATTGATCAGCAAATTTGCTATTATCAGTAATAACACACTATACAAACTTAATAATGTTATAATCATAAAATAAAATAGGGGAAGACAACTCATTCCCCAGGACAAACATCAAAGTACAGATTAAAACATCAGGTCCAAATCATAAACTAAAAAAACCAGCGCCATATCGTGTAAATTCTCACTAGTGCTGTTAACACAGAATTGCATCTAATGACTTTCAACAGCCTAAAGGACTCTCCGCTCTTGCTGCACAGCCATCACAAACATAGCAATCTGCTTAACTCGCGGAATGTCTGCATTGGTTAATAGTACGGCAAGCATCTCCTCCGGGTCTTGGATGCTAGGGGAAATGAGATCACCAATCCACTGCTCCCTTAATGTTTCATATTGCGGGCATATAAAAAGCATATGTGGTAAAGACTCTACACTATCTGGGCACTACTTACAAATCCCTACTTACTACTTCCCTCCCTGGGAATTAGCTCTCTTCCCCTTACTTCAGCGGTATCGAATAAATCAAACTGCACCAACGTGACTAGTCTACGAGCTCTGGGATCTTGTATTTGGCTTAAAATAGGGTTCTAAGCCGAACATCATTTTAGCCTTTAAATACCTATGCGCTGAACTATATCTGTGGAATAAATCTACATCCTTTTGTCGAACCCATCCGTCAACTCTTATTCTAAGCTCTCGCTTACTGAGACTACCAACTAGAACCCCATCCTCCTCAACTGGTAAGGCAAGGGTCACTACCAATTTTTTAAGATATCTCATCCACGAATACTGGAGGGTCCCTTAATGCTCCTTTTGCTCCTTATAGCACATACGTGTTATATCCGAATCCTCTTTAACCAATTGTTTCCAGAAAAAAGGGAATGTACGGTTGAGATGAGCGGAGATGGGGAGCATGCCCAACTCGAGCCTTAGCATAGGGTAAGGCGGTGCTCTAGGGGCCACAAGAATAGCCCGGCAAAAGAAATTCTGGGGAACTTCAGCCCTGCCCCCCTGGGCCAGCGCAGTTATTTCCCCCCCATAGGTAAGACCGGAAACCACCTTAGTTTGGAAAATGTCTAATATTTGGTTGACTGGGGCTACTGGGGATACATAATATAATCTTAAAAGCGCCCCCACTTCCTGCTTTGCTTTAATAATACGCCTATCCAGATTCTTCTTCCAACAGTTCTGAGAAGTAAAAACCACTCCTAAATAAGTATACAGGGTTCTGTACCCTGGCAACCCACTGTCTGCTGCTACCAATGGCCCCCAGGCCTATATGCTGTCTGTGCCAAGGGTTCTGTACCCTGGCAACCAATGTCTGCTGGTGCCAATGGCCCCCAGGCCAGGCCTATATGCCGTATGTGCCAAGGATTCTGTACCCTGGCAACCAATGTCTGCTGGTGCCAATGGCCCCCAGGCCAGGCCTATATGCCATCTGTGTCAAGGGTTCTGTACCATGGCAACCAATGTCTGCTAGTGCCAATGACCCTCAGGCCTATATGCTTTCTGTGCCAGCCAAGGGGTCTGTACCCAGGAAACTTGATGGCTCCTACTGCTCCCAGTCATGCCATGCAGTCTGTCGTCTGCCCGCCCAGACTGTCAAAGCCTGCCTGATTGCCACTCATGCCACGCTGCCTGCCTGCCCGCCCAGGTCACCATTGCCAGCTGAAAGCTTGCCTCAGCCTGCCTGCCTGCCTTCCTCTCATGCCAAGCTGCCGTGACTGCCTGCCTGCCCGCCCAGGTTGCCATTGCCAGGTTAAAGCTTGCCTCAGCCCGCCTGCCTGCCTCTCATGCCAAGCTTCCGTGATTGCCTGTCTGCCCGCCCAGGTTGCCATTGCCAGCTCAAAGCTTGCCTCAGCCCGCCTGTCTGCCCGCCTCTCATGCCAAGCTGCCGTGATTGTCTGCCTGCCGACCCAGGTTGCCATTGCCAGCTCAAAGCTTGCCTCATCCCGTCTGCCTGCCTGCCTCTCAATCCAAGCTGCCGTGACTGCCTGCCTGCCTACCCAGGTTGCCAAGCTCAAATCCTGCCTGAATGTCGCTCATGCCACACTGCCTGCCTGCCCCAGCAACCCATATTTGCTACTGCCAAAGGTCCCCACCCCCAAGGCCTATATGCTGTCTGTGCAAAGGGTTCTGTACCATGGCAACCAGCAATCCACCACCCACTGCCAAGGAGCCTGTCTCTCTTTCTCTCTGTCACACCCACCCACACAAACACAAGCCCTGCACCTCCTGGGGGGCTGTCTGCAAGTTGAGACCCTGCTGCTGGCACAGCACATCTTTGGGTTAATAACTACGCTACATGGGGTGGCAGGTGCTGCTGGTAGGGATCGACAAGCTGTATGAGATTCTGCCACCTGCCAGCCAGAACTTCAGCACATAGGGATAAAAGATTGGACAGGTCAAACGAAGCTCGTAACAAGAAATACAACAACTTTTATTAAAACTATTTAAATAACAACAACAAGAACAAAGCAACAACAACAACATTCTGAAAACAAAAGCAAACATTGAAAGGAAACTTATAAATTAAACTATTAGTCTCTGTCCCCCGGGACTTGGGGGAAAGGCAACAGCCATTGGGGCGCAGCACAGGGCTGAGGGGCGGCCACCCGGGACTCTTGTTGGTCATAGCCGTGGGCCACGGCAAACTCCATGGCCCCTTCCACGGCCCGATGCCACCTGGAGAGCGCCTGGTGGTATAGTTCCAGGCGTTCCATCTTGGCGGAGACGTACTGGCCGTACGCCTCCACCTTCTTCTTCTCCACCTGGAACGCCTGGAACTGCTCCACCAGGCGGTTCTCCATGGTGGCTGCTGTCTGCTGCAGGCCGGCCACGAAGTCCCGGGTGGGCCTCTCAAACTTGGCCCGAAAGGCCTTGACCTCATCAGACTCCTGGGGCCCGGGGGTTTCCACATCGGGGCTGGAAGGGGGGGGAAAGGGCTTAAATGCCGTCTTTTTTTGGTTGCCTTCCCCCCCTCCTTCTGGCGCTGAGGCTCCACGGCAGCCACACCAGAGTCCTCCTCCTGCCGCCTCACTCTCCTGCCATGCGTTCGCTCTATGTGGGCAATGAGCCCCGATGTGGTCCCCTCTTTTTGCAGCCGGAATCTTTTCTGGCAGATCTAAAAAGAGCATAAAAAGATAGGAACATAAGAAGTGCCATACTGTGTCAGACCAATGGTCTGTCAAGCCCTGCCTGCATTCTGTCTCCACAAGTGGGTGGACTGGGAGGCCAATCTCTCTCTGCAGGGGACTTCCATTCCTAACAGGTCATAGGGCAATTCATTCCCTGTTGTTCCAGTCCCCGTGCCTTACCTTGCATGTGGCGATTCCGTCGCCCTTGTCATAAAACCTCCAGACATCCGACCTTGACCGCCGAATGTCTGGGGGTGTCACTGGTGACCTCGGCCTAGGGGTCCTCCTTGGCCTGGCAGTGGCACCAGTGCTGGGGCCGGCATCCAATTCCTCTCTGAAATGGGAACACATTAAGAACACCAAAGTAATATCATGCATTTATGATGATGCCTCTAGTCCTCCCTCCTTTGGGTGCTAGGGATGGCAACGGGAGATGTGACCCTGACTGGCACATGCAAATCCTGCCCTCCTTGGGGTGCTAGGGGATGCTAGGTATTGCAACTAGAAAGGCCCTGGGTGGCACGTGCAAATTCTGCACTCCTTGGGGTGCTAGAGGATGTGCAAATCCTGCCCTCCTTGGGGTTTTAAGGGATGCTAGGGATTTCAACTAGAAAGGCCCTGGCTGGCATGTGCAAATCCTGCCCTTATTTGGGGGTGCGTAGGGAATGGGATGGCAACTGGAGAGTGGAGACCCTTGCTAGCCTGGCACATGTTTGGGTGAGGGTGCTACTTGTGCTCATGCCTGACTGCTGGATGAGCCCCCCACACTACAGTACCCTCTCTTTCTGTGGCAGACATCCGCTGCTACCCGCTGATGCCCACTGTTTTTGCCTGACTGATGCCCACCACCCGCGCACCCACACACACACCAGTGAGCTCCCTCTAACGGATAGAGCCTTTCTTGTACTCAAAGTAAAAAAAAAGATTACAAACCTGACAGCACCTCCTGTGCCCGCCACTTGCTCCTCATCCAAGGATCCGGCCATCACCACCAAAGGTCAAGGGGCAGTGACCTCTTCCTCCTCCTCTGAGAGCACCAAATTGGCCTCCAGCAGTGGCATCAGCACAACAGCCTTCTTCATTTTTTTTTAAACATGCAGCCAACCAAAACACACAGTCAGTCAGTCACGCACCACACACCAACACTCACCAACCAGCCAAACAACACAGTCAAACAAAACACAAACAGCCAAAACACACGAACCGAACAGCCACCCAGCCAAACACACACCCTCTCACCACACAGCTCTGCATGCACTCGAATTTCTGGTTTCTGGTGCGATCATGCACTCTCACAATACTTTTTCCGAACGCCTGAACCAAACCCGAACTTGGCAAACGATCCAAACGCCCGAACTGAACACATGAACCGAAACGAATGGCTGAACCCGAACCGCAACCTGTTTGCACATCCCTACCCCATAGAGTACTGCTAAGCATGCCCAGTCAGCTGATGCATGGAAGCAGTAGCAATCTCCCTTCCTCACAGCCGACTCTCAGCTGAGAGGCATGCTAGAGATCTCCCCCACCCCTTGCAGTCTCCCTTCTCACAGTCTCTTAGCTGTGAGGTGGGGAAGGAGACTGCACAGGGGAGGGAGATCTCTAGTTCACCTCTCAGCTGAGAGGCAGGGAGGGAGACTTTGTGGGGGAGGGGGGGAGACCTCTAGCACGCCACTCATCTGAGAGGTGTCCACAGGGGAGGGAGTTCACTAGCACAACTAGTGGAAGCTGCCTAAAGCACATGAAATACAGACAGGGGGGACTTTTTCACAGACAATATTTTTGACATCTTTCTTTCCTAGAAAGACAATAAAAGTATCATACTTCCACTTTATCTATTTCTCTCATGTCCAACATAATTACAAGGAGGGGTTTAAATTCAGCAGGAATATCTATGTCAGTGACTTAGACGTTTTTTGTTCTGTGAATTTAAGGAAGGTGGTGCTTTGGGTAACCATATGTCTTTGAATTTATAAATTTAAGTCCTAGCAGTAGCGTGATGGCCAATATATTCTACAATGGTCTGGTATTACCGGTTTCCTAGAAAATTTGCCTCTTATTTATTTACTTTACTCTGGTCTTTACTTTAAAGGGGGGGGGGGGGGCTTTAATGTTTTCCTATTAGGAAATGATTTGTGTCCAATCCTAATTTGTACCTTTATCCAAAAGCAAAAGACCAGGCTTGTCAAGAGCAACACTAGCAGTAATTGCCACTGAGTTGACAACGCTAGAGTGAAATTTCCTTTTCAGAACCTCACGGTAGGACTTGGCTTTTGCATTCTGTGCTCCCTTTGCCAGAGGATCTCCCACTGATACCAATCCAAGCTCTACATCTGGGAGAGCAGAATATCAAAGCCGAATGCTCCTCTATGGATTTAAAAGCACAACTTTTGTCCTTTAAAATACAAGCAGAAGGTGTGGTTTGTTAGCTGAACTCAATCCTGCAAAAACAAGTGGTAGTGCAAGGTAAGCACAGTGCTGATCAGAACCCCCTTGACACTTTAAACATGAAATGTTTTCTAGCTGAATGCCGCCTGCATCACTGACACCTTTGCCATTGTGAGATTTATGCTTCTAAAATGAAGTTACATGTGCACAGCAACAATTATTCTTTTGGTTCTCACCGGTGCTGTGCTACCCATTTTGCATCTTATTCTTTAAAGAAAAGCAGAGAACAACACATCTGCATCTCTGACGGATGGGTTTTGACAACTCCACACATCAGGGGACACCTCAGTTCACAGGGGAAATATGTATTAGGAGAGAGAGCCTCAATAGGATTTATCCTTGCAGAAACCCAGTGGAAGTCATTTCACGGTGGCAGATACAGAGATGGCAGAAACAATGCATATGTATTCTTAAAGGTAAACTAAACAGAGAGTGCTTTGACAATCCAATTGCTTGGTTTAACATACTGTTGAATGACTAATTTCTTCAATGGGGTTTGCTGTTATGACAAACACAAGAAGCCCATGTAGCTAACCTATTTTACAAAAACTAAGAAGGTATTTTCCCCCACAAATTCAAGGTCTTTTTAGATTTGAAGAAGCAAAGCCATCTCTTCTACTTAAGAATGCCATGACACCAGGAAGGAGGAAGAGACAGCCCCACCGGATCCTGGGCAGAGAAGAGATTTTGGGTGTTTTTAAATGAGCAAGGCTGGGAGAGGAGAGGGCGTGGCCATGGGTGCTGCGTGGCACAGCTGTGGAGCAGTCACTCAAGTGGAGTGTGTGGGGAGGGATGATAATGGGCAGCTCCCAGGGTGGCTACCATGGCAACTGCCATGCACTCCCCCTGCCATGAATCATGAGGAAGGGGGAAGTGCACTGGGCTGGCCTTTGAAACAGAAATGTTTCCGGCATGAGCGCTAAGGAACCCGGGATCCCCAACACTTGCAGCCAGTTCCTGTGACTTGCAAAGGCCGTGTCCCCCACCCACAGTGCACCTGAGTGGGAGCGCAGTCTGCTGGCCACCCCAGTTTATAGGGGAAGGGGATGCAACGCACCTTTTTGGCTTGCCCCACACAGCACACACTGGATTTCTCAGCAGTGCCCCATTAGTGACCATGAGTGCGTTTTGTGTAGCTCACGGGAACATTCATTCATTCCCCCACATTCCTTCAGATAGGCAGTCGGATGAGTGGCTCCTGGTTGGCCATGCATAGGATCATCTTGTTTAAAAACACCCCTTGAGTCAGAGAAAGGAAAGTCAGGAGACAGGAAGAAGTTGCAATATGGAGGCTGGGAGTATTATATTACCCCCCTTCCCATCTTTTTTTAGGTACAAGAAAATTCAATGTACTCACAGTCACTACAGGCCAAAGAACATACTGAATTATTGCTTGAACACAGAACAGAAACTAAGAATGATGGTGCAGTAAAAAGTTGGATCGTGAAGCAGGTATCTAGTCCATAATACTCCAAGTCACTCAGTTAACCCCTTAACTACCACTTTACTACAGGGGGGGTGCCTTCAAAGCTCGAAAATGTTTAGTTGCCTTAAACTCAAGATCTTTTTGCTTGGCTACAAAAGCTATCATCTAGAAGAGGAAAGCAAGGATTGTGCTACATACAACAGGCATAACAAGTGTTGTCTGAGCACAAACCTGGGAACCTAGATCTTTTGAAATCTTACCTAGACCGACACCCATCAGATCTGGAGCCAGAATAGTGCCGATTGTAGGACCTGAAAACCTGGGTCCATGAACAAACTGGAAAGGACAACGTGAGTGTGGGAAGAAGAACTGGCATACTGGGCTCACACAGCCTCAAACGTGGGCAGCCGCAGTAATTCAGGAGAGAGCCACCAACATTTGAGGTCTGTGGAAACATTAGAAATAACAAATCTATAACGTGGTTTTCCCCTAAGAGAGCCAAGATGGCTGATGGAACCTACAGCTAGGACAAGGATGGAATCTACGACCAAGACAACAATTGCTGTTAAATCCTCCTCCTCCCTATTGCAGAGTTAGCTTTCTGTTCAATAACACACAGCAGAAGTTTCTTCAAAACAGAACTTTACTAAGAGCTCAGAAGACATGCTTCCATACTGTACAGACTGCATGGGACAAGATGGAGGACAGAGAGAGGGGAAGAGAGGAGTCAAGGAGGAAAAAAGAAACTGTTTCATCCCCTGGCCCTCCCCCTACTGGACAAGCCCCATATTAAGCTTGCAGGGCTTGCAATGGGCTTTTACTTGTGACTGTTGCACAATCCAACACCCCTTCTCAACAGTCACTAGTCAAACCCACTAGGTTCATTCTTAATATCTTGCGATGGCATTCCCCTGCTTTGTGATAGGGGTGGGACACCGGAGAGAATACCGGATACCAGATTTACCGGTATCAGATCTCCCTGGTATCGAATTAAACCAGTATTGGCATACCGGATTTTTAACATTGGCCGCTTTATCCGGTTTTTTACATTGCAGCCATTGACTTCAATGGCCACAATGCAAAAAAACCGTTAAAGGGGCCAATGTTAAAAATCCGGTATGCCGATACTGGTAAATATCAGATTATTGGATTAATCCGATACACCTGATTATCGGGTGTATCAGATTAAGATTTATCTGATACCGATATTCTCACCTCTACTTCGTGTACACATCTGCTGTCATATCCTCTGTAGGACAGTATTGCAGATCTGAGTCCTTGTTCCTGTGAGTCTTTCAGGAAATGGTATTTTACATCAATGTGCTTGGTTCTGGGGTTGATTCATTCTGTTTGCACCAGTGCTATACATCCTTGGTTGTCTTCCAGGATCGGCGTGGGTCTGTCCAATTTTTGCCCCAGATCATTCAGAAGCTGTCGCAACCAGATAACCAGATAATGTGCCACTGCCACATACTCTGCCTCCATCAAGGAAAGTGTCACAGATGCTTGTTTCCTACTGCACCAGCTAATGGGTCCTCCACCAAGCAAAAATAGGTACCCACTGGTAGATCTTCGGTCCAAATGGTCTCCAGTCCAATCTGTGTCCACATACCCTATCAGGTCTGATGCAGAGGTTGCTGGGAGTCATAGCTTGAGGTGCACAGTCCCTTTCAGGAACCGTAAGACCCTCTTCGCTGCATTCCAATCCCTTTGGGTTGGGACTGAGACTTGTCTGCACAGTAATACCTATTGCCACCGCAATGTCAGGCCTTGTGATTGTGGCAATGTACAAGAGCTTTCCTATCGCCTTTCTGTATTGCTTATTGTCTGGCAGCAATAAGCTCAGTTCTTTGATCTCCTTTGTGTAGCTGGTTTCCATAGGGGTATTTGCTGCCTTCGCACCCCCTATGCCAAAACTTTCTATCATCTCTTCTATTGCCTGTCTTTGGTTGAGAAGATAGCTTCCATCATCTTCTCTTTCAATTTGTATTCTGAGGTAGTGTGTTATGTTACCCAGGTCCTTAGTTTCAGTCCAGATTTAGAGCTCTCATTGTATCGCACTCGTCCCCTTCTTGCTCAAAGCATACAATAAGGTCATCGACATAAATTAATACAAAGATCCACCTGCCCCTTAGTCTCTTTGTGTATAAGCAGGGATCTGCTTTGCTCCTGATAAAATTTTCCCTCATGAGCACCTTGTTTATTATTGTGTTCCATGCTCTGGCGGCCTGCTTAAGCCCATATATGCTTTTGTGCAGTTTGCATACAAGATCCAGCCTTTCAGCGTCTGCAAATCCCGGTGGTTGGTCCATGTAAATATCTTCCTTCAACTCACCATTTAGGAATGCTTTTTTTCATGTCCATATGCTAGACTTGCATTTCTCTTCTGGCAGCTATGCTTAACAATGTTCTGATTGTAGTGTTCTTAACTACAGGTACAAATGTTTCATCGTAGTCTTTTACATACTTCTGGGAGTATCCTTTCCAGACAAGTCGGGCCTTGAACCGTTCAATATTTCCCTGTGCATTGTACTTTATTTTAAATGTCCATTTACAACCTATAGTCTTTCTCCCTGTGGGCAGTGGAGTAAGTGTCCACGTTGTGTTGTCCTGCATGGACTTTACTTCTTCTTCAGTCACTCTTACCCATTTTTCTGCTTCCCCTTCTGACATCTTAGAGATGTCCTCCCAGGATGCTGGCTCTGGCAATTTACTGGTGCTGACTTTGTAGGACAGTCGAGTGGGGGGAATGCCTTTGTTAGACCTCGTCGACTGCCTTGGCTCAGCATCAGCAGCCGGCTGTTTCTGTTCCTGCACTTCTGTTACCTTTGTGCCGATTTTGACTATTTGTTCACAGCATTGCTCCCTTTCAGTGGTTTCATCCGTGGTTGATTGTTCTCCTTCACCTGGACCTTGGAGAGTCATCACACTGTCGCTTGAGTTTTCCACAAAGGTCACACTGTTACTAATGGTTATTCTGTCTGTGCGTGGATCCAGGATCCTGTAGACTTTGGAATGCTCATGGTATCCTATGTCTTCCACTGCTCTGTTTTGCAGCTTGATACATTTCTCCTCACTTCCAAATACTCTGATATGGCCCACACTAGATTTTTGGCCATGCCACATGACCATGCCACATATGGAGTTTTCCTCACTGTTCTCGAATACAGCCAATTTTGTAGGTAGGTATAGCAGCAACTGCTGCTTCATTCCAGTATCTTTCTGGTAGTCCAGAGTCTGTTAACATCTAACCATTTCGGTTAGCGTTCTGTTTTTCCTTTCAGCTGTTCCGTTCTGCTCGGGTGTATATGGCACTGTCTTTTGGTGCTCAATTCCATGGAGTCTCAGGAAGTCCTCTACTTCCTTTCCTGTGAACTCACCTCCATTGTCAGTCCGCAGTGTCTTTGGTCTGCGCTGGAACTTGTTGCTCGTCATGGTCACATAGTCCTGAAGTTTGTCGAATACTTCATCTTTACTCTTCATGACGTACGTGATCGTGTACCTTGAATAGTCGTCAATGAAAGTTACCATATACCGGTTGCCTCCTGGCGTGGGAACCTTCATTGGGCCGCAGACGTCGCTGTGTACAAGATCAAGCGGTTTCGTGGCTCTATTCTGACTCTTCTTAGGAAGCGTAGCCCTCGTGGCTTTGGCTTTGATGCAACAGTCGCATTTCATGATCACGGGACACGTTGATACCTTAAGGTCTTTGGTCAACTGCTGTCTGTGCATTTCCTTGATGCTGTCTGGGTGTCTATGTCCCATGCGTCTATGCCACAGGTGGATGCAGTCATCGTGTGGCTTGTGCGCAGTGAGCTTCGCCTGTTCTTTCGCTGTGCTCAGACGGTACAGGTGCTCATCTGCAGTGGCTCTGGCCAGTACTTTTGTCCCACTTTGAATTGTGCATTCGTCTCCCTGGAAACGGATGGTGAGCCCCCTCGCTGCCAGGCGCCTCACGGACAGGAGTCCCCCTTCTAAGTTGGGCACATAGAGCACATCTTTCATGGGTATGGTCAGTGTGCCTCCCTGTGACTGGTTGCAGTACAGGAATCCTTGTCCAATTCCTTCCGCGTTGATGCTTCTCCCATCTGCAAGGTAGATCCTTTCTTTACTGCTCAGATCCAGTCCTGTGAAGAATCCTTTATCGCTAGTCATGTGGCTCGTTGCCCCGGAGTCTACACACCAATTTTGGGATGAGCTGTCTTGCATTGCTCTGAAGCACCCACTCCATTGTTGAGTGACTGTGTTGCTGTTTGTGACTTTAGCCCTCTGCTTAGGTGTTCGTGGAGACAGTTTCTGCTGTTCTGCTTTCCATATATAGCAGTCTTTCTTTAAATGTCCCTCCTTTTTGCATCTGAAGCATACTCTGGTTTCCCTCTTAGGAGCTTTGTCTGAGGTTTTCAGTGCAGTCTCATTACCCTGCTTTAGATCATTCTGCAGGTTCTCCTTTCTGCACTGGAATTCATCCGCAAGTCTACCTTTAACAAATTCCAGCTTCAGTTCAGCCTCTGACCTTGTCTCCAGGGCACTGATGAGGGCACTGTAAGATTCAGACAGGCTGAAGAGGAGTAGGGCTAACACATGGCTGTCCTTTATATCTTCTCCAATGCCACGCAACTGTGCAACTACTTCCAACATGGCATTTATATGCTCCTGCATTTCACTTTCTTTGCCAAGCCTCATTTTGTATAGTTTCCTCAGTAGAAACAGTTTGCTATTAAGGCTAGTTCTCTCATGCAAGTTTTTCAATGCAATCCAAATGCCTCTTGTTGTGGTCTCACTTCTTATATGGATTAGCTGGTCATCTTCTACCAATAAACTTATTGTAGCCTTTGCTAACCTGTCCTTTTAATCCCATTCCTCGTGATTTGCTGCTGGTCTGTTTGTGGTAATCACCTCCCATAGATCATCTTTAGACAGCAGCATTTCCACTTTAAACTTCCACAATTGGTAGTTTACATTATTCAGCTTCCCTACTCAAAGTTTGAGCTGCTTGCCATACTTGCTTCCCTCCTTTTCCTCTTCTGGGATTTAGGCCTTCTTACTCACAGTCAGTAGGCCTCTGTATGTGGGAGTTTTCTTTCACAGTCTGCACTCCTTCTGGGCTGCTACTAGTCTTCAAAATTGGCTTGAAGATATCCTGGGCCCATAACCTATTGTAGAGTTAGCTTTCTGTTCAATAACACACAGCAGAAGTTTCTTCAAAACAGAGCTTTACTAAGAACTCAGAAGACATGCTTCCATACTGTACAGACTGCATGGGACAAGATGGAGGACAGAGATAGGGGAAGAGAGGAGGCAAGGAGGGGGAAAAAACGGTTTCATCCCCTGACCCTCCCCCTACTGGACAAGCCCCATATTAAGTGTGCAGGGCTTGCAATGGGCTTTTACTTGTGACTGCTGCACAATTCAACACTCCCTGTCTCCCCCTGCTCCATTTCTACCTCTCTCCCTGCCTTCCCCTAACTCACCCATCATTTCTATGATTACCCCCTCCCTCCTCTCTGCCCCTCCATTTCTATCCCTCCCTGCCTCCCCCCCCCCCCTTTATGTCTACCTCTGCCTCTCAATGGCTGCTTTCACATGAGATGCTATCCCACCTGGCCACCCAGGAGTCACAGAGCTGACAGCCTGTCTGAAGGTCCAGCGGTTGGATGTGCACTCCTGTGAACCTTGGAGCACTCACTCATGACCACTCACGGAGCACTGCCAGGAAATCCAGAGTGCTCCACGCGGGACAAGCCAAATAGATCAATGGCAAAACTGGGGCAACTAGCCATGCCAGAAGACAGGTCCACTGGTCATAGGCACTGTAGGTGGGGGACATGGCCTTTGTAAGTCACAGTAACTGGCTGCAAGTGCTAGGGAGCGTGGATTTGCCAGCACTCACATCCGAGACATGGCACTTAAAAAGGTCAGTCTGGAGTACTTTCTGCTTCCCCCCATGGTTTGTAGCAGGGGGAGTGTATGACAGCTGCCTTTGTGGATGAGGTAACCATGCCCATTTGATCAGAATCCCTCCCCACACACTCCACCTGCATAGGTTCTCTACAGCAATGTCACTTGGTGGCCATGGATTTCCCCATCGCCTTGCTCATCTGAAAACACCCTCTCTCTCTTCCCCTCTCTCCCTGTCTTCCTCCCCATCCACCCTCCCATTTCTGTCCCTCCATGCCTTCCTCCTTGTTCCCTTTCTACCCCTCCCAATCCTTCCTGCCATCCACCCCATTTCAACCTCTCTCCTCCTCCTCCTCCTCCTTCCACCCATTCCTCCTCTCTGTCTCTTATCCCCAAACTTCTGTTTCTGCTTTTCTCTCTCCCTGACTCCTTCCTTCCTTCCTTCCACCGCTGCCCCATTCCTACATCTCCCCGGCTTCCTTTCTATCACTCCCACGATCTTCCTTCCTTCCTTCCTTCCTTCCTTCCTTACTTCCTTCTAGGGGTGTGCACCAGGCCCCCATGTTTTTGTTTTTCATTTTCGTTATTTAAAAATATCATTTTCATTATCATTATTAACAACAATGTCATTTTCATTATCATTGGTATCAGTATCGTTTCAAACAGAGATTTTATTTTTGGTATCGGTATTGTTATCGGTATCAATTCCCATGTGCAAATGAAGATCTCGCAATAACGGTAACAATACCAAAAGTGCAAGTTATTTGATAGGCTGTGCTGTGTCTAGTGTGGTTGGCTGGCTAGGGGTGGGGGGCAGGGTTTAACTGTCTTGTGTGTGTTGTATGAGCTGAGAGGATGGCAGGAGGAAGGCACAGGTGAAGAAGATGAAGAAGGAGGTGCAGGAGGTCGAGGAGGCTGGACCATCCAGCAAGGTGGTGGAGGTAGGCTCCTCTCCTGAAGAAGAGGAGGGCAGCAAAGGTGCCACTGCCAGGTTTGTAAAATGTATTTATTTATTGCTCCATAGAACTTTGATGAGGGATGGTAGAAGAATACCATCCTCTAGAGCGAGCTGGCAGGCGTGGGGGTGGGTGGGTGTGTTGGCATCAGTCAGGCATGAGTGGCAGCAGCACCCCAAGACATTGCAGGGTCTCAACCTGCAGATAGTACCCTTCCAGGGGGAGGATGTGGGTGGGAGACAGGCTTCTGCAAGGAGACAGAAGCACCACATCCATTATTCATCCAGTTGGATGTGGCATTTTGACACAGAACTTTGATGAGGGATGGCAAACAATAATACTCCTACCATCCTCTGGAGTGAGCTGGCAGGCATGGAGGTGGATGGGTTGGCACTTGGCAGCAGTCATCAGGCATGAGCAGCATCAGCACCCCAAAACATTGCAGGGTCTCAACCTGCAGACAGCGCCCCCCTCCAGGGGGAGGATGTGGGTGGGAGATAGGCAAAGAAGCAAGGAGGCAGCAGCATCACACCCATCCAGCTGGAGTGTGAGAATAGGGTATTGGACTGGGAGGAAGGACTGCATAATGTGTGCGTGTACCAGAGAGAGAGAGAGAGAGAGAGAGAGAGAGAGAGAGAGAGAGAGAGAGAGAGAGAGGCTCTCTGGCAGAAGGCAGCAGTGGGTAGCATTAGAGGAGTGGTCAGGCAGGTGGCAGCTTGGCATCAGCAGCAGCAGCAGGAGCACAATTGTGATATCATTAGGAGCACCCCAAGACGTGCCAGGGTCGCAGCTTGCAGACAGTGCCCCAGGTGGAGAAGTCAGGGCTAGTTTCTGTGAGGGGGTGCCAGAGAGAGAGAGAGAGAGAGAGAGAGGCTCTCTGGCAGAGGCAGCAACAGGTGCCATCTGAGGAGCGGGGAGGCAGGTGGCAGCTTGGCATGAGTGGCAGTCATGGTGGCAGCAGGGCATTTTTATAGGTGGGGTTGTCACAGAGAAAGAGGGGGAATAGCAGCGGCAGCAGCACATTCAGCCAAGGTACCGGTGAAGCCATTGAGTAGGTGACCAGAGAGGAAGTAGAGTTGCGGGGTGAGGCTTCTAGGATCCGCCAGTGGTGAGAGCACTTGGCAAGGCCTCCTCCCACCCCCCCACCCCCCACTTATGGCTATCACCTGAGTCCTGAGTGCCCTGACTGCAGCGGAGACCCAGCTGTCAACACGTTGCTTACCATCATCCCAGGAGCCGGTGCCTGTGCAGATACCTCACCTAGGACTTGAAAAGTGCCGCTGGGGCTATGGCAGCGCCATAGGCATGCACCAGTGCTGGCTGGGCTAGGGCTATTTCCTCTTTGCTTTTCCTGACCTCCCAAGGCTAATTGATTGAGGTTGTGTGTTTGGTATTGGCCATGGGTAGGAGAAAGGGGAAGGAGGGGATGCTTACTTGAGTCCAAACCAAAGCTCGGCAATCATCGCTAAAGGACTAGTTGAGGGCACCAGAGGTAGATCTCTCCCAGTATGGAACTGGTCCCCAGGCTAGCCCAGAGAATATAACGGGGCTGGAGGCCTGCCAGGATGAATGGCAGGGATCTGCTGAACATCTACCAGCTCTTACCCCCGGTACACCTCTAGTAGATCATCTAGTAGATCATCCCCAGGACCTATGGGGTTTCTTTTCCCCGACTGGTAACAACCGGGGACCTAGTGTTCTGGACCAGCTGGCTGATCAAACTTTCACAATAGGGGGCTTAGTCTCCAAACTGTATGCCCAGTTGGAGAGTATAAATATGCAGCTTGAGCTGCAAAGATGCCAGCTGGGGATTCTTATGGATAATTTTAAGTTATTCTGTGCTAGTAGCTCCCAGAATAGAGACTTGCTACGGCCCAGGATCTCAATAGGAACCCAAGTTACAGATAATGATATTTGTGCACAGATTCCAACTCCTGGGGTTAATCCTATTTGGTCATCTAAAAATAACAAAACATCCTCCTTGCAGTTGAATCCCCCGGGGCTGGTCTTGAAAGTTATCCCATTGCCTTCAGGGCATCTATCCAAGCATAGCATTAAATGACACTTGTCTAGTCTATCTCCCATTATAAAGGGTTGCAGTGCCCTCCCCCAGAACTCTCCTGATTGGTTGTGGGAGACAGCAGGTATGGAGCAATCACAGAGTGCCATGATACTGCTGGGGCCTGCTAGCGCTACTCATTGGCCAATGATACATTCATGAGATACTGCTGAGCTGCTCGCCCCTCCCAACACAGGCACAGTTCAAGAGTTCAACCCTGTTTAGGGCTCCAAGACGTCTGCTCCCACCTCCCCTCTCCACATTTTCCCTCTAAACAGCACTAATAATAATGACAACGATAACAACAATGTCATTTTCATTATCATTGTCCTTATTCTCAATTGTCGTTTTCATTATTGCAATAACGAAAACAAAAATGACAAGTTTTTTTATCATTATTGTAATAATGAAAACAACATGCACCCCCCTACTTACTTACTTACTTCCATCCACTCCCCATTTCTACTCCTCACTCGCTTCCCTTCTATCCACTCCCCCTACTTCCACCCCTTCCTGCCTTCTCTTCCAACCTCCACCCCCATTTCTGCTCCTCCTTAGCTTCCCTTCCTTCCACCTTCGCACCCCCTATTTCTTCCCCTCCCTGGCTTCCCTTCCATCCACCCCCACCCCCATTTCAACACCCTCCCTGGCTTCCCTTCCATCCACTCCTTCCCTCCCCACCGCCCACCACTAGAAAGTCCACCAGCTGCCACTGATATAACACAGAGGTCTGCAATGCAGAGAATCCCAGGCACTGAAGGGGAACTTATTCTTAAGCAAATGTCAAAAATGAAATAGGTAACCCCTTCCTTTTTCTAATGTGTAAGTCAGTGGGTGTCTGTCAAACATTCCTATGTTAGAAGAGAGGCCCACATCAACTTTTTACACAGGGTTCCAACTTCTCTGGATCTGGCATTGACTCCTATTCCACTTCTATCTCATCAGAAAGATGCAGCTGAAAACATTCAGCCTTCACGGAAGGATGGGATACAAATATAAATAAATAAATAAATAAATAAATAAATGTGACTCAGAGCTTATAGTATGATGCTCAAACCATTTCATTGGATCTTGTGCTGCACTAAGGGCTAGTGCTGATGTTCAGTAGTTTGAAGACTGCCCTGCTAGTCAAGGTTAGGAAAGCACTTTCACAACAGTAAGATTATCAAGAATCTACCTGTCTTGTATGGATTTTATTTTTCAACGTACCGGAACACTCATTTGATTAAGAGATATCAAAGCAATCGGTCCTGCAGTGCTTTTAAAAAAAGGTGCGAGAGAGAGGGAAGACCCACATGCTACCTATTAATTTCCAAGACTAAAATAATTCCTTCTTTTAACTCTCTGGACTTGATAACCACTAACAGAGTAGAAACGTCAAACTTGTTTACAAAGATGGAATTTCCAATCCTCAAAGTACTTGCTGGCAAAAATGCTTTGAGGTTTCGTTCCTAAACAGCTGAGAAATTAAAAAAAATTACAACTGAAATTTTTATTATTATTATTATTATTATTATTATTATAGTGGCTTTTGATGGCAAAGGAGTAAATTCCTCCACTGAAAGCAGACACAATACCACCTTCTCCACAAGTGTTGGAGTCAGTCATAGCCGGATGTAAAGAGACAACCTAAAATGCATTCTAAAAATGTATTATGGGCCTGTGAATGGTTATGACTCCTTTAGAAATCCTGACAGGCCTTTAAAAACCGAGTACCAGGAGTTGTTGTAATTAACATAACACTTATGACAGTTAAGTTTTCTCACTGGACTCACAGAACCCTAATGAATTATCCGATGCCAACAGTTGCGTCTCCCACTCTAAGTGGAGGAGCTAAACCAGAGGAACTGATCACCTGATGAATATTAGCAACTCCCACTGGTGTCAAAAATAGCTGTGGATGCTCAGCACCCGTCAAGGTTTGACCTCGTAGACCCTTAATACAGAGGCACAGTGAGGCTGTGTGGGGTCCAGGTTCAGCTCCCAGTTATGGTTCCCTTAAGAGCAAGTGGGTGGGGTCTCCAGCATGGAGAGTAGGGTTTACCTTGGTGGGGATAGAACCCCCTTCAGGCTCCAGAACTCCACCATCACCCACTCTGAAAACTTCCTTCCTATAGGGGCCCTTTCCAAGCAATCTGCGTGCCACTAGGAAATTTTCAGAGTAGATGTGGGTGGAGTGCTGGCCCCACTCCTTCTCCTTCCTCTGCCCACTCTGAAAATTTCCTGTGGGTGCTGCTCGGGCTGCTTGCCAATCCGACCCCCGCCCCGGAGCCTGGGCTCAACTGAGCCTCCTTCCTCCATGGTAGCTACACTATTGGCTGAATACTCATTCTACAGTATAAAGTGATGGGAAGTCAAATGAATTTCAGCACTTTGAAACATACTCACCAAAGCAAATATACACCATTTCAAGGATGTCTCCCCTCTAGGATGTCTAAAGTGGCTCAACTCACTGACCATGTTCAAACGGTACCTTGTCCCAGAAGCTTCACTGCAAAAGAGCAGAGGAGAAAGCACCTTCTATGATGTAGCCTATGATATAATAATAGAATAGAATGCTTGAGGTCGAAGATAGGTGTGCAACAGGGTATGGGAGAGTCAGGGGCCTGGATAAGGGAATGTGAGGGCTCAATCAGGGTCTGTCAGGGTGGGGATGGAGCACATGTGCACTTCTCCCAGGCTCCCTTCCCCCCATCTACCTGCCCAACAGCTGATAGAGCGTGCACACTCTTCCAGACTCCCTCTGCCACAATCAGCTGTTAAGTGTCAGGGAAGAGGGTGTGTGCTCTTCCTAGGTCCCCCTCCCCCGTGAGCTGTTAGGCGGTGGAGAAGAGGGCACACGCTCCTCCCAGGCCATATGGGAGGTGGGACCTTTAACCCACTTTGAGCAAACTTACTATGCACTGCATCCCTGGCCTTTTTGGAGGGGATGCATTGTGCAGTAGCTGGCTGCCCACCCTGACACAGGGCAGGGAGAAGATCTGGCAGCCACCAGGCATACGAGCTACCGCATCCCATGGTAACGTTGTGCAAAGTAGGATAACGCTTTGTGTGGCTTTTGCTGTGCTTGGGGAAAGAATCCACAGGGTAATCATTTAATTGGGAAGGGAAAAGGTGAGCGAATTCCCGGTACTAGTTCACAAAGCAACCTCACATATTTCATTTAATTCATCCCACACTGGAGATTGAAAGGGAGACAGTAAAACACACTCAATTTCCCCTACAGGCTAAAAATCAAGGTGAGGGGCAGATGCCCCTTATCCTGTCAAAAAAGTATTCATATCCTAAGACAACTGAGTCCACAAAATCAAAAGGACAGAGGGGAACCCCATGAAATAGGAAAATATGTGATATGATTAATATAGATTCATGGAGAGGATAATACTAATTATTATTTTATATTTACACCCCTCCCTACACTCAAAACGTCTCAGGGTCACTTACAATAAACTTAATAAATTCCACCCCTTCCCATTTCCAGCCATCCCATCCCACCCACTTCCACTCCTCCATCTCTCAGTTGTAGGGGTGTGAATGTTGTTTTTGTTATTACAATAATGATAATGAAAATTGTTGTTTCATTATCATTATTGCAGAAATGAAAATGACATTGTGTTTTTGAAATAAAGGGGGAAAACTGAAAAACGTATGTCTGGCTATAATATTTTTGGTTCTTACTCAGTTCTGATGAAACTTGGGTAGAGTGTACCCTCAATGGAAAGCACTAAGTGTACCAGATTTCGAAATGATTAGATAAAGGGAGACAATTTTAGAAGCAATTGAACATTGTGATTTTAAGAAAAGCTCCATACACATTCATGGCTACACTTTCTTTATCTTCCATTCAATTTGCATGAACCCTGGGAATATTGTGTCCCTTCACAAGCTTACCACACCTACCAATTTTCAGAAAGATTGGATAAAGGGTCCTGATGGCATAAGACATTAACTTGACAATACATTTACAGCTGTAACATTTGTATATTCCATCCTATTTACAAGATATTTGGTAGAAATGTATCACATACCTTCCCTGTCATCTCTGCCAAACTACAGGACAATTTAATAAAGAGACCCAATTATATAAGCAATTGTTGTTGTCCCTGTGAAGACCATTATTCAGATAAATAGCAGCACATGCAGTGCAAGTCAGAGGCAGGCACCTGGCATGGCAGGGGGGGAGAGGCTGTAGGAGGGAGAATGTGGAGCAACCCAAAAGACTGACAGACATATTCACTGGCCAAGTACTGCATGCTTCTAGCTTTACAGGACAAATTGGTAGTGGCTTTGAGGTGGGCATAGGGGATGGTCCTGAGGCAGGCATAAGGAACATAATTGGGACTTTGGGGACAGCATCCCAGCAATCAAGAGACATAGTTTACACATCCAGGCTGGCCAGTTATCATCACAATCACATCCAGTAGCAGTGTGCCATAGGACATCAGAGAATCTCTATTGACGCTTTCCTAAACAGATGCGTCTGACTTCCCAGTAACAAATGGGAGAGAGATGTTGGGATGGTCACAGCACAGAATGAGGACATTTGGTTGACTTTTCTGCTGGCCAATTGGCATCACAAAATGATCTTATACCACTGTTTTTGCACACACATTTCTCCTGCATGTTTGCTGTTACATCCTGAACTTTATGCGTGTCGAAATCACTCACCCAGATCTTAAACATCCAGATCTTTGAACTTCTGTGTAGAATTTCTCCCAGAACTTTGTGTGTAAAAAGTTCTGCTGGTAAACTGCTTTGCTCAAGGCAGCCGTGGTCACTTGGTTTCCATGGCAGCCTGTCACATCTACAGCTGTGGCTACTTTAGGCTGCCTCAGGGCAGTGTTTGTGTGTGAAGAATGCCTCCAGGAACTGCCTCAGGGCAGCGTGTGTGTGAAAAATGAATCCAGAACTTACTTGTGGACTTTTAAACCTAGAAGATTGAGAAATCCAGAACTTTAACTTGTGTGTACAAATGCCCAGTGACACGTAAGAGAATCCCTGGCATAGGCTCCTTCTCTGCATATGCTGTGAAGGCATATAAAATTGGGAGCCTTTACTACATCTTTCTTCTTTTTGGCAGAGACAATTGTGAAAGTATGATATATAGCCCTGCCAAATTTCATGTACACTGGTTGGACTACAAAGATGTTACAGTCAGACATACATTTGTATGTTAATTGCTTATACCACCAGGACCCTTTATCCAATCCTTCTGAAAGTTGGCAGAGATAGTAAATATGGGAAGGGGTAAAAAATGTTCCAGGTTTCATCTACATTAAATGTGAACTAAAGAAGTTACAGCTAAGAATGTATATGAAGATTTTTGCAAAATAAAATAATTCAACTGCTTCTGAAATTGGATTCCTTTATCTAATCATTCTGGAATTTGGTACACATATTGCTGTCCATTTGAGGTATATTCACTCCATGTGTCAGCCACATATAGTGAAAACAAAAAAAGTTACAGCTGAAAATGTGTTTTCCATTGAAACCAATGGAAAACGAAAGCAAAAATGAAAATGACAATTTGATATTTATGAAAACAAAAACGAGAGTTAAATAACATAAATGAAAAACAAAAACGAAAATGACATGGACCCCTGGTGCACACCTCTACTCAGTTGAAGGAGTTCCTACCCTGCTCCAGAGGTGCATCTATTCTTTGGTAGGATGGGAATGTCTAAATGCATGATTTGCTGCCAGTGCCTACATGAATGCTGTGGGATTAATGAAAAATCCCCCAATTTAGAGACAATGTGGCATTGCTGGGCCTCTGTTGGATTCACAGTGTATTTTATAAAGATATATTTGCTCTTATTTTGGATATTTCTGAATAAGACAACAGAAAACCATCGGACCTGACACAGAGCAAAAGGAGAGAGCTCCTTACCAATATGGAAAAGGATCCTAAAGAGTCAGGCACTCTCCAGTGAAGAAGCAACCTATGGTTCTGCAAAACATATTCCTGTCGTAAATTGGACTAGATTGCTGGGGGATTGTTGACACACTGACTCCTTCAGTGGCACCCAGCCTACCCACGTTTTTAATGTGTCTGTTAGCTGAGGAAGCCTCAGAAGGAGACCTCAACTACAGTAGTAAAATGACAAATTTCACTTTCACTGTTGACTGCAGCCATATGTATTATTGATTGGGTTTGATTCCACTACATGGCAGAAGTATTTTTTACATCTAGCCAGGCATGCTTCTTCCTGCTGTTTCCAGCAGTCTTTTGTGTCTTTTAGCAATGTTCTGTATATTGACTTAGCAGCAACCCAATCACAAAAGTTCACTTATGCAGGTGTCTGCTGTGCCAGTCTCAAGCATTTCTGACTTAAAGGGCACTTTAAATACAGACTAGGAAGTAGTGGCCAACATCTGCAATCAATGGCACTTGCTTCCAAATGCGGCTAAAGGAGTTTCAAGTGTATTCCGTCACCGCTCTGCAGCGGGGTGTATTACATCACCGCTTCTGGTGGCACTCCAGGACATCTGTCTGGGAGGTTCTGGAGCACCACCAGTGGGGCTGTCTATGAGCAATTTCAGCCTGCTCTGCTTCCACATCTGGCAGGCCACCTTCAGGTTTACTGGCCGGCCACCTTCAGGTTTACTGGCCAGCCCCGGGGTGAAGCGAATTGGTGCTGCTGCCCCTGGAGCTACAGTCCATCTGTTTACACCTAAGGATGCCACAGCCATACCAATAGCAAAGTTTCAAGGCACCCTCTTCACTCCAATTCCTGTTCCTCTTTGGTCCCAATGGCAGTTTTTCCATGGATGCCTCTCCCCCCCCCCCCTGCTCGATGTTCGGGCAGGTGTTGCGGGGGCATCCGTGTAAACGGCCGGCGGTGGGTGTCTGCTCGGTGTTCACCTGCGGAAAACCCACTGAGTTCCACCCACGGAGCCCTCCTGAAAACCAGAGGAGGCTCCGTGTGCACAGGTGGGTGGAGATGGGTGTAGGTGGGCGTGTGTCTGTGTAAACAGACACACACACACCTCCACCCACTGCAACTAAACACCCATCCCCCCCACCCACCTCCATCCATGTAAAAAGGGCCAATGTCTCTCTAGCTGACTCTGTCACGCCATGATTTCTTAATGGGCTTCTTCAGCAATAGTGAATATTTTCTTGTGACAATCATGTTCCTGCAAATACATACATGCTTATTTTTGCTATCATTAAACTTGAGTCTAAAGCTTTTGCAGGATCAGGATTATCTCATTGACAGTCTTGCAAAATTATACAACAGTTTCTTGATATAGTCATTGAAAATTAAATGGTCCAATGTCACCCACTTGCAATATGAACTGCATGCAACATTCATATCATGTAACATTTGCAGGGAAAATACTAATTTTGCCATCCAAACCCATTTCCTCAATCCATTTTTGGATTTTATTATGTATTTTTCCTTGAGACTCTTAAGAGAAGGCATTGCTACATCATCACTTAGCAGCCGGCAGAATACTTTGCAGTGTTGCTAAATTCTCTCAATAAGAAAGTGTCCAACAAAATAGTAATAGTCAATTGGGAGCCTACTTTTCTATCCCTAACAGCGCTTGATCTGGCCATCTGCAGAAGATGAAATATCCAGTCACTGTGATTGCCAAAGTAATGAGGAAAAATAAAAAACCCAACGGAAAATGGTCCATCCAGAAAGTACACACTAACAGCTCTCTTAAGCCAATATGTGTCATATTGGCAGCTTAATCAACAGAGACAACTTTTGTGCAGTGTCCTGAATTCCACAAATCCTTAGAATGTCCTAATTGGAGTAGCTTCTCAATAGTGTTTGGTGACCGACGGTGGCAGGAAGGGACGAAAAGGATCAGAAATTAATAAAGAATATGGCCGCAACAAGCAATACACACACAAAAGAATGATTATTATGAAAACTCTTATTTTCCTTGTTTCTGTTGCTTTTCTTTTAAGTTAAGTCTCTGGCCACCATGTCCTTTAGCTTATTGGTGCTGGTAAACTCAAAGTACCTTCAACCTACTATATTTGGAAACAGTTTTATTTATTTTTTAAATATACCCTATAAGCTGCTAAATGGCTTTGAATTCATTTCTTACCTCAAAATACCTACTACACTTAGTAGTAGTCCCGTGCACTCAATAATGTTCAATGGCATTTTTTGGCCTACAAAAGGGGTTCTTTTCTCTATTCTTAAGTGCACCTATTTTTACAAAAGTTTGGGTCTCTACTTACCTTTGGGCCTTCATTAAAGTGTGTGTGAGAGAGTGGTGAACACATGCACAGTGATTGCACAGAATTCTTTATACAGGAAACTAGGCTTGAATGGGCCAGCGTGTGTCACTGAAAACCACGGGAATGTAGACCAGGTCACTCTATGAATATATTTTTAAAAAGAGGGATGTGAGAACAGAACCGAGTTCAGAAAATCGGTTCAGTTCAGTTCGAAAATCGAGTTTGGTTCAAAAGTTCGGTTCGGTCGACCGAACTATTCGAGTTCAGTCGCATTCCAAACTTCTGAACCGAGTTCGTACATTCAAAACTGGGTTTTTTGGCCTTCTGATATGGTTCGAATTCGACCCAACAGTTCAGTAAAATTCGAGTTTGGTTCAAAAGTTCAGTTCAGTCGACCGAACTATTCGAGTTCGATCCGAACTCCAAACTTCCAAACCGTGTTCGCACATCCCTACAAAAAGATAGTATTCTTCATTTGAGAGCTACCAGCTCTGGAGAATACTTTCCCATATTGATAAGGAGCTCTCTCCCTTTGCTTTGGGGTGCCATTTTATGTGATTTATTGTTGTCTCATTCATAAGCACCCAAATTAGGACAAAACCCAACTTCAACCCATCTCCCATGCAGAACCCAGGGGATAATGAAGCCCTGCTGTTCAAACAGAGGTATTCTCTACAAGGAAGTTTGCCCTAGTCTCAGGGTCAAGACTTAAACCCGAAGTTCTGGCCTTTCTGAGACAGTCACTGACTCTGCAGTAACACTGATTCAGGTCTTTGCTTCTGCTTATTAAGCCCTGCTCCAGCATCCTGCCAGTCTAATAGACATTCCCACCCAACAGGTTCCGATTGGCTTCTACTTACTTAAAAACCACCTGACAGGAACAGGAAGCCAGGCAAAGTAATGTATAGGCCTTGTTGCTCAGTCGTTTTGAGTCTCTTCCTGCTTCCAGACTCCCTGCCTCCTTGTTCCTGAGCCTACTTGTCTGTTATTCCTTCTGTGCCCAGCCTGCCTCTCCCAAACTCCTTGTTCCTGCCCAGAACCTAGTCCTGTCTCCCCCCCCTCTCCCCCGCCGATTGGAATGGACTTACAAAACAGACGTTTCAGTCTGGCTCATGATTTCAATTCTAGACTCCCCTTTGACTTGACATTAGTTTGGACTGATTCCTAGCCTGACCCTTTTGCTTGTCTATGACTACGTTCACAGAAAGTCTAGCCCAGGACTGACCCTCACCTGTCCCTAATCCTGACTGAACACCCTGGTCTTGATCCAGTCTCAACTCAGGGTGTCTTTAGACATAACATCAACGGGTGTCTGAATGTGTGTTTTGACCTTGATACAAACACCAGTTTGGCCCTGTGTTCACCATGTGGCGCTGTTTAGACACACCCCATCAGTGTGTGTCTAATCACTAAATCAGTGTTTTGCTTGCCACCCGATCTTAGCACGCAAGCACTGATGTCTCGTTCCCCATATTGTACCTGCTAACATACCATGCAATATCATTAGACTTAGCATTGTCCACGTGTTCATCTGAAACACGCAAATTGTCCTTGTGATGCAATGGTGTTCACATTGCGTGTTCAACAGGTGGCCAAATTGGTGTTGGGATTGTTATGGTGCTTACACACAATGGCCAAACACGTGCTTAGGGGTTTTGACACCTGATCATCGTTATGTCTAAAGATGCTCCAAGTCTTGACTGAGTTGACACCTGATGCCTAATGATAGCCATCCCCAGTGGATCCAAGATAGAAGGCAAAGCCAATGTCCGATGACTACTTTTTGCCCATAATGCCACAATGGGTGTTTTCACATGGATGCAGTGGTGCTCACCCCCAGAGTAAGTTCAGGTGTGCACCTGCATGTCTGGCCACTTGCAGCCCAGCCTGGGTCAGGTTTAAATGACCCAGTGGCTGCCATGACCCACAGTTTGCCTGTGCGGCACTACCCTTATCCACTCGTGGATCACCTGCAACTCTATGGTGTTGCCCGGGTCAACCCCTAGCCTCACCTCGAGCCAATGCCACAAGTTTGGGCTGTCCACTTTGCTGGCGGTGCTCCTGGATGTTCCGGAGCACCGCTGACAGGGCTGCCCCAGAGCAGGGACAGCCCACCCCACCTCTGCCCCACCTGAAAATCTGGCAGGCTGCCTTTAAACAGATAGCCCACCCAAGAGTTAGGCATGACAGAGGTATGGGTGCTGTCTGTGTGAAATCACCCTAGGTATGCAAAGCCCTGTATGTAGTGTAAATTTTATTTAAAAATCCAAAAGGCACAAAAAATATATACCCTGTACACTAAATATTTTGACACCAGAATAAAGCAGCTTTTTTACCTCAGCAGCTTCTACAAGACCTGAAAAGAATCCTTAATATTGCAACCCCTCCTACCATGCTTGCGGCATCTTTCTCCACACCATTCACATTCAGCTCCAGCTCTGAAGCACAGACCCCTACAACTGAATTAGATTTGGGGAGGGGATTTGCCCTCTTTATAACTTTGCAAGGACTTAACCTGCTAACCTCAGAAGAACCCAGGGGGAAAGGCAATATGCCATATCATGCAGCAGCATTAGATTTATTCTTTTTCCCAAAGGAGAGACATGCTTTTCCGCAGCACATTGCCTCACTTGCCTAAGCTTGACCTCACACTGACTGTGAAATTTGCAGCCAGCAAGAATATATGTAACAGGTAAACAAGCCAGGCAAGGTCAAACAGCCCAAGGAGGGACTGGAAATCAAAATGAAACTATGCCAATTTACACCAGCTGCTCCGTAAAATACACTCTGTATAAAGAAATGCCGCCTGTATATATTCACTGCAGTTCTCTCCTAAATCCAAGCTGTTTCAGTCTGGCATGAAGCTAAGTAATCTATTTCAAAATTGCATAGACCATATAAACAATTCATGGGCCCAGTTCCTCTCTCATATCTCTTTGGCTTTACCTCATGCCTCTTACCTTCCATTGACTTTAAGGGAGTCCATCCCGCTTCAAGCAAATGTCAGTCAGGCAAGATTGCCAACTGGAACATTTCTAAGTTCATGTCAATCACAATTTTTTTTTTTGCAGCAATATTTTTTTTTTAAAAAAATTTATAACATATAAAGCTTGGGCGCTGAAATATCTGAAAGAACGCTTCCTTTCCTATGCTCCATCATGATCCTTAAGGTCAGCTACGAACGACCTCCTGTAATTCCATCTCTGACTGCACCAAATTCATTCACCAAAGGCCTTTTTACATGAGATGTACCCACACATGCTCACACAGTGGACATGGGTGGGTGCCACCCGTGTAGCCACCACGGTGAGTGGGTGGGGGGCATGCATGCACGCTCCCGCAGCCTATCCCTTTCCACCCACCTCCACCCATAGGTTGCGCATGGAGAAAGTGGCCAAAACGGCAATTGCTACGGGCGTGGAGGTGGGTGGAGATGGGGGGGTGTCCACCAGCGTGCACACCCATCCCCTCCTCTCTGCAGCTGCGGCTCACTTAAAAAGAGCCAAAGAGGTGTTTTCAGTGGCTGCGCCACAACTTTGGAACTCCCTTCCCCTGGATGTTCACCAAAGCCCGAACCTTTCCAGAGGCAATTTAAGACGTCAGACATTTGCCTGGAGGGGATAAGTGCCCGGGGGAGGGGGGGGGAGTTTATATTGTTTTGATGTGTTTTTCACACCCATTTTATATACCATTACCTGCCCCAAGTCTTCAGGATACGGCGGGATATAAATTCCAATGACTGAAAGCTTACTGAACACTAATATGAAAGCAAATTTGCTACATGTAACTAGAATGTTAGGGTATTGTGTGATCCTACATTTCTGTGTTGGATTCTAGAAGTTACTGGCAGGGGGTTGATTTTTTTTTCCCAAAAGCCCAGTGGGTTTATTCCCAAATAGGTAGTTTGAGGACTGCTGCTTTAGCTACCTAAGTTCCATGGAAAGTCCATGGGAATTAGGAACTTATGCTTCATTTTTGCATTCGACAATCTTGCCTCAAGATGCTAATAATGTTAGGTACCCTGGAATGCATTTAAATAGCCTGATAAAGTAAAAGCCCAAATTTGCTCTGTGGAGGCCAGTGTAGTACAGTGTCATGCAGTCAGCAAGTTTAGTCTTACTTTAGGCTTCTGTAAGGAATGGCATCTTTTGCCCCTCCTGCTCCTCTCCCCCACAAGATCCTAAATTGCTAGGTCAGCTTCACAGATGCTTTTCTTCCATTAGTGTTGTCAGTTCAATGACCAGTCAAATGTAACTGCATGGTAGCACACTAGGAACACAAATTAGCTCATGAGGCTACCTTGGTTACATGCATTTGTAAACAAACACAATGTGTTCCACATCTAATAGCCAAAATTATGACTAAAAGTAAGAGAAATTTAGCAACACAGCGACAGAACGATCCCCCATCCACTTTGTGCCGACACTTGCCTTTAGTGCCAATGGGAATCTCAATCATGTCAGTGGAATGTTCACTAGCACTGGTAAAAAACAGGCGGAGGATTGTGCTATGATTATATACAGAACCCATCATCAGTCTGAATTTACTTCTGCGGTACTGCTTAGCTTAGAGTACAGCATACACAACAATGAGCAGCTCAATAACATTCGTGTTTTAGGGTGACATAGACTCTTCCCTCATCAGTTCTCTTCCTGTTTGGGTGAATCGAGTGTTCCTGTTAGGACGATGGAATGTGGCTGCTACAAGCCGAGGTGGAGCTAAAATTGGTATCTACAGGCTGAAAGTCGTTCTTGTTGCTTTCAAGTTCCTCAGTGAGGAACACGTTTCTCGCCTTGTTCTGGGAAATGAGAATGAGCCGAGAAATGGCAGCTTCTTGCTGCCTTCTCATTGAGAACTCAAAGGTCTTTGTAACTGACAAGAACTGGCCCAAGGGCACTGAAGACTGACTCTCTCAGCACACCCTGGCTGCGGCTTGTCAGTTACAAAGGCCCTTTGCAAAGCCTTGCATGGGAGAGAAAGAGCAGCGATCTGTTCTCTCTCCCCCGAGTGCAGTGCTTTGCAAATGGGATTCGCAAAGACGTTTGGCTGGGTGCTTCCTGAGGGGGTTCCTTGACAAGGGGTCTGGGGGATCAGGATTCCCCTGCAAGGGAACTGCAGGACCCAGACCCCCAGCCAGGTAACCCTCCTCAGGAAGTGCCCAGCCAAACCCCTTTGGAAAGCTCTGAGCCGGGCAGAGAGAGATGTTCTATCTCCACCTGGTACAGCACTTTGTAAAGGGTTTTGGCTGGGTGCACCCAGCCAGAAAACACCCGCAGGAAGTCAGCTTTGCAAAGGACAACTCAGCTCCAGTCAGAGTGGCCTTTTGCAAAGCCGTAAACTGCTGCATGGTCAATTTCAGCATGAAACTGACCAGGCAGCCACTTAAGGGCTTTGTAAGGGGCTGCGCTGGCCAGGATTGCTGAGATTCTTGGGGTCCCAGATTTCCTGGCCAGGGAAGTCCCTTGCTAAGCCAGGTCAATGAGCCTCCCCCCTCACCAAACAAATTCCACCAAGAACTAGAACCAGGTGTTGAGATCCAGCGAGATCTCAAGCCTGGTCCTCATCCCCACAAGATCTCTCAGGATAATTATTTAAATTCTCATTTCAGCCCTAGTGGTGAATACAATTGTGACAAGGAGGAGATTCTGCAGGTCACTCAACCTTTAAGACAGCTAGCGCCCACTTGTTTACAGGTGCTAACAGGGCTGCAGGCATAGAGCGGAGCAGAGGACAGCGCCTAAGGGGAAACAGCTGTGTGACAGGCGTGACAGAGCCATCCCAGAGAAAGTTAAAAGAGCCAGATGCTGGCTGTGGGAGTAATCAGTGCCTGAGCCAGACAGTCTCAAGGGAGCCAGAGGGAAGTTGCCTGGTTGGCTATATGGAGCTAAGGACTTTGGGAGCCAGAGGGTTGGTGTCTGGCTAGAGATATTGTGAGCATAGCGACTGGATACCTTCTAGAGATTGCATATGGTGGAGGAATAACATTGTGTAGAATAAAGACTGAGCTGAGGAGAGTGACTGTGGGGCCTTGATCCTGCCAGGACTTACCCTGGCTAAGCCCATTCCTGCCACAACCATGGGTATTTTCAGACATTACGAGATCACAGTGAACCACAGTGAATACCCACCTGTGGTCACTGTGACTCGAACGTCTGTTTGGCGGCCGCCAGATGTTGCCACGGTCAATCTGCACAAGGGGTCAATTTGAACCACGCTTCCCGGGCTAGCCAGGGGAATGTCCTGGGAAGCGTGGTCAAATGGACCCACCACCCGCCCGTCTCCTCAGAGGGCGGGTGGCGGGGTGTGTGGAGGGGGCGGGGCCGTGCGGCCGCACGCTGCGCTGCGCGGCCCTGCCCCCTCCCGGATTCCCCACCAGGATCCCCCCGGCATGTCTGACATGGCATGACGGGGTGACCCCGGCGGGAACTGAATGGGTTGATTTTGGTATGGGGCCAACGGGGCCCGTAACATCTGAAATCACCCATAATCTCATGATTTTGCTGACTTCAAATTCGGTCCTTGAAGCAGATACAAACGCTATTCATCTCTACTTTTTTGGATATTGCTTTCAGTTTCCAGGTTCATTTTGTCAGTTATTTTGGGTTTAGTTATTTAGTCAAAAAACCAAATATCTAAATCAAAATAATTGAAAAACGGGGGGGGGGGGGGGGGGGGCAGAGTCAGAGATGGAAGGTACTTCAAGTGTCATCTAGTCCAGTCTCCTATGCCTGAGCAGGATTTATAAAATCCAAATTACCTGCAGAAAAAAATCCATCCAACAAGAAACAGACCATGCCAAAAGCAGAGGTTGGGACTGACCATAGCCCACCAATGCCTGAAATAAGAGGGAATTTCATTATCATAGAAAAATCTAGGGGTTTCAAACAAGTAGAGGTGTGCACTAGGGACCTATGTCATTATTCATTTTTGTTTTTCATTTTTGTTATTTAATTATTTCATTTATGTTTTCACAAATATTGAATTTTTTTTTCATTTTTGCTTTTGTTTTTGATCTCCATTGGTTTCAATGGGAAATACTTTTTTGGCTTTTGCGTTTTGATTTTTCATTATATTTGGATGGAACATGGAGGGATTATACCTACAATGGACAGCATTAAGTGTACCAAATTTCAGAAGGATTCGATAAAGGAATCTGATTTTATAAGCAGTTGAATGATGTTATTTTGCAAACATCTGCATATACATTCCTGGCTGTAACTTATTTTTCTCCCATCTAATGTTGATGAAACTTGTAAATATTGTACCCCTCCCAATTTTTACTATCTAAGACAACTTTCAGAAGGATTGGATAAAGGGTGGTATAAGTAATTAACTTATAAATGTATATCTGACTGTAACATCTTTGTAGTCCAACCAGTGTACATAAAATTTGGTAGGGTTGTATCTCATACCTTCAGAATAATATATGCCAAATATCAGAAAGCCATGATAAAGGGTCCCAGTTTTTATAAGCCTGTACAGCATATGCAGAGAATAAGCCTATGCCAGGGATTCTCTTATGTGTCACTGTGGTATAAGATCAGTTTGTGATGCCAATCAGCCAGCAGAAATGTCAACCAAATATCCTCATTCTGTGCTGTAACCACCCCAGTGTCTCTCCCCCACTTGTTACTGGGAAGTTGGAAGCATCTGTTTAGGAAAGAGCCATAAGAGATTCTCTTATGTCATCTGTCACAGTGCTGCAGGATGGGATTGTGATGATACTTGGCCAGCCTGGATGTGTAAACCATGAGTATTTTCAGATGTTACAAGATCACAGTCAACCACAGTCAATTCCCTGTGGTGGCTGCAATCATGTAACGTCTGTTGGGGGGAACGGATGTTCCCCCCCAGATGTTACCACGGCGGGGAATCACTTTCGCCACGCGAGCGGCCGAAGCAGCGGGGCCGGTGGTGGTCACATGGCGAAGGCAATTCCCCATCGTGATGAACCCTGCCGTCACTTCTGGATGGCAGCCACAGTCCGGAATCCCCGGACATTATACATTTTGGATAAGGGTGGCAGATATTTGCACATGTGCAGTGTCTTTTTTTTAAAAATTAATCAGAATCAGACAAAATAGTGGCTATTCTAGTTTTTTTATCAGAACGGATCAAAAATCAGAACAACCAGAATTCCGCGTTCAACTGTAATCAGGTATCAGACGTGGTTTAAAGATGCTTTTTTCCATCCATGTAGTTTGTGTAAGCTGTAGCCTTATTTATCGCAACCTGACTGTGCCAGAAGCCCACAGTGACCTGGTGATCACGAGGCTTGATTTCTTAATTCCCTCTTCTGTGGTAATTCCCTCTTAATTCCCTCTTCTGGTGGTGCTTCTCCATAGTTTGCAACTTGTTCAGAATGCTGCAATGTAGCCGCTTACTAGCTTGGGCAGCTGTGTTCATATTATACCCGCCCTGCATTTTCTGCATTGGCTGTCTGAAGAGCAGAAGATTGAATTTAAGATTGCACTCTTGGATTTCAGGTCCCCTGGCTATATTCAAAACCTGCTCTTTGAACCTCATCCTGATGGTTATCTGGGCTCAGAAGCCACCCACTATTTCAGAATCCTGCCCATTGCACCTTAAGTCAGCTGATAATCAGGTCTTTGTTGTGATAGATCCCTTAAAGTAAAACTTGCTCCCTTCAGAAGGTTAGTCTCAGTTGCTCCCTCCTCGCCTCAAAAAACACCCAAAGAGTTTTTTTATTCTCCATGTGCTTTTAGGGTTCGCAGCTGGTTCCCCTTAATGTATTTTGTCCTCTGTCTTTACTTTCCCCTTTTAAATGGGTTTAAATTCATTCTATTTTACTGTATAAACTTTGTAAAGCTCTCCAAACACCATTTGGTGGAGAGACACAATAGAACGAATAATCATCACCATCACCATAATGGCCATGGTGGAAACCATCTCCCAACTTGAACGTTCAACCAAGGTAGATATGGCCATTGAAGCTAGTGGCTGGAGTGTAACCTCATAAATCTGACATTTTGTTTTTTAGCACCATTTCTGGGTGCCCCTCTCTTGTTGCAAGCTCTGCAATTTTTTTCCATTTCCAGGAGTGCTACATAGTCCATAACTGTAGCAGCACATAGTGCAAACAAAGGGTGTTTTTACACACACATTTCTCCTGGATGTTTGCTGTTTCATCCTGAACTTTCTATTTGTCTAAATCACTCACCCAGATCTTAAACATCCAGATCTTTGAACTTTTGCGTAGAACTTCTCCCAGACCTTTTGTGTGTAAAAAGTTCTCCTGGTAAACTGCTTTGCTCAAGACAGGTGTGGTCACTTGGTTTCCATGGCAGCATCTACAGCTGCGACTACTTTAGGCTGCCTCAGGGCAGTGTTTGTGTGAAGAATGCATCCAGGAACTGCCTCAGAGCAGTGTGTGTGTGAAAAATGAATCCGGAACTTACTTGTGGACTTGTAAACCCAGAAGATTGAAACATCTGGAACTTTGACATGTATGTAAAAATGCCCAAAGAGTTCTTCCAGATACCCAGCTCTGGCCAGGAAGCAGATTAAACAATGCTTCTGCCTCTTAATCTCTCCTATTATATGATGCAGATGCACTAGATCTCTAGTACAAGCCCATTTCAACCAATTTGAACCAGCATGTCTCTTTTTTGCCATTTCCTTTCATTGTATCGGGCATACAACTTGATTCCACTGCCATGCCATTGACATCAGCAGACTATTAATACCGGCCTGATACACTGGGCATTTTACACACTCGTTAAAATTCCGGATTTTTCAATCTTCTGGGTTTACAAATCCACAAGTAAGTTCTGGATTAATTCTTCACACAAACACTGCCCTGAGGCAGCCTAAAGTAGCCACAGCTGTAGATGTGACAGGCTGCTAGGGAAACCAAGCAACCACAGCTGCCTGGAGAAAAGCAGTTTATCAGGAGAACTTTTTACACACAAAAGTTCTGGGAGAAGTTCTACACAGAAGTTCAAAGATCGGATGTTTAAGATCTGGGTGAGTGATTTAGACACACAGAAAGTTCAGGCTGTAACATCCAGAAGAAATGTGTGTGTAAAAACACCCACTATCTCCTAGTGTTCGTTCAGCAGCTCAGCACACACCTGCAACCTGGATGTTCCATACAGCAGCATTCAAGCAGTTAATAGCCTCTGCTTCTAACCTGACAATGCCCAGATTCTTATATATGAATAAGTGCTGAATTTTCATCTTTGTTCATGTGGAGTTACACATTCACTCATATTTCTCCATAATAGTCAGTATGTTAATGTGCATCTGAAATCCTTTTGAATTTGCGGAGTTAATTAGCATGTGTGCATATCTAAAATCTATTTAGATTAACTATGGATTATAGAGCCCTCTTCCATGCATGGCCAGGCTGGATAACCAAGCAAAATATGAAAATCCATGTAAAGAAAGCTGCTCTAATCCTTGTGTATCTATTTGGCTTGAGATCTGCCATCAAAGGAAAAAGTGTCATTATTTTGAGCACCAGACCTAAGTTTAATTTCCAAGTGTATCATTTTTAGATCCATTAAGGCCATCAGGCCTGTACAGTTGCTAAGATACCATAAATCATTGAAGGAAAATATAAGATAATGGTAGATTCAGAAAGGCAGATACTGTGAAGTTTATCAGGAACTGCTCTCTGCATCTTCCTTATTAGCATCATGATTAGGATCATTTAAAGAGTTTCCTGTCTATTTTCCTACAAGATTCTAGAGATGTTATTGCATTAAACTGGCAAATAGTGTTGAGAATGCGTATTTTGCCAGGGGTAATTGAATTTGTGGAAGTCAGGACTCATAATTGCTACAAAGGAATCTATTAATAAGTAAAAAGGTGTTTTCCTCTTCTTTTTCCCCCATGACTATTAAATGATATCTTCAGTTTTGGAATGAAATCATCCTCGATTGATTTCAAGTGTATTCAGCAATAGCGTGCACGCACACACTGTTTTCAAAGAGTTTTTAAATTAAATTTGTAGCCAAGATAATTGCTGTTGCAAAATTATGCCACAGAAGGAAAGCTTTATAATCCACCTTCTGGATATTAACTGCCTGCTTTCTAAATCATAAACATGAGAGATGTCAGATTAGTGGGGAAGTTGTTTTTGTTTTTTTGAAAACAGAATTATTTCATGTCCTCATGTAGCAAGAAAACCCATAGAGGACATGGAGTAGAATTCCACCTAGCTGTAAGACTTGGACTGAGACCAGTCTCTGAATTCAGGGCTCTTAAGAAGGCAGAGTAAGGGACTCATCAAGAAAGAAGCCAACAGCCACTTTCTGCAACAGGTGTCTCTTCATATGTGGGAAGAACTGTGATGCTGAACAAGTAGTGATTCTGTCTTTGTTGGTGGTGGGCAATCTAACCCAACAAGAGGGTAAAAAGTGCTGCTTTCAAATACTCCAGGGGCTGCAAACTGACACAAAGGAAGTCCGTAGCAACACCTCCTCCCAGCACGCACACACATTGAACCAGATGTCCATTGCCTTTGTGTTTGAGAGAATGAGCCTTCACCTACTTTCCATCCCATCCCAGAACCTCAATTCCATGTCTGAAGCTAGAACTTATCTCTCCTCAACTGTGTGTATGTTCTAGCAATGGAGGTAACCAAGGTAGAGTAAGGTTTTTTTTTAGCCATTTTGTAAATCAACTTAGGCCACTTTCCCATGAGCTGCCTCTGCGCCACAGGCGCTTGGGTTATTAAAAGCTAGGCACAGCTCCCATCTCATGAAAAATGAGGAAGTTTGGCTCTCATGCAGCCAAGTTCACACAACGGACAGGATAGGATTTTACTAACCTGTCTGTTGCACAAACCGGCCAGCGTGAGGGCTGCACTTCATTCCCTGGGACGGGAGTTGCGCTAGATTTGAATAGGCAATGCAAGATCACTTTTTTGGGCCAAATGTTTGGCAGGTGGGGAATAAGAATTTGAGGTAGTCGGTTTTGTAGGAGGTTTTTATTTCTTTTCTTTTTAATATGCTGTTAGCTGCCTTGAGCTTTGGTGCAAGGGAAGGATATACATTTATTTTTGGAAAACATGAATGGACAAAGTAAGGAGTGAACCCAACCAAGGTGCTGTATCTGTGAATCTGAGATGCACTACGGATGTTGAACTTTTGGTGGAGATACAGAAATGTAACCTTCAGAAAGGCAATGAGTTTCAGATCCTATCTATCACCTACAAGTAGCATGGCAAGGCAGGTAATAAGAGAAAATCCTTTATTTCATAACACCACAAAACATAAAGGTACATCCCTTATTTCAGAACACCAGAGAACTCACACCTCAAGTTCATAATGTCCCTTAGTTTAGAAATTTCTTGTGCTGCAACAGTAACTTTAAAATGTGCTAGGATAGACATGGAAAAAATTTGACCTATGGCTAGTTTTTACTTTGCCCCTGGATTCAGTTCCTACTCCAGAGTCCCAAGCACTAAAAGGCTGAGCTCAGGGAAAGAGAACAGAGACAAGGGCATGCACACAAGGATAGGGGACAGATCCCCGGCATGGATCCATGTTCTGGAACCTCATCTTCATGAGCACACCTCCAATTTTGATATGGCCCTCAGAATTTATACTAATTTTCAAAGTGGCCCCTGGGCGAGGAAAAGTTCCCTACCCCTATGCTAGGTCAATGAGAGGTTTCCTATGCTTTGCTTTTTTGTATTTATGGAAATAATATTTGTAACCATTAGCCAAAAGAGAATCATCCTCATATCATGGCTACTAAGGGTTGGAGGAGACACTCAGCTATTACAGGTGGTTTAGAAACAGTCCAGCTCCCGTACAGAAATGGACTCTGTGACCCACAAGAGGTTCCATCCAACCCTAATGATTCTACAAATCAATTTGCTTTTTCAACTCACTTTCACTTAGTGCTTTGAGAAAGGAGAAAAGGGAGCTGGATCAATGCGTATTTTCAATGGCTCAGTCATCTCCACACCTGCAGCATTGTCTTCACTGTGAACAGCTTTTATTTTGTCTTCCTGGCATGAGAACTCTTAAACTTCTGCATTCATAGTCCTACAATAACAGGAGGTTGGACTTCTAGTTTGTAGATCCCCAGATTGTTGAGAGTATTAATAAAAATAACGTGCCTTATACAAAACACTCAGTGTATTTTCAGAGTGACACTGTAAGGTTGGGGAAACCTTACACTGGCCTGTAAGGGGGGGGGGCCGCCTTACAGAGGGATCGGGGGTCAAACAGACAGACGGAGTCCCAAGCGCTACCCACCCAGGAGAGTATAGTTGCAAGACAGTGCCTCGGATAACTACCCTCAGGATAGAGTAGGGCCTTAGAATCCAAGGATCCCCAGCCTAGATCATCACAGGGTATCTGGGTGGAGCGCAAGCCTTGAACCACTCCTGGGTGCCCAAGCGTTCGGGGGCCCAGGGTCCAGGGGAACACCGTGAGGGGGAGTTGGTGCAAGGGCAGCGGGGTGAGGACCCTTAAGGGATACAGGGAGGAGGTCAGGACAACCACACGACGGGTCCCAGGGCACCCTAGTGCAGGGAGGCCAGGGACACTTACCTCACGCACCTTGTCCAATCGCTCGCACCCACACACGGTAATCCAATCAGGCACACAGTCGCTCTCTCTTTCTCTCTCTCTCTCTCTCTCTCTCTCTCTCTCTCCTTCGGTCAAAGCAATAGCACACGTAATCGGGGGCCAGTCTCACAGGCAGAGCACTGTTCACCAGCAAGGTGAGCTTGTCTCTGCCTGCCTTATAATCCCCACAAGGGGGAAGGGGCGGAGCCGGAGGCGCTCCGAACGTCGGGGCCCTCCTGGTGTCACGCGTTCAGGGCCTACAGCTGTGTGAGCTGGCGCCGCCCTAGCCTCGGCGTTCTGATGCTCTGCAGGGGGCGGGGCCAGCTTCCGTGGTGCGTGCAGGGGCTCGGCTTCTCCTGCACTTCCGGGTTGCGGGATCAGTGTTGCGGGCGGCGGTCCCGCTGGCGGCGCAGGTATCGGGTGCGTCGGGGGGGTTTCTGCTGTGTGCAGCATCGGGGGCGGCCCTACAGGGGCCCTTCGTGTCCCGCGGGGGCGAAGCCTGACAGCCGTGAGGGTGGCCGGCTTTAGCATGCTTTAGCACACTTTACTCTGCGGGCCACCGTTACATTAGAAAACTCATGCCAGATGTTAGCACGGGATAGATTCTGACTGGTGATGTCTAGCTAAGCTGTGAGTTGAGGAAATCCCTGAGTCACAGCCCAGGCTAGCCGCCACCATGGTCAGAAGCCCCCTGCCCGACTGAGAGTAAAGAGGGCTTTCATCATGGTCCAGAGTGGCCAGGGGGCATGGTGCCATGGCGGCTATCATTGGCCACCATGGCCATCCATCAGGGAGAGGGGTGGGCCGCCGGGTACAGCATAGGGGCGGGGCCGGACAGATGCATGTCTGCCCAGCTCTCCACCCTCCCCGGCAGCCAGACCCCCATCATGTTAGTTATGGGGCCTGGCTGGATCCCACCCTTGGTACCAGTCCCACTCCAGACCAGGTAAGTCCATGGCAGTGCTTCAGCATGGTCACGTCAGAAAACACCCTTGGTAACCCTCTCATTACTTACCTGTAATAAGGCATTAAAGGCTATTGGGTTAACTACTGTGTTTGCCAGCACCAAACAGTCAGGGCACAAGCCTCCACCTGTCAAAGACAATGGCCCTGACTTTAATGTTGGAGGATTGCCCTGTTAGTTCAGTTTGCACAGTCTGTAAGTTCAATTTGATGGGTTATTCACTTCCAGCTCCCGACAGTAAGAGATAACATTCCCCAAACCTAACCCTACCTGGTTAATAGCTGCTAATGAACCTATCCTCCAGAAACGTGTCAAATACTTTCTTAAACCCAGCTATACTACTGGCCTTGAATACATCTTGTGGCAACAAATTCCACAATTTAATTGTGTGTTGAGTGAAAATAATATTTTCTTTTAATTGTTTTAAATCTGCTATCTGTTAGTTTCATGGAGTCTCTGCTGGTTTTAGTACTATTTGAGAGGGTAAATAACCATTCCCTATTCACTTGTTCTACATTGCTCATGATTTTATAAGCTTCCATCATATCCCCTCTCAGTCGTCCTTTCTCCAAGCTGAAGAGTCCCAACCTATCAAGCCTCTCTTCATAGGGAAGCATTCCATACCCCATATCATTTTTGTTGCCCTTCTCTGTACCTTTTCTATTTCTACTATATCTTTTTTGAGATGGGGCGATTAGAACTGCACTCAATATTCAAGATGCAGTCGCACCATAGACTTTTATGGTGACATTATGATATTTTCAGTTTTATTCTCTATCCCTTTACAAGCAAGTCCTAATATTCTGTTTGCTTTTTTGACAGCTGCCACACACTGAGCTGAGAATTTCAATGTATTGTCCACAATGACTCCAAGGCGCTTTTCCTGAGTGGGTAACTCCTAATTTACAACCCAGCATTGTATACATAAATTTTGGATTGTTTTTCCCTATGTGAATCACTTTGCACTTGTCCACATGAAATTTCACCTGCCCAGTCACCCAATCTCGCAAGATGACCTGCAATTCTTCACAGTCCACTCGTGTTTTAACTACCTTGAATAACCTTGTGTCTTCTGCAAAATTGATCACCTCTCTCCTTACTGCTCTTTCCAGATCATTAATGAATACATTAAACAACACCGATCCCAGTACAGATCTCTGAGCCACTACACTATTTATTTCTCTCGATTCTGAAAACTGACCATTTAGTCCTAGTCTTTGTTTCCTATTCTTTAACCAGTTACCAATCCACAATAGGACACTGTCTCCTATTCCATGACTTTTTAATTTCCTCAATAGTCTCTCATGAAGGACCTTACAAATACTTTCTGAAAATCCAGATACACTATATCAACCAGCTGCCCCTTATCCACGTTTATTCACATCCTCAAAAAAAATTCCAATAGATTAGTGAGGCACGACTTCCCTTTGCTAAATCCATGTTGACTCTTCCCCATTAAGTCATGTTTATCAATCTACACCATAATTCTGTTTTTAATAATAGTTTTCACCATTTTGCCCAACACAGATGTCAGACTTTCCGGTCTGTAGTTTCCAGAATCATCTCTGGAGCCCTTTTTAAATATTGGCATTGAATTCACTACCCTCCAGTCCTCAGGTACAGTAGCAGATTTTACTAATAGGTTACAAAATACCAGCAATAGGTCTGCAATTTCATATTTGAGTTCCTTCAGAACTCTGGGGTTTATACCATCTGGAGCTGGTGATTTATTACTATTTAGTTTGCCAATTTTCTCTAGAACCTCTTCCAGGGTCATGTTGACCTGTGGGTGGAAACAGAGGGTGATTTTAGACGTGACGGAGCGGATTCGCCCCGTCACAAAATGAATTTTGAATTCCCCACTGGGATGACCCCGTCACGCCCTAACAGACATGCCGGGGGATCCCGGCGGGGAATTGGGCTGCATGGTGCAATGTGCAGCCGCACAGCCCCGCCCTGCCGTGGCCGCCGCCTTCTGGGGAGACGGGTGGGTGCCGCGGCCAATGCCGCCGCAGCACTCACCCGCTATGGCCACAGGCCAGAATCCCTGCGGGGATTCTGGCTCGCGGCCGCCATCCAGACATGGCAGCGGGGGTCACCACGGTGGGGAATCGCCTTCGCCACGCGACAACCTCCAGCCCCACCGCTTCGGCCGCTCGTGCAGAGAATGTGATTCCCCGCCATGGTAACATCTGGGAGGAAACATCCGTTTCCCCCAACAGACGTTATGTGGTCGCTGCCACCACAGGGGATTGACTGTGGTGGCCTTTGACCACGTAACATCTGAAATCACCCAGACATGACACTAACCACCCTTTAACCACCCTTGGTGGTCATTTATGCATGTTTCAGGGCTGCATAGGGCACCAATACAGCCCTGCAACATGCATAAATAACCACCAAGGATGATTAAAGGGTGGTTAGCGTCATGTCTGTTTTCACCCTGTGACAACTCTTCTGATTCATCACCTAGAAAGAACCATTCTGGCGTGGGTATCTCCCCAACATCCTCTGCCATGAAGACCGAAGCAAAGAATTCATCTCGCTCAGTTCTACAGCAAATACAGTATTTATTAAATGATACTGATTCAACAAGAACAAAGGCTGTGGCAATTTATGCATACAGGGCAAAAATTACTCGGATAATTAGTGAAGGTTCTATTGTGACTAATGCACTTCAACCACTAAGGGAGAATGTATAGAGAGGGAGTTCTGCAAGGCCCGTGAAGGGAGAAGTCCCCTCCCGCCTCCTGACCTCTATTGCTCCCACTGTCGCTCCCCCCCTTCTGCATGTCATCAATCTCTCCCTCTCCACAGGCTCCTTCCCCTCTGCCTTCAAACATGCCACTGTCTCCCCCATCCTCAAAAAGCCTAC
>QEPC01011901.1:251336-322704 GCA_003113815.1 Sphenodon punctatus | reverse complement strand
GGGCTCTGCACTGGCTGCCTATAAAGCACCGGGCCAGGTTCAAGGTGCTGGTTTTAACCTATAAAGCCCTTCACGGCCTGGGCCCTGCTTATCTGCGGGACCGCCTCACTCCCCATGTGCCCGTGCGATCCTTGAGATCATCTGTGGGAGCCTTTTTGCAGGTTCCCACCGATGTTAGATCTTTTTCGGTGGCCGCCCCTGTTCTGTGGAATTCGCTCCCGGAGGAGGCTCGGTTGGCTCCCACTCTCCTGCTGTTTTGGCATTTATGTAAGGCCTGGCTGTTCCGTCAGGCTTTTGGCGAGGGGTAGGGGTGGGGTTTTCCCCACATTGTATTGTATTTTAAATTGTTTTAAATTGTTTAAATTGTTTGTTTTTTAAAAATTATTGAACGTTGTTCGCCACCCTGGGCTGCCCTATGGGCAGGAGGGGCAGAATATAAATTTTAAATCAATCAATCAATCAATAAAAATTGGAAATGACCAGGTCAGATGTTCTACCCAGCTTCCTGTTTCTGCCAGCTGTTGCTGGTATTTATATGCTGATAGTAGCCAATCAGGAAGCTGGGGGTGGGGCATGAAACAAGGCTGGAGACAGAGAGCAGGTGGTGTGTGGACCAGTCAGTGTTGGGAGAGGGACCTAATGGCAATTCAAGGCCCTGGAAGTAGCACTGGAGGAACTTTCAGGCTACCAGTTTGAGACCTGGATCTTGCCACATTGTACTGAGCCCATTATGCCATCAGTGAATTAATATTTCTGGCTGTATGATAGCAAACCCGACCACAATTACTTCTTCTGAAAGCAAAAAAACAACTCGTGACAAAACCTGATCCTTTCCTAATGTTATCAAATTAGGAAACTGTTTCCCAGTCACCTGATCTTCTAATTTTTTATTAATTATTATATTTATTATGGTAGTATTGTTATGGAAATAGGATGGGATCTTCTTTTTCATAAAAACCAGGCTGGCTAGGAAGTGTGTGTTTCTGATTCTCTTCTGCATGGTAGAGAATTGGATCTTGAAGAAAGCCAATAAGAACAAACTGACTTTTTAAAAAAAAAAAAAAAAAAAAAAGGATTAGAGAAGGTTACCTGAGATGAATTGGGTCAAGCACATTACATGAAAGATGGCTTGAAAGATGTGTGAAAAGGACTGGAACAGAAAGAACACTCATTGTGGTGGTGGCATGTATAAAGTTGTGGCATGTGTTTTAGATGAAGGCTGTGGACTTCAGTTCAGAGGAAGGTAGTCAGCCAAGTGGCAAGGTACATGAAAGGTGGATAGACAACGTGGCAGAGAGGTGTAATCACTGTCTGAAGAAGGTTGAAAGAGGCGATGGACAGAAAAAAATGGAAGGCAGAAATACTAGAAATGGTTGGCCATCACTGTTGATGGATCACAGGACAGATGATAACCCATTTGTCCCTATCATGACCCAACGTCCTATTTTGCCAGGCACTGTACAAAAACATATTCCATTGTGACTTTCTGTGTCTTTCATTTTCCATTCAGAAATGAACATGGATTGAAGTAGCACTGCCAATTGACGAAGGAAACTAGTTCACACGGTTTTTGTCATCTGAGGTTTTGCAGACACAATGGTAGTCTCAAGGATTATACAAAGTTTTTGAGGAACAGCCATCCCTAACTATGACATATTAGGGAGAAAAACATCTCATCTTGGAATGGAATTGGAAACATGAGGATTATTTTGATTTCAAAGTTTGCCATTAGATGCAGAGGCGGAGTAGCTATTGCCACAGACCCAACCGCACATTATATTTTAGATATATAGATTTATTGATAACTTCCAAATAGTAAATGGGGAACTGAAATATAATAATTCATCTTAGAAATTTAAACTACCGCATGGGGTAATTATTTCTTAATCTTCGTGCCAGATGCAGCGAGCACTGTACTAGAAGTTAATCCAATAAAATGGCTTAAACAAGATGACACTGGTTTTCTTAATAGAATCATACACTCCTCCCCCTCCCCCCAAAGAAAGCTCCTCTACACATAACAAATTAGAAGCCCCCAATGAGAGCTGCATTCTTTTCGGTCAGCTTTTAGGCTCTCATTACTAATTAATTGTCATCATACACGTCTAATTAAGAGGACGACAATCTGACCACGGCATTTTTTTTTAGCATCCGTAATTGCACTGGCTTTTAACAATGCACTCTAGGAATCCATGTCATCTAGTCTGGCAGGTTATTAAACAACTAAGAGTATTATCATTCACTGCAATAGGCATATTCATGCCCTGCTTGGTTCAGCTTATTTCCATTGTCCCCTGTTCATAATGATCAAGTTCTCCTGGAATATTGGTTTCAAGTACATTGGTTTGCATCCCCAAGTTGTCTTTTCAGGTGTTAACGTTTTTCCAAACACATTCCTCCGGTTACAGTCAGATTACTTTAGCCCATTTTTCACACACACACACACACACACACACACACACACACACACACACACACACACACACACACACACACACACACACACACACACACACACACACACACACACACACACACACAATTCTTCCCACCATTTCTGCGCACACCTTGTTGTCAGCAGAAAGGCATTATTTTTTAGACGACTTAATCAAAATTGGGTTGTCCGGTTATACATTGTAGGCCTAATCCAAAATCCATTGAAGTTAATGGAAAGTCCTCTTTGGTTTCAGTGAGCTTTGGACCAGACCTTGTAGTAAATGAAAGGAGAAAGGTTTGGTTATTTCCCAAAAGTTTCAATTAAGTTTTTGCCCATGTGCATTCAGACATGGCTGAAGGTAAGAACTTGGCAAGTTTGATAGTCTGCTTTCAAAAAGGAAATTAGTAGAAACAAACAGATTATTTATGAGTATTGTTTGCATTTTCAGGTGGTCCTCTGAGTATTGGAATAATTTCCACAACTGAAATAGGTAACATAAGAAATGCCATACTGGATCAGACCAATGGTCCATCAAGCCCAGAACCTGTCCCCGACAGTGGTCAATCTCGGTCGCCTGGTGAACTACCCAACAGGTCACTATGGGGCCTTCCATTCCCTGTTGTTCACTCCCAGCTCCTGACAGTAAGAGGTTACATTCCCCAAACCAAACCTACCCGACTAATAGCTGCTAATGGACCGATCCTCCAGAAACCTGTCCCACCCTTTCTTAAACCCATTTATACTACTGGTCTTGACCACATCTTCCACAACTTAATTGTGCATTAAGTGAAAAAATACTTTATTTTATTTGCTCTAGAGTCTAAATCTGCTACCCGTTAGTTTCATGGAGTGTCCCCTAGTCTCCGCTAGTTTTAGTACTAGTTGAGAGGGTAAATAACCATTCCCTATTAACATGTTCCGCACCACTCATGATTTTATAAACTTCTATTATATCCCCTCTCGGTCGTCTCTTCTCCAAGCTGAAGAGATCCAACCTATCAAGCCTCTTTTTATAGAGGAGCCGTTCCAAGCCCCTTATGATTTTTGTTGCACTCCTCTGTACCTTTTCTATTTCTATATCTTTTCTGAGATGGGGAGACCAGAACTGCACATAATATTCAAGGTTTGGTCACACAATAGATTTATATAGTGGCATTATGTTATTCTGGGTTTTATTCTTAGTTCTTTTACAAATAATTCCTAACATTCTGTTTACTTTAAGGTACTTATATAATTGTTTTTTCACTTTGATTATTTGGTCTTTATGGTTATTTGGTAATGCCATTTCAGCAATTGTGCATACACAATAGTGCTAATATTGCCAAAATGATGCAACAAAAATATCAAACTACCAAAATAATTCAACTAAAAACCTCTCCTGGAAAAATCAAAAAAGAACAACCAAACATTCATTATTACCTGAACCACCCTTTTTCAGTGCAGTCAAGATATATCTCACCACTAGGGCTAGGGGCAGAGATAGACCCAGATGGCTGGAAGGGGTTGCTGCTCCCACTCCCACCATCCCCAGGGGCGTCCTGCTGCATGGTCCGCTCTGCCTGCCAGACATTCTGCACCAGCGCAACCTTCCGGAAGCCATAGACCTCTGTCTCCCGTTCCATGCTGTCCTTGATTCTGGGGTCCAGCATGGTTGCCAGGACATATTCGTCTGGGTGCAGGAGCTCGTCAAAGTGCGCACTCAGCCCTGCCTTCAGTTTCCGCACAAGGTCAATCGCCTCATCTTTTATCCTCCTGCCCTGAGGGCCACAATCCCTCCCCTCTCCCCCACCCAGAATCTCATCCAGGCTGCTGCGGAGACTATGGGCCAGCGGGGTCACCTGGTTGAGGGTGGCGGTGGAGCTGCTCAAGGTCTCAGTCACGGCCAGGAATGATCTCAGGACAAGACTGTGTGAGTGATAACCTCCCATTCCTCCCCGTTGTACCCTGGAGGTGCCTCAATGTCTGTCTCCAGTTCCACCTGATGCAGGGTGGCTTTCTGTTCAAGAAGCCGCTCAAGCATCAGGAAGGTAGAATTCCACCAGGTGGAGACATCCTGGAGCAGTGTGTGCACCAGGGACCCTTGCTCGGCCTGCTTCTCCAGGAGGAGCTCGCTAGCCTTTCACGCTGCAGTTGAAGAAGCCTGCCAACTTCCTCCCCCGCTTGACCAGGGAGCTAAGGGTGCCTGTGACAATCCCCTTCTCCCCCAAGCCCAGAGCATCCTTCACCATGAGATGGAGAGTGTGTGCAGTGCAAGGGATGCTTGTGAAGCCCCCGTCACGGACTGCCTTTAGTATATTGACCGTGTTGTCCATGACCACACACCTCTTGGTGAAGGCCGTGCCTGGCGTGACCCACTCCCGCACCATGGTGGCCACGGCTGCCTCATGGTTCCTTGGGGTATGAGAGCTATCCATGACTTGTGCATGAAGCAGGGCCCACCTATACCCTGCTTCAGGACCCCTCCTGCCACTGCCAAGCACTGCCTCTAGGTCCTGCCACCAGTGTGCAGTCACTGCCAGGTAGGCATGCTGGACGTTTCTGGTGGACCACAGGTCAGTAGTGAAGTGGACCCCCAGCCCATGCCAGCAGCTCCCTCACCTGCTCCTTCAAAGTCCTGTAGAGCTGTGACACCACGGTCCGACTCAGGGTGGAGTGGGAAGGCAGCTTAAAGTTGGGGGCCAGGAGCCCAATCAGCCACTGGAAGCCCTTGTCCTCCACAATTGACAAAGGCTGGCCATCCAGGACAATCATTTCTGCCAACAGGCGCTTGGCTTTCCCTTAGAAGCCAGTGCCATGGTGCCCTGACGATGGCCTGGTCATATCCCCCCACCTCATCTCCTCCATGGTGGACTGACAGCGCTGCTGGGGAGGCTCCTGCTGCTGTTCTGCCCCCATACTGCTCCTGCTACTAGAGGCAGCAGGAGTTGGTGCAGGGTGCTGGCCTGTTAAAGGAACCGGGCGACTGGCCGCTGCAGTCAGGAACCCACTGGCATCCACTTCCCCTGTCTTCCCGCTGAGCAACAGAGCACTGTGGCATGTCTTGAGGTGCCTTGCCATTGCAGTTGTGCCATGGTTGGCGAGCACCTGCCCATGCTTCACCATCTTATTGCACAGCATGCACTGCACCTCTCTGGGATCATCTGCCCGCACCTGCTTAAAATGATCCCAGACTGAGGATTTTTTTCCCCCTCCTGCCTTCTTGCCTGCCCTGGCTGACGAACTGCTGGCTGCACTGCTGGGAGGGGGAGAAGTTCGTGGCACTGGCGACACAGCTCTGGGAGGAGGGTCAGACATTGCCTCAGCTACAGACATCTTCTCTGCAGCACTAGTGTCTTCCTCTTCCTCACTGTCCACGATGATGGTGATGTCCCGTGAAGGGGAGTATTGGGACCCTGAGGCTAGACTGCCCGTGCCCGCCATGCTGCTGGCACTCTCCCTGTGCCCCCTACTGTAGCTGTTAGTGCTACTGTTGCTACTCCTCTCCCTACTGACATTGCCCGGGGATCAGGCCCTGCCTCTAGCAGCCCGGTAGGATCCACCAGCTCTGGACTGCTGGGGATCGCCTCGACAGTGGGCGACATTGGTGGCCCTGGCGGAACATCGGAAGCAGCACCAGCACCTGCTCCAGCACCACCAGCAGCAGAGACAGATGCAGCCGCAAGTCCTGCAGGCCTTCCAGTGCCCTGCGTGTCAGTGGAGGACACTGCCAGTAGGCGATGCTGAGCTGCTGAAACCTGTTGCCCTAAAGCAGGCCTGCTGAGTTTGGGGGGGGGGGTTGGAATGTGCTCTGCCTCTGGCTACTGCTGCTGCCTGCTGCCACTCCCCTGGCACAGCCTCTCAAAACTCTGGCACGTGCCCCATTACCTCGCCTACAGGCAGCAGACCGGCCTCTCCTTCCCTTCTCCATTTCTCCCTCCAAAATAACGTTTTTATATGGTGTTTTTTTTTATTTAAATTTTTTATCTAATATTATATCTATCTATCTACACTAAATCTAACTGCTATTAACTATTCTGAATGCTATGAATTAAATGGATTATCTAATAAGTACACAGGCCTACTCCTACAAAAAGTAAAACTAAATCACTAAGCTATCTCTATCACTAAGGTAACTCCTACTTTCTACTATCTCTAACCTATCTATCTGTCTATATATGGGATGAGGGGGAATCACAAACAACACAAGGATGGGTACAAAACTGAAATGAAACCTAAATCAATCTAATAATCCTTCCTACTCTAAATGAAAAAAACAGGGGAAGGAAAGGGAATCAGGGATGGAATATATGGGAGAGGTAAAGGATTCAATGGAGGGGGGAGGGAGGGAGGAAAATTGAACACAGTGAGGGGTAAAATAACCACTAATCTGTCTAAGCTAAGCTAAATAAATGAATGAGAATATGGGGGTAGATGGGTTGGATGGATGAAATGGGAGGAGGATGGCAGGATCTGGGAAATGCTGGGAGAGGGAACCTTCTGAAATGCCTGCTCTTCAGGAACAGTGACTAGGAAAGGGGTTGGTGTGGTCACAGCACAGAATGACATATGGGTGACATTTCTGCTGGCCAATTGGCATCACAAACACATCTTATACCACAGTGATAAACAACAGAGAATCCCAGGCATAGGCTCAATCTCTGCAGATACTGTGCAGGCTTATAACATTGGGACCCTATATCAAATATTTCTGATGTTTGGCAGAGATGATCCTGAAGGTATGAGATACAATACCACCAATGTCATGTAAACTGACTGGAATACAAAGACATTACAGCCAGAAATACATTTGTAAGTAAATTGCTTATAATATTGGGACCCTTTATCCAATCATTCTGAAATTGGGAAACATTAGTAACCTTGGGGAGAGGTATAATCTTGCCATGTTTCCTCTAAATTGGATGGAAGATAAAGACATCACAGCCAGGAAAGTATACACAGACTTTTGTAAAATAACAAATTTCACATGCTTATAAAATTGTATCCCTTTATCCAATCTTTCCAAAAATTTAGCACACATAAATGATCTCCATTGCAGGTATAAATCCTGCCAAGATTTATCCAAATCTGAGGAAAAACAATAAAGGTTACAGCCAAAAATGTGTTTTCCCTTGAACCCAATGGAAATCAAAAATGAAAGTAAAAATGAAAATGAAACAAAGACTAACAAAATATAATGAAAACAAATGACATTTTACTAATGAAAATGAAATAGAGTTACTGTGCACACCCCTAGAACTCACACATGCATTGCTGTGGACATACTCACAGAGGGTAATAAAAAACAACGTAACAGCAACCCGCTCTGGCCCGCAGGTCACTAGCACCTTTGTTACTGTACTGACAGAAGTTAGCCCAGACTGACCCAGGGCGTGTTCGTGGCTAGCCCGGGCTCCCACCTCAGCAAATGGCCGAAGTCACAGCCCAGGCTAGCGCAAACCCAATCAGGGCAAAACGAGCCAGAGCGTGTTTACATGTCTGTTTCTGCTGGTCCAGATCGGGTCCACCATGGCAGCCGTCATAGCCTACTGTCGCTGCCCATGATGGTGGGGGAGAGGGCTCTGGGCACAGCACAGGGCAGGGCTGAGCAGCTGCATGTTCATGCATCTCCCCACCCTCCTGGGCCTTGGGTGCATGAACGGTCCTTTTGAAACAGGATGGCAGTGTGGGGGGGAGGGGATAGGTGGAGGCCATGGTGGGTACGTGGTGGGGAAGTGGCTGTTACATGGTGCCCACCCACCTCCACCCATCTCCATGCACAGACACACTTCTGTTTTCTCCAATGCCTCCGTGCATGCGGGATCGGTAGAGATGGGTGGAGGTGGATGGCGAGCAGGAGCACGCACCCCTACCCACCCACACTGGCGGTCACATGGATGCCCCCCTCGTCACCCACCCAGTTGCCCATGTGGGCGGGGGTGGGGCATCTTGTGTGAAGAGGGCCAATGTACATTTCATGGCCCAGTCCGGAACATGTCCATGGCAGCTTCCTGACCCCAACTGGGCTGGGTTGCTGCGACGGCACAGTCACAGATGTTTTTTACCCAGAGATGCACGCAGTGCTCCCAACACACCTCTCAACTCTAGACTCTGAAATGAGGGACAAGCACAACCCAGTGGAGACACCCATCTAGCCTTACTCATCTTTAGCATGGCCAGATATGCAACTTTTAGAGGCCATGTTTGAGAAATACATACGTGTAAGGTCAATGCAGCCCAGCAACCTATACTTCTCATAAGTGTCCATTAAAATCTGCATATCTGGCCACCCTACTCATCTTGCCCAAAGACTAGCCCCAATTACAGGGACGATAAATATTTGGAAGAGGTTTAACTCCTCTTGCTTCAGGGCTTATCTGTCAATCAGGGAATGTCCCAGAGGAATGTTGCCACTCTGAGGGTATGAAGTCCCAGAGAAGAGCCTCTCTCTCCCAAAACCTTTTTGCCATGCAAATTAAGTCTGTCAAGTTGAAAGTGACAATTAAGCACATTGTCTGTTCAAGCTGCAGACCCAGACACTTAGCAAGTCTCAAGTGAGTACTAAACACCCATTATTTTTTCCAGGTGGGTTCTTGAACCACGGAGCACCTACATAGTAGGTGATTATGATTGTACCCATTTGCACCAAGGCACCTGGAGGTTCAGATAAGGGGTAATGTGACTCACTCCAAGGAGCTTCACATTCTAAAAGCAAATGCAGTACCATGCCACTGTAATTAGATGAAATAATCAATCTAAAATGTTTTGTTATACTTTGCAAAAAAGAGAGGGTGGAGAGAGAGAGGAAGTCCTCATTATTCTTTAGCTAACTGAATTTGTTATTAATTATCCAAGGCTCCATTTTGCAAATTAAGTTATCGTCTCTTCAGCACTGATTCTTCTAATTTGGGATCAGCTGCAAGCACAGAACGCTGTTATCCAGGCTAGCATTTTCATCAGTAACATTTTATCTATAACACAAGGAGCTGGCAACAAAGTCTGCAACAGGGAGCCATAAGGCCAAATATGTCTTTATTACAGAGCTCAGAGATAGCCTTCATGCTGTTTCTTTAGCAACTGAATCTGCAGCACACACCCTCTGTGTGCCCTATTTATATTCACCCACTATCTAATTAATTTCCCGTTAAGCTGGACACCTGCAGCAGTTTTATTCTCAGACCACTGCCGTGTAGCATTTAGCCCCTGTGTCGCACCTACATTATTGCAAAGTTATGTTGCTGGAGTTCTTGGATTATTTCATGTTAATAAAAATTGCCCTTATGGCATAACGTTTTCCAACTTCTTCTTTTACAGAACATATTAATGCACTGGATATAAATAAATATAAAGATTAGGATTTGGACACAGGGGAAATTTAGGGGGGGTGGGTCTGGATTTAATTATGGATTCATTTTATAAATCTTTGATTTAATCCATTTAAAATAAAAACTTTTTTAAAAACCTTAATTTTTTTTTAAAAACCACTACAAATGTGCAATTCTATGCATGTGCGCCCTTTTCCAAAATGGCACTGGCAGTGTTGCTACCAGTCTGGAAAAGGGCACCAGTCTGGAGTTACGGCTTTCCTCCTGCCCCCATCCCCTGCAGTCCTCAAGTAGTACTTACCAGTCTCGGAGGCCTTGATTCAGTTGACTGAAGCATCACCGCTGCTGTAGGAGCTCTGGCAAGCCCCTCCCTGCCCCATATTGTACATACGCAAAATGGCCACCGCCTTAACCAAAATGGTGGCAGCCAAAATGATGTTGCCGCCATTTTGGTGAAGGACGATGGCCATTTTGCACATGCATGATCTAGAGTAGGGAGTACACTGTGGTGAGGGAGCCTGCTTGAACCCCCACAGCAGCAGTGGTGCTTCAGTCAAACTCTCCAAGGCCAATAAGTACCGCTCCAAAGGATGGTGGTTAGGGAAATACAGATGTGAAACTCCGTATTCGTAACTAGCAGGGCATAATTACAGGTTGCTCTGGATTAACCTATAACGGCCTGTTCTGGGCCATTATGGATTAATGTGAAACCATAAATTCCCACCCCTACTGGATATGGTAGATGCTGTGGATCAGCACATTAGATTCAGCCTAGTAAAACATCGTTTTTTATAGATTGCCCAGAGGAAGCATATTGATACACACTCAATTCCCTGTATTTTGGAAGAAGGCATCTACTCATGATGACTCTGTGTTCAAGCCGTTCCCTATATTACTAACACAATGGCATTTCAGCTCCATGCATGACAGCTGGCCTTCCTGCCATAGGGTGTGTATGTATATATGTATGAATATACCACTTCTCTATCATCTCAGCAATTAGAGGAAGATACAGGATCCAAGAACATGGGCTAGGGTGCTGGAAGGAGTGGAACAGGTAGAGCAGGACCATAGGGTGATGAACTATGCAACGAATGTATAATACAACAAGCCACAGATGTCCACATAAAGAAAACACAAACATTTAACCCATAACCAGCATAGAGAGAATGAATCACTGCTCTTGCTAGGTGGCAACACTTCCCCCATCCCATGCAAGGAAGCTAGGGATGGGTGAACAGAATGCGGTTCGGATGTTGGGATGTTTGGTCGTTTGGTTCAAAACCCAAGTTCGGGTTCGATGGTTTGGTTCAGCCGAGTTCGAGTTGGCTGAACTTGGCCGAACAGTCAAAGATAGCACTATCAAAACCAAAACTGAAACCTTAGCCGAAACGAAGCCAAAACTTAGCCAAAACCAAAACCAAAACTTACTTTTTTTCCCTGAAAAGATGCTTTTCCTGCCCCCGAACTCATCCGAACACGACCGAACTGTTCGGTCATTCAAGAGTTTGGCACGGACGTTCGGTTCAGACATCCGAACAGACCGCGTTCGGTCTGAACTCCGAACATCCAAACCGCATTTGCCCATCCCTAAAGGAAGCCCATCCCCAGTAATTTCCTTCGTGGAGCTTTCTGCCACTGCTTCCACCATAGAGCATGGGCCACTCACAAATGACTCCATCCAAGACAGGAGAGGACATGGTAGACATGTGGCATGGCAGACTGGTAAAATGGTGCCGTTCCCTTTGCTGCTGCCCATTCCACATTCTGGAGCTCAGCTCCCCTTTCAGTGTCCCAATGCAGCATGGGCAGCCTGCCTGAAATCCATGGGTCATGAACACAGAATTGACTGCCATGGTGCCAGGCATAGCACTCACAATTCCAGGGTTTCCCATTAGGCCTGAAACAAGCAATCACAGTGAATGCTGTTTCCATCAGAAACAGGTCATTCACCTCCATTCACACACTAAAGTAACACAGCAGCCTTTTCCCAGCATTTTTCCATATTTTGCTAGCTTGGTAAATTTTTCAGTAAACTGCAATTGATCATTAAATCGAACACCCTAGGAAGAGGAGAATCTTGCTGTCCTATCGCTAATGCAAAATGAATGGAGGAGAGCTAATACTATGGTTTATATAGTACTGGCTAAGAGGCATAACATTGAAAGAACGCAACAGAAAGTGTTGTAAAATGATGAAAATTCCGGGAATGGATGAAAATACCAGAAATTGACAAAAAAAGAGACAACTGCAGGCACTGATCTCACAATGGCAGAAGCATGGAATCACTGACAAATGAGTAAATACTGAGAAACAGTTGCAAGAGCTCCTAAAAGGTAGGTATTTACCAACAGTAAAGGAACACATGCTCTGGCATCAGCTGTGCTCAGCAAAGCTCAATGCTGCATGGAGCCAGAGAGAACCAATGCCCCAAAATACACGTCTCTAGTACTGCTAGATTCAGCATTTAGCCTTATTTGGAGACATAGGGTGAAAACAGACATGACGCTAACCACCCTTTAACCACCCTTGGTGGTTATTTATGCATATTGCAGGACTGTATTGGTGCCCTATGCAGCCCTGCAACATGCATAAATGACCACCAAGGGTGATTAAAGGGTGGTTAGCGTCATATCTGTTTTCACCCATAATTGCATGTTGTAATCCATCATTTACATAATCCCCTTGTTAAACTAGCTATTTCCAAGGTTTTTTAAGTTTGCAGAAGTTCATTCCCATTAGGATTGTCAGTTTGGCACAAACCATACATACAGGTGCCATGTCATCATTAGTGATAAAATCCCAAGCATTCAGCTCTTGGGTCACATATACTATTCCTGCCATGGTAGTAGAGGTAAACCTTTAATAGAAAGCATGTCCAAGTTTCCAGCTCTTATTCATATGGCAGAGTTAGTAAAGCTAACAGGAAAACTGGCAAGTTTTTTAAAAAAAAGAAGAAGAAGAAAGCATATAAAAGAAGACAAAAGCACAGATAAAGCAATCAACAAAAGTACAATTAACTACAGCTAAGACTAATGGGGCAAAAGAGAACTTAAACTATCGGGGACAATTTTCTTAACAGTCACGTTACTTGGACCATAGCAAACTATGATGGTAAAAGCACTCAAGAATATAGTCCAGATTATAAATCAGAGCTTGCATTGACAGCGTTTGATACCAATTGCATCACATGGAATTTGGAGAAACAGATCAGAGCCAAAAATTTCAGACTTCAGTTAAGATAAAATGGAACCAAGATCTAAATAAAATCTATTTACACCAAAGCTTGACAAACAAGTTTCTTTCAATAGCAGTCAAATCTTTGTCCATTTATCAGATTGCTAGAATCAGTCTGAAGAATCTCCCTAGGATTTCAAGGATGGTATTTAGTATGAATCTCAAAGTGTGGTTGCGGCAAAAGTCAGATTAGATCTGGTCTCTTCTGACCTTGAATTGTATGAAATTCTTGAAATCTGAACTTCCCCCTTAATTTTGGCTCTGACTCATATTCAAGACTAGAATAGACTAATTTTGCACTTTAGCATCTAAACTCAGCAAGAGTATATACCATTTTCTTCCAAATTATTAAATTTCGCACATTTAAGCTTAATCCTCATAATAAAACCTTCAACACAGTTCAGTCCAGATGCCCTAATTCAGATTTTATTTCAAACTTAATTTTATGCTGGATCTAAAGACCAGCTTCACTAGCCATTTCTACATGCAATGCAATACAGCTAGGGCACTATGCAAAGGAGAATAATATATTATTTTCAAGTAATCCAGTAATAACGCTGTGGTTTTAAAAAGAAACAAAAAACCCCATATGAATGCATGTGGAATAACACCACAGTAGGGTAATTACAGACATTCCTTTCATATCTCCCTCCCCAAAAAAAAAAAAATCTTCTCTACATCATAGGCTATTTCAACAAGACTTTTCACCCTTCAGCCTTAAATTACTCTCTACACTTGCAACTGAATATCCAGAATGTATAATACCAGTGACAGACATTTCAAGATCAGTCCTTTGAAGTCTTCCTGTCCTCGTGCTGCTAACAGTTTTTTGCAATAGAAGATTGGAGGACTCTCTAGAGCATATTGCCGTCAACATCTGCCAGAAACTCTGGGCAATATTAGCCAAGACATCTTTAATAATGCAAGAAAGGCCAGTCGTCAACATAAAATCAAGCCAGATATAGAAGAACTATTTTTCCTCTTTGCATTTCCCATTGATGCTCTTCATCTTTCTATGATTAATTTTGTGCTAGCATTGGCTTTATGTTTTCAGGGCATGCTGATAGTGGGCATTTTACACACACGTTAAAGTTCTGGATGTTTCTATCTTCTGGGTTTACAAGTCCATAAGTAAGTTCCGGATTCATTTTTCATACATACTCTGCCCTGAGGCAGTTCCTGGATGCATTCTTCACACAAACACTGCCCTGAGGCAGCCTAAAGTAGCCGCAGCTGTAGACGTGACAGGCTGCCATGGAAACCAAGTGACCACGGCTGCCTGGAGCAAAGCAGTTTATCAGGAGAATTTTTTACACACAAAAGTTCTGGGAGAAATTCTATGCAGTAGCTAAAAGATCCGGATGTTTAAGATCTGTGTGAGTGATTTAGACACACATAAAGTTTAGGATGTAACAGCAAACAACCAGGAGAAATGTGTGTGTATAAAAACACCCAGTGTAACCCATGCTGTTATTAATGCTTACCTGGAAGCAGTATGAATGGACTATGCTTATATAAGCATTTCTAGTTTTAAACAGTAGAGGTCCGTATAAGCAAGCACCTCACCCCCTCTCTGTCTCTTATGTGGTCTGAGTATGCTCAGTGTCGCACTCTCTGGGTGGGGCTGGCTGTTCTCAGAAGCTTTTAGCGCAGTCCAGCCTGGCCCTGGAGAAAGAGTGCAGCTACCTCAGAAGGGTGGAGGAGGTCTGCTTAAAGACTATTAATTCACAGGCCTGCTTTGAATGTTCACAGGATCCTGACTCAAGCACTACAGGGAGAGAAGGCTTTATCATCCACAGGCTGCAGTTTGGACAATCACTAAACTTCAAACCCAAAGGGAACTGTGAGCTAAGCCTATCTTGACTGGATCCCTGGAGTTTTATTAGGGGCCGATGTCTCTCAGCATATGTTTACTCACTGTTTTGATGTATCTTGATATACATTGAGTTCTGCTATTATTAAGAAGGAAGTTGAATGGAAATTAGTAATATTATTTTAAATACTTATGTCAAATGTATAAATATAAAGATTTTTTTTAAAGTATAGACCAAAAGGAAAAAATTAATAACTGTGTTAAATATTTCTTTTGTCCTGCAACTGCTAGTAGAAGTTTGCTGTCAAATCCAGACTGACCCTGCCTGCTACTCCTGCATAGTGAGTCATAGTGGGTTACACTAGCATTGGCTTTATGTTTTCAGGGCATGCTGATAAATGATGCCCTCCAATCCCTGAGACTGAATACATTCCCTGCCCTTCCAACTCAATTTATACCTGAAAGAGATGGTGTGCACCACAGAGGAACTGACAGGTTGTCAGAATTTAGCCTCGTCTGGTTCAGGTTGTGCTGAATTCCAGCACCAAGTGTCCCCATTGGCTGACTGGTGGAGTCAGGAAGCTGAGTCACAGAAGAGCCTGCAGTAGGACATAGGAGAGCTGCGAGGGCCTCTTTCCACAGGCTGGTATTTGCTAGGGATGGGCGAACAGAATGTGGTTCGGATGTTCCGACGTTTGGTCATTTGGTCCGAAACCCGAGTTTGGGTTCGGCTGTTCAGTTCGACGGAGTCCGGTTTGGCTGAACTTGGCTGAACAGCCAAAAATAGCGCTATCGATACCGAAACCGAATTTAAGGGGTTTTTTTGGGTATCGGTATCATTTGACCCTGAAACCACCCCTGGTCTCCACCCCTGGTGCTAGGAAGTCTGCTCCTCAGCTGCCTCCCACTTCCAGTCACGTTTTACCCGCCTTCCAGTCACGTTTTTCCCACCCTCGAACTCATCCGAACTTTTCCAAACTGTTCGGCTGTTCGAGCGTTCGGTCCGGACGTTCGGGTCGGTCATCTGAACAGGTCGCATTAGGCCTGAACTCCAAACTTCCAAACCGCGTTCGCACATCCCTAGTATTTGCTTGTGTTGTGGAGAACTTCCTGTTTCCTGTACGTGATTTATATAGATCAGAGCAGCCAATGGGAAGACAAGTAAGGCCCAGCCAATCAGGAAGAGAGTGGGAGTGGAGAAGTAAGGGCTCTAGGTCCAAGAGAACACCTAGTAGTTCCGGCGGCTCATGGCTGACTGGGAAAAGAACCTCCCTATAGACTTGGGTTCAATCCCTTCTCTTGCCAGAAGCTGACAGGACATTGAAGCACAAAATGTCATGTAGTTCTTCTTCATACTAACAGCTCACACTCCCTGTCCCTTTTCCCATATTGCCTTCTGGGATGTAAACAGAGCTTGGAAGGAGAGAAAGATACAGGGAGTATGTCCTCTGGTGGAGCCAAGAAGGCACCCTGTCTATTTAAGACTATCCTAGGGTAATTTCAGATGTTACGAGATCACAGTCAACCACCATGAATCACAGTGGATTCAGGGTGGTGGCTATGATCCTGTGTACATCTGTTTGAGCCCCGCCAGATGTTCACCATGGTGAATTCCTGGCAGGGTTCAAAGCTAACCACGGTCCTGGAGGTGAGGCCAGCCTCACCTCCAGAATCATGGTTAGGTTGGCCATGATCCAGGACGGGGCTGGGAATGGCCGCAGGTAATGACCCCGTCCCAGAATCAGATCCTAACCATGGGATGGGATTGGGCGCAGCAGTCTAACTGGCCACTGCGCCCGCCTGTCTCCCCACGGGCAGGAGGCCATGAAAGCGCGGGGGGCGGGACTGAGTGCCCGCATGTCACACCGCACAGCCCCATCCCGATTCCTTTCTGTGATCAGGCCGGCATGACTAAAGGGCAGCCACTCTGATCATGGACCGGGATCTGAGACAGATCCCGGTCCAGGGTTGAGCGTGGTGGGCCGAAAGGTCCGTCACGTCTGAAATTACCCTAGTTGCACCTCGGATATGTGTGTAGCTGTGTGCATATGTGTATAATGGCTGCTTGCTGCTATGTTTGGGTGATAAGGCCATTGCTGTGGTGGACCCCTCAGTGTGGAACTTGCTCCCTCTGGACCTTAGCTCCTTCTTCAAAAAGCACCTAAAGACTTTTTAAAAAAATTCTCCAGATGCTTCTAGGATCCACCAATGGTTTCCCTTAATGTATTCTGATCTCCACCTTTACCTTTCCCCTTTAAATTGTTTCAAAATGACTTTTATGTGGTTTTATTGTATTTCTATTGGTGCCTGGAGCGATTTACAAAAATCCACACATTTGACAGTGGGCAGCAGGGCACTATAAAACAAAAATGATGACGATGATGATGATTATTGTTGCATGCTTACATAGCTTGTGTGTATATATGCTATAAGTGCATACACATATGCTTGCTTCTCCATGTCTTACGGGTCTAATTTTTAATCATTTAGAAGCAGCTCTGATTCTTTGCCTGGTGATTAGGTCAAACTAAAATGCAGACATAAGCCTGGACTTTCTGAATTCACAGACAGAGTTCCATGTTTTCTGCTTTTCTTGAATTCTCCTCTCAGAGTGAATGCTGTTTTGCAGCTCCCAGGTTTTTCCTGGAACTGTTCAGGATGTGATCACATAACAGGGTCCTAACCTTTCAGCTGCACAATGCTTTTTGCGATCGATGCCACAGAAATTAATGTGTTTATCATACCAGACCATTTAGGGGGGAAAAAAATCTCATCCACAAGAGTTACTTACTAATTACCTCTAATGTCCGTGGTGTTTTCGCTTGCCATTTTAGCTGAGTGCCTTCTGAATTTCTGCAGAGTGAATTTTGTGACTTTCCAAAGAGAGTCACATTAAACTGCTACCCAGTTCTTTTCTCTTCGTGTTCTTAACCTCCGCAGGCTTAAACCTTCTCTTCATCACAGTAGCTGAACAGTCAGCGATGTGCTCATTAGGCACTGTAAGCAGCAGCAAATTGTGGGGAGGTGTACAGCTGGCCTCACCACAGGGCAACCCGGGGTTGACTACACCCTGCTATTTTCTCTACTTCCGGACGGGTGAGGGAGGGCAAAGTGGCACCTGTTTTCATCAGGGCAGGGTGTAAGGCCCACATCCTTTCACTGCGGGGCCCCAAATATAACCATTTCTAGGGCCCCGCAGAGGGTGGGAGAAGGGGGGCTACAGGTGAGAGGGTGGGGCCATCAGAGCCCTCCCATTTTATTTTGCCCTACGGTCCACAAATTCTAAGACTTGGCCTGGTTGGGTGGAAGACTAGTTTGGTAAAATGAAGGAGGAGCTTTCCGTTCCTCACCGCTTTACTTCAGCTTGCCAGGATATCCTGCTCAGGGAGGAGGCTCTGCTGGTTCATTTTCCTGCCCTCTTAAATTCACTGGAGTGGGGGAGGGGAAAACATGGCTGCTTCCCCTCCTGACAGCCATTCTGTGCAGAACTAGGAGCGTTCTCTCCTCTTCCAGCAGTGTAAACTGCAGTGTGAGGGGTACAGAGATGGACAGGGGTATGCCTACTAGCTTTGACCCAGAATCTCCAGGTTTTGCTTCATCATCTCCAAGCATAGCACCAGTTTATCCAGGAGTGCCTGGGTGGCCTAGAGAAATCGGGGCTTCAGAGAACAGAGAAACATCAAAAAGGGATGGGCCAAAAAAGGGTGTCCCACCCCTACTAGGACACCCCCACAGAGTATCCTAACACCTCAAGGCTACTCTTAGGCTATGACTACATCAGAAAAAGGTAAGAAGATTTTGCATCACCCCCTTCCAGCATGGAATTGCCCTTCAGGACAAAGTCACAGGGAAGACCTCAACCCTAGGCAAGGGTGTTATTTAGGGCTGAAACGAGATTTCGGGAAATAGGAAATCTCATAGAAATCCCCATTCCCAATACCATCTCTGTCAAATCGAGATCCACTTGGAACTCGGTAATGTTTTGATCGACATTTCATTTCTCAATTTACCGACTTTCCTCTATGGGGACCCCATTTACAGCTTTACTGTTCATTTCAAATCCTGAGAGGTAATACCAATGCGTCCTTGCAGCAGGGGAGGTTGTCGCCTAGTCTCAAGGAGGCTGTGGTGTGCCCCCTGCTGAATAAACCATCGTTGGACGTGGACGCGCTCGCCAGCTACCGTCCTGTCTCTAACCTTCCCTTTTTAGGGAAGGTTATTGAGCAGGTGGTGGCGACCCAGCTCCAGGTGCATCTAGATAGCATTGGGTTCCTGGATCCTTTTCAATCCGGATTCCACCTCGGCTATGGCACTGAGATGGCATTGGTGGCCTTGGTCAATGACCTCCGCTGGGAAATGGATGCAGGATGTTCAACATTTCTCATCCTGCTAGATCTCTCGGCCACTTTTGACACTGTGGACCATGATCTGCTGCTGAGATGGCTGCATGACCTGGGGGGTCTGGACAGGACTGTTCTTGAATGGTTCCACTCATTCCTCTCAGGGAGAAGCCAGCGGGTGGTGCTGAGAGCTGAGTCATCTTGCCCCCGCACCCTATCTTGCGGCATTCCGCAGGGTTCTATTCTGTCTCCATTATTGTTTAATGTATACATGCAGCCCTTGGGGGAGGTCGTGAGAGGGTTCGGGGTGCGATGTCACCAATATGCTGATGATACTCAGCTGTACCTCTCTTTTTCAGCTGACCCCGACCCTGCCGTTTCGTTGCTATCCCAGTGTTTGGAGGCCGTGGCGGAGTGAATGTGGCAGAGCAGACTGAAGCTCAACCCCGATAAGACAGAGGTGATGGTGGTGGGGAGAGCGAGGGAGGTGTCGGCCCCCCTGTTTGGGGGGGTTTGCCCTCCCATAGCTCGGCAGGTTCGGAGTCTGAGGGTGATTTTGGACACGGACCTCCGCCTGGAGCAGCAGGTGGAGGCAGTGGCAAAAGCCACCTTCCACCAGTTATATCTGGTGCAGAGGCTGCGTCTGTTCGTCTCCGACCCGGACCTGGCCTCCTTCATCCATGCCTTCGTCACCTCGAGGCTGGACTACTGCAACGCGCTCTACGTGGGGCTTCCCTTGTTCCTGGTTCGGAGGCTGCAGCTAGTGCAGAATGCGGCGGCCCACCTCCTGTCGGGGACGGGCCGTCGGGAGCACATGACACCTGTGCTCCGGACGCTGCACTGGCTGCCAATAGCAAGTCGAGCCAAGCTCAAGGTACTGGTATTGATCTATAAGGCCCTTCACAGTCTGGGCCCCTCGTACCTCAGGGACTGCCTCGCCCTCTGAGCCCCAGAGCGGCTCCTTTGGTCTGCCGGCGGTGCCTTCTTGGAGGTCCCCCGTGCTAAATAGGGGGCNCCTCGCCCTCCGTGCCCCAGAGCGGCTCCTTCGGTCTGCCGGGGGTGCCTTCTTGGAGGTCCCCCGTGTTAAGCGGGGGGCCACAATGGAGAGGGCATTCTTGGTGGCCGGGCCGGGCCTCTGGAATTCCCTCCTGGAGGAAGCTCACCTGGCCCCAAGCCTTTTGACATTTCGGCAAATCTGTAAGACCTGGCTGTTCATCCAGGCGTTTGGGGAGGGGGGTGGGGTGGGGTAGGGGGTGTTTTATCTTCCCCCACTCTTATTTATTTATTATCCCAACTTGTTTTATTGTAGTGTTTTTATGGATTAGTTTTATTATTATATTGTTTATAAATTTATAAATTGTTTTATAATTAACTTGTTAGCCGCCCCGAGCTGTTTGCAGGAGAGGCAGGATACAAATTGAATAAATAAATAAATAAATAAATATCACATTTCTTGATAGGGATGGGCGAATGCGGATCAGATGTTTGGACCGAACTCAGTCTGTTCGACGTCCGAACCAAATATCCGAACCAAACTCTCGAACGACCAAACAGTTTGTTCGTGTTCAGACGAGTTCGGATGAGTTCAGAGGCAGGAAAAACATCTTTCCAGGGTAGAAAATTAGGTTTCGGTTTCGTTTCAGTTTCGATTTCGCTATTTATGAACGTTCAGCCAAGTTCGGCCAAACCAAACTCGACTGAACTGAACCATCGAAGCCAAACTCGGGTTTTGAACCGAACGACCGAACATCCAAACATCTGAACTGCGTTCTGTTCACCCATCCCTATTTCTTGAGCTCCATTTTCCCTTGTACTTTTGTTACTCACTGGCTGGTATGCAAATTCCTTTACTAATATGCAATCCAGTTGAAGATTTTTCAAAGCAAGGGGAACAAGATAAAACAACAACAATTCTGGTTGAAGGCACAGAAGTGGGGTTAATGGGCACTGGGGGAGGGGGGTAGTTTGAAGAGTGGGCTATTCACACAGTGATTGGCTCAGAAATGAGGAAACAACAAACCGGGAAGTAAAATGGTACCTTCAGCAATGCGGTAAGTGGCAAATGAATGGTACGCAGTAAACAAAAAGTGGGAAGTCAGTAAATCGGGATGGTATCTTGTGGTGTTGTGAGAATCTAGAAATCACATCAGTATTGAGAAACAGTTGGGAAATCAATCCCGATTTCTCACAAGCAGCAATCTAGCTTCTTATTTCAGCCCTACTGTTATTATTTTACCTAGAGCAACAGAACATGGCAAGTGGCCCCAATTGTGGGAACTGCTCTGATGTAACGAAGATGGAGATTTGCTCTGTATTCCCTTTTGTGCATCTTTCTCCTTTGCAATTATTTCCCCTCTCTGTTGTTTAGTTCAGCTTGCCAGTATATTATTTTAATGCCTGCTGTTTTTCTTCAATCACTTCTTAGTCTTCTGTTTTCCCTTACATTGAACTGCAGTACCGTTTTTAACACCTTCTTACTGACAAAAGCAGCAATACCTCTCATTTCCTCCTTTTTCAGCAGGAGATGGGACCTTTGTGTACTGCTGTCGCCAGATTTGTCGAGTGAAAGGTTTACAGCTTTTAGGATTCTTTTTTTCCCACATTGGTTTTCCAGACAGGACAGCTGTAAGTCCGATGTTCAGTAATCATCAGTAAATTGAACTGACAGTGTTATGCAGGGGTCTAGCTGTACAATTTTTAATACACAGACTCATGCTTGTTTGCCAGAGCAGAAAGCCGTGGCATCATGCAGCAAAACTATGGGCAGCTATGGGAAAAGCAAAGCAACACAGAGTATAATCCCTTGCAAAATTAAACATCAGCCTCCTCCACCCCATATTTTCAAATTTAACCACACATATAATGGAAACAAACAGGGCACCTAAATCAAACATTAAGGATAAGTTGTTTTTGTTATCTTTTCAACAGCTGAAAATAATAAATGCATCATCCACCACTGAAATGGGTTGAATAATACCTTTATAAATAGCCTTTTGGGCCTCAAAGAGGCTTCTTGGGAACTCCGTCTCCCAACAGCCTGAGTCACTTCTTCCCAGCCCACTGCACAGGCACATGTTCAATAGGCCAGGCAGCTAACTCAAGAGACCGAGGCCCTCCAGTAGCCTCCCTTCCACTTCCCTAGCATCCAGGAGCACCACCAACTGCTGCCCAAAGCCCTCTTGCCTCCCCACAGATTTCTTTTTAAGTTTTCCACCCATGGGTGATCCCTGCAATGTCTGCTTGAAAATTCAGGAATCACCTGCATGTAGTAAATCTGATACCCATTTCAATTCTAAGGAAATCCCTGTCATGGAGGAACATAGGGTCACACACGTGTAACATGGGCCTACATGTAGACTACAAGCCTAGTAAATATGTAAAGCAAAACATGCAACACGTATGTAATGTTACAACTGAGAACTGTAAAACCCAAATCAGGACTGTGACACGTGACCAAGCTCCAGGAAATGCAAAGAGATAAAAAGAATGTGTATTTGGGAACCCTGGCCAGACAGACCTGTGGATATGCAACTCAACCTTCATGTTTGCCTGGGTTGCCTACGTGACAAGTCTCACATTCTCCAAGGCGGGAAACCCAAGGCAAAGAGACCATGAAAGATATTTAAGGAGGCCATTAAGCCACCTTGGGGGAATCTCTCTCGCTTGGCCATCTTGAGGAGAGGCATCTGCATCCTAAAAGCTGTCAGCCAGCAAGGCTGGAGCTATGAATGTCACTCAAACCTGGTAAAGTGGGGGTGTGAACCTCCAACCCGTGACAATTCCCCCATCCCCCATGCCTCTCACAAAGAAGTTGCCATTAGGGCTGCACCAAATAATAAAAAAAATATTTGCAAGTATTTCTGAGTTTCCGAGGATTGGCTCTGAGTTTTTGACCGGTCCTTGGTACTTGATAAAATAAAATCAAGTATCGAATATTTTCTGAGTACCGAGTCCTGAGTCCCCTTCTATAGGGCCAGGAAAAGTCCCATATGCTGCTCATTTAAGGACTGACTGAGTACCAAACCGAGTACCGGGCTGATTCCTCAGTAAAACTGAGTCTAATACCGGAATACTCCGAAAAAAATGAGTAATTTCAAATACAGAGTTTCAGCAGTAGTTAGCATTAATTGGCTGAGTTTAGCAATAGGCGAGCTAAAGCATGATTAAGACCTTGCTGTTTACTTCATTGCTCCATTTCCATGGGTTCCGAATAGGCTTTTTTTTCTTTTCTTTTTACAGAAAGCAGAGAGTAACTCAAACTGAGGGAAAACTAAGAATCTAATTAAGAACATAATAAAGTCTCGGTATGTTTTCCTTCCCCCTAGACAAATATTATGCTCTTTACGGTAAGAATGATGTACCGTATGTGTAAATTACTTTCAGGTCACATTGGCTCTTTCTTGAAAGCTTAAACAATATGTATAAATAAAAAAAAAAAAAAAAAAGAAAGCCAGCATTTTTCTGTAACCTACAGCAGCAGAATCAAAGACACTGAAGAGGTCAAACCAGAACATAACAAACATTCAATAAAGAAAATATTGCCATATGTTGTTTTCTTCCCAGCTATAATTCCTTTTCTGGAAAACGATCTACAATAACTGCAGCTAAGCGGTTTGCTGTCATCAACTGGGGTTCAAAAGCCATGTAAATAAATATACATGAACTAAACAGAAACAGCTGGAAAGTTCCCAGAAGGGACCTCTAACAACCTCTGAATTGCAAAGACCGTGGCAGATCAAGGGATCATTATTAAGATTAAAGGCTTATACCGAACCTGCTGTGAAATTTAAGCTACTGTATTTAGAATGTTGATGGCCCCAAAACGGTGTGTACTAAGTGGCAGCATTAATTCTGGAAATGAGAGACAAGGAATAAAAAGATTGTGTGTTCTTTGTCCCTTATACTACATTGCTATACGCAGGGACATTTGCCAAGGCAGGCAATGCTTTATAGATTAGGAGTAAGCAGTCCAGCAATTCAATCAGCCTCTTTTAGTCCCCTGGTCTCCCAATAATGTTATTAGCGCAGTGAACATCTTTGATTTTATATTACATTTTACAGAGGCTTTGCAAGCTTCCTTTCAGAGAAGCAAAACAAATTTGGAGATTTCAAACTGCATCGAAGCTTAAGAGCAGACTTTTGGTGCCTTCATAGCTTGACCTCTGTTATTCTGATTGCATTTGATGGGGTTACTCTAGTCTGCCTAACAAGAAACAGAGATGACAGCTGTCTCCATTCTGCAGTGCCGTTTGATGTGTTTGCCACCCACCTGGGACACCTGCTCCTTTAATCGTGTTTCAAAACTAAGTTTGAGGGATGTTCTACAAGTAGTCTGCAAAAGGATGGTCTCTCTTTTCCTGCCAGTGGAGAATCTTAACAATGTGTTTATGTTAAAGCCCCCGTATTTCACTCAGCAGGATTACCATCCTCTATAATTCACTCTGAGCTGAGAGGCTCAGATGAGTCACCCAACAAGAGACTGAGATACATAAGAATTCTTAAATTCTCCCTTGGATACTCTCCAGAAACCTTATTTTGTAACTCAATAACTTTGTGCCAATGAAAACAGCTGCCTCTGTAGTCATTAGTCAGAATGCCTGACAGGATTCCTGCAGGATAAGACACTGACAGAGAGCAAGCGTTACAGACATATAAATATGTGAACTTTCAAACTAATGTTTGGGATTGCGTAGCTGCTTCACCAGCTCTGCAAAGAAAGGATAATCTACTGCTTCAGCCTCACAGTTAGAGACCAAGGTTAAAGTTCCTGCTCCACTACAGACTTCCTGTGTGGTCTTGGGCAAATCACTTAATCTCTGGCATCTCAAATTATATTACTGGTCTACAGTATAGGGGTGTTATTTATTTATTTATTTATTTATTTTATTTCTTAGATTTCTGGGCAGTCCCCTCCTGCCACAGCAGATCGAGGTGGCTCACAACATATTAAAACCATTAAAATATATAAACAAATATCAGGAAAAGGCAAAATATAAATAACAATATAAAATTTACAATAAAATACGCACATGGTGGAGCTAAAAAACCCTCCCTCCCCCTCCCAACTCCCCACCCATCACTAGTCTCCCTCGCCAAAACCCAGGTGAAGCAGCCTGGCCGTACACTTGGGGCAAGCGGACCTCCATCAGGAGGGAGTTCCACAGCCTCAGTACGGACACCGAGAACACGCTCTTCATCATCGCCACCCAAAATACTCAGGAACCCCGATGAGGACGCTCCCAGTCAACCGCAGGGGCCAATCGAGGCCCTGGTGGGTGAGGTGATTGCATAGATAAGCAGGACCCACCCAAGCCATATAGGGCTTCATACGTCAAAACCAACACCTGGAATTGGGCCCAGAAGACTATAGGCAGCCATTGCAGAGACCAGAGCACCGGTGTAATGTGCTCACGGCAACCCATCCCTGTAAGGAGACGGGCCGATGCGTTCTGCACCAGCTCCAGACCATCACCGTGGGTAGTCCCACGTAGAGCATTTTGCAGTAGCCCAGTCTTGAGGTGATGAAAGCATGGATGACGGTGGCTAGGTTGGAGTTCAAGATGTACAGCCAAAGTCGTTGTACCAGATGTAATAGTGAAATGTACCCCTCACCACAGTTGCCACCTGGGCATCCAGGCGGAGCTGTGAGTCGAGGACCATCCCCAGACTCCGAACCCAAGGGACCATCAGAGGGCAGACCACGTCAATGGTGGGTTCCACCACTCCCTCAGCCCTTCTCACCAGCATCACTTCCATCTTGTCGGGATTCAGCTTCAGATGACTCACCCTCATCCAATCCCCTACAGCCGCCAGACACCAGGCCATGGCCAACAATATTAAATGGAGCTGAGAGATCTAACATGATCAACAGGCCCTGGTCCAACTCATGGCAGAGGTTGTCGACCAAAACCACAAGCGCAGTCAGTGCCAAAACTTGGTCAAAAGCCGGACTGCAAGGGATCCAAAAAACTGACATGGTCCAGATGCCCCTGAAGCTGCTGATCCACCACCCATTCAATAGCCTTCCCTAAAAATGGAAGGTTAGAGACTGACTGATAGCTGTCCAGGTACTCAATGTCCAAAAATGGTTTCTTGAGCAGAGGCCGCTCCACTGCCTCCTTGAGGCAGCCCAGCACTCTCCCCTCCCTAAGGAAGGCACTGACTATCCCAGCCAGCAACACTACAGCCTCAGAGTCTCCTGGCTGACCTTAACTAGCTAGGATGGACACGGGTCCAGTTCACAACAGGTGGTTCTAACGGTCCCAAGGACATCCTCTGCATCAGCAGATGAAACTCACTGAAACTGATCCCAGAAAACAGGACAAGGCGGGACTTCTATTACCTTTGGTTCTCCCACTGCAATAAGCGCAGCATCAAAGCTGTGGTAAATCCAAGTGATTTTATCCACAAAAAAAGTCAACAAACAAGTCATAGGGAGCACTGGAAAATTCCAGTTCTAGGCAGAGGGAGGCCGGACTGACCAGCCTCCTCACCATGCAGAAAAGCTCAGCTGATGTGACTTTGCAGACAATATGAGAGCAGCAAAGAACTACAGCTAGTTAGCTAAGGCCAGCCAGCCAGGAGATGTTTTCATTGGCACAAAGCCCTATACGGCTTGGGTCCCACACAGCCACAGCATTTGTTCGTAAACTACCTCTATGCTGCAATCGGTCAGCTTCAGTATGAGAACCGTGCCACTGTTGCTCCAACCGCTGCCCTTCACAAGTCATCCACCGCAGGTCCTCCGTGAACCAGGGGAACCTGTGTTGTCAACTTTAAGAGAGCAGACACCTAGGAGCCATTCGGTCGATGGCCTCAGTCAGCAAAGTGTTTGAAAGATCCATGAGGTCATCAAGTGAACAGTCGTCAAGATTGGAGAGTATCTCCCTTAGAGCATTCCAAGGGAGTTAGCACATTCCAGCGCCAGCTGGAAAAAGGTCCTCAGATAGTCTCATGGGGGGTGAAGAGGGGCAAGCAGCAGGTGACAGTGAGGTGGACACACAGCCAGTAAGGGAATCAGTGGGGCTGCAGCAGTGTACAACCATGGTGTTGATGATGAGTGCATGAAAGCCAGTAAGGCATACATACTATGGTCATGGGAGATCAGGGGTGTAGCATCCATTGAGTGAACCCGGAATAAAGCCGGGGGTCGGGGGCCACTTCCTGGCCCCGTGAGGGCAGCCCCGCACCTGGGCTGGGCTGGCTGGAGGAGGCCTGGGTGCAGGGCACCCCCACATCATGGAGGGAGGGGTCCCCATCCCTCATCTGCCTCTGCATGATAGTAGTGTTGCAGCAGCAGCAGCAGCAGCAGCGGGACACCAATCAGACGGGGAGATAAAGCTGTTTGTAAACAAACTCCTCACCACGTGAGCAATCAGAAGGTTGTTGCCTTGTAAAGAAAGTTCTTTGAGATGGGTCCTAACATTCTCACAAGTGGTTTGTGCATGCTCACCATATTCAAATAATAGATCACATGATGGTATCAAGCTCCTCTAGCATAAAAAGCACTCTCCCCCTCAGAATGACAGTTCCTTCCAACACTTTCTAGAAATATAAGAAAATTCCATGCGGGGCTGGAAAGGTGGGTGTTGTGAGAATGTTAGAAAACATCGAGAAGAACCTAGTTTACAAGGCAGCAACCTTCTGTTCTTCTTCAAATGGCTCCTCGCAGGCCCTTTTTACATGGTTCCACCGAGTGGGGGTTCCATGGGCGTGCTGGTGCATGGGCAGGGCATGCACATGGCGGCACATGCATCCCCACTCACCCCCAACTCATCCGCACCCATGGAGCAACCGCTGTTTTCCCCAGTTGCTCCATGCGTGGGGATGAGTGGGGGGTGAGTAGGGATGTGTGTTAGGCGAGCGCATACACCCCTACTCACCGCAGGTACCGCATTGTTCACACGGGTCTCCCCCACCCATGAACACACAGAAGTCTGCGTGTTCATGGGTGGGAGAGGCCCATGTAAAAAGGGCCACATTCTCACAACTGTCTTACTTATACTATCTTAGGTAGGAATTTAGGATGTAAAGCAGTATCTATTCTATCTTGGAAAATCTGCATATATGGTTCTGACATTCTTATGGTTGCTATTTCACTAACTCTTCTTAATGAAGTTATTGCTAAGGAATACTGTCTTTAAACTCCCACCCCATAACTAGTTCATTTGTGCCTCCCATATAATCAATTCACGCTACCCCAGGGGTGCAAATGAACTGGTTATGGGTCGGGGGCAGCATGAATTGATTATATGAGGGCGGGGGCACAAATTAACTGGTTATGGGGTGGGGGCAGCGTGAATTGATTATGGGGGCACAACTGAACTGGTTATATATATGTCTCTTTGCATGGCATAATGCGCTTAATAGGTTGGTTGCATTTTGGGTGTCTTGTGTGTTTCATAGCAGCGCCCCCAGACCCACTGAGCCAGGCAGCACCCCTAGGCCCGCCAGCGGGACACAAACAGGGGGGCCCATCTTGACTTTTTGTCCAGGCACCCATTCCACCCTAGCTACACCCCTGCGGGAGACATAAGAGATATGTTGCTATGAGAAGATGCTTAAACTATTGGCAGACCCAGGGAATACAGCTTTCATTTGAATGGGTGGCAAAAGGAGAGACATCTAAAGCTCTTGTAAAGTTTTAGAATGTACAGGGGCTGGCTTATGGCAAAACAGAAAAGAGACCCAGTAGATGAGAATAGACATTTCAAAATGCTGACTGACAACTGGCATATTGGCCCTACCTAAATCATTAAATATAAACTATTTATTAATTTATTTATTAAAAGATTTAATATCCCGCCCTTCCTTCCACAGGCAGCTCGGGGCGGCTCACAACATGGTTTACAACATGGATCAACAATTATAAAACCATAAAATTATAAAAACATATTTCTCCCCCCATCCCTCTCCTCCCCCACCCTCTACCCATCTCCCCCTCCAAACACCTGACAGAACAGCCAAGTCTTACCGCTTTTACAAAGGGAGGGAAGGTCCGTGGCCAGACACATCCCCACCAGAAGGGCCTTAGAGTGGCCACTGAACCTGCGTGGCCCCACGGAAGACTCAGGGGACCACAAGAAGGGCATCTCCCGATGACCACAGGGGGTGATCTAGTACCTGGGGGGGGTGAGACAGTCCCGCAGATAGGCAGGGCCCATACCGTTTAGGGCTTTATAGGTTAAAACCAGCACCTTGAATCGGGCTCGGAAGATGATCAGCAGCCAGTGCAGAGAACGGAACATTGGTGTAATGTGCTCCCGGTGGCCCAGTCCCACCAAAAGACGGGCCACCGCATTCTGCACCAGCTGCAGCCTCCAGGTCATCACCATGGGTAGCCCCACGTAGAGCGCGTTACTGTAGTCTCGAGGTTATGAAAGCATGGATGATAGTGGCCAGGTCGGAGTCTGAAACATAGGGCCTAAACCGAGGTACCAGATGTAATTGGCGACCCCTCACCACAGCCTCCACCTGTGCATCCAGGCGGAGCTGCGCATTGAGGAGTACCCCCAGACTCCGTACCTGGAGAACCAATGGAGGACAGACCCCATCTATGATGGGGGCCGTTAAATCCATCACCTTACCCACCAGGATCATCTCCATCTTGTCGGGATTCAGCTTCAGTCGATTAGCCCTCATCCAATCCCCCACAGCCGTCAGACACTGAGTAAGCACTGAGACTGCAGGGCCTGGGTCTGTTGAAAAAGAGAGGTATAGCTGGGTGTCATCAGCATATTGGTGGCACTGTACACCAAACCTCCTGATCACTTCACTGAGAGCCTGCATATATACACTGAACAGGAGGGGGGACAACACTGAACCCTGAGGGACACTACACACGAGGTCTCGGTATGATGAAAAACACTCCCCAAGTACCACTCGCTGGGTTCTCCTGGTCAGGAATGAGCAGAACCATTCAAGAACAGTCTCGCCCACCCCTGCACAGTCCCGCATATCAATAAATATAGCATAAGTAGTGTACCTGGCACTGTACAATCAATAGTTCTAGACAGATCCCTACCCCAGGGGACTTACAATCTAAGAGAGACAAGGGAGAGAGGAGACAAGGGAGAGGTGGACATCGGGAGAGACAAGGATACATTCATGAGGTTGAGAAGTTGCAGGTTCATGTGCTTAACTTAGTTACAGAGAACTAAGGTAGTAGTTTAGTTACAAGGAAGAGATTCTGAGTGAGGGGGGAAGAGGACACAATTTCACTCATGAGGAGCTAGGCAAATCCTGACTTAAGAGGTAGGTTTTCAGGAGGGATATGAAAGTTGGGAGGGAAGGAGCAGAACAAATGTATCCAGGGAGGGTGTTCTGGGCATGGAGGGCAGCAAAGAGAGTGCACAGAGAGAGAGAGAGAGAGGCCCATTTCACATTAGACGCACCCCCCCATGCCCAAGTGTGGGAATGAGTGGGAGGGGCACCCGTGTGATCGGGGGGAGCGTACTCCCACGCTCCAACCATCTCCACCCACCTTCACCCATCGCCCACACACAGTGCCATCAGCCAAAAAGGTGATGGCTCAATGCATGGATATCGGTGAAGATGGGTGTGCATCCATGTAACGGCCACCCATGCACCGCACATCCACCCCCCCATCACACTGCAGCTCATCTGAAAAGGACCAGCGACAGAGGGTGTTTTCACACAGGTCCAGAGGGACTTCAATACCAATGCCGATACCAGCCTTGTGGGAGCGGAGTGAGAGTTCATGGCTGCCATGGCAACCATGGATGTGTCCCAAGTTGTTAACTGCCTGACCCATGTGGTGGGGCACATCCTTGACCTGGTGTTCTGTTCTGGCCTGGAGGCAGGTGATCCGTTAGTGGGCGATGTGAGGGTCACGCCCTTGTCATGGATGGATCATTACCTCCTACAGACCAGTCTCTCAGCCAACCACCTCCAGAAGGGGAATGGACCAGTTAGGTTGGTCTGCTCCCGGAGGCTGATGGAACCTCAACAGTTCCAGGAGGCCCTGGGGGATTTAACCTTAGATTCTGATGGCCACTCTGTCGATGAACTTGTCCATGCTTGGAACATCTTGCTCTGGGAGGCCATTCATGGGGTGGCTCCGAGATGTCTCCTACCTCTGTCTCGTCACCACAGGGCCCCTTAGTTTACTGAGGGGCTGTGGTGTATGAAGCAGGCAGTTCTTAACTCCTCTCCCGCTGGATAAAGCTGGATTCCAATAGCTTTCCCATATTCCTAATGGACTGGGGAAAGGGCCAGATTCTAAGATGGTGTAAATCAGAAGCTGTGTTGATTTTGCTGGAGCCATGGTGCATAATATCAGCAGAGGATCAGACCTCCTAGTACCTACCACCAAGACCTCCTGAACATCCATCCCATACCTGAAATAAATGACATCACTCTCTTTGTGGCATGCTATCATTGAAAGCAATGACTCATGGGCTACATTATTAGGTGGGGCACAAAGGTCAGATTGATGAGGGAAAAGGTGGTGGAGAAGAAGGGGAACTGGTGCCAAAACTGGAAGAGCCAAAGAACAGGTTTTTTTAGTCCTCCTTTAAAGTACATTCCTTGCTGTTCCAATTATTGTTAAGTATTTCTGTAGCACCAACAATGAACTTGGCACTGCAAATCATTAATTATAGACAGGCCCCTGTCCTAGTGAGCTTACAATCTAAAAGAACAAGGGAGGAGAAATGAAGGAGGGACGTATCGCAGTAACTCCTGTAGCTTTTTCACCTCTCTCTCATGTCCTAATCCCTGTACATACGCTGTGTGTGTTTACGTAAATAAAATTTGCTCATCAGGTGGATTCCCCTTTCCCCAAGCACTCACAGCTCAAACTTATCCAGTACAAGCTCCTAAAAGAAACTAAACCCTCCTAAAGGGATATTAATAGGCTACTCTCAAAGGAGCCTTCTTGTTTCAGTGAGTAAGCAAATTTATTTCATTACTCTTGATATATAGCCTCATTAAGTTTTCATAAAGGATCTGCATTAATAAAGTCCCTGCCTTCTCCTACAGGGAAATGGGGAGGGGCATCTCAGGTGATGCTGATCTACACACTTGATGCTGGGTTCCTTTTCTAAAGAGGATGGCTAACAATGGAGAACAGTGAGAGGAAGGTCTAGAACAATCCTTACCAAAATAATACATCGGTTGCAGATGTAACCAAACCTAGCTTCCCTCCTCCTTGCCACTGTTTCGACTTGCAGTTACAAGACTCCCTGTGGCAATTGTGCCGCCAGCACCCAAACTAATGAACCTTGGTTTCCTAAATGCTCAAGAGATGTCAATGAGCTTTATTTGTTTGTTTGTTTTGGGCTGCAAAAGGAAGCCATTTCTCCCCTCCAGGTGCACTTACGGATTTTAGGTTGGTATTTACATTTGGGCTGGCATCTCTTATACCAAATTTGGGTTTAACTGAATGGTGGGACCACGCTTTTAAAGGGATCCTGCTCCAGGAGTCCCCTTCTCCGTCCTTAACCTCGAATTACCTGAAGCTCAGGTGAGGTGACTGACTGAGTGGAGAAGAGCTGTGACCGGCGTTTAAGGCTGAGCTGGTGCTCAAGAAGGGGTCTACCAGGCAAGCCTGGAGAAAGAAGTAAAGGATGAGGTAATTTGTTACCCGTGAGTAATATCTGCATGTTTGAGTACCACATTGGGTATTCAGGTAGCCAATTGGTGATTGAGTAGCCTATCGGACACCCAAAAAAATCAGTAATTAATTGGGATGGGAAACTGAAAAATCAGCACCGGAAGTCAACATTCCAGGACACCAGGTACTCCGATCAGGTGCCACTGAGTACGTGGACATTGTGGGTCAATTTGAGTACCAGAAATTCAATGTGTAGACCCAGTTTTGTGGGTATTTGTTTCATTTCTAGTTAGGAAACCTTCAGAGGGAGAGGGAATGGGGCCAGCACACTGCCCCTGCCCACTCTGAAAATTCCCTAGTGGTACCCAGGTTACTTGCAAAGGACCCTTCCAAAAAGAAAGTTTTCAGAGTGGATGGGGGAGGTGGGATGCTGGTCCCACCCTCACCTAGGGGGTTCCCACCTGTCCATGTGTTGTATGGACACACCGTATTTCTCAGAAGGGAGTCTGGTCCTATAAGCCCATTATGGCTATAGGCCTGCCCATATTTCAGCCTTCTTAGAGGTGGCAGCCCCTCCTGGCACAGTTGCTGCCCCTCTAGAGAGGAAAGAGAATGCTGGGAGCTGGCATGGCACTACCCTCATGGCTAAGCCCTGCCTCTTACTCCAAAGACTCCGCCCCCTGCACTAAGGGAGGGGCATAGTTGGGACATGAGCCTGGACCAACCTCAGCCTTGCTACACCTCTGCCTGGAAGGTCGATTTGCCAGTTGGGCTGAAACGGGATTTTGCAAAAATGGGAATTCCCATCAAAATCAATTCCCGATACCACCTCGGTCAAATAGAGAACCTCTCGGAGCTTGGTCATGTCTTGGTCAACATTTTGTTTCTCAATGTACCTATCATTTGCTTACCAGAATACCGTTTGTCGCTTTGCTGTTTACTGCTTTATCATCAATTTCAAATCCCAAGAGGCAACACCAACACAATACCACATTTCTTCTATCTTCTCTGCACTCCAGCTTTCCTTGTACTTCCTTGTCACTGATTGACTGGTTCACAGATTCCTTTACAAACCTGCAATCCAATTACAGATTGGTCAAAGCAAAGGGAACAACATACAACAGTTCTGATTGGAGGCACTGGAATGGAGGCACTGGGGTTTTTTTCAACTGCAGGCAGAGGGTTAGTGGAGTGGGCTATTTGCACAGTGATTGGGCATTTTTCGACACACGTTAAGTTCCGGGGATGTTTCAATTTTCTGGGTTTACAAGCCCACAGGTAAGTTCCGGATGCACTTTTCACACATACACACTACCCTGATGCAGTTCCTGGATGTATTCTTCACACAAACACTGCCTGGAGGCAGCCTAAAGTAGCTGCAGCTGTAGACATGACAGGCTGTCATGGAAACCAAGTGACCACAGCTGCCTGGAACAAGGCCGTTTACCAGGAGAACCTTTTACACACAAAAGCTCTGGGAGAAGTTTCACGCAGAAGTTCAAAGATCCGGATGTTTAAGATCTGGGTGAGTGATTTAGACACACAGAAAGTTCAGGATGTAACAGCAAACATCCAGGAGAAATGTGTGTGTAAAAACACCCATTGACTCAGAAATGTGGAAACGATGGACAGAAACCCAGAAGTAAAATACGGTAACACAGTAAGCAGTAACTGAACAGTACACAGTACACAGTTAATGGAAAGTCAGTAAATCGGGACAGTGTCTCGTAGTACTGCAAGAAGAAATCGTATCAGTACTGGTTTACCAAGATGGCAAAATTACTCGACAGTAAAAATTTCACTGCTCATTTCAGCCTGAGTTGCCAGCTCTTCAGGTTTCACCCGGAACCTCTAGATTTTGACCCAGAGATAGAATCTGGGGGAAGCCCTAATTTCTCTAGTCAGCCAGGGGCATCCAGTAACCAAAAGAATTGGGGCTTCTGGTGGTAGCCACATCCAAAAGGGAGCAGGTCATAGGGACTTTTCCACCCTCTTCCCTAGTTGGATATCTAAGGAATAAAACAAGAGTAAATGAGAACTGAAAGTCTGGGGCCCTTTATTTGGAGGAAATTGATGCACAGACTCCATGAGAAGGGCATGCAGACTTGCTATAGGAAGACATGCACAGCATACACTAATTGCAAAAATCATTTTTCTCTCTAAATGAAGCCAAGCTAAAAATAGACACAATTCCCACCATTTGAGGTGAGATTTTCCATTCTTCCCCTTTCTTATGGTACATCAACATGGAACAGACCTTCTGATGCATTAATGGCCAGGATGACAAAGGTCAGTTGCCCAGTAAACTCAGTTCTCTCTCCTCCTGTATGCAGCTCTTGACTAGATATTGAGACAGTGAATTGTATTAGATCAATCAGCTGATGGCATAGTGCCTTGAGTTCCAGTGGGCAAAGCGGGTATATAAAGTTACCATGTAGGTGGAGCAATGGTTTACCCCTTTGTATGAGTGCTCTCCCAGGTGTAAAGCAGTGGAGAAAAGTCCCTGTAATTTTTCTCCAAACTGCCTTACTTTTAAGATTCCCTATTGTCAGCCTATAAAACAACCCAGAGTGCATGAGGTGGGTCACCTCATGCACTCTGGGTTGTTTTATAGGCTGACAATAGGCTGACAATAGGCTGACAATAGGGGTCCTCAACAGTCCACATGATGATGTGACGTCTAGTCACTTGATTCCAGAGTGCCAGGCAAAGCAGGTGGATGAGGACATGAAACTACATTCATTCATTCATTCATTCATTCACTCATGACCTAACAATTTCATGAATGAATGAATGAATGAATGAATGGGGGGAGTGGAAATCCAGCTTATTAAACCTAAAGAGATTTGGTCCAGCAAAGAGAGAAATGAGACCCAAAAAGAATTCTGCTTTCTGAGAGGAAAGACATTAATAGTCTCCAATCAGAAAGGAAATGAAAGCTGCTCCAGATAAGTACAGTGAAGTACCAGACGGGCACTCGAGATGCCGGCGTGCTAAGTGCCTGTTAAAAAGTCAGAAATCAGAAAGGGAAACATGCGGGGGACAAGGTTAAATATCATCAAAGAGAAGGATTGAAAGAAGGTCAATAATTGCATGGACAGGAAAGGAAGATGAATAGAAAATTGTTCTGGACTGTACCACCACAGACCTCTCCTTGACAGGAAGATATCGATGGGGATTCAAGTGACCAAGAAAAATGGGAAAGATGTACCTTCCTCAGCTACACAAATCAAGCCTCACAATGGAAGTAGTAAGAGACGCTGAAGTTCAAGAAAAATCCTGGCACTGAACAGCAAGCAAGAGGGAGGAATAGAGTTTAAATGAACACATAATCGGAGTCAGCCCGTCTGTAAGTCATTGAAGGACAAGACCCTCAAACTTATTCTTCACCACCTCCTCGGTCCTTCTTGGTTGTCCACAGGATTGTCCTGGGGAGGGGACACATTTCTTAACTTTCCATAACAGGGTGTGTCCCAATGTTTCCTCTAGCCTCGTCTGCCTGAGGGATCCTGCCAACAAATGGCCCCTGGTCAGAATCTCCCTCCACCCTGCTATTTCCATGGTGATTTCCACTGGTCTGTGCAATTAGCCTTGGGTATCCAGTCACCTAACCATACCCACTTCTGATAATCTGATCTACAGGTGCTAATTACCACTCATCTAGGTAATTACAAGAGTGGGAGGGGTTTCAGATGGCCATGGGCAGGGTGTTTGCTAGCCACAAGCATAGCCCCATAATAGGACTGGTCCGAAACAGCCATTCCATTTTCGCTGAACAGTTCCACAAAAACTGAATGGCTGTTGGAATTCCAATCAAACTAAATTTTCAGTCCAAATTACGACCGAACGATTTGTGCATGTGCAAATTGGCTGCTGCCGTACAACAAAATGGCAGCCACTGCATATGGTGGTAATCCTTTAAGACCAATTAATACAACTTTCAATCCTCACAACAACCCTGTGAGGTAGGTTAGGCTGAGAGAATATTGTGACTGGCCCAAGGTCATCCGGTGAGTTTCTGGCTAAGGCAAGACTTGAACTTGGGCCTCCCCCTGCCTCCCAGTCTAGGTACTGTGCACTTAGGCACTACATATGCACAAAACACCAAAGAACTTTGCAGACTAAAATTATAACAAAGCTTAATACTGATGGTATACTGATGCTGCGATTAGAACGGGGGCATCTGTGTATATTTAATCACACATTATCTCTTAACAGGAGAGAGTCACACTTTTCTGGAAAACTATTACAACAACTTCGGGCATGATCATCCAATCATTTAGCACTAGCATGAATCGCATTGAAGTGCATGGAATTCTGACTGGTGCCAAAGGCTAGCGGTGGTACTAAATAACCAGAGAACCAAGCTGCCCATCTACTCGCCCATGTGAGCAGCCATTACAGGCGCTGTCTTCAACAGTCGCCATTTTCTGTCACTTTGCAGAAGTGCCCAACAGGTCATAATGGAGTAATCCGTTCCCCGCTGCTCACTCCCACCCACCTTTAGCAAACCAGGGCCAAAATACTGCAGCCTGTGCAACTCCACGGTACTCTGTGCATTGGGGGCTCCCACAAGGACCTCAGTATATGGAGTCATGAATAAACTGAATATGACAACATGAGCATAAGATGCAATGGTGTAAGTTACAGAGCCACAGAGCCTCAAATACAGGAATACCCTGTAGAGGGTACCCTGTAAAGGATATATGACAGAGCTCAAATGGGCAGCACATTTGCTAACTGCAGGCAATACTCACAATTTTGCGTAGTCTGTCAGATTCCCAATCAGTACCCGAGTACTAGTACACAAGTACCATGGGTATGGCCATCACCAAGTTACTGATTTTCCATTTTACCAACAAGTTTCAGCAATGGAAAACCACTAAATTGGTACATGAGATAGTCTGTTGTGTATTAATCAGGTACTGATTAGTATCTGATGTTAACGAGTACAATTATGTACCATAATTCTGATGAGCATACCCATTTTAGCAGGTACTCCTTTCAGCTCAGTCCATGGCAATTTAGGGGCAGGGTCACCAGCCATGGAGTCCAGGAATAAACTAGAAACATGTCCAACACAGGAAGCCTGGGCCCCTGAAGAGGATGTTATGTTCAACTGAACATCAAAAAATTAATTATGGTGACATTTTCCTTTTTTCTAATGAGCGAGTCAGTGTACGTCCATCAAACGTTCCTATGTTAGGAGGGGACCCATGTTGCCATTTTGCACAGGGCCACAACTGCCCTGGATCCAGCTCTGTAGAAAACCAAAGGAAGCTCAAGAAATAATAAGCCTCCCCATATATAAAAGGGACTGGCTTGGGACCCAGGAGACCTGGTTTCCATTGCTGGCTCTCCCCAGTATAAGAACATAAGAAGTGCCATACTGCGTCAGATGCCCAGTATCTGTCAAGCCCAGTATCCTGTCTCCAACAGTTGCTATTCTCGGTCACGCCCAGCTCCAGACAGTCAGAGGTTGCCTCCCCCAATCTATTTGGGCAAGTGCTCAGCTGCAACAAAGTAGTAATAATACCTTTGTCTTTCCTGTCTCCAGACTGCAGCCTACATCAGTAACTATTTTGTATGCTAGCACCAACAGATTCCACTCTCAGTTATCCACTGCTATAAAATAAATAATGATACTGAAAAGAAAGGAGATTGCCCACTTCCCCTGGCAAAGGCCTCCCACCATGCTCATGGTCAGCCAGCATACATGTGCATCTGTCTAACCAAGCCCTCCGCAGTCCTGAATACTGCCACCGCAATAGCCCAGAGCTTGTGCTCCACTAAAATGCAGCTCACGTGAAGATGCAGCAGAATGCATCTTAGCCTGGCTCCTCCCTACCCCACACTCTGGAAAGCTCCTCCCCTTCTACACACAGTTAGTTGGAGCAAGGCTAAGGAAAATCTCTGCACATGAAGGGCATGGAAGAAGCAGAGAGCATGGAGTGTGGACTGCTAAACCAGTTTAACAGACGATGGACCTCAGAGACCAGAGTTCAAAGTCATCTTAGCCACAAACTCACTGGGTGGCTATGGGTAAGTCCCTGTCTTTCAGCCTCATTAGTCATCTGTAAAATGGGAATAATAATAGCCTCTGTCACACAGTTGTGAGCGTGAACTAGATATATTGTAAAGCACTTTGAACACTGACGACATTTTTACATGAGCCTAGTTTCTCCCGGACTTATGAAGTCTGGGAGAAACAAATTCGCATGGGGGCGGGGAGGGGGTGGTAGACATTCACCCCCACTACCAGATATCAGCTGGGCACCATTTGAAACAGCAGACACTGGAAAATGAATGCATGCTTGGAGACCCGGACTTACCCCATTATTGAGGTTTAAATACAAACACCCCACACACGTTTGTTTCTCCTGGACTTCAGAAGTCTGGGAGAAACGAGACTCGTGTAAAAACGCCCTGAAAGTGCAATAATAAAACAATGATGGTGGGCTGGACAACCCAGGCTTGACTCAGTAGAAAGAAGGTGGAGAGACAACACGTTGCGGAGGAAAGGAACTGAATGTGAAATAAGGCTTTTAGAATTTGAATTAAGGGCACTACAAACAACACTTTAATAACCTCATGCTGGGCAGTTCTTCTGCTGGAATCAGCCTTGATTAGGAGAGCATGTTCCTTCCTTGATGAACACCCAGAGCTCATTTTAAATCATAAGATTTAATTATTAGTGTAAGAAAAAATATGTAGTTATAGTTTAACAAACCACATTTTCCAGTTCTCCGCCTTTTTTTTTGTTCTTTTCTTGCAGAAGGGTAAGCAGAGTGGGTGGCCAGAGTTAGGGAGTCCAAAATATGTGTTAGAATGGGACTCGCAGATACTATAAATGATCATCCCATACAGCTTTAAAATTCAGTGCTTCTATGATTCCATTGCATCCAGACTTTAGTCTTTAGATTAGAGGTGAAATGAGAAGTAGATTTATTATCCATTAGGGATGTGTGAACAGAACGCGGTTCGGATGTTTGGCCATTCGGTTCTGGAACCGAGTTCAGGTTCGGTTGTTCGGTTCGGCAGAGTTTTGTTCAGCCGAACATTCGGAAAATCGGTATCAATATCGATATCAGTGCCGATATCAATACCAATTTCAAAGATTTTATCTTTGAAACTATATCTATCTCTATAACTAAGCTAACATTATATCTATCTCTATAACTAAGCTAACATTATATCTATCTCTATAACTAAGCTAACTCCTATATCTATCTATCTATCTATCTATCTATCTATCTTACACAGGGATGGGGGTACACAGACAGCTCACACCAAACAACACAGGGAGGGGGTACAAAACTGAAATGAAACCTAAATCAATCTAATCCTACTCTAAATAAATCCAAAAACAGGGAAAGGGAATCAGGGATGGAATATATACAGGGAGGAGGGGAGGATTCAATGGAGGGTAGGGAGAAAGAACACAGGGATGGGTAAAAAATAAAATAACACCTAAATCTATCTAATCTAATCTAAATAAAGGATACTAGGAAGGTAAATGTGTGGGATGGGTGAAATAGGAGGAGGATGACAATGGATTAGGAACACAAACTGCTAGGAGAGAGAGACTTCTGAAAACGCCTGGTGTCAGGAACAGTGGCTAGCTCAGAAGGTGTTGGAAGGGGGGAGGGCAATGACTTTTGTTACTTGCTGTACCCGCCTTACTGCAAGCCCCATTGGCTCTGTGCAGCCTAGCACCCCCCACCCCCATCCCCCATGTACAATCGCAGACTGCGAAGCCAGTGGTCTGAGGAGAAAAGGGATGGTGATTGGGGCAGACTGGCTGCTACTCCAAGCCTCTCCACCCCTGGTGCCAGAAAGTCTGCTCCTCAGCTGCCTCCCCCACCCTGGACCTTCCAGTCATGTTTTTCCTGCCCGAACTCATCAGAACCCGAACGCAGTCGAACTGTTTGGTCATTTTTTAGTTCAGATTGAGTTCGGTCGGTTCGGGTTCAGAAGTTCGGTTCGGTCCAAGTTCGGTCCAAACTCCAAACATCCGAACCACGTTTGCACATCCCTATTATCCATCATTCTGGATATTTTATCCACCATTAATATCCACCATTCTGGATAGTTTGACCATTATCTGGCTATTACCATGACAGCTAACTGCCAAACTTAATAACTGAATTAGACTGCTACGGCATAACCAAACATTACCTTTATTAGTCTGAAACCAGGTCCAGAAAAGTGGGGAGAGGAGAGTGACCAGGCAAGTAATTATGAGCAAACAGCAATACAGAGTAGGGCTGTAGCGGAATGTCGCAGCGGTAGTTATTTCTGCCGGAAACAGCGTTTCTGCAATTATTGGTACAGCATGGCAGAGGCTTTCATTCCGCTAGTTTCATTCCACTACCTCCGCAGTTCTGCTAATTTCTTTCCGCTACTTCCACAGGCCTTGCAAAATAGCAGAAACATGACATTTCCGCTACTTCCGCCATTGCCACAAAATAGCGGAACTGTGGTTTTCCAACAGTTTCCGCAATTTCTCTGCAATTCCACAATTTTCAGAATGCTGGCGGAATTAGTGGAATGTCCGCAGAAAAGCTGCGGTGTGGCGCGGGCAATTCTGAAATGGTGGAATGGAATCACAGCGTGGTAACAGCTGCTGCCGCATCAGACTTAATACAGAGCAAACAGAAAAGCAGAGCACTGCAGCATTATGCGGTAGCACATGAAAATGGTTTACTTATTTATTTTCCATAGTTTATATCCCGCCCCTCTCATCGAAGCAGCTCGGGGCAGCTAACAATCACAAAGTAAATTAAATATAAATATAAAATACAACAATAAAATAAACAAATCAATGAAATATAAAACATTCCATATGGGGGAAGTAGAACAAAAAGCAGAAACCTCCCTACCCTAACCCCACCCTTTGCCCATCTCCCTCACCAAAAGCCTGGCAGAACATTTACACCACCAAACACTAAACAGATATCACTCAGTAGCCAGTCCTTGCTGGAGTAAATCAAATACCACGGATCCAGCTGGTTGCCAGATAGCGGTTGAGAACTGTAGTGTTTTCAGCTCTACTTTAAATAAGTTGAAGCATCTGCAGTACGAGAGTCACTGTGATGAATCCTTGCTTGGTGACATCAAAGGACAATCCTTTTCAAGTATTTAAAGGTGTGAAATTAGAAGTAGATAGCAAGACATCAACAGTTGGAAGAGGCAATGCAAGTAAATGATGGATGAGACCCAGGAAACAAATGGCTAGAACAAACAGCAAAAATGACAGCAGAACAGGAAATTGATGGCAGCTGTTTCATCCAGAACCCAGACCTAACATGCTTTCTCAAAGCCTCATTACCTTTAATAATAAAGCTGCATGCTATGGCCTTTATTAGGCAAAACCACAGGTGTTTAAAAAAAACCAAGAAAGTATTTGCCTGCCATAAGTGTTCTTGCCACACACAAACTTACTTATTTCTCTAGATTGATTATGATACAAAAGCAAACCCAAATCTGCAGTGTCCCCCAAATGTGCACCAATTCTCGCCTCCCCCATGTAATTTTCTCATGTTACATGAGAGATGGGGGAAACTTTTGTGAACACAATCGTGGCTCTGTTCTCGTGGGAATTAGTGCACGTGAGAATGTGTTGTTCTACTTTTATGACCCAAGAATACCCATCCTTGTAAGATCTACTTTTGGGGATCCAATAATGCGTGTTCTTGTGGCATAAAAGTGGAATAGCACATTCTCACGTATGCCAATGTGGATATAACTTGTCAAGATTATACCCCTCCCAAAGATGGGAGGGCTATCTATGCAAACTTTTAGAAGGTTTGGATAAAGGGTCCTGGTGGTATAAAGCAATTAATTAATAAATGTATGTCTTACTGTAACAAATTTTAATCCAACCAGTGTACATGAAATTTGCCAGGTCTGTATTTCGCACCTTCAGGATCATCTCTGACAAATATCAGAAAGATGTGATAAGGGTCCCAATTTAATAAGCCTGCACAGTAGGGGTGGGAATACCAGTTCTCCCGAGAACCGGTATTACTGGTTCTTGCAATATCTGATTCAATCTGGTAATCCGATAAAACCGGACCTACCGGATCTTTGCATTCTACCAGTTACCAGACCTTTTGAATTGCAGAAGGTGGCAGTTTGGTACAGGTTTTTGTTATGCAGAGAGTTTGTTTTGACTTGAGTCCCTCCCTGCCCCCTCCCAGAGGTGTAAATGGTTACATTTGGTGCCCTTATTTACTCTGCGTTGGATTGGTTGACTTTTTAAAAAAATCAAAAAGTCATCCAATTCTGAAGGTTTCCTTAGGGTTATGGGCACTTGACTGGCTGCTGGGACTGGCCAATAATCTTGGATTTTTTCTTTCTTTCTGGGGGACCTGGCTTCTGGAGCTTGTGCTTGGCCAGCCATTTTACAGCAGGTTTCGAGACTAGAAGGATCCACAGACTGCTGGAGGCATGCGTGCGTGCAACTGTTGGTAAGTTTGGGGTTCCCTAACTTCCTTTGTGGGTTAGTACAGGATCCCCTTGGTGCCCTTAGCAAGGGGGATGGGGAGGGTAGCACATGGGTACCCCTAGACTCAGTGTTGGGATAGGGATATCATGGGGGGGTGATGGTATCCTGCAGGACATGTGCTGTGGGGGCTGGACAGCATGGTGGGCAAACTGGGCATGCCATGATGAATTTCCATTGGCACAGGGGGTGGGGAACGTGGCCTTGCCACCATGGTGTGTGGTTTTCTGTTGACTCTAGACCTGTCTTGTTTTGAGGTGTAGGGGTGCCCTGCTTGTGCTTGCATGTGGTGGGTGGCAGGCTGATGCTTTTTGGAAGTTCTGCCAGTGTGGGTTGGGGAGAAAGGTGGCTGGTTGTGCCATGCTTGCTTGTTGTGCTTGCACATGCATGCTGTGCTTGCTTGTGTTAACTTGGCTTGTGCATTCAGGTTTGGGGGTGGGGGGTTCCCCAGTTGCCAGGCTAATGGTTGTGGCCTGGCCTGTGTGTGCATGGCAGTGTGTGGTTGGCTGAGGCTTTTTTGAAGCTCAACCAGTGGGAGAGGGGGGAGGGGGGAAAGGTGGCTGGCTGTGTCATGCCTGCTTGCTTAATGTGTTAAGCTGGCTTGTGCATTCAGGTTTGGGGGAGGGGGGGTTTCCCAGTTGCCAGGCCAATGGTGTAGCCTGTGTGCACTAGTGACTGGCTGGCTGCTGAGGCTTTTTTGAAGGTCAGACAGTGGGGGGATGGGAGAAAGCTGCCTGGCTGTGCCCGCTTGTGTTGTTGCCTTGGCTTGCTTGTGCGTTTGTTCAGGTTTGGGGGTGGGGGTTCCCCAGGTGCCAGGCCAATGGTTGTGGCCTGGCCTGTGTGTGAACTGCAGTGTGTGATTGGCTGAGGCTTTTTTGAAAGTCAGCCAGTGGGGGAGGGGGGAAAGCTGCCTGGCTGTGCCCGCTTGTGTTGTTACCTTGGCTTGCTTGTGCATTCATTCAGGTTTGGGGATAGGAGGACTCAGCAATGGCAAAAGAAGTATTCAATATGTTACACTGCCAGCACCAGCAGTGCACTGCACGATGCATTGCTGCCCTTTGACTTCAGTGGGTGTTCCGCAGATCCTATTGAAGTCAATGGGTATCTCTGGGTCTGTAGCCTTGCCTACCATGGAAAACAACTGGCATTCCAGATGAGATCATTAAACCAAGAGTACTAGTACTCCAGTCATATAACATTAGGTAAGTGACATGGGGTTTGGGACGGGGTTACTCTTGGGACAGGGTTACCCCCCCACCCCATATGCTTGCATGCATGTGTGCTTACACACACACACACACACACACACACACACACACTCCACATTTGCCAGCCAGCACCACCAGGAAGAGGTGCAGTGGGCTTTGGGAGGGTGGAATGCTCTCTCCTCCAGAAAATGACCCCACCAACCACTTCACCTCCCAACACAGTTCTGTCCCCAGGTCTTAGTTGAGTCATGTGCCAGAGCCCAACTAAAGTCTGAGGACACATTGCATCTGGAGGAAGGCATCTCTATAACACCAGCCAGCCATTGCCAACTGTGGGACTTACCTCTTCTACACATCAGCACGGGATGCAACATCTTCAGGACCCATGACTGCACCTCCAGACTTAGAGGGATGTCAGAGATCTGTGGTGTTCTGTCAAGCTTCCCACATATCTCTTGATGTCCCTGTACATCTTGAGACCTCACAACGCCAGCAGCCGTGGTACCTCTACTTTGGAGGGAGGTCAACATTAAGAGGGCACATTAAATTCTCTCTAATTCAAACACAAACAGCACACAAATTTTTCTTTCTAATGCAATTCAAACTTTGAATTGAGGAGTCTGTCAGATGCACTAGAGAGGGTGAGCTATTGAATGGCCACTGGGCAGAGGAATTTTTATTGCTGGAAGGAGTGAATTGAGATTAACTATTGTGTTAATGGAAGGTGTGAACTGAGAATTAACCATTGACCAGGTCTAGGACTAGGCCTTAGGGCTGAACCCTGTGACTCAGTGGAATCAGGTGTGAATGGAGAAGTTACCACTGACCAGGTCTAGGACTAGGCCTTAGGGCTGAACCCTGTGACTCAGTGGAATCAGGTGTGAATGGAGAAGTATCTGCTGACCAGGTCTAGAACTAGCCCTTAGGACTGAACCCTGTGACTCAGTGGAATCAGGTGTGAATGGAGAAGTATCCACTGACCAGGTCTAGAACTAGGCCTTAGGGCCGAACCCTGTGACTCAGTGGAATCAGGTGTGAATTGAGATAACTACTGACCAGGTCTGGGCCTTAAACTGAGTTCAGTCACTCCAGGGTCATTGTAAAATGTCTCTGAACACAAGGGGGCTCAATGGAATCCTGTGACTCAGTAGGTGTGAATGTAAATAACCTTTCCTTTTCCCTTCCATGGAAATGAGCCCTTAACTAATGTTAAGAGCACCCCTTAATAAATCTTTCCTGTGTGAGTGAGTGCACCTGTGTGAATTGAGAAATGGAGGGTGGTGTTTCAAAGGATGTTCCACTTCCCACCACCCCACCAAAAGGTACTCCAGCATTGTACGCAGTCCTACACCTTCAGACGACTCTGGACGGTAGCCAAGGAGGGCACGAAAATCGAGGATTCGGAGGTTCAGGATAAAGGTAGGCAATGGCAATGTGATCTCTTTTGGGGGTCTGGTTTTGTACACACTAACAGTGCTGCAATGTTGTAAACTGAAACTCTGAACTGCGCTTGTTGGGCTGCTGGTTTCGGCCCTACTGCAGTTGCTGTGATAGTGTATGATCTGATTTCTGAGTGGCAGTGCTGTGGACAAAAAACCTATTGCTTAAAGAAAAAAAATTGTAGTAGCTGTTGGGGGCTACTGAGGGCCGTGGGGGCTACTGGGCACAAAGTGTAGCCTAGCCTCTGTTACTGGCAGTTGCTGTGATAGTGTATGATCTGATTTCTGAGTGGCAGTGCTGAGAGGAAAATAACCTATTGCTTAAAGAAAAAAAATTGTAGTGGCCATTGGGGGCTACTGGGGGCCATAGGGGCTACTGGGCACAAAGTGTAGTGTACTACTGGGCTGGCAGTTCCTGTGATACTGTGTGTGATGATCTCTGACATTGACTTCTGAGTGTTGTGGAAAAAAACCCTATTTTATTTTAAAGAAAAAAAGTAGTAGTGCAGTGACTGTGGGGGCTACTGGGGGCTATTGGGGCTACTGGGCACAAAGTGTGGTCTGGTGATACTGGTTGGTGGTTAGCAGTTAAGAAAACACAAAACAACAAGTGAATCTGTCATTGAATTACAGGTAATTTCGGTTTTACTTTTTTCTTCCATTGATTTCTCCGGTATTTCCCACCAAGTCCCACCCCTACTGCACAGCATATGCAGAATAGGAGCCTATGCCAGGAATTCTCTTACATGTCACTGTTGTATGAGATTGATTCGTGGTGCCAATTGGACGGAAGAAATGTCAACCAAATATCCTTATTGTGTTCTGTGACCATCCCAACATCACTCCCCCACTTGTTACTGGGAAGTCAGAAGCATCTGTTTAGGAAAGAGCCAATAGAGATTCTCTTATGTCCTCTGTCACAGTGCTGCAGGATGTGATTGTGATGATAATTGGCCAGCCTGGATGTGTAAACCATGTCTCCTGATTTCTTGGATGCTATCCCCAAAGTCCCAGTTATGTCCCTTCTATGCCCACCTCAGGGCTGCCCCCTATGCCCGCCTTGAAGCCACCACTGATTGATCCTGTAAAGCTGGAAGAATGCATTAATTGTCCAGTGAATGTATCCGTCTGTTGGGTTGCTCCCCATCCTCCCTCCCCCTGCCATGCTAGGTGCCTGCCTCTGACCGGCACTGCATGTGCTGCTATTTATCTGAATAATGGTCTTCAAGGGGACAACTTCAATTGCTTATAAAACTGGTGCCCTTTATCAACTTGTCCTTTAGTTTGACAGAGATGACAGGAAAAGTATGTGATCCATTCCTGCCAAATGTCTTGTAAACAGGATGGAACATAAAAAAAGTTACAGCCAGAAATGCATTTTTGAGTTAATGGCTTATAACATCAGGACCCTTTTCCCAATCTTTCTGAAATTTGTTAGGAATGGTAATCTTGGGGAGGGACATAATATTCCCAGGTTTCATGAAAATTGAACAGAAGATAAAGAAGTTGTTGCCAGTAATGTGTATGGAGTTTTTCTTAAAATCACAACATTCAATTGATTCTAAAAACGGTTTCCTTTATCCAATCATTTTGAAATGTGGTAAATATAGTGCCCTCCATTGGGGGTACAATGACCTCAGGTTTCATCAGAATTGAATAAGAAACAAAAAAAATTATAACTGGAAATACATTTTTCAGTGTTTCCCCATTCTTTTTAAAAAAATATTCATTTTTGTTTTTGTTATTGATTGATTTTGATTTTATTTGTTAGCCTTTTTTAGGCCATAACAAAATAACACTGATAATAATAAAATTTGTTATTATTATTTTTTGTTTTCACAGTAACAAAAAAGACAATCAAAAATTTCATTTTTTAATCATAATAATGAAAATGAATTGCACACCCCTCCTCAACAGCTTACCCTGAAGAGGAAGGTCTGTTGCAACTACAAGTAAAACCGGCAGCTGAACATTTTTGGTGTACTCGTTTCACCGTCATCTGTAGTGTAAGTCTACACTATCTGAACTAAAAATAGCAGTTTGAGCAATAACAGCTATCCATTCGCATTCCATCCGACATCCATTTCAGTTGTTCTGTTTCAGCATTTTTTGTGTTTCTGCTTTTACAGCTTGGTTATTTTAATATTTTGGTCGCATTTTTTCAGCAATATTTGCATTGTTGCGCATTTGCTATTGCTGGAAATGATACAGCAAAAATACAGAAATGGGGGACGGGGGGACTAAATCAGAAATCTGAATACCTGTTTCCCATCACAGATAACCTTCGCACAAACAAAGTGTGACCCCCAAATGGGTCTAATGCCCACAAATACTAAACACACAACCCATTTAGCTCTAGTTACATCCCAGCTTCAGAGCCTACAGAATGTCTGTTGACTGGCATACCGCAGGATATGTAACCCACCCCTCAGATGGGTTAAATACTTTCCTGCACAGAGAAAGCTCCTCTGAAGTCCACACTAGGGCTGGTGCAAAATCGTCTGTTCCCGAATCGACATGAATTTTCATCTTTTCGGAAACTTTGTTGAATGGGTATAAGGATATAAGGAGCTGCCTAACTGAGTCAGATCAATGGTCCATCTTAGCCCAGTATTGTCACAGCCTGACATGGCAAAACATTAGCACCATTTTTCCCACTTCACAATTCCCTTCACCAATTCGCCTCTTTCGGTATTTCCATTGCTGAGTTTGACACTTTTAGCACTTTTGTCACTTTCAGCATCACTTTTGTCATCACTATCAGTTCTTCTGAAAATACCAATAGAAACCCAAGCAAATGAGTGAGAGTTTCTGAATCATCAGGAGAGCAGAAAATGGGCCTTTTGGACAAAAACAGCATTTGCCATGAATCCATGAGGATCCAGCTGTTGTCCACACCAGTTCTACTTTCAGACAAAGACCCTACTTATATGACTGCCATCATCTGGCCTCTAGATTGGACACTGAGCTGGCAAACCTCAGGGCTAAAGACATCGGAAGAAGTCTATCAGAAAAAGGAACAGCCAGGGAAAGAAATACAATTGTAGCATAAACCCATGAAACTGTTATCCAGTCAAGCTACCCTGATAGCCTGATCTTTGATACACCTACACCACACACCACCACTGAAACTTGCAAGGTGAGAATATGGGAGATGCTACCATGCAGCATTCTGCATGCACATTGCAGGGGTATAAATGACAACACAATTGCCACAATCCCAAAATCCTATGCAAGGAACCCGCACAGGGTCCATGTGGATTCCACACAGCACAATGTCTCTGTTATGGACTTGCATGTGGTTTGCACGCACATGCATGGGCTGTGCGCAGTTTCCGCAGGCCATTGGATCGGCCCCACAGTGTAAGATAGTGGAAAACTAAACCCATTACATTTTAGGAGATTGCTTCCTTCGGTAATTAGCCAACTTTAATTCACATATTGAAACAATAAATAAGATCAAAGGAAACAAAATCAAACTGAGTTAACAGGGTGGGGGAGAGAGGAGGGAAAAGAAAATATACCGAAGGAAACCTACCCGTATCCTTTTTCCTCTGGAGTAGCAGCAGCAGTAATTTGCTAGCAATTTCCTTGGTTATTTTGGGTAATATCCTAGAACCCTCTTAAAGGACATTCAAAAAACAGGTCACCTGAAAGAGTTTGTAAAGATTAGGGGAGATCAAAATGTGTTTACAGTGCACTATTTGCCATGCACTGTATTCGCTGTCATGGAAGGAGAAAATGGTGGAATTAATTCTCACCTAGGAAATTAGGATGATATTGTGCTGGGTCACGTTCATGGATTATAAGATTTCCAGCAGTCAATCCTGAGTTATTGCTCTGCAAATACTCAGAAAACCTAATTTGATGGATATTCTGCATAAAGTCTACAAGAGGAAATTGCTTTCTCCATTTGTCAGGATAAACATCCCATAAAATACAAAGCATTTAGCTTGATGCCAAGGAGTTGCCACACTTTTATTAATGCACACTTTCTTTCAGACTCAAGCTTCATCATTCCATTGTTATTAACCCTCATAATTAGCAGATCCTTTGCACAGCTAACATGGATTATTTTGACAGGAAGGCGGGGAATGATGTATTTTTTCTTGCAAACCGCTTTGGTCTCTCAGTCAGTCAAGGAGAGATGAAATATGGGACAAATGCAAGACACCCCTTCTTGTATAGCTATAAAATAGAACTCCCCCTTTTCGGCCCATTTGCCCAATACCATGGGAAAATACTGCTTGGGTTGCGAGTTCTAGACAACAAGCCTCCCTTTTGGTTCCAGAACAAAGGAGATCGAGTCTAATATTCTTTTTATTAGACTAGTCTACACAAGGGGTGGGGAACCTAAAGCCCAGGGGCCAAATGCAGCCCCCAGCTAGTTTTTATTTGACCCCTTTCCAGTTACTGGATCTGGCGGCTACCCCCAAGCACTGAAAGACTGAGCTCAAGCTAGGGGATCAGAGAGGAGGGCATGCATACAAGGATAGGGGAAGAACCATGGCATAGATCTATGATCTAGACCCATTTCTTCCTAAACCCATCCCTTAAGCACCCCCTCTCCAATTTCTATGCAGCCCTCAGAGCTTGTACTAATGTTCATAGTGGCCCCACGGAGGGAAAGGTTTCCCCACCATAGTGCAGGGCTCTGGGTTAGACTGGACAGAAATACAAACCTCTCTAACCTTTGTACATACCACTATGATATTATCACACAGTCATAATCAAACCTTTTCCCTGACTTCAGGGTATTAACAGGCACAGTACTCACATTCAAGTGTGACCTAATAAGATGATTAACTTATCTGGATTACACCCATTACAAATGTCACACCCAAAGTAGAACCATGGCCCTTTTCACACAGGCACACACCCACACACCCCACCGCATGTGTGCGGGTGGTGGGGGCACCTATGCAAACACCGCCCGCAGTGGGTGGGGGTGCATATGCGCTCCCGCACTCTACCCATCTCCACCCACCTCCACCCATCACCTACGCTCGGAGAAATGGGGTCCAATGCCAGTTGCTCTGTGCGTGGAGATGGGTGTGCACCCGTTGGAACAGCCACCCACCGCAGGCACACCCCCATCCCCCCATCCACCACAGCCCATTTGAAAAGGGCCCACGATTTGATTCCCTGTGACAATGGTAACTCCTTAAGTTGAGTTTGATTGTTGAGTTTTATGGGAAGTTTCCTTATCATAGGTGGGGCCATCAGGCTTAATGGCCCTAGGCAGAACCTAGTTCCTTTGTTTTGGGAAACACTGGTTGGACACCTGTCTGAAGAAGCTGACAACATAAATTTGGGGACATAGGAGGTTTCTATACAGACCCCCTAATATGTACAATACTAGGCTATTCAGTTCTACTGAATTACTCCACACCAGTTTGTAAATGGGCTCCTTCAGTAGAGTACGTGCATGTAACATCACATGAATGGTCCAAAAACTCACCATGCCAACAAACTCACACCAACTGACAGTTTATGTGTTTGGGTGCAATCCTTCAATAACCGAATTATAAGCTCCCACCGACTACAAAAGAAATGATTCGTGAGCTCTGGCACAAAAACGGGGGCACAAGAAACATTTAATTTTCCTTTACTTAAAGAAGGAGTGGGTACTTAACTTCAGGAAAACATTTATGGCTTAGTGAGGAGCAGAGCTGAAACAACGTAGATTTTGTATTCACGCATATTATTGGCATTTTTAGATATGCTATCTGAATAGTGCCCATAAGGGTATGTTATCTGAATAATACCACAACTGAAACGGACATTTGCATATCTGTTTTTTCAGTAGTTTAGTTATTCAATCATGAAATTATATGGTTACTAAACATGGGTGTCTGGAGAAAATTACAGATTCAGATCTGTTATGGATCTGGGAGCTTTAATTTCTGGATTTAATTATGGATCCATGTTACAGATCCATATTTAAATCAACTAGGAGCTGGGAGTGAACAGCAGGCAATGGATTGCCCCATATTATTATTATTATTATTATTATTATTATTATTATTATTCAAATTTTTGCCTCACCCATCCTGCCATAGGCAGCTCTGGCCAGCTTAAAATCCACAATAAAAACACTTGAAATTGTCAAGACAAGGAGGAATTAAACATTCCTAACCACCCCCCATCCTAACCCATTCCCCCCACCCTCCCCATCCTCCCCATCAAAAGCCAGGTGGAACAGTCACGTTTTACAACAGCATCAAAAAGAAGGGAAATCCAGGGCCAAGCGCACCTCCACCAGCAGGGAGTTCCACAGTCATGGAGCAGTCACAGAGAAGGCCCTCCCCATCGCGGCCCCCCAGAAGACTCGGGGGAACTCGAGGAGAGCACACACACACCCTGATGACCACAGGGACTGATCCAGGACCCGGGGGGTGAGGTGGTCCCACGAATAGGTTGGGCCAAGGCTGTTTAGGGCTTTATAGGCAAGTACCAACACCTTGAATCAGGTCCGGAAGACTATAGGTAGCCAGTGCAGAGACCAAAGAACCAGTGTAATATGTACCCGGTGGCCCAATCCCACCAGGAGATGGGCCACCACATTCTGCACCAGCTGCAGTCTCCGAATAGTCACCACACATAGCCCCACATAGAGTGCATTGCAGGAGACTAGCCTAGAGGTTATGAAAGCATGGATGACAGTAGCCAGGCCATAGTATCCTTTGGGTACTTCTCCAAGCAACTGAGATTGGCCACTGTTGGAAACAGGTACTGGGCTCAATAGACCATCGGTCTGACCCAGTATGGCACTTCTTATGTTCTTAAAAATAAAAAATAAATTTACAAAAATTTAAAACAAAAAGACAAATGTGTATGCACAAATTACCACCTGATCATTCTGTGTATGTGTGGCCTTTTCCAAAATGGTGGTGGCAGCATCACCACCATGGTGAAAAAGGGCAGACGTTCTGTGAAAAATGGCCACTGCACATGTGCAGACTAGCTCCCCTTTCCCAAAATGGCAACTATGCTAACGCTGCCATTTTGGGAAAGGCCACGCATGTACCGCATGGTCCAGTGGCTCTTTTATGAATGTGCAATTTTAAAAAAAATTATAACTTTTAAACCAAACTAGAACAGGTGTTTCACAATAGATTCATCCAAATCCATAACGCCCATCCCTAACGATGACTCCATTTCAACTACTAACCAAATAAGAATAAACAAAGTGGAGATTAGTGCTAAAATGAGAATCTGGCACATTCTTGCGAGAATGTGTGAGAGTGTTACAAAACTGGGTGAGATCTTGCTGAAATTTCTGAGAATCTCTGAAGATTCTCAACAATCTCAAAACATGCTCTGTGCATGTGCAAAATGGCCTCCATGGCCATTTCTGTGCATGCACGGCCCCCTGGTGGCCATTTCTGTGCATGCACAGCCCCCTGGTGGCCATTTCTGTGCATGCACAGCCCCCTGGTGGCCATTTCTGTGCATGCACAGCCCCCTGGTGGCCATTTCTGTGCATGGACAGTCCCAGGTGGCAATTTCATGCATGTACATAGCAGTTTTTGAGGGTTCTCAAGGGTCTCACGGGATTATCAAAACCCTAAAACAGCTCTGCGCATTCACAAAAACGGCCCCTGGGGGTCACGCATGCCCACAAATGGCCACGGTGGCCATTTTTCACATACGCAGTGTCTGTTTTTAGCCAAACTAATTTAGGTGAGAACAGGTTGAGAAGCAGCTGATTCTTGTCCTGTTCTTGTTTTCACAAATCTCAGCAAGAAGCCAATTCTTGCTGAGATGTGGCAAGATAGCAAAGGCAAGTTTCAGCCCTAACAGAGATTCAATGAAGAGGGAACCAAATACTGATCCTTAATTGCTTTGTTGAATACAGTTTGAAGTGGGTGATTTCTATGAATAAGATCAGGGACCCATGATCACCATGCCACTGAAATGACTATCCCATAGTGAATGGGGGAAGAGTCAGAGGGGAGGGGAGAGAGAAGCTGATATTGCCATCTAGCTGGGAATAAATTTGATTCAGTTCTTCTGGTGCCACTCTCTTCATAGACACCTTTATAGCCCCTTCCTTTACATAAGGTAATTCACTTCCTAAAATCACTATCATCAGTCTCACATCGGAGCGTGGAGATCCATAACACTTAGCAGGCTGGTCTCCAGCTATGAGGACCACCCTTTCTGTTTCAAATCACAGTTATTTGGAAGGGAGGATGGGCTTGGGATTCTAGGAGCTATTTTTAATCATCCTCTCATCCCAGCTAATCTGAAATGCCCAGGCATTGGTCACATTTGTTATCTACAGAAACATGCTGCTTTAGAAAATTCTTTAAGTAGCACAGAATCAGGAAAGTCCATTTGGGGAGGGGGAGTGGCTGGTTTGGCGAGAAGATAAGGAAACAAACAAATTCCCTCCAAAAAATGTCAGCTGCATTCAACACCTATCATGTATCTCATATGATAAGCATATATTTTTGGCCATCTGTGTTTCAAAATAAGCATATTTTTGGCCATCTGTGTTTCAAAATAAGCATATTTTTGGCCATCTGTGTTTCAAGTATTGAAAACTAGAATTAGCCTTTGTATGGTGACCTTTTATTGAACTGTTTGTATAATGACCTCTTAGTGAACTCTTGACTATATACTGGGAGAGAGATTTCATTTGTTACTTTGTGGAGAATGTCCTTCTGACCTGTTTTAGGACCATGGTTTTATCAGTTTGTGTCTCGGTGATTAATGACTCCATGGCAAAAGTATCTCTTTTCAACTAGTTCTAAGGGGTACCTCCCCTTGAAGTAAAGTTTTAGCTTTAAATTAGCCAGCAGTTGGATTTAACTAATTGGTCAGCAGCTAATTTTGAAGAAAAACTGACTGAAACTCCGTGGTCAGTCTCCTCTGTAACCGACTATTTGAATTTAAGTAAACTATGCTTTATATTTATAGCATTCTTTGTCTCATGACCTCATTTATAAATAATATTGTCTTTACAATACTTTGCTGAGCTGGTTGGCTTTTACCACAGTGTAAACTAAGTCTCCACAATCTGGAAAAAAGCCGTCCTATATCCAGTTCAAGATTATGTCTGGCTGGACCACTAAGCGCATTTTCCTTTTGAGGAAACTGAGGCACAACACAACACACCCACAATTACTTTACAATCATTCTTGCAAGGCATACAAGCAAAGACGCAACCCTGAGTACTGAAAGGGATGAGGGACTCTGCTCTCTAATAAAGGCATGGACATCTTCCAAACCAACACAAAGAGATGATAGGACCTGCCACAGGTTATGGAGGTGATGGGGCACCTTCCTTACAGGCCACCTACTGTGGCTCCCTAGCTTCTCCAAGGAACACTCCCCAGCCTTTAATGTTCAAGGAAGTCCAGTGGACAATGCCAAGGGTTGCTGGTGAGAGTTTCTTATCAAGTGATGAGTAAAAACACTTTTAAAATAAATGAAGGAAGGAGAGAAAATCTCTTATTATTTCACTTCAGGTTTATTTATATGACAAAGGGTATTTTCAGACGTTACGAGATCACAGTCAACCACAGTCAACTCCCTGTGGTGGATGCGATCACAGAATGTCTGTTGGGGGAACGGATGTTCCCCCCCAGATGTTACCATGGTGGGAAATCACTTTCGCCACACGAGCGGCTGAAGTGGCGGGACTGACGGCGGTTGCGTGGCAAAGGCAATTCCCTGCCGTGATGAACCCTGCCATCACTTCTGGATGGCGACCACAGCCCGGAATCCCCACAGGGATTCCGGCCTGTGGCCAAATCGGGCGAGCACTGCGGCCACATTGGTTGCGGCGGCTGCCCGTCTCCCCAGAGGGCAGGCAGTGGGCAGCATGGAGGGGGCGGGCCGTGCGGCCGCACGTTGCACCACGCAGCACCACCCCCTCCGCAATTCCTCGCCGGGATCCCCCGGCACGTTTGTTAGGGCATGACGGGGTCATCCCGGCGGGGGATGAATTTATTGTTTTCGTGACGGGGCCAATTGGCCCCGTCACGTCTGAAAATACCCATTGATATCATTTAGTTTGTCTATGATATATCATAATCAAGAATATTAAATATTTAATGTTTTATTTTTGAAGATGCTATAATTATCCATATTTTTTTACTTTGAATCTCTAAAAACTCAATAAAAAGTTAATCTTAAAAAAAGACAATGGCTGCTATTCAAAAACCCTCCGCATGGATCTTCACAGGATCTACGCGGGTGTCACGTGACACAATGGGTGTCTTTAGACATAATGTCAACGGGTGTCTGAATGTGTGTTTTGACCTTGATATGAACACCGGTTTGGCCCTGGGTTCACCATGTGGCACTGCTTAGACACACAGACCATCTTGGGGCAAATCGGTAATAATTTGTTCGCCACCCAATCTCAGCACGCAAGCATTGCTGCCTCGTTCCCTGTGTTGTACCTGCTAACAAGCCATGCGATATCATTAGACACAACGTTGGTCATGTGTTCAGCCGGAATACGCAAATCGTGCTTGGGATGCAATGGTATTCACATTGTGTATTCAATGGGTGGCCAAATTGGTGTTGGGATTGTTATGGTGCTTTACACACAGGCCAAACACGTGCTTAGGGAGTTTGACACCCAATATTTGTTATGTCTAAAGATGCCCACTGTCTCCTCTATGGACTTGCATAGTTTGTGCCCTGTTTCTATGGGCCATGGGATCGGCCCCAATGAAGCAAAAATGTAGAGCAATGAAATACAGGTTCAATACAGTAATTCAATGTACTAAAGGGCTGAGACTTCTACTGTATTTATTATTCATTATTATTTATATAGTGCCAACAATGCACCTGAGATTATACAATCAGTAGTTAGATTGTAAGCCTCTGGGACTAGGGACTTATCTATAGGAAGGACAAGGGAGGGAGACACAAGGAGGGAGAGACAAGGATACAATTCAGGAAGTAGAAGTCGCAGGTGCACGTGCTTCGCTTAGTTACAGGGAAGAGGTTCGGTCTCTATCATACAGTTTACATGCTGCTTTTTTACTATTTTTACAGAGTACTGCCATACCTAGATTGCAGCCTCATTGTGATAGTGCTAACTTTTAGCACCAGCACTAAGCAGCTGGAGGATCATGCCCATACAGGGTGAGACAGAGTACCTGCTCTAAGGTGGCAAGCAGAGGTACAGGGGAAAAGTCATTCACCTACAGGTGCCAAATAGTTCAGTGGCAGCACCAGGAACAGAATTTAGGTTCCTAGATTCCTAGGTCAGAGGTCTAGTCACTACCCTCCACCACCACCTATACAAACCTCAGTGTTGACAGTAGAAGAACATCATTCAATTCTGCATAAAAAACAAAAATAATTATGGAGCCTTATTTGGACAATTTTCTTCCAAGTTTAACTCCAGTGACTGTGGCTTACCCCCCAGTGAGTGGCGTTACTTATCTGAAACACAGGAGCCCTGCTTGAGCTAAACATTTTAGCCTGAATCTGGCCTGACCCTAAAATATGTTTACTGGGATTATGACCCCAATTCACCAGAGAACTTTAGAACACCCTTCAATTTAACCCAGTGACTAGTAATCCCACTAATTTCAATGTGACCATACGGGGCTTAAAAGTTGAGCATGCATACTTCCCAAAATTTTGCTTGGCCACAGAGGGAAAAGCCCCATCCCCCTAACCCAATCAACCCCACTCCCTCAAACACACCAACTCTCTCTCTCTCACACACACACTTCCCACTATTCCAAGTGCATAATGATGAACAAAAGCTCTCTTTATTATTCCACTTAGTTTCTTGTCATCATTCCACCATCTAATGTTCTCTTAAGTGTTTTCTGGGAAGACAACCAGTCTTTTTTTCTCTCTCTCTCTCACCTAAAAGAGGGACTGTGACACCCACGCCCCCTCAATAGAGGAACAGTGGGATTCAGCACCCAAAGAGGGACTGACTGTCTCTCTCTTATATAGCGATTGTTGGGAGGTTTGAGCATGTGCAAATGCGTGTTGCCAGATCAGGGCCTAAAACTCTGTCGAGATGTGACCTCCAGAGCCATGAAGGAGTTAAATGAGGATTTTCACAAGCTTTTTAATCCAAGAGCCCTTCCCCCATTCAACATAGATTTCAGCCTTCCATTATGGCGTGTAGTTTACTAACGCTTGCCTATGGGGATATGGTAATGGCACCATCTGACACGTATCATAATTTCATTCAAACTCATATTGCTTTTACATTTTATTTCTCTTTGCCATTCTGGCTTGTAACTGCCAACAGCAGGCTGAAATTTTACCTAAATGAGAGCATTTCCACTTAGAGAAAGAACATTACTTTCTGCCATTTGCTTAATAGTCCACATTACTGCATAGGGAGTGTTGCATCCTAAGGCCAAGTTCCTGGCACCTGGTTTGTTAAGTTTCAAGGGCAACATAACTGCAGCCTTTGCCTGGTTTTAAAAAAAAACCTATTGTCCAGGCAAAATGATTGTGTTGCAGATGAGAAGCTGGAGAAAACCTTGTTCATACATAGAGGCTGTTTTTACACAAGCATTAATCCAATTTAAGCAGCTCTTAATGCGGATTAAGTTGATTGTGTGACCACTTTAGCTAAATGAATGACCCAAATTCAAAATTTAAACCAGGTTCTGGAAAACTAATTTTTGATGCGGATTAAGCTCAATCCGAATTAGTGATCGTGTGAATAGTTAATCTGAACTTAGTGCCAGGTGCCATAGGGCATTTTTACACACACCTTAAAGTTCCAGATTTTTCAATCTTCTGGGTTTACAAGTCCACAAGTAAGTTCCGGATGCATTCTTCACACACACACTGCTCTGAGGCAGCCTAAAGTAGCTGCAGCTGTAGATGTGAGGGGCTGCCATGGAAACCAAGTGACCACAGCTGCCTGGAGCAAAGCAGTTTACCAGAACTTTTTACACACAAAAGTTCTGGGAGAAGTTCTATGCAGAAGTTCAATGAGCCAGGTGTTTAAGATCTGGGTGAGTCATTTAGACACACAGAAAGTTCAGGATGTAACAGCAAACATTCAGGAGAAATGTGTGTGTGTAAAAACACCCATCGAGTGCTGTAGATAGACATGTCTCCTCTCTAGCCATCTGTTTCTCTGAGGCATCCCACAGTTTTCCTAGCAGTCTCTGTTTGTCATGCTGAATTTAAAATCCACCATGCAAAGGTGAAGAGAGACCCCTCAATTTTGGAAAGTGACTGCTATATCTGTTGCTGTCACTGTACTCCCAGAAATGAGAGTGGATGAGAACGCTGAAATCTGGTTGTGCTGCACCATGGGATTTCGCAGTCTTCCTTATCACTCCTAATCCGGATTAACCTGTTCACACTGCCAATCAGGATTCCTAGTCCTAATTAAAAATCATTGTGTAAACAGTTACTCCTGAATAATGACCCCAAATTAATGAATCTGGATTTTTTTAAAAATAATTGGGATTAACTGTGGTCATTTAAACACAGACAGAGTCTAGAGCAGAAATGAGAAACCTTTTCCCTTCCCAGAGGCCACTTGGGTTCAGATCATGGATCTATCCCCTGTCCTTGTGTACATGCCCTCATCTCTGCTCTCTCATGCTGGGCTCAGTCTTTCGGTGCTTGGAGGTAAGAACTGAATCTGGGGAGGCAGATCCAGGAAATGCAAAGGGGCCAAATAAAAAGCTAGCTGTGGATTACAATTGGGCCCTGAGGCTCCCCACCTTTCTTTGTCTAAAGGAAGACTTGACACTCTCTGATACCTGGGCTTTTATTTTTTCTTAACTGCATACAATACACAACTAGATTGAAATCAGTTATCCAAAGGGCCCGACTGATCTCTCATCGAGCCTTGCTTTGAAAGCGATTTCACTGGAGACATTTGCAAAGTAAAGGTCTAATCAGCAGAAGTAAGAGTGTCTGAACCTGTTCCTAAGGAATCAGTTAGATAAGAACCATGGAAACCATTTTTAAAACCCTAAAGCAGTGGCAGAGAAGCCCTGGTCCATGGTCCAAAAAAATCCAATCCATGGCTGGTTTTATTTGTCTCTTTTCCAATTTCATGGGTCTGACCCAGGAATCCAGTTGGTACTCTCACGCACTGGATGAGTGCATTCAGGATGATGGAAGCAGAAATGAAGGAATTCATTCAATAATAATGGATGGTGGATCCATAACCTGGCTCCTCCCCCTTCCTTTCCCAGTTTGAGCATACCACTGAAGCACCCTCACCTCAGCTCCTCTCCTCCAGTCTATGGAATTAATCTGGACTAATTTTCAAAGAGGCTCACGGAGGGGAAAGTTTCCTTACTTACCCCGTTACCATTATCATTATTAATTTACATCCGAGTACCATCTAGAAACCCTCCGCTAAGAAACAGAAACCACGGTGCTAGGCACTGTGCAGACACAATCGCTGGCCGAGCATACAAGAGCTTACAAAGGCAGTGCCCCACATTTTGCCTTTATGGACCCATTTTGCAGCTTCCTCACACCTCCTCAGACAGAAACAAAGACATGCAAAGATCACAGTGCACATGACCCCTCTCTGCAGATGGTATGAACCCACGTGGGGTCCAAACTCAGTGTGGGAGCCTCCGGTTTGGAAAGTAAACTGGCAAGATGCACAAGAGGATGGGCGGGGATGCAGAGATAAAGAAAATTGACCAAGGCTATGCTTTAGGTCAGTGGCAGAGACAGAAGTAAAATTAAGGTTCTCAGAGTCCCCACTCCAGCAGTTCAACCACTAGACCATTTGAATAATCTACTCCAACTTTCTGTGTAATACAAGGGCACAGACAAGCTGCTACTCTAGATGTGTAGCATGCATAGCCAATGCAAAGCAACCTATTCATTTGTCATCTGACCATTTTGAACATCTTCCTCTAACAGGTTGTGAAGTTCAGATTAACTCCAGGAGCTGGTACTGTTCCCGGAACAGTTCTGTTCAGTTAGTGAGATGGCAAACGCCCCTAATCAATATCTAGGCTTACTACAATGGTCCCCAATTGAAGAACTTCTGCAGAACTCCTTCAATATCTCTGAAACGTCTTGCATTCCCCACCCTTATAATTTCTAGAGCACCAGTAGGCATACGAAGTGCTTTACAGTAAGATGTTTGGAGACGGAATCCTGTCCAGAGGGTTTAAAATCTCAAATGGACAAGGGGAACAGGAAAAAATATATAAATTTTTATTTTTTGTTATTGAATAATTAAAATGAAATAACATAACAAAAAACAGGGGGGATATTTTTCTTTTTACCAATTAATAGGAAAAACCGGAAAAACACATTTTTGGCTGTAACCTTTTTGGTTTACATCTGATTTTGTTGACACTTTGCAGTATTATACATCCAACAGAGGGCATTTTGTGTGACAAATCTCAGAGATACTGGATAAAGAGATACAATTATATAAGCGGTTGAGATTCTTTATTTTACAAAACTCTGTGTACATATTCCTGGCTGTATCGACTTTGTCTCCCATCTGATTTGAATTACACTTAGCAAGGTTGTACCCCTCCCTAAGAGTATTATGTCTGCAAAATATCAGGAGAATTGGATTAAAGATTATGTTATAAGCAATTTACTTGTAAATGCATTACTGGCTGTAACATTTTTTTTGTCTATCCATTTTACATTAAATGTGGAAGGATTGTATCAAAGACTTTCAGGATCATCTCTACCAAACTAAAGTAAGATTTGATAAAAGGTCAACATTTTATAAGCAATTAAAGTTTCCCTCTTGAAGACTTTCATTATTCCGGTAAATAGCACATGCAGTGCCATTCAGAGACAGGCATGGAAGGGGGGAAGAGGGCTGTAGTAGGGTGGGGAGCAGCCCAACAGACTGACAGACACATTCACTGGCCAATTACTGCATGATTCCACCTTTACAGAAGGCAGAATCGGTGGTGGTTTCAAGGCAGGCATAGAGGGTAGATATAAGTTGCTGTTCTTTGGGCCTGCTTTTTGTCTGTGATTAGTTCTGGCTTTGGTCAGAGCATTTTCTCATACTTTTCTGGCAGGATTTGTGTGTGTGTGTGTGCGCACGCGTGCATGCACGCACACGCTAGAGCTCACTGCAAGAGTTCAGCTAGCTACATAAATCCAATCCCCATGCACCTGGGATACTGCTCAACATCCTCCTGCCCCCTCCTAGGGTGTTCTCTGCAAGTTGACAGACACCCACACACACCCGGGATGCCTGCCCAGATGATAGCCTGTGCCAAACAGCAGAGATGAGAGATATATCCTCCGGCCAATTGGCTTGACATTTCAGACACCCTGGGACAGAGATGTGATTGCCTCTCTTACAGCATGCTTCCAGATTTTAAGGACCAATCCTGGGTGGCTCTGAGGTGGGTATAGAAGGGACATAACTGGGACTTCAGGCAGCAAGGCAGATGGCATGTGGAAGCATCCCAGCAATCAGGAGACATGGGGTGATTTCAGACGTTACCTTTGTCTAAAATCACCACAGTTAACCTCAGTCAACCACAGGGGGGGTGAACCGAGGTGAACATCTGTTTGCGCACATCCAGATGTTCACCTCAGTCAACCACCCCCGCGGTGAGCCTATCCACGCTTTGTTCTCCCGCACCATGGCAACAAACCAAGTGTGGTTAGGGGGAATCCGGAACACAGTGAAGGAAAAGTAACATCTGTTACCTTACCTTCACCGCATTCCAGAGTCCTGGTGGTGGGCGGCGGCAGTGACCGGATAGGCCTCTGCGGCTGCCTGTCTCGGGGAGGTCGGGTGGCCGGGGAGTGCAGGGGGCAGGGCCATGTGGCCGCACACTGTGTCGCGCGGCCCCACCCCCTCGGGGGGGTTGCAGAACAGACATTACGGCCAGCAGCATTGAGCCTGGGCCATGGTTCGGCGGTCCCCACAGCCGGGGGCAAAGGGACGAACGTCTGTTGGTGCACCCCTTCACCCCCACCCATGGTCCGAACCACCCCACAGCCCGGGGTCAATGCTGCCAGCTGTAAGATCTGAAATCACCCATGGTTCACACGTTCAGGGTGGCCAATTGTCATCACAATCACATCCTGCAGCACTGTGACAGAGGTCATAGAGAATCCCTTATTGGCTATTTCCTAAGCAGATGCTTCCAACTTCCCAGTAACAATTGAGGGAGAGGGGTTGTGGTGATAACAGCAGAGAATGATAAATGGGTGACATTTCTTCTGGCCAATTGAAATCACAAGCACGTCTTGTATGACTGTGATGAACATAAGAGAAGCCCTGACATAGGCTCATACTCTCTTCAGATCATGTGCAGGCTTATAACTTTGGGTCCCTTTATCATATATTTCCTATATTTGGCATAGATTATCCTGAATATCCACAATACAATCTTGACAAATGTCATGTACACAAACTGGAATACAAAGATGTTACAGCCAGAAATGCATTTACAAGTAAAGCACTTATAACATTGGGACCCTTTATGAAATACTTATGAACTTTGGAATAGATAGTCCCCTTTGTTAGGGGTATAATCTTGCCAAGTTTCATCTAAATCAGAAGGGAGACAAAGTTGTTACATTAAGGAATGTGTACACAGAAATTTGTAAATTAACAAAATTCAACTGCTTATAAAATCGGATCCCTTTATTTAATCTTTCTGTAATTTGGCATACACAATTCCCTCTGTTTGATGTACAAGATTACCAATTATCATCCAAATAAGATAAGAAATAAAACAGCCGAAAATGTGTTTCCTATTAAACCAATGGAAATTGAAAACGAAACTAAATAAAAAAACGAAACAAAGAATAACAAAATATAATGAAAACCACTTATCTTTTAATAACAAAAACAAAATGAATAACAAAAACAAGAGTTATTGTGCACATCCCTAACACAAAGGAAAAGACAGACACAAACATAATCCCATTTTACAGATGGAAACTGAGGCCAAGACTTACCCAAGGCCACCCACTCATTGGCTAGAGTGACATTGGAACCCCACATCACAAAGATGGTTGCATTTTACTGGTCCTAATTATTTCTATATCCATTTCAGTTTTCAAAGTGCTTTGCGGTCCTTATCTAGTTCACCTTCACACCAACCCTGTAAGGTAGGTCAATATTATTCTCATTTTACAGACAAGGAACTGAGGTTGAGAGATAGTGACTTACTCAAGGCCACGCAGTGAGTTCATGGCTAAGGCTGTTTTCACATGAGCAAATTCGCTGTGGAGGTCCGTGGCCCTGGGTTGGCCCACCTGGGCAGCCCTTTGCCCAGCCTTTGCACCCAGGATCATCAGGAGGACTCAGCGAGCCAACATCTGGCAGCCCGAAAACTGATGTCTCGGTGAATTCCCGGCCCAGGCAAGCCATAGTAGGCTAGTGTCATGTTTATTTTCCCTAAGCAGGGAAAGGGCAAGGGAACAAGACCACACCAGGAGGATTGCAAGGGGGCAAGAGGTAAGCGAGACAAGGCATAAGTAGAGGGAAGCAAAGACAAGACTGGGAACAAACGCTGGGAATGAGACAAGACATGAGCAAGAAGGGAAACAAGACATGGGGAGTAACACAAGGACCAAGGGCGGGGTATGGAACAAGAGTGTGTGCACATGGAAAAAACAAGGAGTTTTGAGTGTTTGGTTCCATCCACCTTCCTGTTGCTACCAGCATGCCTTTAATGCCTACTGGCAGAGAACCAAGAAGCTTGGAGGCGGGGCAGAGACATAAGGGGAGTGGCTGGGCTAGAGTCAAGCTGAGGTGATGGTGCCAATGGGCTAGCCTAGCCACCACTCCAGAACCCTGGAGAGCAGGGGTTCAAGGCTGGGGCTTGACAAAATATTCCTCTGTCTTTTCGGGTTTGATTTGCAAATTCAAATGTCAAATCTGCATCCTAGTTTGTGAACCTGACAACCTCTTCTGGACTTCATTTTTTTAATCATTTATGTATTTATTTATTCAGTTTTTATCCCAACACAAGACTACACAATGTTCATTAATTTGACATTTGTTCATTCATTACTTCACTATGCACTAATTATTTATTTGTATGTGTTTAATAAAATTTAATATCCCGCTCTCTTCGTGCCTCAGGCACCTCAGGACAGCTAACAATATAAAACATATAAAGACATAATAGAACTGAATCTAGGGCTAAGAAAAGAAAAAAAACACCCAACCCTCCTCTCACTACCCCTCTCTCCCACTACATGCCTGGCGAAACAGCAAAGTTTTATAGCAACGACAGAAGGAGAGGAGATCTGGGGACAAATGGGCCTCCACCAGGAGGGAGTTCCACAGCCTCAGGGTGGCCACTGAGAATGCCCTTTCCATGGTCCCCATAAGAGAAAACTGGGGGACCTCAAGAAGGGCACCCCCGGCGGACCGCAGGGGCAGATCCAGAACACAGGGGATGAGGCAGTCTCACAGGTAAGTGGGGCCTAGGCCATATAGGGCTTTATAGGTTAGAACTAACACCTTGAATCAGGCCCGGAAGACAATAGGCAGCCAATGCAGAGAAAGGAGCACCGGTGTAATATGCTCTCGGTGCCCCATCCCCATGAGGAGATGGCACTGCGTTCTGCACCAGCTGCAGTCTCCAAACTGTCACCAAGGGTAGCCCCATAGAGCATGTTGCAGTAATCCAGTCTTGAGGTAACAAAGGCATGGATGATGGTGGCCAGGTCCAAGTCCAAGATATACAGCCAAAGCCGCTGTATCTGATGTAATTGACAAAAAAGCACTCCTCGCCACAGCCACCGCCTGGGCCTCCAGGGGGAACTGGGAATCAATGAGCACTCCCAGACTTCAATCCTGTGGGACCTGTGGGACCAGGGAGGGATAGATGGACTCCATCAATGATGGGGGCAGACATCTAGGAGCCGTCCTTACGATGGCCTCAGTCAACAAAATGTCCCACAAGGTTACAAGGTAATTAAGTGAATGGCCATCAAGGTCTGAAGGTAACTCACAGAGAGCATTCTGGAACCTTTCCAGTTCCATCTGCCTCTGAGAGCAGACCATTCGAACCCATCTGGGGACTGGCATGGGTTAGAAGACCAGCTCGTAGGAGGTAATGATCCGTCCATGACAGAGGCACTAACCGTTCATCCCCCACTAACGGATCCCCCGCCTCAAGGCCAGTGCAGAAAACCAGGTCCAAGGTATGTTCCCTGTCGTGTGTCGGTCTCTTCACTACCCGAGAGAGGCCCATGGTTGTCATTGTGGCCATGAACTCATGCTCTGCTCCTCCAAGATTAGTGTCGGCGTGTATACTGAAGTACCCTACCCCAGGACTAATGCCCTCGGGGACCGCAATACCACCTCTGACACCATTTCAGAGAGAGCGTGTAGGGATGCTGCAGCACAGGTGGAAGAACGGTACATGAGCAGCGCCCACAATCTGCCTCCAGCCAGCCCAGCCCCTGATCTGTCTCTGGCCAAACCGATCACGAGATGGAGAGCCTCAATACCTGGTGACAACTGCACTGGGTAACTCCTAACGGACCAGGACTCTCTAAGAACAGTCATTATGACGATGCCCCCTCCCACCGGTCCCTCAGGTCAGGGCTGATGCTGTATGGAGTACCTGGCCAGAACAAGATCAGCCAGTACAGGCCCTAACTCCATGTCCAGACAGGTCTCCGTAATACACATAAGTTCAGCCGCCTCGTCCCAGATTAGTTCCTGGACTGTAGATGACTTATTGTTGACTGACCAGACCTGGGCCCTTCAGACCTTGATCCACCCAGTGCCCTGCTTGGGGGGTCAACAAGGGGAACAGGCAACAAGTGCCTGTCCCACCTTGCTGTTCAAACCAGGCCCCCCAAAGGGACCATATCTACCCCGACCTATCACGATCTCAATGACTGTTTCCCCATGCCCCTGGTGGCACCTCCCCCAGGCCCCTCCCCCCACAAGGCCATCAAACCAGACAGGCAGAGGGGACCCCACCCTCCCCAAAATCCTGTATTCCTCCTCACTTGAGGATACAACCCTCCCCTCCCCAGGATCAAACCCCTCCCTCACTAAAGGGGAAGATCCCCACCCACCCTATCCCAGTCCCCCCTACTCCCTCCTCTCACCAGAGGGCAGGTCATACCCTAATAACCCCCACATAAACAGCAAACTAACCCACCCCACTAAATCATAGGCACCCCTCCCCACACCCTAAACCCCACCCAAAAGGATAACCACTAAAAATTCTATTACTAAAATTATAACAGTCCACCCTTTGCCCTATTACAGACCACCACCCCCTGCCCCCGCCTGAGGACCATGCCCAAGGGAAGGTTAAGGCTAAGGTAGGTGGCCTTTTAGGCTAACACATACTTTTTAAAGCCTGGCAGTTTGAGCTAGTTTTGTAATTAGATACTGTGCTTTAGCCATGGAAGAGAAGGGTATAGGATAAATCGGCGTGCATATATATATTGAGTAGCCAGTGTAAACTAGTGCCTTCCTTGCAAATCGTCCCAGGAGTGCCTGTCAAAGCTCAGATCTTCTCAGGATGAAGGTTCAGTCTTATTTGATCACTACTCGAACTGTGCGACTGTCTGCATGAACAGTCCCTGTCAGCTGCTTCCTTGTGATCAATTGCCTTTTGATTCAAAAAGAAGATATTGATTGACATGTGCTGTATCTCCAGACCTTTGTTTTTCCAACAGCCCCCAAGAGGAGGAAGAACATGTGCTGATTACCCAAGATCTCTTCCTCCAATGCTTAGATGCTCTTTGGGAGCTTTCCCTGTACTGATCTAATACAACACTATTTTACTTGTGAAAACTGATGGGATCAAAGCTCAGTGGGACAAGCCAGAGGGTTAGTTAGTTAACTTAATATTTGACAGATTCCCTAAGATGGTCAATAAGGCTTTGTATGCACAAGCACTTATCCGCCAAGTTAGCAAAATTACATGCTCAGTAAAATTACTTTTGTGTTTGTGGAAACATTGCATTATGCAGCAGGTTTTGGCTGACGGTGTGTAGTAATTATTAACACAGGAATTACAACTCTGCTCCACATCAGCTACAGCACTGATTGTCCATACATCCTCCCATAATGAGTCCTCTCCCATGATGCTTCACTGTGGCAAAGAAAGGCATAAGAACAATGAGTGGTCTTTATGATTTGTAACTCCAGACCGGCCTGATGAAGGACTCTGTGAGGTCCAAAAGCTTACATACCTCCACCAACTGGAGTTGGTCCAATAAAAGATATCGTGGTACTACTTTGTCTTTATTGAATATATTTGGGACCAACACAGCAAACCCTACTTTCTCTACACTTAAATGATTCAGGCATTTAATTCATGTCACTTGATTAGAATTTAAAGACACCCCCTTTCCCCCCCCCCCTGCTAAATATTTTTTTATTACCTGGATAATATTTTCTCTTCCAGAAAACCAAGATGTGAACATTTGCACATGAACCTGCGACATCTCAGCTCGATAAATAATCCCTCTCTGTCTTTGTTCCCCTCTTACTTACCTCCCCTCCCTTTCTTTCCTAGACTGTAAGCCCCTTTGGGACAGGGACCTGTCTCTAATTAATGATTGTATAGCACCAGGAACATTGCTTGTGCTAGATAAATCACTAATTCTAACAATAATACTTTTGACTACTATCCTGAATACTACACAAGGAATGTTGATTTCCCCCATCTAGGGTTGTGATCAGAGCTATCCATATGGGACGGTATAGCATTTTACTTATCTTTGATACTGAATATATCATTTAGGTTTGAAAACGGGACCGGCTTTACTACAGGGTGACCTGAGGTGGCCGCCCTGAGCCCCGCTCTTTCTGAGGGCCCCACAGTAGCCTCTATTTTCACCATGACAGGTTATAGAGGCACCACTCCTCTCTGAGGAGCCTGAAACATGACCTTCAGGGCACCGCAGAGGGGAGGGGCCCCCAGGGGCCCCACATTTTGTCTTCGCCCTCAGCCCCACAAATCCTAAGGCTGGCCCTGGTTTGAAATGATTCCAGAAACTGTCTTTACTAATATGCATCTAACTGTATTTTTAAGCAGGAGACACAATTCTTGATCTTCAACTTCAGAACCCACAGCTCTTAGTTGCTATAGGAACCAATACATTTAATTCTTGTAGGATATAACTGTAGAGTGATTCTTTAAAAGAAATCCATAGCCATACATATGTATATGTGTATTATACACACACCCACACATGCACACACATTTAAACTCCTTTCTCTTTAAAAGTAAGTTTAATTGATTCAGCTCATCCTAAGTAAATATTAAAGGTAGGGCAATCATAAAAATATTAACAAATATCATTATAGGAGAAAGACAACATTATTTTATTGGAATAATATTTTATTTATTGCCTAAAATAAGAAATGAGTAACCGAGCAGCTAGTTATAAGCTCTTGAATTTTGCTTCTTGTATGGATTCTCAATGTTGTATTTAATATTTCATTATTGCGATTGTTGATTATTTCTGGTTTAGGACATGCTTTCATAACCAATCAATCTACCGTCTTTATGAGCAACATTACTCATAAATGTATGTAGGTCTGTGCTTTCATTATTGTATAACTAGTTAACAATCTATCTATGTAGGCCAGCCTGACCTTGCAATTACTGGCTCATCTGTATGATGCATTGCAATGGAGTTATTAATTCTACTTCCTTAGACTTTTATTCTTCGTCTCGGCAGGTCTACCAGGGAGAATAAAGTAGATTCCATTAATAACAATTATCAGTGACACGGTAGGCACATGAATAATATTTTGTTCAAAAAGTGATATTTTGTTCATGAACATAAGCAAATTTAAATACCCTCCATTCCAGGAAACTCATTTCTTTAATCCATTATATCAAAGGGATGGTTATAGCTTATGCTTGCCTAAGAGAGGATGGATACATTCAGCAATACTGAAATATAGAACCAAGAGTTTCAGTCTTAATTGTCTCATTTGTTTTCTGGAAATATCTGCAGAGAGAAAGAAAAGGACTATTGCAAAGTTAGCTTTCCCCCATTGTTCCACAGCAATCCTTAAAATATGGTGCACATAGAAACCACACACATAACACATGTGCACTTCTAAAGGTATTGGAAGCATGCAGCGCATTAGTTAATTGCTTTGAACAGTCTCACATTAGGGCCAAATCCTCCAACATCCTACTCAAGCGAGTCCCTCTTCTCCCCCTGTAACTTAGCTAAGCACATGCGCCTGTAACTTCTCATGACATTAATATATTACTGTCTTTCCCTAGGGTCCCCTCTCCCTTGTAACACATAATTAACTTGTGGAACTTGTTGCCGGAGGATGTAGGCAAAGCTGGTAATGCAGCTGGGCTTTTTAAAAAAGGACTGGATACGTTCTTGGAGAATAGGTCCAATTAATGGGTATTAGTCAAGTAGGTTGCGGTTTGTAGCCTCGACCTGTCGGGAGCTGGGAGTGAACAGCAGGGAATGGATCACCCCATTGTGACCGTTTGGGTACTCCTCCAAAACGACCAAAATTTGCCACTGTCAGAGACGGGTTGCTGGGCTCAATGGACCATTCATCTGACCCAGTGTGGCCTTTTTTATGTTCTCATGTAAGCCCCTGAGTCAGGGATCAGTTTCTAATTCATGATTGTTCAGTGCCAGGAACATTGGGTAAAGCCAAATGAGACGGTGGCCCACTGTGCCTTGTGTTTTCATGCTTTGCCTCGCAAGCCACCAGCACATCCGTTGAGGACCCACCAGATGCTGTCCGGGAATGGCCCAGACCATGTCGGAGGCTAGCTTGAGTTCTGACCCCTAGATTAGCTCCAGGTCATAGCCCAGGCTAGTCTCCACCCAAACGGGGCAAAGCAGGCCACAGTCTGCTATCACCCAGCCTAGACTGGGTCCACCATGACTACATGACATGGTGGTTGTCATTGGTCATCATGACGGATGTGCCCATGGCTGGGCACACATTCCTGTGTCTCCCCGCCCTCCCCGGTGGCCCAGCCATGGGTACAAATGGTGAGTTCCCCAACCTCCATCATGATGCTCAGTGTTTGTCAGCTGTGGGGGACTGGAGGAGGGTGAGCCACCTGAAGTTGAATCCTGACAAGTCAGAGTTGATGCTTGTGGGAGGTGCCAGGGGAGTGGTGGCCCAGGTCATAGATGGGATCTGCCCTCCACTGGTACCCCAGGTCTATAGTCTGGGGGTGCCCCTGGACCCACAGCTCTGGCTAGATGTCCAGGTGGCAGCTGTGGGGAAGGGCGCATTTCACCAATTATACCTGGTGCGATTGCTTAAGCCATATGTCTCAGATGCGGACCTGGACACTATCATCCATGCTTTTATCACATGACTGTAACACGCTCTATGTGGTGCTACCCCTGGAGACAGTTTGGAAACTGCAGATGGTGCAGAATCATCATCATCATCATCATCATGTATTTATTTATATCCCGCACTAATTTCCGAAGACTCGAGGTGGCGTACAACAAAAAAATAATAAATTTTCCGGAGATCCTATCCCACACAGGGGTCCAGCACACAACATCATTACAAATAAATTAAATACAAATCAATACAATATCAAAATTCACAAAATCCTCAATA
>QEPC01011901.1:214785-250634 GCA_003113815.1 Sphenodon punctatus | reverse complement strand
CCAATCCCCCTCACCTTCACCCCCTTGGTCCACAGGTGCTAGGCGGGACCCTTCGGCTTGCAGACGCCGGCTGACGGCCTGCGGCGCAGATGCCGGGGCTTGATTTAAATGCCTCCCGGCACTTCTGGTTCTCCATGTGGGGGGGGAGGGCAGGGAGGGGGCATGTGAGCTGTCCCAATCCCCCTCACCTTCACCCCCTTTGTCCACAGGTGCTCGGCGGGACCCCTCCATCGTGGTGACAGCAGGAGCGGCAACAGTAGCAGGGGAACAAACCCCCGATGATAAGCAAAGGCTACAGTGTAGCGCAGCTGCCGGGGCTTGATTTAAATGCCTCCCGGCACTTCCGGTTCTCCGCATGGGGGGGAGGGCAGGGAGGGGCTGTGTGAGCTGTCCCAATCCCCCTCACCTTCACCCGCTTTGTCCACAGGTGCTCGGCGGGACCCCTCCATCGCGGTGACAGCAGGAGCGGCAACAGTAGCAGGGGAACAAACCCCCGATGGTAAGTAAAGGCTACAGAATGCAGCAGCCCAGCTCTTTAGGACAGGTCATGACGAGCATGTTACATCAGTGCTCCGTTCTCTGCACTGCTTGCCAATAGTTTTCCGGGCCCAATTCAAGGTGTTGGTATTGAACTGTAAATCCCTAAATGGCCTAGGCCCCACCTACCTGTGGGATTGCCTCATTCCCCAGGTTCTGGATTGACCTCTGTGGTCAGCCAGGGGTGCCCTCCTTGAGGTCCCCCGTGTTTTCTGGGTGGCGACAATGAGGAGGGAGTTCTGGGTGGCAGCATCGCAGCAGTGGAACTCCCTGCCAGTGAAGGTCTGCCTGGTCCCAGACCTCCCCTCTTTCTGATGACATTGTAAGACCTGGCTGTTCCGCCGGGCCTTTGGTGAGGGAGACAGGTGAGGGGGGGGTTGGGAATGGGGGGATACTTTTGTTTTTTGTTTTTAGCTTTACTATTGGTTGTTTTAATGTCTTTATGTTGTTGCATTTTAAAATGTTGCGAGCCGTCCCGAGCTGCGAAGGCAGGAGGGGGTGGCAAAAAAATCTAATAAAATAAAATAAATAAATAACCTGGTCCAGATCATGTCCACCACAGCTTCCCGTCCTGACCTCAGCCAGGTTGCCGCAGTGGCACAGTCACCTCTGTTTCCACCCACTGCTGGCTTTATGATTTATAAATAATACCCTTCATAATTTAACATAATGCCACCAAAATCAATGGTACTCCTTGTGTGAGTAGGTTTTACCTGCCTGAGCTGTTATTTCTTTAAAATATAATAATCTAGAACTGCCTCCATTACAACGGTCTTGATTAGGGCTGAATTGAGTAGTGAAAAAACTACTTGAGTATTTGCCCGAGTTCTGAGGATCGGTCTAAGTCCTCAGACCTCGGACAAATACTCGTGAGTAGTTTCCAAGGGTGGGAGCTGAGGGCAGGGGCCAAGGAGGGGTCCAGAGGGAGCCTAGGGGGAGGGAAGGAATGGGCCTGGGAAGAGGGAGGGGTCCTAGCAGGGGCTCCGGAGGGGCTCCAACAATTTGTGGCTTCATCTGAACTGGGTAAGTTTGAAAAAGAGAAAAAAAAAGTTGGGTATGCTCAGAAGGACTGAATGGTCCCTTCTGAGCATGCTCAGACCTTTCCAAGATGGCACCCGCAGCGTGCCAATGCTGCCAGGGCCACCTTAGAAAGGTCGGAGCATGCTCAGAAAGGACCAGTCAGCCTTTCTGAGCATGCCTAGCTTTTTTTTTTTCCCTTTTCAACTTTACCCAGCCTGGAGGAAGCCATGCGTCGCTGGAGCCCCTCAGGAGGGTGAGTACTCTACCCATCAGCCCCCGCTTAGCCCCCCTTTCCTGGCCCCTGCTGGCCTATTCTCTCCCTGGCCAGAGGAGGCTAGGGAAGGGGGAGTAGGGGTCAAGCACCAGTCTCCAGCCCCCTTCCCTGTACTCAGACAAGTTTTTTTCAAGATCTGACGTTTCGGGGGTAATTCCTCACAAACATCGGAACTCAGAAATCAAGCTGAGCACTGCAAAACTTGGGGTTTTCTAGGGAAAACCGAGGACCGAGTTTCACTAAGCTCGATGCTTATCAAAATTGTCAATGCAGGGGGGGAAAACTGTAGACAAAGATCCAGCAGGCGTTGGTCCCATCTCCCAAAATATAAATTTTGTAGACAAAACAAGAACAAGAGTCAGGTGGAAAATTCCTGATGAATTTTCTTCCTTAAAATGGATTTGTTTGTGTTCTAAAGAAATCTGGCCTCTGGGAGCATTGCTAATCATCACAAGCAGCAGATCGGTCAGGCTGGAGACGTTTACAACATAGCCACATTTAGTTAAATCATCATTTGCAGCTCTACCGATGCTTTAACTCCTCCAGCATTTTTAGGTGGTAATAAGAGAGTTGATTTGCACACACATTGCCTCTTCTGCCCCCTGCAGCAGTCCAATCTAAAATTAGAAAACTAATCTGAGTTAATGCTTTCGATTCCAGCACCCCACCTTTTGAACAGTACTGCATAATATACTGAGCATTTCTCAGAATCTTCATCAGTTTTAGTGCCACCACCAATCCCATCTGAAATTAGATATCTCCCCTCTCCCTCAAAAAATCCCCACCACAGATCTTAGCAGAATGGAAGGTATTAGAAATTGCTCTGAACTGATAGGGAAAGACTTGACCAAGTCTGAAGCAGTTTCATCTAATCCACCTAAAGTGAAAAAACGCGAGCAGAGGACTAAGCTGCTCTGTCACTTCATTCAATGAGCCAGGCATGGACTCACTGAGAGTCCACTGCTGCAGGGAGAAAATAAGCCCTACGCCAAGACTGCTTTCCTTATCGAAGTCTTATCGTTCAAGTCACCTTTCTATTGCTGTGGCAGCTAAACCTCTTAATACACAATTGAAGCAAGAGGCTTATAACAAAAGCATAAAAGTACCATTTCCTGGTCAAAAAAATAAAACAAAAAAGAGGAATTAAGATTACGTGGCTGAGCACTGATTTGCAAGAATGTTTGTAGAATTACATTACAATGAATGAATGCAAAATAATATCAAGACTCCTGACACAATTCATTGTATCGGAGTATTTCTCTGAGTATGTTCAGACATGAGTCTGGTTTTGAATGCTACAGACCCGCAAGCTCAATTCCCAGGAGGACAGAGTTGCCATACCTTTGTAAAAAAGAAAATTGCAGCAACTTCCAGGGGTTGCACAGTGTGGCCCAAAGCTTGCATACTCTCACCAACAGAAGTTGATCCAATAAAAGGTATCATCTGAACTACTTTGTCTCCAATCTCTTACATTCATGGAAATTGCCCGGGGGAGCACATGAAATTGCCTTGGGCACAGCATGCAATAGCTATTTCTGTGACATCTGAACAAATCGACCACATAGTAACCCCTAGGCAAGCTGCAGTAGAAGATATTTCTTACAAGGCACCCAATGTTGAATTATATTGATGAATGTAAGTTGCCCAAAACATTACAGTAATTTGTTTGCATCCCTATTTATGATAGATCCAGAACCGTATGTCTAGAAATAGCTGCAAATAATTGTGTTGTTAGTGTAGATTTTTTTATTATTATTTATTTCTAACAACATATTGGAACCACTTCCACAATGGCTTACAATCATGAAAAACCGTTACACGGAGGGCATATTCACATGAGATCTCGGGAAAGTCTTCTCTCGGGTGTACTCTTTTGTTGCAGGGGTTAGCATTCCCACCTTTTAACTGTTCACACGATCCCTCCCTCGCTTCAAAAGTTTGCTCCCACTTCTAAACTGTCTGCACAGGCATGTTGGGAGCGAAATGCCTTTTGCCCCTCCAACCACGAACATGCAGGAGAACACAGGGGAGAATCCCCCTGGCTGCTACTCCATTGCCCAGAATGAGAGCGAGTACATGCCCAAAAGTCAGAGGTACACATCAGCCTTCTGTGCAGGGGGCTGCCTCTCATTACAGCGATGCAGGAAGCAACAGCAGCCACAGTAGGAAGCTGAGGAGCCAGGCAGGGCACCACCCTTAGGTGGCAATGAAGGATCCGCACCTGCAAGTAACAGTCTTAAAAAGTGCTATTGTGTGCCTTCCAACATTTCTAGCAGTCAAAGAGGAGCAAGCCCCACCACCTTGGTCAATAAGCTCCACCCCTCATGCACTTTCATACACACAACTCCAAACATTCCATTGCACCAAGAGAGACAGACGTTCTCCTCCTTAGCATTACACTAAGCTTGTCCATCATCTCCCCATTGTCGTCCAAGTGCTTTTCTTGGAAGGCATCCAGGAAAGAGGTGCCCAAGGCTTGAATAACAGGGTGGGTGTAGTCTCTCTCTCTCTCTCTCTCTCCTGGAAGAGAGACTTTGATGGTTGATCCCCTGAAAGAGGGACAGTGGATTCAGCACTCAAAGAGGGATTGTCTCTCATAAGTAGAGACTGTTGGGAGATATTTATTTATTTTCACAATTTGTAACCCGCCCCCTCCTGCCCAAGGGCAGCTCAGGGTGGTGTACAGTAAATAGAAAAAACATAATATAAAAATACAATAAAAATCATTAACATTTATAAAACACATTTATAAAACAAATAAGGCCTGAATAACCCAATACCCCCCTTCAGAAAGCAAAGAAACACACACACACCCCACACACACACACACCCTGTACCCATCTCCCTCACCGAACACCTGGTGAAACAGCCAGGTCTTAAATTGTCTGTGGAAGGAGAGGAGATCCGGAGAGAGCTGAACCTCCACCAGGACGAAGTTCCACAGTTGAGGCACGGCCATCGAGAATGCCCCCTCGAACCTCACCACCCAGGATACCCGGGGGACCTCCAAGGGGGCGCACCCAGACAACCGCAGGGGCCGATCCAGGATATGAGGGATGAGGCAGTCCCACAGGTATGTGGGGTCCAGGCCGTATAGGGCTTTAAAAGGTAATAACCAACACCTTGAATTGGGCCCAGAAGACTACAGGCAGCCAGTGGAGTGAGCGGAGCACTGGTATTATGTGCTCAGGGACGCCCATCCCCATCAGGAGGTGGGCCTCCGCATTCCGCACCAGTTGCAGTCTCCAGGTCATCACCAAGGGTAGCCCCATGTAGAGTGTGTTGCAGTAGTCCAATCTCGAAGTGATGAAGGCATGGATGACAGTGGCCAGGTCGGAGCCTGAGATATAAGGCTGAAGACAAAGGACCAGGTGTAACTTACAAAAAGCACTCCTCGCCACAGCTGCCACCTGGACATCCAGGCACTAAATCAATGAGCACTCCCAGACTCCAAACCTGAGGGACTAAGGAGGGATGCAGTCCATCAGTGATGGAGACCGACACTCCCTCACCCCTTTCCCCCAACATCACCTCTGACTTGTCGTGATTCAGCTTCAGACGGTTTGTCCTCATCCAATCCCCCATCGCAGCCACTCCACACATGAAATCCCGGGGGATGATGTAAAATCCCCCAGTACCACATGCTGAGTTCTTCCAGTCAGAAGGAGCAGAACCATTCAAGAACAGTTCTGCCCACCACAGCACAGTCTCGCAGGCAAGTCACCAACGTCTCATGGTCAACTGTTTCAAAGGCCACTGACAGATATAACAGAATCAAAAGAGTGGACCAATCTCAGTCCAACTCCCTGTGCAGATCATCAACCAAGGCCACAAGCGCAGTCTCAATGCCATATCCCGGATGAAAGCCCGACTGCAAGGGATCCAGGAAGCCAATGCGGTCCAGATGCCCCTGGAGCTGCTGGGCCACCAACCGTTCAATAAACTTCCCTAAAAAGGGAAGTTTAGGCCGTTTTTAGATGAGTGCAGCGACGCCCACGCTTGTTTTTCAAAAGACCCGGCAGTCCGTTCTACGCATGACGCTGCCGCCAAATACGCGCATGCATGGACGATGCACATCCATTTCCGGCCGCGAACTGACCAGGTCAGCGATGGATACCAGTCATACGTGGCCAGAAATGGATGCGCATCACCCGCGCGTGCGCGTATTCGGCGGCAGCGTCAAATGTAGAACGGACTGCCGGGTCTTTTGAAAAATAAGCGCGGGCGCTGCCACGCACGTCTAAAAACGGCCTTAGAGACTGGCCAATAACTGACAAGGAAGTCAATGTCAAGAGAGGGCTTCTTGAGCAAAGGTCATACCACAATCTCCTTCAGGCACCCCGTAACCTTGCCCTCCACAAGGGAGGCACAGACAACCCCCACCAGTAATGGCCCCAATGGCTCCCAGCTGGCTTTCTCCAGCCAGGACAGGTAAGGATCAAGTTCACAAGTTGTGGCCCTCACAGTCCCAAGCACCTCCACTGCATCAGTGGGTGATACCTGCTGAAACTGATCCCACAAAACTGAACCAGACGGGGCATCCATAACTTTGGGTACACCTACCACATCAAATACAGCATCAAAGTTGTAGTGAATACAAGTGACTTTGTCCACAAAATAGTCAATACACGTGTCACAGGGGGCACTGAAAGATTCCAGTTCCAGATGGAGAAAAGCTGGACTGACCAGCCCCTTCACCACCCAGAAAAGCTTCACTGGATGGGACTTTGCGGATGATATGATAGTAGCAAAGAACCTCTTCTTCGCTGCCCGCGTAGCCACAACATGGGTTATTAACGCAGCTCTGTGTCACAATCGGTCGGCTTCAGTGCCACCATTGCTCTAAACGCCTCCCCACCTGCTTCAGCTGATGCATGTCTTCCGTGGACCATGGAGCCCTGTGCCACCTATGCATGGGAAGCGGATGCCTGGGAGCCATCCGGTCAATGGCCTCGGCCATCGGTATTCCAGAGCAACGAGGTCATTGAGCGGTTGGCTGTCTAGGTCGGAAGGTATGCTGTCGTCCTCTTGCATTCCCACATTGCCTCTTGGCCTGCTGAAGCCCACCTAGCAAGGTCATGGCTAAACATTTATTTGAGTCTAGGCCTTACCAGTCCAAGTGTCATACTCAATCCATTGGACCACAGCAGGTTGTGTGTAATGGGGATTAAATCTGAACAAGCCCAGGTCATTATAAACAAGAAGTACCTCAGTTTTAATTCTGTCTCTGTCAGAAGCAGGATAGTGGACTAGCTGGGGCACTGGTCTAATTGGGTCTGGCAATTCCTATGGTCCTAAAGCAGGGATCAAATGCAACATCTCTTCAAATACTGTGTTCAGTACTGGGCTCCACATTTCAAGGCTGCTGACAAGCTGAAAAGGATTCAGAGGAGAGAAACAAAGATAATCAAGGATCTAGAATGTAAGTCAAATGAAGAAAAACTGACAGCACTAGGCATGTTTAGCCTAGAGAAAAGAGGATTAAGAGGAGACATGTTGACAATTTTCAGCTATTTCAAAGGATGCCATAAAATAAAATTAAAAAGATGGAAAGCATTTATTCTCCATTGCTACTAAGAACAGGACAGGCATCAGTGCTTTTCAATTATAGATAGGTAGGTAGGTAGGTAGGTGTAGGTTAAATATATGGGGGGGAAATCCCTAGCTGTTAGAACAGTTCAGCATTGAAACAAGCTACCTAGGGAGATGGTGGAATCTTCTTCCCTGTAGGTTTTCAAGAAAAGATCGGACAGGCATCTGTCCAGGATGCCTTAGGTATAAGTTATCCTGCATCAGGGTGGGGTGGAAGGAGAGTAGATGCTAGAGATCCCTTGGAATTTGAGTATACGCAGAGCTGAAACAGGTAGCTTATTTACTCCCTGTGGATAATATGCACATTTTAAAGTACCGCATCAGGTATGTGACAGGCTACTCAATTACCAATTAGGTACCTAGATCCACCCCACAAAAAATCAGTAATTTCCAATACCAATTTTTCAATTTATTACTGATTGGTATATTGGTACAGAAAACTGAAAAACTGGCTGGAAGTCAAAAAAAAAAGGGGCTGGGGGGGACTGGAAGTCAACATTCCAGGACATTGGGTATTCGGATCAGGTAAAAATCAAGTACTGATCGGTACCCGATACTGTCAGGTCAATACGGGTACCCAAAATTCGATATGTATACCCGTTTTGCAGGTACTCGTTTCAGCTCTAGTCTACGGTACTTTAATTCTATGCCTCAGGCTATTGTATCCATGTGGTGTGGAAAACTTTGACTGTAGAGTCTGTTAAGGTCAGAACCCCAATTAACCACTTCAGCCACTCCCCACCAACAAATGCAATTTATTTACAGTGCCAAAAGTCCAAACATACCAAAATCCCAATATAAATTCCAAAACCTCCCATTGAGAAGCTGCAGCAAGCCAGTCTCTAGGAATCTAATCCTTTCTCCAACCACACCCTTCTCAGACAGCACCTTGGCCAGCTTCCATGATACTTAGTTCCTTTTCCAGCCCTAGCCAGACACAGACTGCCATTACTTCAGAGTCTCCTGCATTTATATGCCCAGGAAGGGTGTGGTCTGTGGAGACAGCCATCTCCCTTAAAGAGACAGTCACTCACAGCTACTGAGAGGGGCTTATCCAGACCCTAATCCTGCAGCCATTTATGGCCAATGGTTACAACCTGCTTCCTTCCCAGCTGGCCAGCACCCTCCTTCCTACTCTCAACTGGGGCCAGTTAGGTTTTTTTTTCTATGACTGAACAACAATCCTCCTCAGAGGGCCACACTCCTGCGCATTCACAGAAGTATATTGTTGAGTGGGTAGCGGCACCAACTCACATTCTGAGTGTTTTGTGAAAACCTTACCACTTCCTGTGCTCCTTGATAAAACCTTGTTCTCTACCACTTGATGCAAGGGATGGGCCATTGAAATACAGGGAAATCAACAGCTGTGAGAATGCATTGCTGTGGGGAAAGACAAATGCGGATTAACAAACAAGGGATGAATTTTCAAGGAGGAACAAAGTTGTGTGACTGCACCACCCTCACCCCCTTCTCAGGATTAGAGCTGAAACAATGGGTGCTTTCAGATGTGCATTAAAGTGTAATTATGAGTTCGGAAGGCAAAACACGCAGCCAAAGTAAGTGTGACTTTGATAACGTCAGAAAGGCTCACCACGCATGACAAGCTTTTTGGTGTGCTGAAAATGTTTCGGCACACTGATAAATGTGCTGTACCGAGTTGCAAAATCCAGCTTGGTACAGCGCATTTGTCAGTGCGCCAAAAAGCTTCAATTATGCACAGCACACCTTTCCAGCACTATCAAAGCTAAAGCTACACCTAATTTGCATGCATGTCTGCCACCCAAACTGGTAAGTACACTTTAATGCATGTCTGAAAGCGCCCAATGATTCATGGAGAATGATGTTTTTGTCAAAAACAACCTTCTTGCTGCTTCCTTCATGATGCGCAGACTTACTGGATTTTCATCACATTTGTTTGTTCCCATTCAGGAATGCCCATTGGTAGACACTTTCGGTAATTCCTGGTATTTTGGTACATGTTCGGCAAGTTGGCAGGAGAAAGAGGTAGGCACGGTATATGCATAGACCAGACACAGCAGGCATAGCCTCCTTCTCCTCCCACTTCCCACCAACTGGGAGAAGAGCACTTAGAGGGGGGGAAAAAGGCATGGGGCTGAGAACTGGGAAAGTGACGACACTGGGACAGAAAAATAAAACCAAAATGTCTATATTACCAGAAAATGATGGTAAATACCAGGAAATGATGGAAGTTGTGAAAAAACACCAGCTGCAGTCCTGAAAGCAACAGAATCACAAAACACAGCCCAGACTCAAACATTCTAATGATCATTCGGCAACACTCCCACCATGATGGTAATTCCCATCGATTTGGAAATAGCTGTTTTTGATACAGTCCTTCTCAGGATTCCACTGAAGTGACTTTGAGTGTCATCTTCCAACACTGAAATGAACAGGAGCTAAGCCATTTATTTAAGTGAGTGGAAGATTGCACCCCTCAAACCACTTACTCTAGAGCAGGGGCCCATCTTCATTGCAGTTTTTTCCCTGTTGCTGTCAATGAGTGGTCCCTGCTCCAGAATAATCCCAGTGGCATTCAATAGGGCTACTTTCCCACGAGGCTGCTTGTGCAGCCTTTGGTACCGCGGGAGCATGCGCTATTCAAATGTAGCGCAGTTCCCGTCTCGTGGGTAAGGAGGAAGTGCAGCTCTCCCGCTGGCAAGCTCGTGCACTGGATAGGGTAAGATTTCACTATCCTGTCCGTTGCGCAAGCTTGCCTGCGGGAGAGCTGCACTTCCTCCTTTCCCACAGGATGGGAGCTGCGCTACATTTGAATGGCGCATGCTCCCATGGTGCTAAAGGCTGCTCATGGGAAGGGAGCTTGCTGTAAAAGGCTGCTTGTGGGAAAGCAGCCTAGGACTACTCCATAGATCCATTGAAGTGTCTTTCAGTTCAACGTTTGCAGCCTTATGCTGGTTGGTCTGTATAAAAACACTGCAAGCCCCCCAAAAATGGAAACTCCAGCAAGTTTTCGGGGGGACGGCGGGAATTCCACATGCTCACTGTGTCATTAACAATGGCAGACAACTCATCTTTCCTTAAAAAATCTCTGTTTAAAGGCTATTTATTCTTCCAGTCTCTACTCGAGCAAGAAATACAAGATATTATGAGATCAACTTGACCTGATATTGAAAAACAGATTACTGCTCTTCAATATCACAGGGATAGTAAAAGAAGTGATTGTGGGGGTATGGATTTTTAGTTTTTTTGTTTTGCAGCTCACAAATTTTGCAGCTCACCAAAAAATTAGTAATGATTTCTTGCAAGAGCAAACTTGTAATTCTTTGCAAACAGACACACTAATGAACTGCCCTCTCCTCTATGAAAGCCTGGATGTTAAGAACTTTAAAACTCTTTCATCTGTCAAAATGGTCAGATGGAATACACATTATCTGCCTGTGCTGAAGAAGTCGGGGGGGGGGGGGGGGGGGGGGGGGGGGGGGGGGGGAGCGTTGAAGTTAATTTGCTTCTTGTAAGCACCTGCCCTTTTCATCACAATTAACAATGATAGTTTTATTATGGTCCATGAAACTGTTAATCAATAGGATCCAATACTTGTTATAATCAAAAGAAATTCCTGTGTGCCTGCATACTGGCCACTATTAAGCTTATAGATATATATAGATATATACACACACATCTGTAAGCTTTACATAAATTTACACTTCATTTATCATTCTTACCATTTTCTCAAATCCATGCTGAACCCTCCGAAGCAGGGAAATAAACCAAGAACAGAGTGTGATTTGCTGTCTCAGCATATAAATCCCTCCCGCCCCAGCTCCGCCATAACAGTACATAAACCATATTTTCTTACTCTCCACATTTATGTTAAACCAGTTTCTCCTGACCTACAAGGTTAGCCTGCTAGAGATTTAGAGGGGAAATGGTAATTTCACTTCTCCTAGACGGATTGTTCACAAAATGCTTCTCATACTTCCCTGGGAGACACAAACTGTAAAAATTCACTTTTGCTTGAGCAAAATGACAACTGCGTAAAGAGCTTTGGGCGGGGACGTAGCTATTGACGCCTTCAGGCATCAATGTAAAACCTGGTTGTTCCATCACTGGTGTTTGGTGAGGGAGACAGGGAGGGGTGGTGTTGAGCTGCGGGCAGAAATGACCATTTTTATTGAATTTTTAAGTCTTGCATTGTATATTTTATTCTGTGCTTTTATATGGTACGCCGCTCCGAGCTGCCTTGGCAGGAGGGTGCGGGCTAGCAAATCTTTTTAATTAATAAATAAAATCATAATAATATTATAGGGATACCAGGGACATTTGTCCCAGGGCCCAAGCTGGGGTGAGGGGACCATCACTGCTGTCTCAACCTCCTCCCAGTTTAGCTGTGAATGCTTAGCTCCTCAGAATAGGGGAGGGGTGAGGGAGGAGACGGGACCAGTAACGTTCCTGGACTCCACTTCCCAGGGTTCCCCTGCTGCTGATCCCTGCCCCCTTCCTCGAGTTGCAGCTCACTGTCTTGCCTCGCTGTGTAGCCTCGAGCCTCACTCTGCCTCTGCGAGCGGCAGCCCGTGGGGGTTGTAGTGGCAGTTCAGGAATCAGAATGAGAACAGCCGTGATGGGCCCTCCGGGAGCTCAGCATTAGCAGAAGAAAACAGCAAGGCCGCCCCTCTCCTCCCCAACCCCTCAGTAGCGGGAGGGCAGGCAGCACCTTGAGAGCCTTCAGCAGTGGCCACCAGGATTCTCAGCAGTAGCAGGAGAGGCAGAATTGGCAGAAACAGCGAGAGCCCACGCGTTCCCCTTCCCCTCTGGCTGGGAAACTCCTGCTGAGGCAGCTGGCAAGGGGCACAGAAAGAACTGAAGAGGGTGAGGTGACAGGTGGGAGAGGAAAGGCAACCCTCTGAGCAGTGAGAGTTGAGCCAGACTAGTGGCTGCAGCGCCTCCCCAAATGCACCCAGAGAACATAAGCCTGCATACCCTGCCCGCTCCCTCCTGCGAGTTCTGTCCCATTTGACTTTCTGTGTTCCTGGGGCAGCATACACACCTGCAGCATGCTAGCTGCATGAGCTGCTACTGCTGAGCATCTGCGACTGCAACGTTGGAAAGCCACTGTTTGACTCACAGGGGCTGCTTGGATCAGGCAGGCAGGCAAGCCTCTCAAGTGGGGTGAGGAGATGAGGCTGGAGCTTCCCAGTGGGGCCGTTGTAGCCTGCTGTGCCACGACCAGGGAAATCTCTCCCCTCTCGCTGTCTGTGCCATGACTCCTGGCAATTAGCTCACCAGAGAGTGCACCCACACCCATCCTTATCCAGAAGCCATGGACACCCCTCCCGCCTGGGCAGTCATCAGAGACTCTTAGCACTCTTACAGCTGATGATCACCCCAGCCAAGGGGGCTGGAGCACAAACACATGAGTGTTTACACACACACACACACAAAGCTTATTCAATCAGGGATACACTACACACCAGAGCCAAAAAGCACAGCTGTACACCTGTTCCCCCACCCCATACATAGGGTAGAATCATATACACACAGGGTATTTTCAGACGTGATGGGCCCGGAGGCCCGCCACGCTGAACCCCGGACCGGGATCTCTCTCAGATCCCGGTCCGTGATGAAGCCGGCTGTCCTTCAGACGTGCCAGCTCCATCACTGTGGGGAATCAGGGAGGGGGCGGGGCTGCGCAACGTGACCTGTGGCTGCACGGCCCTGTCCCACCACGCTCCCTCGGCCACCTGCCCTCGGGGAGACGGGCGGGCGCAGCAGCAGCCAATGCGGCCGCTGCACCCAATCCCGTACCATGGTCAGGGCCACGATCCGGGATGGGCCAAAGTTAACACACGTTACTTTTGGCACATCCCGGATCATGGCCAATCTAACCACGGTTCTCGACCTCCAGCCAGCCGGAGGTCAAGAACCGTGGTCAAGCTTGATCCCGGCCGGGGGTTCACTGTGGTGAACATCTGGCCGGGACCACACAGATGTTCCAGGAAACGCCACAACCACAGGGAATCCACTGGGGTTCACTGTGGTGAAAGGCATTTTCGTTATGTCTGAAATTAGTTTACCCACTGACTCACAATCCAGCCAGGCATATACACACACCCATCATGTGAGGAAGTGCATGTGTGTACACACCCACACACAGACAGGGAGCAACATACACACACGTCCCAGCCAGGGCCAGCAATCCCCAACCCCCACCACGGCAACCCAGTGGATGTCTTGGGGCTGTCAAAATAAATTGGAAGACTCCCAATTGATTCCAAAGGGCTTTGGTGCAGTTGATGTAGACCCCAAGGCAACAACATCATGGCTCATTGTCTCACTGGGCAAATGTCAGGAACACAGGGCTCGGCACGGTGAGTCAGTGCAGGATCAGTGCAGGAGAGGTTCATGCAGGGCGAAGTCCAAGATCTCAGTGCAAATGAAATAGATCAGGATCAGGTCTGGAGCCTCCATGCAGTGAGTCATCACAGGATCAGCTGAGAACCAGTGTGGTGTAATGGCAGTACTTAGACCAGGAGGTAGAGGGAGGCCCTGGATCTACTCTTGCCATACCCAGAAACTTATTGGGTGACCTTGGGCCAGTCACAATATTCTCTCAGCCTAACCTACCTCACAGGGCTGTTGTGAGGATTAAAAGTTGTGTTATATGTAAAGGGGGTGCTATATAAAGATTATTATTATCATCACCACATCCAGAAGGGGTCAGAGGCAGGGATCAACACACAGACCAGAGGGGTAGGGCACATGAAACAGGACTGACAACTGGACTAGGCAAGATGAGCAGACGAACAGGACATGGTGGAGCCTCAGAGGACAGATGGGCAGAGCAGAGCTAAACCAGGCAAACAGACAAAACAGGGCTGAGCTAAGCAGACAAAGCAAGGAAGAACAGAACAGAGCAGACAGATGAGGCAGGGCTGAAGGACCAGGTTGTTGTTCCACAAGGGAGGGTCAGAAGGGCTAGCCTCCTGCTCGGCCCAAAGGTTATACAAGGTGCAGGAGAATGCAGAGCCAGTCCAAGTCACATGGAGACATAGGCAGGAAACACAGAAACAGGAACCAGGATGTTGGCCAATGATCCACCTAGCTTCCTGTGGCTGCTGAGTGGCCTTATATACAGGCCATCAGCAAACCAGGAAGCTGGTGGCATGAAGCAAGGCAGAGAGGAGGATGTGACTTGACCAGTGTCAGAGAAGATCTTCAAGCCACTATCAGGGCCTGGCAAGCAAACGTTGGTGGCCCTGCAGAGCCAGTGGCTGCACCTAAACCCCCAAGGGCACTGGTTCAAGCACATGTCCTTACAGCAAATGAGCTTTTGGTCTAAAAATGTGTTTCAAAAGCCAGGCTTTGGGACAGAGATTCCCAAGCTTCCTGCGCACCACCCCCACCACCCCTGCTGATCACGGGTGCAGTCCTGAAAGATATTTGAAATATTTCAGGTGTGGGCAAAGTTCCCAACCCCCCAAACTACATCATACTAAAATCTAAAATGTTGTTTTTGTTAGTTTCATTTCCAAAATTTTGTTCATTGGGGGGGGGGGGGTGTCATGACACGCACACACCCCTTCTAACCTTTCATTATTTTTTATTTCCTTTTATTAAAAATAAAAGAATTGTAAAATCACGTGCATGTGTAAAATGGCTGCTGGAGCCGTTCTGCACATGCACGACCTTTCCTAAAATGGCACCAGCAGTCTCAGCACCATTTGGAAAAGGGCAGCTGGTCTGCACATGCACAAAGGAGTCACCACACATGTACCAAATGGCGCATTTTTATTTTTGTAACAAAAATTGATGCCTTTTTCCTTTGTTTTCGTTACCGTGGCCTGACAAAACCCATCTGCTCCCCCCTACTGAAAGAGCCACAAGACACACAGCCCTCTCCTGCTTGGCGATTAGCTAGAGGACAGGGGTGTAGCTGCCGTTGGTGCAGCAAGTACAACTGCATGGGGCCCGCACAATACAGAGTATGTGTGCATCTAGTGTGGGGATGGGGGTGAGGGCAGGATGAGGGGCCCATCCCACCTTCTGCATCAGGGCCCATTCCAAGCTAGCTACGTCCCTGATGGAGGAGCCAGTACTCTGAAATCCAGAATGCTGCGATTCTGAGGAGTAGCTGTGATCCAGCTGCTGAGACTCGAGTGCAAGAGAGGGAGGCACAGGATCATTAACAGATCATGGGATCCAGGACCAGCCCTGACCGAGAACTGCGCTTCAACTGCCCAAGAGCCACATGTGGCTCAGGTCAGTCTCCACCCAATCGCGCCACAACAGGACAGGATTTGTGCCCCCCTCCTCCCAGCTTGGGCCCTGGGACAAATGTCCCTTTTCTGTCCCTGTGATAGCTACACCCCTGCACCCTGGATATATTTTGTCTGTCTTAGTAACTGTCTGGAGTCACAGTATTGTATTTCGGTCTCAAAATTGGGCCACAGACAAAAAGTTGGGGAAAACGCATTTTCAAGGCTGGGGTTGTCATTTATTGCCATTCATTCAATGGCAGAAGAATGATGTTGCAGTTACGAAGAGAACAGAATAAGGAACGTTGAATTCAGGCTCTTTGTCTTATCCATCTGTTACTGTCTTTTCTTGGCACCTGTGTGCTGTCTGTGTGGAGAAGTGGCTGTCATTCCTTATATGTATACTGCTTAGCAAAACAGGGCTATCCTCAGCCGCCCTCATACGGCCCGTAAGCAGTGCTTCATTTGTAAATGCAAGCCTGCCCCAGAAGCCACACCTCCCAGCCCAGAGGTTGCCAGAGCAAGGAAGTGAGCACTATTCTCCAGCTAGCAACCCAGTCACTGGACTAACCTGCCTCTCCAAAACTATATAAAAACAGGACTGCTTGTGATTGCATTTTTATGATAACCAGCACAGAGGATGGGGCAGGAAAGTCAGTAATGAAAGCCAAATAAACCATCTTTTTTCCCCTGGCTTTTGTTTCTAACCCCAAAATGACCATTTTCAGGCTTTTTTTTGTAGTCTTTCGCACTTCAGAGTGCACACTCCTACTAGGGACATTTCCCAGGGCTCAGCCCCCACAATAAGGTGGATCTCCCCTCACCCCCCATCACAAAAAAAAATAATTCAACCCTACCTGTAAGAGCCAGCCCAATATAATAACGAATAAAGTGACTCTGGACTTGTGAACCTAACCAAACCCAAACCACACGAGAGAATCAAGGAAACCTGTGATGTGAAAACAACAGTTTGCACAGCAAATATACAGAGTCCTTGGGATTAGATTTACAATTCAGAACCAGAAATCATCTCATTACCACCAACTACGAAAGCTGAAACTGGCAGAGGAAAGCACATTAAAAAGTCATGCAAAAAAAACAAACAACCTACTCATTCAACAGAACCAACAATGCATCCGGCTTTTGCACAGCTCAAGATGAGACTGTGTTCATCATTAACTCCCAGCTGGGGAGCAGTTACACTTAATTTGGAAAATACTGAAGCAACTCTGAACATGTAGACAAGCACTATTTTATGTCTATCATATGTCTAAGGCCAACAGGATTACTGGTAAGAGTAAACATGTTCTCATGTATAAATGTCTGCAGGGTCATGGTTTAAGTGAAATCACTAGCCACCTAGGAATTCAGTTTTCTCTGTACTGCATATCAATGACCTGCTGGAAAATCCAGAGAACTTGGGGCAATATGGTACAAACGTCATAGATTCCTACAAACTGAGACGCAGAAAAATCTGCTGCACTATGAGAATCATCTCCCTTCTTCATCTGTTCATGAATCTGCCATGATTTGTGGGGCAATTGTTTTGTGTACATTCCTTTTTATTGTAAAATTGTGAGCTGCTGGGTTTAGGCATCTGTGCTGTGGGAGTGGCAAGGATATGAAACCTTCAGTCTATGTGGCAAATGGGGCTCCCTCTCTCTTTAAATTGACCCACCTCAGCTCCCCTATAGATTCTACTGAGGCAGTCCGCTGCCATGGGGGGTGTACCCAGTGGTGCACGAGAAAGGCTGTATTACTTTTTTCTAGTATGCAAACTCCATCTCACCCTGATTCAGAGGGGACTACTGCATTCTGCCAATTGATAGGGAACAGCAGAGCCACCACCGCCGCTACTTTATTTTTGGTGCAGCCCACTATAGGGCTGTAGTGGAAAGTCACAGCGGTAGCTATTTCCGCTGGAAACAGCGTTTCTGCAATTAGTGGTACGGCGTGGCAGAGGCTTTCATTTTGCTAGTTTCATTCCACTACTTCCACAGTTCCGCTAATTTCATTCCGCTAATTCCACAGGCTTCACAAATAGCGGAAACATGCCATTTTTGCTACTTCCGCCATTCCGCCAGCGCCACAAAATAGTGGAACAGCGGTTTTCCAACGGTTTCCGATAATTCCACAATTTTTCCAATAGTTTCCGAATTTGCAGAATGCCGGTGGAATTAGCGGAATGTCGACAGAAAAGCCGCAGTGTGGAGCGGGCAATTCCGAGATGGCGGAATGGAATCGCGGCGTGGTAAAAGCTGCTGCCGTTTCAGCCCTAGCCCACTAGGTGGTTTTAAATTGGACCAAAAAAAGCAGGGGGGTAGGGGGATGTTCTGCAACCTTGAATTAAGCTTTAAGAAGGGATTTGCAGAGTAAACAGGCAGGATATTGGACCATTGTTCCATGATATTATTGCTGGAGGGTTGCATATAGAGAATACTGCAGTCTGTCCCAGAGGCAGAGCAGCTAAAGACAGGTTGGAGGTTGGAGGATATAGTGTACAGGCCCTGTGCGTCCCAGGCCTATAGCTAAACAGAGATGGGAACATATTCAGACAGTGCCTCCCCTGTAAAATAAATAAATAAATAAATCCCTCCCTCCTTCCCCCCCAAAAACAACTTTGAATGGTTCAAAGGACGAAGTGCCGTTGGTGGGCTGTTTGTGGACAGAGGCAGTAGAGGTAGTCATTAGTCATATAATTTTTTGCACTGCAAAGTGGCCGCAGCACAGCGACAGCGGATCGGAGTGTGCCTTCGCCTCCCCCCCCCCCGCCCCCACCTGGTTGGGAGCAGGGGGCTGAAGATACGTGACTGGGGGGTATATTTATTACTATTGTGCAGGGAATTGTGAGTAGGGGGGCAAATTTGGGTAATGGGGGGTTGGGGTGTGTGAGGGTTAGCAGCCTCCCTCTGGTGGCAGGAGACGGAGGTGAGGGGGAGGTTGGAGGGGAACCCCTGGTGTGAGCAGGGTTGACCCTCAGGGGGGGGTTGCTCGCCAGTGGCAGACACGGGTAGGGGGTTGGGTTTGGGGGTGGGTCCTTCTTGCCAGCCTGTCGGGACAGCCTATGGAGGGTGGGTGTCTAACGAGGTTCTCTAAGGATGGGACGGCTTCCACAGCGATTGGGGTTGTTACGGGTCGGGGCAAATATGGTCCAAAGGGGAGGTGTGCTCCAGCAGTGAGGAGGGAACGGTGCCTTGTGTCCGTTCCCCTCTCAACCCCCCATGCAGGTAGGTTGTGGGTCAAGGCCCAGGAGACCCCAGGCCTTGGTTTGGTGCTGCTGAACACGGGGTCGGTTATCAATAAGTCATCTACCATCCGAGAGTTAATCCCAGAGTGGGACACCGAACTCATGTGTATTACAGAGACCTGGCTGGACAATGAATCGGGCCCTATTTTGGCCAATCTTGTTCCAGCTGGGTTCTCTGTGCAGCATCAGCCTCAGCTGGAGGGACGGGGGCGAGGGGGGCAGTGTAGCCATTGTTATTAAGGCTGCATTGTCCTTTAGGAGATATCCGGTGCAGACTCCACCAGGTGTTGAGTGTCTCCATCTTGTGTTAGATTGGCCGGGGACAGATTAGGGGTGCTGCTGGTGTACCGAGCACCCAATTGCCCGGCAGCATCCCTACATGCTCTTGCTGATCTGGTGTCAGATGGAATTCTCCGGACCCCTAGATTAGTGGTCTTGGGGGATTTTAACATCCACACTGACACCAAACTTGGAGGAGCAAGGCATGAGTTCATGGCCTCCATGACAACCACTGACCTGTTCCAAATCATCTGTGGCCCCACACATGAGGAGGGACAGACACTGGATTTGGTTTTCTGCACCAGCCTTGAGGCAGGGGAGTCAGTTAGTAGAAGTCAGGGGGGTGGAGCCCTTGTCATGGTCTGACCATTACCTCCTTAAGGCATGCGTCCTGGCACATGTCAGCCCCCAACAGGGTGCAAGACCTATTAGATCGGTCCACCCGTGGAGACTTATGGACCCGGATCGGTTCCGGAATGCTCTGGGGGAGTTTCCCCCTGGACCTTGACACCCACTCTGTCGATGATCTCGTAGCCTTCTGGAACATCTTGTTGACTTCTGTCCCCCCTCTTGTTTAACATCTATATGCAGCCATTGGGGGAAATCGTGAGAGGGTTTCAGGGTATGCAGTGTCATCAGTATGCTGATGACACTCAGCTCTACCTCTCTTTTTCCATTGACAGAGTGACTCCCAGGAGTCCGCTGCCCTCCCGAGTCTCCTGCAGGTCTCTTTGGTTTACTGAGGGCCTGCAGTGCTTGAAGCAGGAGAGCAGGCGGTTAGAGCAACGGTGGCACCAGACTCGCGGCAAGTATGATCGATCACAGCATAAGAGACGTTTAAAGGCCTATGCTGTGGCGGTGCAGGCAGCAAAGAAGCAGTTCTTTGCTGCCCTCATTGCATCTGCAAAGTCACGTCCAGCGGAGCTTTTCCGGGTGGTGAAGGGCTTGGTCAGTCCTACCTGCCTCCACCTGGACCTGGAGCAATCGAGTGACTGCTGTGACTGGTTTACTGAGTACTTTGTAGATAAGATCACTCACATCCTCCATGATTTCGGTACCACAGTTATTGCAGAGGATCATCTTGGGGGTATGGATGCCCTGTCCTGTTCTGTTTTGTGGGATCGGTTTCAGATGGTGTCATCTGCTGATGTGGGGTCCTTGTTGGGATCTGTTCATGCCACAACTCATGAACAAGGTCCATGCCCGTCCTGGTTGGTGAAAGCCAGCCAGGAGACGTTACAGCCGTTGCTGGCTGGGGTGGTTAGTGCCTCTCTTTGGGAAGGCAGGGTGCCTGACTGCCTGAAAGAGGCTGTGGTTAGGCCCCTGATCAAGAAACCATCTCTTGATGCTGATGCTCCTGCCAGTTATCGGTCGGTATCTAACCTCCCCTTTTTAGGGAAAGTTATTGAACAGGCTGTGGCATGGCAGCTCCAGGAACATCTGGACTGCACCGGTTTCCTTGACCCCTTTCAATCTGGTTTTCGTCCTGGTTATGGTATGGAGACTGCATTGGTGACCTTGGTTGATGATCTCCGTCTGGCATTGAGCCAGGGTTGTCAGACCTTACTGATCCTGCTAGACCTTTTGGATGCATTCTACACAGTCGATCACGAGGTGCTGGTGATGCCTGCAGGACCATGCCAGGATTGGTGGAATGGTCTTGGGCTGCTTTCATTCATTCCTTGCCAGGAGAACTCACCGGGTGGTCTTGGGGGAGTGTACGTCTTCCCCCCGGGACCTCACATGTGGAGTCCGCAGGGTGCCATTCTGTCCCCCCTCTTGTTTAACATCTATATGCAGCCATTAGGGGAGATCGTGAGAAGGTTTCAGGGTATGCAGTGTCATCAGTATGCTGATCACACTCAGCTCTATCTCTCTTTTTTCATTGACCCAGGCCATGCAGTCTCCTTATTTTCCCAGTGCCTGTCAGCTGTGGGGACTTGGATGAAGTTGAGCCATTTGAAACTGAATCCTAACAAGATGGAGGTGATGTTGTGGGTGAGGGCTTGGGGGACCTGGGAATGGTTGAATCTCCTCTTGTAGGGGGGGAGCAGGGTTTGTCCTCCCATGGTCTCTCAGGTGAGAAGTCTGGGTGTACTCCTCGATTCACGGCTGAGCCTGGAATCTCAGGTTGTGGCTGTGGTGGGGAGTGCATTTCGTCAGTTACATCTTGTCTGGCGGCTTCGGCCATATCTCTCAGACTCTGACTTCGCCACAGTCATCCATGCCTTCATCACCTCGAGGCTGGATTACTGCAATGTGCTCTACGTGGGGCTGCCTGAGAAGTTGGTCTGGAGGCTGCAGCTGGTGCAGAATGCCATGGCCCATCTCCTTATGGGGGCGGGCCGCAGGGAGCACATGACACCTGTGCTCCGGGCTCTGCACTGGCTGCCTATAAAGCACCGAGCTAGGTTCACAGTGCTGGTTTTGACCTTTAAAGCCCTTCATGGCCTGGGCCCTGCTTATCTGCAGGACTGCCTCACTCCCCATGTGCTCGTGCAACCCCTGAGATCGTCCATGGGAGCCTTTTTGGAGGTTCCCCGGGTGAGATGGGTGGCCACCGATGTTAGATCCTTTTTGGTGGCTGCCCCTGTGCTGTGGAACTCGTTGCCAGAGGAGGCTCGGTTGGCCACTACTCTCCTGTCATTTTGAAGTTTGAAGTTTATGAAAGACCTGGCTGTTCTGCCAGGCTTTTGGCAAGGGGGGAGTAGGGTGGGTGGGTTGGGGGGGGGTGTTTTCTCCCTGCATATGGGATTTTTTAACTTTTTAAATTGTTTTTATTGTATTATTGTTTTTAACTTTTATAAATAAATAAATAAATAAATATTGTTTAGCTGCACAGATGTGTCCTACTCTGCTGAGGGAGGAGGAGAACCCTTCAGGCCTCTGTACTGAGCATATCAGACATAAACAGGGACAAGAAAGATGGATAGGGACATTAGATGGAGCGGTGTGCAACTTCCTATGGTTGTATTAATTACGAAAAAAAATGGAGCCCCTTTCTTTTTTGTAACTTGGGTAACGAAAACAAATGAACAACATTTGTTTGATTCATTCACTTTCATTTTTATTTTATTTTATTAAATTAAAAAAAAAAATTCAAAAAAAAAATTCACTGTGCATGTGCAAAATGGCCACTAGGGGCCGTTCTGCACATGGGCACCCTTTTCCTAAATGATGCCAACACTGCCAGCGCCATTTTGGAAAAGGGTAATGTGGCAGGGTCAGACTTGCCTGGGTTATGTTTTTTCAGGATTATGACCTAAAGCAGCAGTCACTCAGTCTGTTGGGAATTAGCCATACAGTCTTTATTCCGTAACACAAAGTCTCTTACATACAGATGCAGTGCGTATTTTATATCGGTTCTGCATTCCCTGCTTTATGTCAGACCCAAACCTCTTTATGCCAGACCCATGCCTCTGGCTTCCAGCAGTCATTTTAGCCACTCACTAGATTCCTCTTCAGCACCCTGGAGAGGTCAATGGCTGGCCTCCCCAGCTCAGGCTCCCAGCTTCACCTCACATCCCAGTCTGGCTCCAGGACCTTGGAGAGGTCCTCTCAGCAGCTCCAGGCTGAGTCAGTCAGGTCAGGTCTTCTCAGTAAGCCAGCCAGGCACTGACTGACCTCTCCCTCTGGCTCTCCTCTTCTTATAGTCAGGAGTCGGCATGGCTAGCTCTCCACTCTCTGGCTTTTAATGGGCCTGCAGCTCACAGGGACTCTGCCCTGCTACAGACATACATGCACAGAACAGTCCCAGGGCCATTTTACACATGCACAGTGATTTTATTCTTATTCTTATTCTTATTCTTATTATAAAGGTTGTTTTTTAACCCACCCACCCCCATCCACCCCAAATGAACAGGTTTTTGGAAACTGAAACAAATGGACGTGCCTTCTGCACACCCCTAATGGAGAAGCATAAAACACCTGAGACATTAAGGACCATCTAAAACACACACATTTATGGGGATACAAGCATGGCCCTTTTTACATGGGGCTCTCCCACTCATGAACATGCAGAAATTGGCATGTTCATGAGTGGGAGAGGCTCGTGTGAAGGACACGGCGCAGGCACGTGCAATGAGTGGGGGTGCATGCATGCTCCTACCTAACGCACATCACCACGCACTGCCCACTCATCCTCATGCATGGAGCAACTGGAGGAAATGACTGTTGCTCCGTGCATGGGAATGAGTGGGGGGGGGGGGTGCATGGGGATGCGTGTGCGCCCGTATGCACGCCCCACCCACCACACACGTACCGATGCACCCATGGAACCGCACTCTGTGGGGACAGTGTAAAAAAGGCCCATGTGAGCATGACAGAGAGAGAGACAGAGGAATTGTACCATCAGGGTCTCTCTACACAGATGTTCTTCCACTGAACTGTGGTTTACACCATCCACCTGCCTCATGGGTTCTTGGTACACTGGAGGCTACAGGAACAATAGAGCTAGTGAACTGTAGTTTGGACGGGCAAACAGAGACACAAAATAGAATCATAGGACTTTGGAAGGGATGTCTCAAAAGTAATCTAGTCCAACTCCCTGCTCCAAAGCAGGCTTCCATATACCTACAGAATTGCAGACAAAGGTTGGTCCAGCAGCCCAGCCACCTTTTGAAAACATCCAGTGAAGGAGACAGCCTACCTGCCAAAGGAAACCTTTCCCACTTCCAATGTCCCTTATAGTTACGATGCTGCTCAGGGGTTGCGTTTGGGAACAACTCAAGGCCCCCTGCTTTAGAACTAGCAGCTTAGTACTGCCTGCTAGTCTTTCCCCGTACACTTACTGTCGGCCCTCCTCTGCTGACTGCTGCTACCAACCTCTCTGTAACCAAGCCAAGCACCCGCACCTGAGATTTCGCATCCACTTGAATGTTTGTTGGTCTTCTCCCCTCTCTCTCCCACTGTCCCCTCTCCCTGTCTCCCCCCCCCCCCCCGCCCTTTGTCTTTTAGATTGTAAGCCACCGGCAGGGACCGTGTCTAATTCTATGTTCTGTACAGCACCAGGCCACAAGACTGGTGCTATATAAATGTTTATAATAATAATAATAATAGCTTGTGTCACACCCCCGCCCTCATTCCATACAGAGGGTCCCAAAAGCCAATTTGATCATTCTCCTGGTTGCAGAACCTCACCACCCTCGCAGACCTTTCCCTTTTACAGTCTCTTTGGATCATGTTCCCTTTCTCCCCGGCTTATCTTTCCTTTTTAATTTCACAAGCACATTTCCATTTGAACCATTCCCCCTAGTTTTTACCAACTTGAACAGCTCCACTTTTCCGATACTGCATTTTCAATTTCTAATCCTTTTCAATCCCACTTGTCAGCCAGAAATACTCTTTCGCCCTGTGCTATCTTATCCCCTATGCTATTTTAGCCACATCTCTCTCCTTTCTTACGAGACTCCCCTTCGCCATGCCCACCAACTAATCACCACTCTATTCCTGACGGCACTTACTTTAGGCCTCCTGAAATGCTGACTGTCTTTTTGCCCCCTCGTTTCCTTTCACTGCCTCTGCATTTTACCTGACCATTTTATTACCACACCTCTCCCTTTCTAGTCTCACCCTTTCTAATTTATGGGCTTCCTTCTTCCTCTCCTCCGCAATTAGCCTTTGGCTATTTCATACACAGTCCCCCAAAAAGCACTTAACTCTAATCTTGTTTACCGTTCCAGCCTGTTAATTCATAACCCTGTTTTTCCATTAGCATAAATAATTATTCAAGTGGATGCATTCCACTATTTCAGCATCTACTTTCTCTCCTGAGTGGAGACAGACACAATTTTGATAGTGTTGCTGCTCTAGAACCATTAAGAAATAAGAACATAGCATAAAGGCTGTCGTACTGGGTCAGGCCAATGGTCCATCTAGTCCAGCATCCTGTCTTTAATAATTATGAGTAAGAGATTATGCAAAGGAAATGCACAAGAAACTCGGCATATACAGAATAATCAAATCCTCCATTACTCACCTCCAGCTTCCAACAACCAAATGTTTATGGACAGCCTGACCATGAGACTGTTTCTCTTGACCATGGATTTATCATGCTTTTATTAATCAATTTTTTTTTGTTCTCAGGTATATTATTTCCTAGCTGATATACTACCACTACCACTCCCTTGACAGTAGCGGGCACGTTTAGGGCATTTGCAGGCAAGACACTATCTACCCATTATACATGTTACAGGGCACCCATAGGGCAACACTGCAGCCCTGCAACATGTATAGTGGATGAGTAGTGGGTGGGTATTATTTATTTAACTATTTTATACCCTGTCCCTCCTGTAAAAGCAGCTCGGGACAGCTAACAATTCAATGGAAATAAAAATAGTACAAATGCAAATATATAAATAATATAAATGCAAAAATACTACATCTTAAAACATTTTACAAACCACCAGGGGGATGTAAAAAAAATAATATACAAAGACATATTAAAACCCTACCTCCTTAACCCACAAACCCTGCCCCCACCCATCTCCCTCGTCAAAAGTCAGGCAAAACAGCTAGGTTTTGCATGGACATTGAAAGGAGGAGAGGTCCAGGGCCACCCGGGCCTCTGCTGGGAGTTCCACAGTCTTGGTGTGGTCACCAAGAACACCCTCTCCATAGTCACCCCCTCCCCGAGATACATGGGGGACTTCAAAAAAGACACTCCCAGCGAACCGCAGGGGTCGACCCAGAACCCAGGGAACGAGGTGGTCCTGTAGGTACAGAAAATCAGGTCTGGGGTATGTCCCAGGTCGAGGGAAGTGGGTGGAGAATGTCTTGTCTGAAAATGCCCTTAGACATACCTCCAATCTTGGGGACTTCAAAGTCTGCTTTCAGCAACCTCATGTGGGTTGCTGACGTGCCTCCCTGCACCAGAAGTTGCTCAACCACCATTGGAAACAGGGGCACTGGGAGGCTTGTGCATTCTTTTGAAAACTGGACTTCTCAAATCTCAATATCAAGGTTTGACAAATCCGGTTTTCAAAAGAATGCACAAGCCACCCAGCACCACCCTTTCCAAAGGTGGCCAGGTGTCTTCTGGTGCAAGGAGGCACATCTAGACTCTACCCACATGAAGTTGCTGAAAGCAAAGTTATATCTGGTGCAGAGGCTGCATCCGTACGTCTCCGGCCGGACCTGGCCTCCCACATCCATGCCTTCGTCACCTCGAGGCTGGACTACTGCAATGCACTCTACATGGGGCTGCCCTTGTTCCTGGTACAGAGGCTGCAGCCAGTGCAGAATGCAGTAGCCCAGTTCCTGTCAGGGATGGGTCATTGGGAGCACATAACACCGGTGCTCCGGACTCTGCACTGGTTGCCAATAGCGTGCCGAGCCAGGTTCAAGGTATTGGTGTTGATCTATAAGGCCCTTCATGGTCTGGGCCCCTTGTACCTCAGGGACCACCTCACCCTCTGTGCCCCAGAGCGGCTCCTTCGGTCTGCTGGGGGTGCCTTCTTGGAGGTCCCCCGTGTTAAGTGGGGGGCCACAATGGAGAGGGCATTCTCAGTGGCTGGGTCATGCCTTAAGAATTCCCTCCCAGAGGAAGCTTACCTGGCCCCAAGCCTTTTAACATTCCGTCGAGTTTGTAAAACCTGGCTGTTCACCCAGGCCTTTGGGGAGGGGGGAAGGGGGGTTAGGGTTTTTATCTCCATTCTACCCTTATTTATTGTTTATTTTGTCCTAGCCCTGTTTTAATTTTTTATATTATTATGACTGTTTTAAATGTATATTATTGTATTTTTTATTCTTTTAAAATTGTTAGCCGCCTCGAGCTGTTTTACAGGAGGGGCGGGGTATAAATTGATAAAATAAATAAATAAATAATCTAAACTCCACCTGCATGAGGTTGCTGAAAGCAGACTTTGAAGTCCTCAAGATTTCAGGTATATCTAAAACCACCCAGAGAGTTCTACAGGCCATTGATACATTGTGTAAAAAATGTAATTTAAATCAGGTGAGAGGTGTAATAAATATGGCAGCAGGTGTAATAAATATGTCATCATGTGCATTTCACAGGCCCGACCATGACACAAAAAATACATTGTCGGAACAACTTTGCAAATCACAACACTTATTAAAACATGGTTTTGTCTAGCAGACTTTCAACCATATCCCAACCTTTAGCAAAGCACAGCTGTACCGCAGTTAATGGCACGGAAAATGCAGAATCAATCATCTATTTGAAGGGCAATAATTGTTGAAACAAGTTTCCCTGGTACGCCTGTAATTAGGGTTCCCTCTCAGCCACATTCACATAGAGATCCCACCTCACCCCTTTTTGACATAGCTCTGCCTCTTAAAGAGTGTCGTGATTATCTATATGGTGGGGCCACATCAGAAAAGGGTCAGAAAAGTCCCTATGGCCCACCCCTGGTTGTTCTGGAAACCCTGATTTCTTCAGGTTACCAACAGCACCTGTGGTTTATTTGGAGAAAGCTTGGAGACACCAAGTGAGTTTCCAAGCAAAACCCTAAAAAGTGGTAACTAGTGCTGAAATGGGCACTAAATTTAGTACCTGTCAGTAATTCCCACTTTTTGGGTGCCACATCTGGCACCCAGCAGGTTACCTGGTTACTGATTGGGTACCCAGATACCCTCAAAATTGGGTACTTCCTGTACTGATTTTTCAATTTACCAATTCCCAATCAGTATATATGTATTCCAGTCAGTATACAGAGTTAGAAAACAGAAAAATTGGCATGAAATTTTTTAAAAAGTGACTGGAAGTAATTTCCTGGTACTGGAAGTTGCCCTTCTGAGACAGGACAGTTCATTCTCTGGGATGGAAAATACATAACTGTTAAGAAGAAACAACAACAAAAACCTAAAGAAATTGGAACCAGAAGTAGTTTTCAGGGACCAGAAACTGCTGAAAAATTGTCGGACCTTGATGGTAACCTGATAAAGCTATGTCAGGCGTCAGTATATCAACAACAATGTTGAAAAATTGATACTGGGAGATGGCATTCTGGAACCAGAAATCAACATTTCAGGACATTGAGTACCCAATCAGGTCATAATCAGGTACCGCATGGTACCCAATAGGGGTGGGAATTCCGGTTCTCCCGAGATCCGATATTGACGGTATTTGGGTGTATCAGCTTAATCGGATAAATCCGATATTTACCTGTACTGGCATACTGTATTTTTAACATTGGCCGTGGTATCGGATTTTTTACATTGCGGCCATTGAAGTAATAGCCGCAATGTAAAAAATCTGGTACCGTGGCCAATGTTAAAAATCCGGTATGCCAATAGCGGTAAATCTGGTATCAGGGAGATCTGATACCGGTACATCCAGTATCCGGTATTCTCCCCAGTGTCCCACCCCTAGTACCCAATTATTACCGGGTCAAATCAGTTACCGGAAATTCAGCAGGTTACCCGATTTACAGCTCTAGTGGCAACCTTACTTGTAATTCAGATGAAGGTGGGCCTGCATTTGGAGTCCAGCAATTCATTTCTGTTTCTAAGCATGCACTGTAAGATGCTTCCCCTTTTACCTCATGCTTAGAGAGAGAAAAAATACCTTTTCCATTCAGGATGACTTGAATTTTCTGGTTCCCTGTTGGGCAAAGGGAGGAACAATTTAACACAAATCACTCTTCCTTTAAGCCAGGGTTGGAGAACCATTTCCCTCCTAGTGGCCACTTCAAAAATTAGTACAACCTCTGAGGGCTGCATAGAAGTTGACAGTGGGAGCATTTAAGAGATGCACTCAAGAAAACAAGGGTCCAGTTCATGGATTTCTGCTATGGATTCATCCCTTATCCGTTTGTACAGGCTCTCATCTTGCTCCCTTACCCTGAACTCAGTTTTTCAGTTCTTAGGAGCAGACATTGGATCCAGGGGCCAGATCGAGGCATTGGAAAGGGGCCACATAAAAACTTACTGTGGGCTGCATTTGGTCCCCAGACCTGAGGTTCCCCACCCTTGCTTTAAGCAATGAATGACACTGTGCTTTTGTGCATGCTAGGAAATTTATAAGGTCCTAAAGGTTTCTCCTGGAATTTTTCAATCTTACATCTAGCTCAAAGTTACACTGACAGCCTTCCACACTGACAAAAAGGGAAGGAAAGGATTTTCTGAGAAGGAGCTCCCCTCCCCAACCATGTCTCAGTCTTTAATGACCACAAGGTCATCAGCATACGCTACCTCTGCGACAAGTTTCATTAGGAATTCACCACGAGTGTGTTAGAATCATGCTGCCCTTAAATAATTGAGTATATTCTCCAGCTGCTGTGCTCCTGCAGTTGGATGCACCAAAGTTCACCAAACTTTCTTAGGTCCCATGGATTAATGATGGTGCGCAGGTCTCCATGGAGCAGGGAATTTTTATTCCCACCTTGAACCTACCCTTTCTCTTCATGTATATCTGCCTTTGCAGCTAGCCAGGTACCTAGTCACAGAAGGATACACAAGGGCAAACCCGTCAGATCTTTTACTTTCTCAGGGAATCTACATCACTGAATTTTAATGAGTGGCTCTACTTCCTCCCCCTCCTCCCCCCATGGCCATAAATCACCTACGTTAAGTCAAGAGGAACAGCAAACATCTGCACAATCAATTGCAGGCAAAGCAAATACTGCACTTTAAGTTGCATTGGTATTAACTTCATCTTTGGTGGAATTCAGACTGTCAGCAACAGTCTTTAGCTCCTTTGAGAGTGACTGGTATCTTGTTAATGGCAGTATCATAATATAATATTGGTGCCGTCTCCTAAGAGCAGAAGAGATTAACAGCCCATACCCTCACATGAGCTGCTGTGCATGAGATCTAGAGAGAAAATAATAAGTTCAGTGGAATCTGACATTTTACAGGATAGGTTTCTTGTTGGAAAAAACACTCCACACAGCTCTATGGAGAATACAGTCTTCTGGATCCTTCGCAATTTGCTGTCTATGAAGGTCTTTGTGCAGGGGTCAGATTTGGTAATGTGTAATGTACCATTCTTCTGTCTGTAGCACAAGACTCTGCTTGTTGTCCAATTCCATTTCTAGCAACTGGCAGGCAGAACATAAACCTCCAAAGTATTCCTGTCTCTATGGAAGATAAAGAGAGATCACAGTTGCTCCCCTTCTCTATCATCTACATGAGTAACTACAAAAGTCATGAACTTTCTCCACAATGATAATACATATTAAAATGAATGTCAACGTTGTCATCACCATCAACTAATCTGACAGTCTCTGAATTACAGTTGGAGGCATTAAAACCAGAAGGCCAATGACATAACTGGATTCAAAGGAGAATTAGACAAAGTCATGATTGGTAGGATCATAAGGAGTGCCATACTGGGTCATACCAATGCCTCCCCAAGCCCAGCACCCACCCTGTATCCAACAGTGACCACCCATGGTCACATCCGAGTAGTACACAACAGATCATAAAGGAATGACCCATTCCCAGCTCCTGACAGAGATCCCCTGACCATCAACAAATATTAGCTGGAAGGGTCAAGGGATACAAGCCCCCAGGGAGGAGGAAGACATCAAAAGATAGATTATGTAAGAAGCTTTGTACGAGGACCTGAGAAGGCCTGGTTAAAGAGATCTGTTTTGGTTGTTTGACTTGTCTGGATGCTGACATACTTAATGACAGAAAGGGGCTCTTGGGTGGCTGAAAGGGTGTCCTTGAGCCTCAGGGGCCGATGAACTTTCGAGTGACTGACAGGAGATGAATCAAATCCATAAAATGCCCTGTGGCTTCTCCTAATTTCCACTAAAGCACCTGGTATTGGCTACTCTTGAGACGGGGCACAGCATTAGATAGATTCATTGGTCTATCCCAACATGGCAGTCCTAATGTTATTAAAAAGACAACCATTACCACAAATAGCTCTCATTCCATGCATGGTGGGCAAAACATGAAAATCCATTTCCATTATGTTCAACCAGCAGCATAACAAAAATATGACTCCGTTATTTTATTTTACAATTGATAAACCACTTAGCTTCATCAGACTTCAGCTATTTGTTCCTCACTGAGGAAGCCATTGGTGGAATCTGTGGCATTATCAAAATGGTCACACTGGCCTTGCAAGTCATTCAGATATTAGTAGTTTCTCTTCAACATGCGATTAATTGAAAGCTACTACTTGTGATGTCAATAGCTGCCTGGGAGTCTAAAAGATGCTCAGACTTTACTCCCTGAAGCAATGAAGCCCAAAGATTTTAATAAATCAAAGTCCCATATGTTGAGAGCTGGCCTGTCTGGAAACACAACTAGGCCCAAGTCAGCTATTGCTGATTCAGGGAGGTAAGAGTTACACTATGTGCACAAAACAGGATTCACCTCAAAGAAGAGAAATGGTGTAACTCCATCACTATGGGTGTAACAACTGTAATAATCAAACATTATGCCAGGTACATGTTTAGGATTACCAACACAGCCAAACCTGAACATTTACCTGGTTGACCAGATATACCAGTACCAGTTCCTGGGTGACCACTTAAATATTGTGCCAAACTCCCCCACTAACCGCAGGGGAGCTCTCCAATCCTGGCACAAAGATAATTGCCTCTGTCCCCCCTCCCCCGTGGCGGGGGTGGGTGGCGGGAGGCCCCTTGCCGTGCTCGCCTAGGAGGGGGGCAGGACTGCTAAGATGTTTCCTGCCTCAGGGCTGCAACAGAGCCCCGAGGTAGGAAAAGAGCAGCTGCATGACCAGCAAGAAGAACAACCTGTCCAGAGTCGCTAGGCAACTCCAGGTGCGCTGACAGGACAGCGCTAGCAATGTGGGCCTCGCCCGAAGGGCGGGGCCCACAGGAAGTGAAGCAGCACAGCTCCAGCCCCACTTGTGGCTGCAGCAGGACAGAAAATGGGACCCGCCCTCCCGCCCTTGTGGGTTTCTTACCGGTTGCCTTTGGAAGCAGGAAGGAATTTTTAAGGGAACCCTAATCAGGCCTGACTACCTGGGTTCTTGTTTTTTCGCCTTCCTCACAGTGTTGGGCATTTGGCTATTTGGTGTGTGGTTGTGACCGTTCAATCATTGTCGCACTCTGGCAGGAGTCCAGTACTGTAGGTTAGAATGACCATAGCTATGAGTCATCTGCTTAAGAGATGGGGAGGTCCACCCGCCGGAAAAGCAGGGTACAGCAAGCGGCAGGGTATCCTCCCTGGGAGGGGTGTCCAACGAGGGCAGTAGGGACAGGTACAGTCCCCTGTCGGCAGGCGCCCTCATCCTTACTCAGTCCAGAAGGACTTTGGTCCCCCTCACCCATGGCAGGAGCCACAACGGGAGAGATGTTGTGTTCAAGAGCGGTAATTGAGGGTACATCGAAACCACCCCTGAGTTTCATGTTCGGTTGACAAAGTTCAAGTGCTGGACCTGTATCGCAATAGGCAATTATCCCCACCTAATTTAATTACAATTCGATTGAATAAAGAGTGCGGCCATTAAAAACCCAGTGCTTGTGTCCTGTCTCCTTTGGTGCATCGGCAATTCACCTCAGGAGAAAGTTTGCAAATATTTATAGAGAGAGTTAGGCACGAGTGGTGGTCACAGGCCATCAGGGAATGGGGAAGAGAAGGATACAAAAATGGATGAACAGAAACACAACAAATCTGCAAGTAAAGGACAACAGTCCAAGGCCCAGCCCACCTGTGGAGAGGTTTCCCCCAGTTAGTCACAAGAGCACTCATTTTGCAACAACAGCTTAAAAGTCCAAATCCTTGCTGGCCAGACCTGGGTCTGTGTCTGTGCTGCTCAACTCTCCATGCTGGGGCTGTCTGATCCTCCCACACTGCGGGGGGGGGGAGGCGCTGTCTAGCAGGGTCTCCTCTTAGGGCTGCTCTCTGTTCACATGCACAGCTATGGTATCTGCTGCTAGGCTCCTCGCTCCAGATCTGGCACACACTGTCCCTTTCAGCAGCACCTTCTCTGGTTATTTACCTACAGTCTCTGCCCCAAAATAGCTGCTTCCCTCCCTTTTTGTCCAGCCACACCAAAAGCTCTTCCTGCCCTTCTAGCTGCTAATCCTCCCAGACTTGGCTGCTCTTGTACTGATGCTTGGTGCCACCTGTTGTTCGCTGGAGTAGCCAACATTACAATATGCAGCCACTAGTCACAGCTGGTATATGAGATGATTGGGGGCTTACTGAGGCAGTGGCAGCAGGTCCTGTGGAGCAGCGATGGTGCCAGTAGACCTGGCATCAGCAACAGCAGCGGACATGGCATTATAGTAGTGCCACAGCACCCAGAGACCCTGCAGGGTGACTCACCGGGACCTGCCACACTGCTGGCACTCCTGAAGCGTGCAGGGCTGGTGTAAAAGTGGTCAGAGCAAAGCAGCAGCTGTTGCTGCCAATGCACTTTCCCTACCTATCACTGCCTCCAAACTAAAGCATCTATGTGCAGGTCCTTGACCCACATAGTGAATGGGGGCGGGGGGAGGAATTCAGCACACCATGTGCAACAAATGAGTAGCCCACATGTAACTGGATGCTAGGTGTGGGACTCCAGGAGAATTATCGGTTACCGGTTTTATTGGTATCGGATTAATTCGATATCAGATTTATCGGTATATCGGTTTTTTAACATTGCCGATTTTTTGGATCTTCCATTGTTAAAATGGCCGCAATGTTAAAGATCCGAAAAATTGGCAATGTTAAAAAACTGATATACCAATATTATCGGTATTATCGGATTAATCCAATATCAACAATTATCGGCACTATCGGATTAATCCAATACCGATAGTCCCATCCCTACTGGATGCTAACATGTTACATTAACTCCATGTTTGAAACTCAGAGCTATCAATAGAGTAATATCTGCTGTACTCCTCAGTAGACCCATACAGGGATGCTTTATGTAGGCTTCATCACAAATGGCTCCATATGTACCAGCTGGATCCTGCCTGGACTTTTGTGTGTTGGTAGGCAGAGGTCCTCCTGAAACACTGGAAGCTCTTAGGACAATCACCCCAGCAGAGGAGATAAGGAAGTGCTTGAAGCCCTCAAGCAAGAGGAAAGCATTAAACAAGGTGGTGTGAGAAACTGTTTGAGGACCTGATTAAAGAGATCTAATATGGTTTATTTTACTTGGCTGGATGCTGGCATATTGAGCTACAGAAAGGGGCTTCTCAGTGACTGAAGAGAAGAGCAGATCTAATGCACTTACACCTGGTGAATGCAAGTGTAGTGTTCCAACCAACCCTAAAGTTTGGGAAGCTCTTCATGCCTGCTACCTAGTGCCCGGGGTTGTATTATTTATTATTTAGATAGCACCACCAATGTGCCGGCACTCAGTGTCTCACCCGCAATCTTTAAATTAGATGCAGGCCCCTGCCCCAGGGGTCTTACAGTCCAAGATGGGCAAGGGAGGGGATACAGGGAAGATGGGAACAGAAGAGAGATATTTTCATGATGTTGAGAAGTTATAAGTGCATGTACTTAGCTTAGTTGCAGGGTAGAAGGGAACCCCAATTGGTAGGACAGTAGAAGGAGCATTAACCAGGAGTTTGTGGGATGAGGAACAAGGGGAAATTTGATGGGAGAGGTTTTTAGAGGGATTTGAAGGTCAGGAGGGAGTAGAGCATGTGTGTTCAAGAAGGGAGTTCCAGGCGTAGGAGGCAATAAGGAGGAAGGGATGAAAACAGTTTACAGAGCAGGAGACTCTTGGGCAGAGAGAGGGGGTGACAAAAGAGGAGCAAAGTTCCCAGGTGGGAGTTTAATAGAAGTTGAAGGAAGAACGATAGGAGTGATGCCATAAAGGGCATTTTTAGATGCACCCATTTTTACTCAGACTTCAAAGTATGGGTTTGGCATCTCCTGCATGTTTTGAGACCGAGACTTGTAAAACTCCGATAGCAGAGGTTTTACAAGTCCAGGTCTCAAAATATGCGAGTGAGGCCTGGCACCATTGTTTACAATGGTACCAGGGTGACTTCCAATCGGGAAGGGGGGGTGAGCATCTAAAGCCTCCCACGCATGAGAGTTTGCCGAACCCAGACTTTGAAGTGTCGGGAAAAACCAGTGCATCTAAAAATGCCCAAAGAGCCTTGAAGATGAAGACAAGGAGTTTCTTCTGGATTCAAAGGAGGAGGAGAAGCAGAGAAGGAGCTGACTAGGATCATGGGTGAGGTGAATGACCCAACAGCTGAGCGTTATCAGGGGCGGCTGGTGGGTGTTGAGGTTGGAGTGCCCCTCCAACGCTAAGTCCAGCCGACTGAGCCAGGGCAACAATGGGCGGAGCCAGGGCAACGGTGGGCAGAGCCAGGGCAACGGTGGGCGGAGCCAGGCCAACAGTAGGTGGCATAACCCATCAGCAAGGAGTTCCAAGGGTTAATGTTGGATTAACATTACATTGCTTAATCAAGCAATTTCAGTTAGGCTAGGCAGGTTTAAAAGCAGGCAGACAACCTTAAACCTCACTTACAAGCAGTTTTAGCAAAGACACACACACACGCAGCAGAGGTTAAGAACGCTGCCTCAGAAAGAAGGGACTTGCTGCATGTATGTTGGAGGGACCCCAATCCCTGCTTCAGAAGTCCCTTCTGAAGGAGAATTTTTGCCCTCTGTTGCATATGTGTGTTGGGGGGGAATTTCAAGGCCCATGAATCACCAGACTCACAGGTACATCTGGGATCTCAAAAGCACCCCATTTCCAGCATTGTGAACACACCTAACTTCCTAAGATCACCAGACTGCCAGTTACATCTCAGGATTT
>QEPC01011901.1:165891-191393 GCA_003113815.1 Sphenodon punctatus | reverse complement strand
TGAGGGCACCGAAATGGGATCATAAATTGGTTGAGCATTTGGCGGATCTTATCTCTCGGCCATATATTTGTCATCAAGAGACCAGTTGTTGAATTCCGATGATGATGAGGAGATCGTGGCGTCATTCAATCTGCTTATCTTAACCTTGGGTCGACATCTCCTGGCCTTAGCACACAAATCAACAGTTCCGGGTAAGAGGAGAAATAAGAGATGGTTTGATAAGGATTGCCAGTCAATTAGATCCAAACTTAAATCTCTTTACCTTGTATATAGAAGGGAGGGATGGCGTAGGCTCCCTCCAGAGTACTTTCATACAAGGGTTCAGTATAAAAACTTGATCAAGCAGAAGAAAACTGAATACGGTGAGGAAAGGTGGGGTGTTCTCCTTAGGGCAGCAGAATTGAAAGATTCATGACGGTTTTGGAAAATCATGAATGGGTCAATGAATAGCTCTTCCCTATTCCCGTGCACACATGGGTTGAATATTTTCAGGCAATTTTTGGTCGGCCGCCTGGGGATTGTCCTGCTGAATCCCCTAGTATTACTTGGGAGGATTCCCCCCTTGGCCGCCAGTGTCAGGAGCTGAAGTAGAGCTTTCGGTAGATGCCTTTAAAAACCATAAGGCCCCGGACCTAATCCAGATTGAGTTTATCAAATCATTTAGGGATTGGTGGATTCCCCTGCTTGCAGCCTTATTCATGGCTATTAATAACAGCAGTGTGTTTCCTGAACAGTGGGGGAGGGCAATTGTGATCTCGATTTTTAAAAAAGGGTTGAAAATGGACCCAGGCAATTATCATCCCATTTGTCTGCTGTCGGTGATTGGAAAGATTTATGCTAAGTATCTGCAGAACTGGCTTGTTGAATGGATGTCTGATTCCAAAATAATAGCTGTGGAGCAGACTGGGTTCCAGAAGGGCCTCTCAATGATCGAGCAGTGCTACATATTGTACCACCTTATGGACAAATATAGATCCAAGAATGGGTTTCTCTATGTGGCTTTCCTGGATCTAAAGGCAGCATTTGACACCGTGGATAGGGAGTTACTGTGGACTAAACTTCAGGGCTCCTCGGTGGACAGAAGGCTTGCTAGGCTAATCTCTTCCCTGCATCTCCATTCTTCTTTGGTGGTTAGGGTGGACTCTGTGGACCATGTCACCGCCCCAATAGCCACAAAGGTTGGCATCAGGCAGGGATGTGTGCTGGCACTGTTGCTTTTCCACTTGTTCATCAATGAGGTGTTCAGTCAAATGGCGGAAGCGAGATTCTTTCCACCTAGATTGGGTTCCAGGCCCATAGGTTTGGGGTATGCGGCTGACGTGGCCCTGCTGTCACAGTCCCGGGTTGGGCTGGTTCAGCAGCTGAATGCTTTTGTCATATTTGTACAACTAATAAGTTAACTCTGTACTACCAAAAATCTAAAATCATGGTCTTTTCAGCTAGGAAGAAGATCCACATTTGGAACATAGGGGGCCATTCGATACTCCAGATATCTTCCTTCTGCTACTTGGGTCTTCTCTTCCACAGGACTGGTTCTTGGAAGGGTCACATCGATAGAGCTATTGCTGTGGCCCGTGGGACTTCCCAGGCTATCCTTAGGCTCTTTAGGAGCCAGGGAAGAGCCCCTATATGCTTGCCAATCCAGGTATTCAATGCAAAGGTAAAAGGCACAGCTTCTATATGGGGCAGAGCTTTGGGCCCCGTTCCTTGCGTCCATGGTGAACGACGTGCAAGCTAGATTCCTAATGGGCATTTTGGGGAATCCCAAAAGCACCCATATGTAGTAGCCCAGATTGAACTGGACCAGATTAGCTGGCAGCAGGCTGCTATGGACCTAGCTTTGAAATTCTGGACCAAGCTGCTCTCCGGTTGCTGTTCAGATCTATTGAGGGAAGTGCATGCTGACCCTTTTATTGACCCATGGTCGAAGAAGGTGGAGACTTTCCTTTTGGAATCAGGGATACCTAGGGAATAGTTACTTCACAAATCAATGGGCATGATTAGGAAGGAAATTTTGTCAAGGTTGAGAGATATTAGAAGGCAGACTGAGTTGGGACTAATCAACTCTTCAGCACATTTGCGCGCGTATCTCAATTGGGCACCAGAGTTGGGACAAATGGCACATTACTTAGCTTGCTCCATCTTGCAGGCAGCTAAGGGCTTATTTTTTAGGGCTCGAGTGAACTCGTTCCCCTCTAGTGTTCTGGAGGGTCGATTCCTGGGTATTCCCTTTATGGAAAGGTTGTGCCCATTCGATCAGGGGGCAGTTGAGACTGTGAGCATATTGTCCTCTTTTGCCACATGTATGATGATATTAGAGTTCAGTTTATTGCTCCCCATGTTGCCAGATTCCCAAGTAGATCAGCGGGTGCTCTTTTGGGGTTACTTATTGATTGTGTGGACCCCTTAATTATCCAAGATGTCACCTCTTTTGTATTGCAAGTGGTGTCCTCTAGGGTAAAATTTTTGGAATTTAAAGCTATTTACCCCTTGTATCCTACCGATGGCATGCTTTAATTATACAGGAATTCCTCTGTATGAATTGGGTAATTTGTATATTGGGTTTGACTGTGGTTTTTCTCCCGGTAAATTGGTATTACCTATATCCTGTGGATATGTCTTATGACTTTTAGCTATAAATTGCTAAGTATGAATTTTTTTTTACAGTTATCTGTTGTATGTTTATTCTGTTTCTGGATGCAATGGTCTTTGGCCACGATTAATAAACTGAACTGAACTCTTAAGGAGATGACCTGGCAGCAGGCTATCCCTACCATCTAACTTAACTAACTCGCAGGACCCCTGCCACTAGAGACTGCCAACTTTGCTTGACTAGTCTTACCCCCCACCCCCAACTCACCAAGAATCTGGTTTAGCATTTTCTGCAGTGCCTTCAGATAACGTTCGAGGCCTTCGTCAGACAGGTGGACCCCATCAGGCCGGAATAGCTCCAGCCTCGAAAACCTAATTTCTGGTTGCCTAATCACTAGCACTCCCAAGGTCGGCCACCAAAATTGGCCACCTCTTTATTTACCTTCCTTCTGGTCCTATCCACTCTACTGAGGCACACTGCATCTCTCCATCTAATCCACTCCAGCACCTCAGACCACACCGACATTGTGTTTGGGAGAACCCTCCTTGCCTCCATCAGGTCCTTTTTTATGCTGGTGANGCCAGTGTCAGGAGCTGAAGTAGAGCTTTCGGTAGATGCCTTTAAAAACCATAAGGCCCCGGACCTAATCCAGATTGAGTTTATCAAATCATTTAGGGATTGGTGGATTCCCCTGCTTGCAGCCTTATTCATGGCTATTAATAACAGCAGTGTGTTTCCTGAACAGTGGGGGAGGGCAATTGTGATCTCGATTTTTAAAAAAGGGTTGAAAATGGACCCAGGCAATTATCAGCCCATTAGTCTGCTGTCGGTGATTGGAAAGATTTATGCTAAGTATCTGCAGAACTGGCTTGTGGAATGGATGTCTGATTCCAAAATAATAGCTGTGGAGCAGACTGGGTTCCAGAAGGGCCACTCAATGATCGAGCAGTGCTACATATTGTACCACCTTATGGACAAATATAGATCCAAGAATGGGTTTCTCTATGTGGCTTTCCTGGATCTAAAGGCAGCATTTGACACCGTGGATAGGGAGTTACTGTGGACTAAACTTCAGGGCTCCTCGGTGGACAGGCTTGCTAGGCTAATCTCTTCCCTGCATCTCCATTCTTCTTTGGTGGTTAGGATGGACTCTGCGAACCATGTCACCGCCCCAATAGCCACAAAGGTTGGCATCAGGCAGGGATGTGTGCTGGCACTGTTGCTTTTCCACTTGTTCATCAATGAGGTGTTCAGTCAAATGGCGGAAGCGAGATTCTTTCCACCTAGATTGGGTTCCAGGCCCATAGGTTTGGGGTATGCGGCTGACGTGGCCCTGCTGTCACAGTCCCGGGTTGGGCTGGTTCAGCAGCTGAATGCTTTTGTCATATTTGTACAACTAATAAGTTAACTCTGTACTACCAAAAATCTAAAATCATGGTCTTTTCAGCTAGGAAGAAGATCCACATTTGGAACATAGGGGGCCATTCGATACTCCAGATATCTTCCTTCTGCTACTTGGGTCTTCTCTTCCACAGGACTGGTTCTTGGAAGGGTCACATCGATAGAGCTATTGCTGTGGCCCGTGGGACTTCCCAGGCTATCCTTAGGCTCTTTAGGAGCCAGGGAAGAGCCCCTATATGCTTGCCAATCCAGGTATTCAATGCAAAGGTAAAGGGCACAGCTTCTATATGGGGCAGAGCTTTGGGCCCCGTTTCTTGCATCCATGGTGAACGACGTGCAATCTAGATTCCTAATGGGCATTTTGGGGAATCCCAAAAGCACCCATATGTAGTAGCCCGGATTGAACTGGACCAGATTAGCTGGCAGCAGGCTGCTATGGACCTAGCTTTGAAATTCTGGACCAAGCTGCTCTCCGGTTGCTGTTCAGATCTATTGAGGGAAGTGCATGCTGACCCTTTTATTGACCCATGGTCGAAGAAGGTGGAGACTTTCCTTTTGGAATCAGGGATACCTAGGGAATAGTTACTTCACAAATCAATGGGCATGATTAGGAAGGAAATTTTGTCAAGGTTGAGAGATATTAGAAGGCAGACTGAGTTGGGACTAATCAACTCTTCAGCACATTTGCGCGCGTATCTCAATTGGGCACCAGAGTTGGGACAAATGGCACATTACTTAGCTTGCTCCATCTCGCAGGCAGCTAAGGGCTTATTTTTTAGGGCTCGAGTGAACTCGTTCCCCTCTAGTGTTCTGGAGGGTCGATTCCTGGGTATTCCCTTTATGGAAAGGTTGTGCCCATTCGATCAGGGGGCAGTTGAGACTGTGAGCATATTGTCCTCTTTTGCCACATGTATGATGATATTAGAGTTCAGTTTATTGCTCCCCATGTTGCCAGATTCCCAAGTAGATCAGCGGGTGCTCTTTTGGGGTTACTTATTGATTGTGTGGACCCCTTAATTATCCAAGATGTCACCTCTTTTGTATTGCAAGTGGTGTCCTCTAGGGTAAAATTTTTGGAATTTAAAGCTATTTACCCCTTGTATCCTACCGATGGCATGCTTTAATTATACAGGAATTCCTCTGTATGAATTGGGTAATTTGTATATTGGGTTTGACTGTGGTTTTTCTCCCGGTAAATTGGTATTACCTATATCCTGTGGATATGTCTTATGACTTTTAGCTATAAATTGCTAAGTATGAATTTTTTTTTACAGTTATCTGTTGTATGTTTATTCTGTTTCTGGATGCAATGGTCTTTGGCCACGATTAATAAACTGAACTGAACTCTTAAGGAGATGACCTGGCAGCAGGCTATCCCTACCATCTAACTTAACTAACTCGCAGGACCCCTGCCACTAGAGACTGCCAACTTTGCTTGACTAGTCTTACCCCCCACCCCCAACTCACCAAGAATCTGGTTTAGCATTTTCTGCAGTGCCTTCAGATAACGTTCGAGGCCTTCGTCAGACAGGTGGACCCCATCAGGCCGGAATAGCTCCAGCCTCGAAAACCTAATTTCTGGTTGCCTAATCACTAGCACTCCCAAGGTCGGCCACCAAAATTGGCCACCTCTTTATTTACCTTCCTTCTGGTCCTATCCACTCTACTGAGGCACACTGCATCTCTCCATCTAATCCACTCCAGCACCTCAGACCACACCGACATTGTGTTTGGGAGAACCCTCCTTGCCTCGGTTGCTGTCCCCAAAATGTATCACCAATATGTCTGGATGCACCTCCTTCGCCAACGCGTGGACCACCATCAGGAACTGAACCCAACTCATCCCGCTTCGTCCTTTCCACGACACCTCGGCCAAGTGCCCTAGACCAAGCTGGGTTCCCCAGTATGAGCGTCCCGCTCATTTCCTGGCCCAGTAAACCATACTGCGGCCCATATAACAACTCTCTTCTGCCATGCAAGCAGTTCGGTTCCTATGGGAGACAAACAATGGTTAACCTCTGCCATTGGTGCATTGCCCCCCACACTTTATTTGCTCTGCTACACCACTCGTTATAGCTGGACCTTGCGCACATAAGAGCGGACCTCCACCGGCCAATCGCCTTTATCTGCTGCTCAGATAAGCCCGCCACTGCCACACAACTCACGGCCCCGATTCTAAATTAATGGGAACCAAATAGGTGTGGTGGCAAATTCAATTTCTTCAGTGCTTTACAGAGTACAGCTGAGAATTGGTACCTGGTTACCCATAACCCATTCTTGTGCACAAACAGCTGGCCCGGCCTTGGGGGACGCAGCTCCAAATAGGCCTCGAGATCCATCACTGGGCACAGGTGACTTTCCACAATTCTCGCCATCCTAACTACCTGCCCCTGTTGCCGCTGGTCTGTCTTTGACCCCTTAAGTAACGCTTGAGTAAGGGTGGATGCGGGCTCCGTATATAGCAGGGAAAACACATCCACGTATTCCCCCTTCCATATCTTGTCCCAGGTGTGTTGTGCCAAGTGCGCGCCAACTGGTGCCCCCACAGCAGCCCATGTCCCTGGCTCCGCACGAACCAGTGTTACCTGCGCGCCCATTGAGTGGCATGCAGAGCACTCCCCTCCTTTCTGGCTGCCTTCTGCCCTATTCTGGCTTGGTCCAACCCCTGTCACCTGGACAGTCCAGGGGGCCTCCAGGACCTCGACAGGCTCTTGCCAGGGCCATGGTACCCATGATCCCACCAAGCCCAATCGTTGTTGAGCTGCGGGACCTGACTGGTTAGGTTGGTCCCTAGCCCCAAGGACCCCTTTGTGCCTGCATTGACAAGGGGTGCATTGCAAGCACCTACCTGTGGGTCCACTACTGGCACTCGTGCCCGCATCCACCAATAGGTCCGCGTTTACTGGCCCGGGTTCCTTCCCCTGAATTTGATCCGTTGGGTCCACCCTCACCTGCTCCACCCTGCTGTCTTGCTTTCAGGCTCCTGTCTTGCTGCCGTCACTTGCCATCCTTCCTCCAGCTCTGCCACTTTTTTCTTGAGCACCGCGAATTGCCCCATGAACACATTTAGGGTATCAAGGACCACTGCTAATTGATCTCTGCATGCTCTCTGACTCAGTGGTTCATCCTCAGTGTCCCTAGGGGGCGACAAATGGTGCCTCCCCCCCGCCAGGGTGGGGGGAGAGTCATTGCCGGGGGTTGCCCAGCCTCCACTCATGACCTTGGTGTCTCCCGCTCACTAGCGACCCCCCATGGGGGGAGGGTTGGCCTCTTGGGAATCCTCCCTCGCTGGGATCCATCTCTTCTCTAAACCGGGCTGGGGCTGCACCATTCGTGTACTTGCCCTGGAACCAGCCCTGGCTGCCTCCCCTTGGTCAGTGCCAGCGTCCCTCTCGCTCCCGTTCATGCTCACACCATGTACGGGTTGACGTTGGTCCCATCCCTCTTGAGGCCCTGTATTTTCATGTCCTTGATTTTGGACCACGACTCCTTCCTCCCCTGGCACCCCCCCCAGTACCCCACTAACTGCCTGCATCTCCCGGCTGCCTTGGCCCTGCTCTCCGCTGGCCAGGCTGCTGAGGACTCCCTCACAGCCACTTATTCGAGCCTGGAGGGACTCCAGCACCTCTTCTACCCACTTTGCTAGGGTCTTCTTGGCTGGGCCCTTCCCTTTCTTGCCCCCGTTTCCTTTCACCATTTTTTGTATTCACCCGCCTGAGCCCCCAAGGCCACTGGTGAAGGAGGTGGGGAAACTGAGGGCGCTTTGGTTCCCTGCTCCTCGGGCCACCAATCTCCCCCCTTTCTACAGCTGAATGTGCGCCTCCCAGGGAAACCGGGCGCCCCATTGCGTAAGCAACTGGGGGAGGCCAGGCTGGGTTAGCCAGGCAGGTGGATTGTTGATCCTCCAGGCGCCCTTGCTCCCCTTCGCCCGCCGTACCCACCCTATGCCACCTGGGACTTCAGGGGGGGTGCCAGTAGGGTCTTGACCCCTTCTAAGTGAGTAGGGGGCATAGGAAAAAAGGAGGGGTGGGGGAAGACCCCCCACTGCCACCCGCTGTACAGAGGGTTCCCCGCACTTTGTGGGCCTCGGCCTTCTCTCCCCTACAGTGGCTAGGAAGGGGGAGGAGGGGTGAAGGCCCCTGCCGCACCCGCCCACTCTGGACCTCCCCCGCTTGTTTCGGGCCTCAGCTCCACTTACTTTAATGGCAGGGGGAAAGGCCCCTGCTGCACCCGCCCGCTCTGTAGCTCCTCGCTTATTGCAGGGCTCAATGCCCCGATGGTAGTGGGAGGGGGAGAAATTTGAACAATTCATGCCTTGCTCCAGGGAGCCGCACTGCCAGGCGCTGAGTGGTCACTTCAACGGGACCCCCTCCCTACCGCTGCTGCCGCCACTGTCACTTACACCCCCACAAGAGCCTCGCGAGCACACTGCTCGCTCGATGTTGCCCAGGTGCGGAATGGTGGAATCCGGGCCTGGGCCAAGATGGCGGCTGCAAGCTCCTGCTCATCATGAGAGCTCGCCTCACACCGCTCCTCACTTGTGCGCCATGTGCCCTTCACGCCCTATGTGCCCTCTTCTCAGGGCGGGGGAGGGACAACAACTGCCGCCCTCGAGCTGCTCCCCATTCTGAGGAGGGCCGTGGGGCGACGTACCTTTGCAACACAATGGTCTATGTGTCTGCAGAGGTGTTTAGGCTTTTTCTGAATACACATTTGGCATGACTTTGCATTTCTCCATTGCATGAAGTGAGTTCCCAGTTCACAGCTTTCACATTACATACATGTTTAATCTTTACCTTTACATATTTGTTAGACCTGTAGTCTACATGTAGCCCAGTATCTCCTTATGATAATGGATAGCATAATAAAATCTGTACGAATACCTAGAGAACACAAAGTGCTGACTGGAGTTAGCACAGTCCCATAAAGAAGACTGTTCTTGTATGTTCACAGACCCAAGATACCTGGAAAAGAGACTGAAACATGTGGGTGTTTGACCTTTCATGCTGGTTCAACCACCGACACTTTAAACTGCCTTTTATTCTCCTTAGCTTAAAGTCTTGTAATGTAGCCACCATTTCTTTGTAATCAAATTCTATAAAAATAAAAAGGTGTTGCTTTTTATTGTACTGTATATTACCCAATGCGCATCTGATGTGGAAATTGGGTGATCCCCCAGTGCGCTGAGACGTGGGGGGCAGAAAATTCATTAATGAGAATAAAGATGTAAGAAATAATGTTAACCAGGCCTTTTCATTACAATTGAGGAAAGAGCAGTGCATGTATAAAATGGGTACATAAAGTTTTATCACAGAGTGCCTGCTCAAAACCTCTGACATTTATAATACATTTCCATTACTGCTTGCTCTAAATTGCCTATATTTCTTTTACATTAAAAATAAATGCTTCCAACTAGACAGCTAAAAGGCTTGATAGCAAGCAATTGTAGTTGACAGTAGCAAATGGAAAGTGTCTATAACTTTGAGTTTAAAGCAGGAAAGAAAGATGCAGTTCTACAGGGCCGATTAGTGGGTAATGTCCCTGGGCCTTACTCTCACCTCATATGCATGACTTTACATAGGCCTTTTTCACACAGACACGCTAACACCGAAAAAATGGGTGTTGCATTTTATTATACATGTTGCAGGGCTGGATGTGTGCGCTATGGGTGCCCTGCAACATGTATAATAAAATATAACACCCATTTTATCAATGTTAGAGTGTCTGTGTGAAAAGGGCTACACACAGTTCCACTGAATTCAGTGGTGTGACTCCCAATTTACACCTCTGTAAAAGAGAGGAAGGAGAATGGAGCTCCCCATAGCACTTATCAAGTAGATGAGTCAGTTAGGAGTAGTTTTGAATTTGATTCAATTTGCCAACAATAACAAATGCAACCTTCCATAATTGATGTCCAAACAGAATGGGAAAAGCTTTTCGCCACTCTTGGCTTTTTATTTAACTAATGCTCCAGGAGGCAGGAGCTTGACAGCATTTGCTGGAACTGCAGCAAATGTTTGAACAAGAGTTCTGCAAGCGAACCTCACCCACCGCTTTGTCAATGAACCCTATTCAAGCTCTTGCACAGCCGCTGTGCAGGGCCTGGAAATGAAGTCGGTGGAGACCGCCAGTCTCCTTTTGTGTCAATCCTCCTTGCGCCAGATATAGTCTCCATCGGGAAGAGCCTAATGCACTAAACAATCACACCACCTGGTTCCTCGGAAAAAAGGAGAGTTAACGAGGTGGGGTTGTAAATAGCCATCGCTAAGATAGATAGATAGATAGATAGATAGATAGATAGATAGATAGATAGATAGATAGCATGTTGTTTGTTCATGCCCTCCTGGTTATGCTAATGGCCACTGTTATGTAGCATGCCATCTCTAATCACTTTGCCACATCAATTACTTCAAGGCAGGGTAGAAGGATGGCATTCTGCCAGCAGGAGATAAATAATGGATGTTAACATAAAGAACGGATACCAGCACTCGTCTCGACAGCAATAACTTCCCTTTAAAGTGCCCTCTTGTAATCGCCTTTTTTTTTTTCACTCTGGGCGTGACCTAATTTATCGGAGCTCAACAAAGTGACAGAGAGTTATGTAACCAACATTTCAGCTTACGTAGCAGGTGTCTTCAGACAGTTGAAATCTTAGAGACACAAATTAAAAGGTACAACGCATCATAAACAAGAGAACTGAGATTTCCTAGGATTGGAAGGGACCTCCAAGGTCATCTTATCCAAACCGCTGCTTGGATGCAGGATGCCTACAGCTACAACAGATAGCTGTCCAGTCTCTTTTTGAACACTTCCAGTGATGGAGGGTCTACCACCACCTCCCTAGGCAGCTTGTTCCATTAGGAAGTTTCTCCTGATATTTAACCAAAAATCTATGTTCCTACAACTTGAGTCAATTATTTCTAGTTCTGACCTTTGTAGAAATGCAGATCAGTTCCTTGTCACCTTCTTGGTGGTATCCCTTTAGATATTTGCTATCCTGTCTCCCTTTAAGCTTCTTTTTGCTAGATCACGCATTCCCCATTCTGTCAAGCTTTCCTTGTAAGCCTTGCAATTCCAGGCCTTTTATCATCTTTGTCACCCTTCTCCTTATGGCATCTGGGCCAAAGAACTCAAAGAAAGAAACAGGCCACAACCCACAAACCATGTAGTCCAGGGTAGCCCCACTGAAGCCCGCAGGGCACGACCTAGCTTACTAGAGCTCAGCAGAGTGATAGAGTCCACAGGGCTTCAGTGGAGCTACTCCAGAGTAAATGATTTGTGGATGGCAGCCTAAGAGAATGTATAATTCAGGCTGAGTTGTCAATTTTGCTCAGGTTCTTTGTTAAAATCAAAATGACTGTTTCAAATGATTAAGCAGTATCATGAGATTTAAAAATAACCCATCACCATTTTTGATCATGTTGGTTTATACTCGAAATCCAACATGGCATCCACAAAAGTTTGCATAACAGTTGTAATAAAATAGCGGCACAACGGTGCCGCCTACAAAAAACACGAGACCTAAAATGTTCAATGACCACCGTTATACAAGAAGTAAAACTTGAATGTGTTATTGTGGAATATTTTTAATGTATCAAATAGGTTAGTGGCAACATAGGCTTCATGTTCAAAGAAATATCTGAACTATAACATAGCAAATGCAATAAGTATACATGAAAAATATGGTGCAAGATATTGATCTATTTTGTCTGTCAACATTTCCCGTAGCTTAGTTCAGTCAAATAACGAATCAATTAACTAATCTATGTCACTGTCCATCTCCGTTGAGAGCGTCCAGTATGCTGCTGCATTAGAAATCTGAGCACCGACACAGTTCAGTGCATGTCATGTTGAGTCATAAGCAGCTGCACTTTGCAACTTTGCAACCTTTCTTGCAGCTACACTTGATTAACATTAGGATTGCTTCTGGTGCAGGAGGGTTGATCCACATTACCAGGACAAGTGAACCATTAGATTCAACAGACCAACCATATTAAGCAGGCGAAAGAAGTTGTGGGTGGCTCACAGTGGACTTAATTAGCAAGCTCATAACATACTGAGCTCTTTGAATCATGGGTAATAATGAGCCCAAAGTAGGAGGTAGCTGTTCAGCTTGAACTGTCGATTCACATACAGGAACAAATGCAGTACATTTACATGTGAGTGGATCTTTGATCTGTATATCAAGCATACAAATCTTTCTGGCTCTGCTACTGACACATCAGATGGGTGCTCATCACTTTCACCCAAAGTTGTCAACACTGCCACAATTTTGTCACTGCATTCTAGGAACACATTGAAGCACCATTCCTCCGTCTTCCTACAAATCATCCCCATACGTCGCATCTGGTGAATGCATGTCGAGCAAGTATTGTCTCAGCTCATTTTTGACCCAGGTGCTGACAAATTGGGCCAATTGGTATTCTTTGCATGTCTGTTCATTTTCTATTAACAGTGAAATGTCTAAAGACAGGTTTTTGTGTTGGATCAGGAGCAGTAGTACATCTGTATCTGTGGATTGGATTACAACCTTGGCATCCTTGTCAACTGTGCTGCATGAAGTAACATGGTGGTGTCGGCTTCTTCATGACTGTGTGTTAGTAGAGAGCATGAAATAACAGTATTCCCTTTAGTAGTTGTGCCTGCTGTTACCATGAATTTCTTCCAGTGGTTACCAGATTGAGCTTCCTGTAATGCCTTGTCAGCTAGGTATTCAGTCAGTTCTGCCTTGCTCTTAATATGAGCAAGCAATTCTTTCAAGGAAATGTGATGAATTAAGGTGTTATCCAAAATGTGGTAGTATGTTCCTTTCTCACCAGTTCATTTTATTTGCATCTTTTCCTTCATTGAATGTTTGATGTAGCGATCAAACACCAACCTAACCTCATCTTATGGTTCTGCTGTTTGGATGAGTTTTCGAACAAGTCCAGATGCAAAGTTATTGCAGGTTAACATGGTGCCTGCTTTTGATATGGTGTGCAGCATAGTCATGCCGTCAGTGATTACCACTTTCCATGTTGGATTACCGCTGTTGGACTGCATTTCAAAGCACACATCCATGTCATTACCTCCATAATTATTAGTTTCATTTGTGACTTGTCAGCCCATGGCTTCTAAGTTATGAAGCGCCTTAACTTTGTCATATGGTAGCAAGAGCAATTCATCTGATGCAAATAGGAATTAAGGAATTATGCCAAATTCATACATCCCAATGCATTCCTTTGGGTCAAGTTCTGGACGACGTCTTGCTGCAATGATAAACCTCTGCAAAAGACCTCTTTCCTCTTTCGTATTGATGACCTGATCACCAATAGTTGTCCCCTTGGAAACATTTGCCCATTTGAAGGTCTTCAGCTTCACTTTTTATTTATTAATTTATTACAAGTTTTACATCCTGCATCCTCCTGCTAACAGTAGCTTGGGGCAGCTAACAATTTACAATTTTTTTAAAAAATTCAGTAATATAAATATAAAATAATATATACAACAATATAAAACAACACTGTAAAAAACCCCTTGGTGGAGTGTCAAAAGACACAGAGAAGCCCTCAGCCCTCAACCCCCCCACCCCTTATCCATCTCCCTCACTGAAACCCTGGCGGAACAGCCAGGTCTTGCATTGTCGTCGAAAGAGGGGCAGGTCTGGGGCCATATGGGACTCTGCTAAAATGGAGTTCCACAGCTGTGATGCGGCCACTGACAGCATCATCTCCATAGTCTCCCCTCTCTCCCCCCTCCCCACCCCAATATACTCGGGGGACTTCGAGAAGGGCACTCCCGTTTGACCGCAGGGGTCGACCCAGAGTTCAAGGATTGAGGCGGTTCTGCAGATTGGTAGGGCCTAGGATGTACAGGGCTTTATAGACAAGCACCAACACGTTGAATCAGGCCTGGAAGTGGAAGACTATAGGCAGCCAGTGCAGAGAGCGGAGCACTGGTGTAATGTGCTCACAGCAACCCGTGCCCATGAGATGGGCAGCCACATTCTGCACCAGCTGCAGCCTCTGAACCATCACCATGTGTAGCCCCACATAGAGCATGTTACGATAGTCCAGTTTTGGGGCGATGAAAGCATGGATGATAGTGGTAAAGTTGGAGTCCAAGATGTACAGTCAAAGTCACCGTACCAGATGTAACTGGTGAAATGCACTCCTCGCCACAGCCCTACCTGGGCATCCAGGCAGAGCTGGGAATCGAGGAGCACTCCCTGTCTATGAACTTGAGGAACCAGTGAAGAGTGAACCCCATCAATTATGGGAGATGCCAACCCCACTGCCCTCCCCCCCAACATCACCTCCATCTTGTCGGGATTCAGCCTCAGGCAGTTCACCCTCATCTTGGCCCCTCATACCTTAGGGACCGCCTCGCCTTTCGCGCTCCAAGACGGCTCCTGCGGTCTGCCGGGGGTGCCCTCTTAGAGGTCCCCCGTGTTAAGCGGGGGGCCACGATGGAGAGGGCATTCTCGGTGGTGGGGCCGCTGCTGTGGAACTCCCTTCTGGAGGAAGCTCGCCTGGCCCCAAGCCTTTTAACGTTTCGGCGGAACTGTAAGACCTGGCTGTTTGCCCAGGCCTTTGGGGGAGGGTAGGGAGGGTCTTTTTAATCCCCTACCCCTTTTTTTGCTAAGCCCTGTTTATATTTATATTTTTATATGAAATATATGTTGTTTTTATTGAATTTTAATGTATTTTATTGTTTTAATTATGTTGTGAGCCGCCCCGGGCTGCTTTGCAGGAGGGGCGGGATATAAATGCTTTGAAATAAATAAAAATAAATAAATCCAGTCCCCCACAACCATCAGACATCGAGTAAGCACCAAGACTGCTGGATCTGGGTCAGATGAAAAAGATCTTTTGTCATGCAATCTCACATGCAGACCTGGCCTTCATTTAAGCGATATTGATGAACTGTTCAAACGGTTGCTGTCCAAAACATCACAATTAAGAATGTCGCTTGTTGCTTTTTCAGGCATGACTTTTTTTGTCAGCAAGTTGTGTAGGTCTGTCTCAGTGTCAATGAATGGGTTTCCATGTGAAATGACATCTTTCAGTTTTGCAATGTTGCACATGGTTCTTCCTAACTTTCCCCCAGAGATTTCATGATGTTTTGTTCTTGTAGTGACCTATGCCAACATGGTACAGTAATTCAAATTAATCAAGTAAGCAAGACAATGCCGGTGGGATCATAAAGAACCTGTCAAGAGCTTTGTCATTCTGTGTTAATCCAAGCACTTTCAGTTTCCAATTCTCATGTTCATTGCCGTGATCAGGTGATCGCGTTATGAAAGGTGTTCTTCCACTAGTAATACCAAACTTTCCATGGAGAAATTCTTGCCAGATTTCAGGATGATTTTTTTCCACATGCTGCATTGACACCAAGTACAATGAAAGCAAACGAGCTTAGTTTTTATGATCGTGCACAAAGAAATACTTCATGGGGCCTTCAGTACTTGCTGTGTGTAGACGTACATCATTTTCCTCGTCGCTCTGATGAACAGTAGAATGAACTGAAACTGTTTTAAGTAATTCATTACGAACCTCTGCATCTTATATTGTCATTACCTTTATGCTGAGACAAATTCACGAATGGTTACAAGAAAGTGAATTCTATTTTCATCAGTAGCGGCATGTCTGCTGGCAGCCTCATGAGCATCTCCGACAGAATTTGCTATCTCCTTCAACAAGTTTGCTAGTTCTGGGTTCTCTGCTGTGAAGTGATCAAGGTACATGTGATAAAGTGTTAGTAGCATTACTGTGCGTGCTTCAAGTGCCTTGTAAAGGTTTTTTCTAGACAGTAGCTTCGATATGGTAACTGGCGAATACAGTCCTACTTCAATCCAGGCTTGGTCAATGCCACTTCCTTCAATGTATTTGCCAAGAGCTGCCAATGCCCCAAAGAGGGTATGAAGTTCTCTGGGCCAAAATATTAACCCTTTCCTCATGTCTTCTCTTTCGATCCACAGCTTCATTATCATATCATACAGCTGAAGGTCCACAGTTACCACACACATTTTACCGGACCCCATGGCTTGTGCTGTTGTGTATTGTGCGTGCCCCAATGAGAACAGTAAACAATGTATCATAGTTAGTTGGCAGTGATCACAATAGGAGAGTTGATAGTGACACATTAGTGCAAGGCTGACTTGATTCTATTAATGAATTAACCACACTCCCCCATGTGCCAGGTGCTTTTGAGACAACATCTAATTTATGTTGCGTGCACCTATTATCCACAACAGGTCAGTTTGTTTACTGTTTTGTAATTTTTATGCAATCATTTTTTTCATGTAGGTGAGATGGTATAAGATGCTTGGAAGAAATGGGCTTAGCACATGGTAACAATTTGTAGGAAAGCACTTCTGGTAATGCTTGTGTGCTCAAGGTGCGGTCAGTTTCCTCTTGGCTTACTAAGGGCAACTTGTCCAGCATACTGCACACCATTTACAATCATGTGGGTTGAAGGTGCAACTGGCCCAACAACAAACTATATAAAATGCCCTTTGTCTCATAGTTTTCTTGTACAGTTTTCCCATTCAGCATCTATTTGTGCCATTATTTACCTATACAGATAGTATAGAAAGGTTCACAGACGCCATCTTGGATTTTGTAAATACAGTGCAATGTTTAAAAATGGTGACAAGTTGTTTCTAACTCTCTGAGCTGAAGTGTAGCATGCAAAACAAGCACTTCACTTTTAACACGCAACCTGAGGTGGAGCACTGAAATATTACAACTCAGCCAGCGCTAGCAAACACAATTCCACGTATGGGAGCTGGAATAAGGTCACCTAGGAACCTAGGCACAACCAAGAAAGAGGCTTCTACATGGTCTTACCCCAGGTTTTGGACCTGTCTCACCACAGAAGCAAGAGAACCCTCACCCACCGTGTGCAAAGCCGGTGGCACCTCAGACCAGCAAGTCTTTAAGGTCTAATTCACACAACACCCTTTCCCTCTTGCAGACCCATGACCTTCCTCCTCAATCTGTGTTTGCCCGATCCCGTGACAATGCATTCACACAGGGCACATTCAGGAATCCAAGGTTAGTAAACTGATAGAACTTCTCACGTACCTCAGGCTGGACTTGGGCCCAATTCAGTCAGGCTCAAGCCTAAGTCTGTGGCTTGAGCAGGGCTCTAATTCTGAGCCATGAAACAAATGACCAGCTAGTTCTTCACAGGCCATAAACCAGTGACGTAACAAGGATGTGGCAAGCTTTGGCTTATGTCCTAATTATACCACACACACCCAAGGGGAGGGTCTCAAGTTCTTCACAGGCCATAAACCAGTGACGTAGCAAGGATGTGGCAAGCTTTGGCTTATGTCCCAATTATACCACACACCCCCAAGGGGAGGGTCTCAAGGGTGGGTGGGATCTAACAACTATAAAGGCAGCACCAACCCCAGCTCCCAGTAGCAGCAACCCCACCACAGGGTGTTTTTAAGTGAGCAAGCGGAGGGCGGGGAGGGTTCATGGCCGCTGAGTGACACTACCACGGAGCACCCGCTCAGGTGGAGTGTGTGGGGAGCGATTCTAACCGGCGTCTCTCAGCATGGCTACCTCAGCAGTCGCCTCACACTCCCCCTGCCACGGACCATAGAAGGGAGCTGACCTTTGAAATTGACATGTCCCGACATGAGCGCTGGAGAAACCAGGCTCCCCAGTGCTCGTGGCCAGTTCCTGTGACTTGCAAAGGCCTTTTCCCCTCCACAGTGCCTCTGAGGGGCAGACCAGTCTGCTGGCATAGCTGGTTGTCCTAATTCATGCAGGCAGGGGATGCATGGCCACCAATTGCTCCACACCTTTTTGGCTTGCCCTGCACGGAGAAATCCGAATTTCTCGGCTGTGCTCCATGAATGACCATGAGTGGGTGCTGCATGGCTCATGGGAGTGCACATTTTCCCCCACTCCACCTTCAGATGGGCAGACAGATGAGTGACTCCTGGGTGGCCGTGCAGGGTAGCATCTCATTTAAACACACCCCAAGAAGTTTTAAGAATGAGTGTGGGTGTGGCCAGCACTCCATCCCCACCCACTCTGAAAACGCCCTTCTTGGAGAAACCCTTTTGAGCGCCACTAGGAAATTTTCAGAATGGGCAGGGACAGAGTGCAAGCCCTCCTCCCTCTCTGAAAATTTCCTAACAGCGCTCCGGCCACTTGCAAAGGGCCCCCTCAGAGTCCGTGGTCCAAGCTCAAGAGAGCCCTCTCACTCCATGGTAGCTACATCTTTGCCATGAACATCTCCATGAGTGGAGCTTGGTAACCCGTGTCCTCCTAATGCAAAGTCTAGCTGCTGTCTGTCTTTGCAAAATTCTAATGAAACTCCCCGAGAAAGTCCTTCCCAGTTTTATGTACATATAAGCTTCTAAACAACCTAATATAATGCACAATATTATTTTATTGTGCATAAAAGAGGCTCGCCTTTATTAATGCTTGAACTCTGCAAAGTTCAAGCAGGTCAGGAGAGAATATTGTAAATTGAACTTTTCAACCCAGCATACCCTTGTTGGAATTGCAGCCAGCAGCCTGACAGGAACACAAGTTCAGCAATACAGAGTAATAATGAAAAATGTAGTTTTGCAACTTTTCTCTGTAAATAACAAAGCTCATCTTTTGGTGCCAGCAAGACATTGCATGCAGCACACATTTCAAATTCAGTTAATCTCAAAATAATTCAAAAATCAAAGAGCTTATTCAACCATCAAGATATACCAGATTGACTCACTGTGTATTCATGGGAGGGAGAGGGAGACAGAAGAAAGAATCCAATATCGGAATCAGTAAAAGCAGCGCTAGTTTTTGTTCAGTTTAAATTGTTTTTAGACCACACAAGCACACTATGAATACTAAAAGGGATGCCAAAAGAATATTTTATGATTGCATTGTTTGCATTATTCAGCTAGCAATAAAACCCATGCAGGTAGGAAGATACAATTAGTCTCTTTCTCTTTTCCTTTCCTTTTCTTCCTTTTAACATATATTAAGGGTGGGTGGGTTAAATTTAATACAAAGACTGTATGTACAGAAGGTGCCATTAAACACAGTGGCATGATTCAAAACCTAAAAAAAATCAATGCAACAACTTGCACTGATTGGCATCAGTGGGGTCCAGATTGGGATTTTGATAGCTAAGTGTTCATTGACTTGAATGAAATTGTGTTGAAGCTCAGTCGATGGGGATGGTTGGGCCTAACCCATAGAAGTAAAAATGTTCCCAGGGACTCATGGTATTTCCAGTTTCAGATATATCTAAGGCACCAACTCCTAACCTAGTTTCACTTAGAAGACTGGAAGCAATCTTTCTTAAATTACAGGAAATAAAAGAACAACCATTGATAAAGCCCCCTTCCTTGTATCTGTAACAGTGCCATGAAGGCCAGCCCTGCCCTGTCCTCTGGAGCCCGGATTGATCAGGGATCATCAGGAAGAAGGTAGTCCCCATTCCTTACATCTCCAAACTCCCTGAATGCCCTAAGGATTAGGAGGAAATTCTGTCATACTTCTGCTTCCAAATCTTCTCTCATTAAAGGAGAGAGATTATAATTGGAGGAAGATACTACAGAGAAGAGATACTATGGGGGATAGAGGAACACATGCACAGTGATATTTTTTATTTTATTTATTATTATTGTTATTGTTATTGTTTAAATAAAATGAAAAACAAAAACAAATGAAATCAAATAATGGGTGAAAACAGACATGATGCTAACCACCCTTTAACCACCCTTGGTGGTCATTTATGCATGTTTCAGGGCTGCATAGGGCACCAATACAGCCCTGCAACATGCATAAATAACCATCAAGGGTGGTTAAAGGGTGGTTAGCGTCATGTCTGTTTCCACCCAATGTTGCTTATTCATTTGTGTTTTTTTTACCTTAGTTACAAAAATGAATGCGGCTCCCTTTCTTTTTGTAATTAATAAAGCAATACGAAATTGCACACCCCTAAGGACATTATTTCTATCTGAAGCAAAATGCCATTGGAATGGACAGAAACTTGACCCCACTCATTCTTCAGTGGCACACATTCTTCTTTAATGGCTTTACGTCGTCAACAGCTGAAGCTTTTAAAGTAAGACTGGATGTCTTTCTAAAGGTAGGTAAGCTCAGAATTATCTGGCAGAAGTACTAGGTGAATTTCTATGGCCCTCAATACACAGGAGGCCAAATGGGATTATCGCAGTGGTTTCTTCTGATCATGCATTCTATAAATCTATGAAAATGTGAAATACTCAGCCCAGACTGGCTTTATAGAAACTAGTATTTATGTTGTCACTGACAACTTTTTTCATTTTTTGGATCAAGAATCTGTTGCTCGTTCTTGTGGTTTAGTAATTCCTTCCCAATATGATTTTTTATAAGACCATGAACATCAAGTTTCTGTAATCTCTCATTTAGTCCCACCATAGCAAGGACATATATTCTTAGAAGTTCCAGGCAGCTGAATAAACCAATTTCTTTCACCCATTAATTATCCTCAGTCCTGTTTGTCTTTACACAGCAGAGTCTAATCCAATATAAGCCAATTACAGGGTCTCTCTTTTAATTGTTAGTCAAACAACAAAAGTGGTAGGAGTTCTGATACACTTACCTTTTCAGGAGTCACAAGTACTTTGGCAACAAATGTAAGGATAGTGATGTGGTGATGAATTACTTTTCGATTCCTGGAGGCATCTGTTTAGAGTCAAGAGTCCAATGGTCTAGTCACCTGCAGGTGGACCACTGAAAAATTAAACAGTGACAAAAGTGAACAGAATTTAGTATCACCAGAGATAATCACTTATGTTTCCACTTCTTAGTGAATCATTAAGTGCCTAGAAAGGCTGGATTATTATAGAGTGGCATGTGTTGCACGGTCCATTATAAAGCTTGAATATTCTATTTGTTATAAAATTTACATGATTAAAGTTAGGCTCATGAAATTTATGACAAAGGTTCACTGGGGTACGCAGTCCATGCAGTCCATAGTTCAGCTGACTAGGTTGGGTAACAGATGGGATATAGCAGTTTGAAAACTGCACTTTGAAGTCTGTTTTTTCAGCCAGTTAGACTGTCTCGATCTGGGCAAGGTAGAGGGGTTTAGTGTTGGTTGGGAGGAGGTGTAAGCCTTTTAGAAAATTCAAGGAGGCTGCCAGGGGGTACCTTTGGTTTACTTTTTGTAAAACTGGTTAGTAGTTTTTAAGTTATGATGTCTTGAAAATTCAACGTTAACCGATAGAGACCGTCCTGAGACTTCTGAGTATGGAGTGGTTGCGAACATTCTATGTGTAATGCAGACTGTTTGACTACAACTCCCAGCAGACACTGCTTGCTAGATCCTATCTGTGCTGTCATGTTTGGCGCAAGGCCTGTGGAAGGGAGAGAGCTGAAGGTTTGGTTTGAATCTACATTTAAATAGAGGGGGAAGGAAGAGGGGGTATGTAAGGTTCAGGGTTGGGAGGAAGGAGCACGGGGGTGCAGATAAGGTTGGGTTTGGGTGATTGTGGGGAGGGAGGGGCATGGGTGGAAAACAGGGGGCATGGGTGGATGACAGGACCATGGGGCTGAGTGTGGATTCCCAGTCAGGCTCTGCTTCCATCAACCACCCATGTTAATTTCACCAGCGGGGCAGGTCAGCACGGGCGGTCAGGTAAGATTGGGTCTGGGTGGGCAAAATCAGATCATTCTGATCTGATCCCACACAACAGGTGCCTCGGTTTAGGGGCTAGGGACACCGAGATGGCTAAACAACAGAGATACCTAATCCCACAGTCACATTTGGGGGTGGCTGATCTTGCCCCCTAAACCAGCCCAGAACCACAGAGCGCATGGATTTCAGTGACACCCCTTCCTCCTCCAAAATGCGGGGTGTCCAGGCTGTGGCTCCAATGGGGCGCCCCACTGGAGAAACATGGCTGGGGCCGAAGAGCTAGAGTTTGCCTGGGATGGTCTCACATACAGGAAGAGAACAGAGATTTGTCCCAGAGCCATGTCCACAGTGGAAGCCATTCACAGGGGGAGCACTTTACAGGGAGCAGCTTTATTGGGGGATACAGAATATGGAACCCAGTATAGGGGGAGGTCTGAAGAGTGGGCAGCGTTGTGCAAGAAAGGGAGCCCTGTTTAAGGGAGAGCAAAGTGGTGGAGTCTTGTACCGATCAAGAACAGCAGAATAATGGCCATAATTGTGCAGAGGAATATCCCTGTACAGAGGAAAACTGAGTGAGGGAGCTCTGTACAGGAGAGCTGCAGGATGGGAAGCATTATACTTGGTGAAGAGCTGGGGAGCCCTGTAAAAGGAGTGAGCTAGCCAGGAGGATAGGAATGGGCGAACAGATCGCGGTTCGGGTTTGGTCGTTTGTTTCGGCTGCATTCGGTTCAGCCATTCGGTTCGTTCTCCGGGTTCAGGTTCGGCCGTTCAGTTCGGCTGTTCGGTTTGGGGTCAGCCATTCGGGAAATGTTTTTATATGGTTTTGTTTTGTTTTGTTTTTTATATGATTTTTTGTTTTTTTATTTGGTTTTTCGGTTTTTATATGGGTTTTTTTATTTAATTTTTTATCTAATATTATATATAACTATCTACACTAAATCTAACTGCTATTAACTATTCTAAATGGTATGAACTAAATGGATTATCTAATAAGTACACAGGCCTACTCCTACAAACACTAAAACTAAATCACTAACGCTATCTCTATCACTAAGCTAACTCTTACAACTGTCTACTATCTCTAACCTATCTATCTATCTATCTATATATATATATATGGGATGGGGCAATCACAAACAACACAAGGAGGGTTACAAAACTGAAATGAAACTTAAAGCAATCTAATAATCCTACTCTAAATGAAAAAACAGGGAAAAGGAAGAGAATCTGGGATGGAATATATGGGAGAGGGAAAGGATTCAATGGAGGGGGGAGGGGGGGGAGGAAGATTGAACCCAGGGAACACAGGGAGGGGTAAAAACAAAAAAATAACCACTAAATCTATCTAAGCTAAGCTAAATAAATGAATAAGAATTTGGGGGTAGATGGGTTGGATGGGTGAAATGGGAGGAGGATGGCAATGGATTGGGGAGCTGGGAAATGCTGGGAGAATGAGCCTTCTGAAATGCCTGCTGTTCAGGAACAGTGACTAGCTCAGAAGGTGTTGGGAAGGGGGGTGGCAGACAGTTTTGTTTCTTGCTGCTCCCACCTCACCGCAAGCCCCATTGGCTCCGTGCAGCCTAGCCCGTGGCCAATCGCAGACTGCGAAGCCAGTGATCTGAGGCAAAAAAGGATGGTGATTGGGCAGGCTGACTGCTACTCCAAGCCTCTTCACCCCTGGTGCCTGGAAGTCTGCTCCTCAGCTGACTACTCCTCCCTGTCATGTTTGACCTTCCAGTGATGCTTTTTTTGCCACCCAAATTCACCCGAACGTGAACTGAACTGACCAAACTGTTCGGTCATTTCGACTTCAGAATGTAGTTCGGTTTGGTCCGTTCGTGTTCGGATTCGGGTTCAGGTTTGGTCATCAGAACAGGCCGAGTTCGAGCTGAACTCCGAACTTCCGAACCACATTCACCCATCCCTACAGGGGGAGTCCTGTACACGGGAAGGTCCTTATAGAAAGGAGAATGGACAGTGTTGCACAAGGGAAAGAGCTCTGACAGTGTGGAGTAGAGTGGGAGACTCCTATACAAGTCATGAGCTAGACAGATCATAGAGAGCAGAGTGAACCACCCTGCATAGGGCTGTCAGTGAGGGAAGTCATCCAGAAGAGTAAAACACTTACTTTCTACAGCCAGGATACAACAAAAAAACATGTGCGGATAGGTGCCTGGCTAGAGCTAGTGCAGAGAAAGCAACTTCTTTGGTCTTTCTCCTTGTTAAAGTTAAGCTGCTTCTTTGTCCAGCTAAAACCTGCAGCCTTTCCTCCTTGTGAGCATCCCCTACAGTGTGTTTCCTTTAGAAAACTAGTTTACAACAGCAGAGTTTACTCTGTCTTTGTCTGATGGATCAGCTGAAAGATGAGATGAAGGGGGGAAAAATAAATGTTAAAAGATATGGAAGGAGGAATCTAATGGTTGGGACATAAATCAGGTAGAATATATGGGGAGCTGATAAAAATAGCTCTTTTCACCATTTACAAAAATGCTCACTTTCAAAGGAGTGTGGGGAAAAACATTCGGCATGCAGCTCTGAAACCAAGACAGCAGATGCTAAGAGGAGCCAAAGGATGCAGTTCTTCTTATTTTAAAAACCATCTCTGTCAAAGATTGCTGTAAACACTGAATGAAGATTTCATTATGACTACTACTAATCATTTCTATAGCACTACTAGCCATACGCAGAGCTTTACATTCACATATTTTTAGAGACAGGTCCCTGCCCAATGGGGCTTATGATCTAAGATGAGCAAGAATGAGGTGAACACAGTGAAAGACACACACATTCCCATTATACAGATGGGGAACTGAGGCTGAGACTTGCCCATGGTCACCCAGTGAGTTCACATGGCTAGGGCAGGATTCAAATCCTGGCTTTGCAGGACCAATTCCAGTACCTTATCCACTATACCACACTGGATCTCTAGACTGAGAGCTTGTGACTTACCCAAGGCCACCCAGTGAGTTTATGGCTAGGGACAGAATTTGAGCCCTGGCTTCTCGGGTCCAAGTCCAGCACCTTATCCAGCATCTACACCACACTGACTCTCTAGTCACACCAACTCTTATGAGTTGGTGTGACTGGAATAATTAGGCAGTTAATTGTCCATTCTGATCTGAAGGTGCAGCAATCAGTAGGGCACAGTAGCAGAAAATAAAATGAAATAAGACTAAATAAGAGACAGAGACATAAAATAGAAACATGGAAAATTTATCAAAGGATTTACACCACAGAGTAGGTTGGCTAATATTTTAGTGTGGAGCGGCCATGCATTACACAATATTTACTTTATTCTAAGAAGTTTTTGGAAGTTTCCAATGTTTAAACGAAGCCAAAGTTGTTGTTGTCATGGGTGACATGTGGGGGGGGGGAATGGGGGGGCATGTGCCCCCACAAACTTTTAGAACCGCACACATACAGCCCAGTGTGGCCGCACAGCCATACAGTAAAACTCTGCACTTCCGCCCATGACCCCGTGAGGCAGAAGTTCAGAGAGTGCAACTGCAGCCAGTTGGCTGGTTTCTTGGTGCATGCGCGGCAGCCGGCACAGTGAGTTGAGACTTGCTGCGGCTTGAGGGAGTCCCCGGTTGTGAGGCGGCATGGTGCGGCGCGCGGGTCAGCAAGATGATCAGCCCAAGGCCAAGAGCCCAGGTACGTACTGACAGCATCCCCCCAAGCTTCCCCCCCCCGGTTCCTTCCCCTCCTCCCAGGCACAGAACCCCACCTTTCTGGGGCCCCCCCTCCCAGCAACCCCCCTGTCACCATCTGGCTCCCCCCCCTCCCAGCCGTTTTCTGCTTGAGGGAGTCAAGCATGCTGCACTGAGCCCAGTCCAGGTATGTACAGCCGGCCCGCTCCCCGCTCCCTCCCAGAAACCCCCCC
>QEPC01011901.1:150238-165645 GCA_003113815.1 Sphenodon punctatus | reverse complement strand
CCCAGGCCCAGCAGCACACACCCATGTCTGGCTCCTCCCCCCATCGCCGTCTGGCTCCCCCCTTCCCAGCAGCTTGCCAAGGGAGTCAAGTGCAGCATGCAGGCCAGGAATAAGAAGCCCAAGCCCAGCCCAACCCAGGTATGTACCACCAGCCATCCCTCCCCCCCCCCCCCTTCAAAGGCTTCTCAGGGTCATGTGGGTGTGTTATCCTCAATGATTTTCTGTGCAAACTTGTCAGTTCAAAGGTTGTTTGGGGTAACTGGAGTGTGTTACCCGCAACGTTCTTATGTGCGCTGTTCAAAGGGTTCTAAGGATGACGTGGGTGTGTTATCCGCAATGTCCTTATGTGCACTGTTGTTCAAAGGCTTCTCAGAGTGATGTGAGCATGTTACCCACTCCTTAAAAAGGAGTTCTGTGGACAAGGTTTAACCCTGTGAACCTGAGTTCTGTGGGTCTATGTGCAAATGTGTTCAAAGGGTTTACAGAGTGACCTGGGTGTGTTACCCCCAATGTTCTTATGTGCAATGTTGTTCAAAGGTTTCTGAGGTTGACTTTGATGTTATTCCTCATAAAAAAGGAAACAAAAACCAAAAGACAAATAGAAAACTGAAAGATGGTTGAAATGGTGGAGAATCACTGGTAGTTATTACCGGCTTGAAGAGACACTTAAAACCTCAGTTTCTCCTCACAGTGAGCCTGGACTCTATTTTTTTATGCTGCTAGGGAGAAATGGGACTAGTGGGAGAAAGTCATTGGCCTTCTATCCCCCAGGGCTTCACACAGCACCAAGGAATTCACAGGGTTAACTAGTGTAATCTCCCTCCAATGCTAACTCTAGGAACTCCTTGCTGCTGGGGTAAGCCACACCACTAACAGACAAGACACTGTCTGCTTTAACCCCGCTTGAACATTTCTTATGCATGTATTTAAAGTCATTATTACTGTATTGGAAATTAGGGATGGGTCTATGCAAATTATATGTGTACCCCCAGGTTCAACAGTCAACAGTCACCTATGGTTGTTGTATTAGTAAAGTAGGGAGCTACCGGTAACTTGCTTGCTATTTGAAGGAAGTAACAACCTTTTAAACTGTAGGGAGTAGCTCTTCCACTTTAGCTTCCCCTAAGCCCTGCTTCCATAGTGGTTATGCTGCTCAGCATTCTACTGTGCCAGCAGAATAAATTTTCTCCATTGCATTGTATTTAACAAAAAACTTGGATATTCCATAATCAAAAAACTTCTGATTTACAAGAAGAGTTAAGGCTCTTGCAAATTCAATCATGCACTAAAATGCATGGAAATTGCAAGTTAAGGCTCCCGCCTTAACTTCCATGCCATGTTAGCAGTGAAGACATTGTACAGTCTCACATATTGTGCTCACTTACAACTTAGGCTCCATGCACCCACTTTGCCTTCGTCTTTCAGTCCCAATCCTCTTCCTCTTTGCAGGTTGGGGGCAACACTGAAGCTGNCCCATGCCTACCCACCTTTCCCTCTATCCTTTCATTTTGATTGGGGAGAATGGGACAGCTGACTAATGACTCATAACCGTCCCTCTTACCCACTAGTCCCCACTGCCCTTCCAGAGCACAGTGAATCTGGGTACAGCTGTATACAAATGTTTAATTCAAACTAAATCGGGTACACATTGAAGTTAATAAAATGGAATGGCCATTGGAAGGAATGGAGGCAACAGCAATGCCAGTTTCTAAATAAATACTTGTCATTCCAACATTCAGTTAAGTGACTGTGAAATAATACAACACAGCTGCATCTTTGGGAGTATCTGGGGAAGGCAAGAGGGTGTGAAATGATGAGGAAGGCACCAGATGCAGTAAGTGAAATGGCTGGAATGACGGGAAAATACAGAGTGTGCAGGATCAAGTAAGTGGGTGGAATGACAGGAGGAATTAGATATAGTTATAATAATAAGGTTCTGAGTGAAATAACTGATTCAGAAGACTCAGGGTTTCAGGGGCCATGTGCCAAGCCTTGCTGCGGGGCCCCAAAGGCCGGCCGGCACTCGCTAGAATGGGGGTGGGTGGGTTTCAGGGGATGAGGGGCGGCTGGTTACTTACCTGCAACTTGACTGTGTCAGCTCAGCTCCGCAGCGTATAACTGGCCAGAGATTCCCAGGAAGTTTACACACACACACCCCATGAGGACTGACTCGGAGATGCCCGGTGGGGACAAAAACAAAAACCGACGGCATCTGTCAGTCTCTACCTGCGATGGCGCGGGGCCCCTCCCCCCACGGGGCTATGTGCCTGGGCGCTGGTGGCACATGCCTCAGGCCGGCCCTGAGAAGACTGTTGGGATACCAGGGGGAGCAGTCCTTTCATTTTAATCACTTACCATAGCTGACTCCATATCCTTCGACTTCCAATAGCCTCCCTCCCTGTTATTCCACTTCCTGGGGTGTTTTGGTGTCTGGTTCTACTCTTTTAATAAGTTGGAATAAGTTTTAATAAGTTTATAATTTTACGTTGATTTTAACTATTGAATTGTTATATTTTTGCACTTTGTTGTGAGCCACCCCGAGCTGCTATGGTGAACAGGAGGGTGCGGGCTATAAATGTGTCGAAATAAAATAAAAAATATATATATTCCTCTCCTGTTGTTGTTTTTTTGTTTGTTTTTTTGTTTTTTGTCATTCCACACACACCCTTACTTCTGTTCCACAGATAAACATTGCATTTCCCAGGACATTTGAGTTCTCTGTGAGGGGACTTGGGGCTACAGAGTTAGAGGGACAACTTGAACCCAGGACTCCTGGGTTGTCCATTACAAGGTTGAGAGCAGGGGAGGGAAGAACAGGCTGGGAACTGGGTCTATTGAGTTATCTGTGAAGGGAGTGCAGCCTACTGGATTGGAGTAGGGTGGAGAGGCTGCAACTTTGGAGTCCTGGGTTCTCTGTTAAAGGTAGGGATGTGCGAACACAGTTCAGAAGTTCGGAGTTCGGACCGAACTTGAATAGTTCGGTCGACTGAACCGAACTTTCGAACCGAACTTGAATTCAACCGAAATGTTCAGTCGAATCCGAACCAGTTCAGAAGGCCAAAAAACCCCGGGTTTGAACGTACAAACTCGGTTCAGAAGTTCAGAATTTGATCGAACTTGAATAGTTCGGTCGACCAAACCGAACTTTCAAACCAAACTCGATTTTCGAACTGAACCCAATTTCCGAACTCAGTTCTGTTCGCACATCCCTAGTTAAAGGGTTGGGACCAAGTAGATTAGAGGGGGAAAGGGGATGGGAGCCAGGACTCCCAAGTTCTCTCCTAACTTTTCTCTTTTTCTTAAAGAGGAAACAGGGGGAGTGATAAGCCAGTTCACACCCTCCTGTCTCCAGCTTCAGTGTTGCCCCCAACCTGAAGAGGATTGGGGCTGGAAGGGGTGACAAGCCTCCCATGTTTGGAACTTCCTAGGTAGCTCTATCTGGAAACTTCAAAAGGCCTGCCTGCCTCAAGGCCTGTCAAGTACTGACATGACCTCCTTACCAGCTGGACTCCCCTCTTTTTCTGCCACCAGATGTAAAGTGGGCAGGCAGCAGGAAAACTCAGCATCTAGGTGAATGCATTGTTAGAGGACAAAGGTAAGCACAGGTTACAGTACAAGTAGTAAATTTGCCTCGGTAAAAGATGTTCTGTCAATGAGAAAAAGGTAGAGCAGTGTGACACTCTGAATCCCAGACAATCTAGGTCAGTCCTGTAAGAGTAGCTTGCTAATATCATATCTTGCCAGCATCTATGATAGCTGATATAATTGAAATAAATTATGGATTCCTTGTGTGCCGCGGTAGCAAAAAGCAATAAAGCACAATATTTATGAGGAAAGATGGCAATTAACTTATTAAATCAGACAGCTGTATTATTCCACTGCAAGACTCTTCCTTCCGTATTACATTCAACACAGGCTGCATGTGTAAAAGAGAAGTTCACTCTGTTATTAAGCCAAGAAATGTCACAGGCCTAAATCTTAAAAGGATAATATTGCGTTCCTCCTGGAAAGCAGACTCCAGCAAGCTTCCACCTCAGACCTTGAAACAACCATGTTTGACACTGACTGCAAACACAGTTTATGATAGCAACCAACTGAGAAAAATTATAATAAGCTGCCAATATTTTTGTAGCAAACTGAGATTCAAAATGTTTTTGAAAAGTGCAGCATTCAGTTACTAAGGAAACTTAGAATTTGGTGGTCTGAGTAAGAATTCATTCTTTAAAATGACTGCCTATTCTAGAAAGTAAGGGTCCTCAGAGTACATGTTCTGCCTCTGTGCCTTCATTAGGAGGGTGCAAACACATATTTTAGCGACACAGTTTGGACAAGATTGTCAAAGGTTTCCAGAGTGTTCAAGTGCTTTAGAGTTTTGATTAATATAGCCCTGATTTCCTGGGTTTTGTTCCTTCAGTCAGGTCACTGTATGATGAAGGGATTGAATTCATTCATTAATTAAAGCTGGAGATGGGACAGCTAATTGCAAGCAATAGTACATGACACTAGAAAGTTGTACCTACATTTTTTTCTCATTGAATGAAAATAATTCGGCTCCCTCGAGACGAGGGACTGCTGAGAGCCATAATAATAATAATTATTATTATTAATAATAAATTAATTTTATAGTAGAGTATTTTATTTCTTTAATTTGGAGTCCCTAATGTCTTATAGAGGACAATACAAATCCAGTTATCTCACTCCAGTATTTCTCATACCCCGAGAATTCACAAGTTATAGATTCACCCCACCAGGGAAAAAGATATGCCAAGCACTGCACAGTCCAAATATTAATTATTATGATATTATTATTATTTATTTATTAAAAGATTAAATATCCCACCCCTCCTGCCACAGGCAGCTCGGAGTGGCTTACAAGAACAACAATCAACAATCATAAAACCAGAAAATTATAAAATTATAAAAACATATCACTCCCCCCCCATCCCCTACCCAAGCAGACACCCACTTTGTTCATGAAAGAGGTGATGATGATACCACCTCTGATTAGGAACAAGGAGGGTAGAAGATACGAAGCCAGCCAGCTCAGATAAGATGATGCTTCAGTTCCCAAACCCCAGAGATCAGCAGATGAGACTTTTGCAGCTGGCGTGTTAGCTTTTAAAACCCTGAGGGATGTCTGCATTGGCAGAGATTGCTAAATGGAACTGGGCTGAACCTGGGTAGGACTGTAATTGGGTTCAATAGTTTAATAGTTTGTGTTTCATTAAAGGAGGAACTTCTATTGCTTCCTAAGAAGCCAGCAGAAAATTTCTCTTCATATGTGAGCTTAAGTGGCATTTAACAAGACAGCATTTTTAAATGTCTTAATACATTTCGCAGTGTCCCCTGATATGGACCGGGCAACAGGAGCAATGACTATCATGGTGCAAGGGGGCTCAACTGAGCCCATGCCCTCCACTCTGGAGGTGGAGAGGGCTTTGCAAGCAATCAGAGTTCTATGAGGAATTTTCAGGATGGGCAAGGGAGGAGCCAGTACTCTGCCTCCAATTCCCACCCACTTTGAAAATGTCCTAGTGGCATTCTGGCCATCTGCAAAATACCCTGCCAGGAAGGACATTTTCAGAGTGGAAGTGCTGGAGGGGAGGGACTGTCAGGACAGCTGGGAGCCAGGATGGCGTGGGCAGCTGGAAACCCATTGGGAATGATTTCTGATGCTCTGGGGAGACAGCCACCTGGGAACACTCTGGCAGACTGCCTGACCCTGAGACTCATAGCGAAAGGTTGCAGTCACAGTGGCCAGGGCCGGTCTTACCGCAGGGCAGCTAGGGTCGGCCACCATGCTTTAGGGGCCCCACAGGTTATGGGTTTAACTTTGATTTTAAAAATAAATAAATTGGGTCCTTGTGGGGGGGGGCAGCAGGAGTGAGGGAGAGGCACAGGCCCCACCTCTACCATACTCCATGACCCCCCTCTGCTGCCTGGCACAGTCTCAGCCAGGGGAAATGAGGGAGAGAGAGGCAAAGGCCATGCCTCGCCCTCATTTCCCCTGGCTGACAGACTGACAGGTGGGGAGGGGGAGGGCACCAACAGAGTGAGGGAGAGGTGGATCCTCTGCTTCTTCCCTCATTTCCAGGAGAAGACAGAGGCCCTGCCTCTCCCTCACACCGCTGGCCCCCTCCGCTGCCTGCCTGGCTGTTTCGGCCATGGGAAATGAGAGAGAGGTGGGGCCTCTGCCTCTCTCTCCCTCATTTCCCCGGCCGAGACTGTTCCAGGCAACAGAGGAGGGGGCCCGAGCTTGGCATGGGGCCCAGGCTGGAGGCGGTGACGACAACAGCGGCACCAGCAGCGGATCAGGTACGTGATCAGATTCGGTTGCTGGAATCCGAATAGCCACTCAGGCTTAGGGATGGGTGGAGGGGAGTGCCCCTCCACCCATCCCCAAGCACAGGCCTGGGTAGTGCGCCACCCCCCGGGCCCGGGAGGACACCCTGAGCCGGGGAGCACTCCTAGGCCCACCGGCCGGCAGCAGCTTTGCCGCCGGTGGATGTTATGGGGTCCCACATTTCTTTCCCGCCCTGGGCCCTGCTTAGGGTAAGGCTGGACCTGACAGTTGCTCCTAGTCACACAACCCTCAAGTGGTGATGGTGGCAGCAGCTCCCAGCAGTCTAGCCAGAAAAGTGACATGGTTCCTAGTGGGCTCCTAACCAGCACCCCTTCCTCCTGCAGCAGCTTGCAAGGGGGCTCACAGCTGGGATTCCACTACAGCAGTGGCAAAACAAAGGGAGGTTCTCAGCCCTCCAAGGTAGGCCCACCCCTCCACTCTAGAGACTCTGCCCCCTTGTTCTTAGGAGTCCCGTAATCATGACCTGAACCCAGACCCTGAACAGAAGGCTCCCATTTTATTGATAGTTTGAATAGAAAAACCATCTTGGAGAGAAGCATCAAGAAAAGAAGATGGCATATGCCACCAGAGACACAAAGAACAGTTGGCAATGGCCATGGATCTTTCCAGATAAAAGGTGTGATGTTTTTTTGTTTGTAGCTTTTAGTGTGAAAATGTCCATGCAGAATGCTATGCTTTCCTAAAAAGAGATGTATTTCTAACCCACCCGCTCTGATCGTCCTCTCCTGATAATTCCTATCAGGCAAACGTTGCGACGGCTCCTGACATATTCAAATGTTTTCACAACAAGGGTTATTTCAAAAACAGCAGCATTAGCGATGTAATCATGCTTTACATTGGATTAAGCTAGGCAGAAACATATCTGACTCAGCCATAACAGCCGCCCTTGCGCCCTTCCCTCTGTTTTGCATTCCACCCGTCCACGGCTGTTTGATTCCAGGCGCACTAAGCCAGGATTTAAAAAACAAAACAGGCTGTTGAATGGCCTTTTTACTTCTCTGCCTTTAATAGATTGCATCGGTTATTATCCTGCCTTTCCTCTGAGGACAGGGTCCATCATGAGTGCCATTTCACACTCCACTGGCAACCACTGGTATGAGAACAGATCCAGGCTCTGCTTTTCATGTTGTTTGTTTTTCCCTTTCTGGAGCCAGAACCTTTGTCAGAAATATGAGATTTGGGGACGGCTCCTTCAGTGCAAATACAGTGGAAGTTTTTTTTTCTACACAACGGGCACCTTTTTTACTTTTTGTCCCCAGTATTTCATTTCTAAAAAATGAATTGCCAGGACCCCAGTCTGCCCCAGTAGCCACTCCCCCACCCCAGAGCTTGTCAGAGAAGGAAAGTGAGTCTTAGTGACCAGCAAACAACCCAGCCACTGGGTCACCCTGGCTCGCCAAAGCTGAATATAAAACAGGCGCACCCCTCAAGCACCACAGAAGATTCATGAGAAGTCTCCAGGAGGCCTGAAATTAAAAATGACAGCAAATGCTGTTTCTGTTGGAAACAGGTCATTCGCCTTCATTCCTACAAGGAGGAAACTTGCTGTCTTTTTTGCTATTTTTCTCTATTTCTTGCTAGTTGAACACAACATGAACCCAGCTGCTGCCAACTATGCTTAGCAGCTTATGCTTTATATACCAGCTAAGTAATGCAAAAGCACTGGAAATTGATGCAAAAGTGGTGGAAATTGACACAAAAGGACAGTCCCAAAAGTCCCCAAAAAGTCATGGACAGTTCCAGAAAGTCTCATAAAGTTCCAGAAAGTGATGGAAATGATAGGAAATTGCTGGCACTGATCTCGCAACGGTGGAAGCGCAAAATCGCCGACCAGTGGGGGGATACTAATGAATGTTTACAAGGACTCCAAAATGGTAGGTATCCCCCGACATGAAGGGAACACTTGCTCTCATCTCACTACTAGTCTGCAGACGTCTCAAAGAAGGAATCTGAATTGGATTAGAACTGGTGTATTAGGTTTGGGTTAAAGGTATTCAAATCTCTGCCTAAAATCAGCTGAAAGAACAGTTTTGAGAGAATTACATTTTCCGTTTTGAAGGTATGACACAAAAGTGAAATGAAGGGTGCAGCTAAAGCCAAAACAAAGCAAATCGCTTCTTTGAAGCCCCCCTTTTGGCCACAGGCAACACACGCCACGTCTGGAAGTCAATGGCAGCCCTACTGCTTTTTCCTGCAGTTGATCCTAATGGGGGAAGAAATATTTCACCTCTGGACTCCCCGCACCAGCAAGGCCTATTCCTCCCTTTTTAAACCTGCAACCGTCTTGGGAATAAGATTCTCTTTTCCAACCCAAGTTCTAGACTTCAGAGCTCTAATGTCTGCAAGCAGATGCCAAAAAATAACCTATTGTATAGACTTGAGAGGAGCGCTCATTTCCTCCATGATTGCCTTTTTTAAAAACCTCCATACAATAGATTGTGTTGCATCTAAAGAATATGCCAGACATGTCATTTTCTTCCTACATGCCTAGCTCTCAGCTGTCCGGCTCGTCTTCTGTGTTTTTCAAATGGGCTCTCTCTCTCTTTCTCATTCAAGTGCCCTTAGTTTAAGCTTCTCATTATATGTCTCCTGCATTCACAAAATTCCATCTGCCTCTCAGCGGATGCCTATCTAATGGAGATATTCTAATGGCCCCATTACCTTTTCCCTTAACATGGGTTGAAGTGTACTCGCTGACCTTTCTAAACTTGTTCCAAAACTTTAATCTTAGCATGTAATTAGCTGCTGTGTACTTCTAGACCTTGCTAGCTCTTCATTCTCCAGGGGCCTTTAAAGCCCAGCGCCCGGTGGCTTTGCTGTACAACAGCTACCAGCGATGGGAGAACTCTTGGGGGCTGGGAGTGCTATGCGCTTGCCCTGGCAGTGAGTGTGGGAGCCCCACCCTGCCAAAGCACAGACCATCAGCCCCCTCCCCATGTCCACCTGTGGGAGGGGTGGAGCCAAGCTCTGCACTGCAGGAAGGGACTCTCCAGGAGCCTTTAAAGCTCAGCACCTGGCATCTTCACCGCAGGCATGCACCATACGTCTGCGCACCAAAGGGTGCGGCCCTTATGTGAGCCCTTGTGGAGCCTTGGGAAGCCTTATGCTGAAACATTTGCTTGAAATGTGCCTGACTGGGACTTGAATACCTGTAGGAATGGCCTGCCCACTTTTTCCATCTAGAGGGTAGGGAAAAGGACCTGTGCCATTTTGCTTGGCAGTTTTGGGGTTGCTGATGACCCGGCTATGCTCTTTTGGAGAGATGGAGGTTGTGGGGGGTTAAGGTGGGTAGTATGTAGAATGATTGCTTGATTAATAGCCTGGGTATTGAAGGGTGAAGGTGGGTTCTGGTTTTGAGACTGAGGTCTCTGCCCGAGGGATGGGCGAACAGATCACGGTTCGGGTTTGGCCGTTGGATTCAGCTGCGTTCGGTTCGTCCGTTCGGTTCAGCAGTTCGGTTAGTTCGCCGGGTTCGGGTTCGACCATTCGGTTCGGCTGTTCGGTTCAGGTTCGGCCGTTCGGGAAATGTTTTGTTATGGGTGTTTTTGTTGTTTTTTTATATGGTTTTGGGGGGTTTTATATGGTTTTTTTTATTTATTTATTTATTTTAATATGGGTTTTTTTATTTAATTTTTTTATCTAATATTATATATATATATCTACACTCAATCTAACTGCTATTAACTATTCTAAATACTATGAACTAAATGGATTATCTAATAAGTATACAGGCCTACTCCTACAAACACTAAAACTAAATCACTAACGCTATCTCTATCACTAAGCTAACTCCTACAACCGGTCTACTGTCCCTAACCTCTCGCTCTCTCTCTCTCTCTCTCGCTCTGTGTGTGTATATATATATATATATATATATATATATATATATATATATATATGGGATGGGGGAATCACAAACAACACAAGGTTTCAGTTTAAGGTTTAAGTTTCATTTCAGTACAAAACTGAAATGAAACTTAAAGCAATCTAATAATCCTACTCAACGCCTGCTGTTCAGGAACAGTGACTAGCTCAGAAGGTGTTGGGAAGGGGGGAGGCAGATAGTTTCATTTCTTGCAAACCTCTCCACCCTTGGTGCCTGGAAGTCTGCTCCTCTGTGACTAGTACTACGCCTCCCTGTCACATTCGACCTTCCAGTGAACCTTTTTTTGCCACCCAAACTCACCTGAACGCGATCCGAACTGACCAAACTGTTCGGTCATTTTGATGTTCGGAATTGAGTTTGGTTCGGTCAGTTCGTGTTTGGATTCAGGTTCGGATTTGGTCGTCCGAACAGGTCGTGTTCAGGCCGAACTCCAAACTTCCGAACCATGTTCGCCCATCCCTACTCTGCCCCTGGTGAGAGCAGGTGATGGGGGGCCGGGAATTGGGAGTTGTTGCAACCCCGGTGAGAGGGGGGGCATAACTCAAGGGGGGAATACCCCTGTGAGAGTGGGGTATGGATGGATAGGGAGGCATTTGGGGGGGGGGAATTGTGCTATAGTCTTGTGGCTATTTTGATATGGTGTATCATTGGGGGGTACTAAGGAGTGGGAAATTGTGTTTTACCCCTGTGACTACTGGTAATGTTTTTAATAGTGATGCTATATTGTTGTATTTTTGCTTTGCTATAAACCACCCCGATATGCGATCAGTGAGAGGGGTGATAAAAAAAAGTCCAATGTAGCAGTATAGTAAAATAAAATAAAAATAATAATAATAATCTCATTACCATACAAGAGAACCTGGCCAAACCAGGGGAGTGTGAGTGAATGTGTCAGGGGTGTAGTTATGTTGGAATGGGCCCAGGTGCAAGAAATGGACTTGGGCTCCCCCTGTCACCATCCTCTCCCCTATCCCACCCCCTCCCCCCAGCACCTCTCCTCCCCTCCACTTGTTGCACCTGAGCCCTGAAAGTTGCAGCTGTACTGTCTGCCTCATGCCGTCGCTGGTGCTTGCTCCATCCTTTGTTACCCGCTGGGTGGGTCCCACGTGCAGGTGCTTCTGCTCAGACTTTGCCTGGCCACGTCGCAACAGGACAGGATTTGTGGCCCTCCTGAGTTTGGACCTTGTGCAAATGTCTCTCCTGTCCCTATGACAGCTATTCCCCTGGAATGTATTACCAAAATTGTCTGATGAGGCCTCACTCCTCAGAGCATTCATTCAGTGAGTAGAGTTTCCACTTCTCCAGTTTTCACCCTGGGCTCCAGGGGTAGCCACAAGTTTTCAAGGTCAGTTAGGGGCAGCCTGGTTACCCAAAGTAATCTGAGCTTCCGGGAGGGTGCAAGGAGAAGCCATGTCAGAAAGGAGGTGGGGTCAAAGAGGTTTTCTGGCTCCCTTTCCTATTTTCCCTGCCCCTATGGAGTGCAATGATGCCACAACATGAAGGCAGGAATATGTCACAATGGGTGTTTTCAAAAATGTCAGCAGAACAGCTTAATCCACTTTAGCACGGATTAACCCAGGTGCCACCGTCATGCCTAAATGTGCCTACCAGATGTTAGCATGGTCTGGCTCCTGACTATAGGGAGGGTTAGGGAAATCCCCAAGTCACAGCCCGGCCTAAACATCACCAGCTGCTGGACCCAAAGTAAAGTGGGCTAACACGTCTGATAGTCCACTGTACTCACCGCTGTCTGGTATGGTGGGGAGATCTGGGCACTATGGTGGATGTCAATGGCCACCATGGCCACCCATCGGTCATATGGGAATGGCTGCTCAGTGCAGCACAGGGGTGGGGGTGAGCGGATGCTCATCTGTGCATCTCCCTGCCTCCTCCCGGTCCAGCTGCCATAACATTTGTTTGTCTCAATTAATATTATTTTATTTTATTTTATTTTACTATTTTTCTAACCCCACCCCCTCCTGCTCACAGAGTAGCTCGGGGTGGCTTACAAAATGCATAAACAATAAAAACACACATAAAATATCATTAAAAACATTTTAAATGATAAAAATAACTAAAGGGGCAGAATTCCCCCTCTGCAACCCACCCCACCCTACCTGTCTCCCTCTCCAAAGACCCGGAGGCCCGGAGGAACAGTCAGGCCTTACACTGTCTACAGAGAGAGGGGAGGTCCGGGACCAGGCGGACCTCCATCGGGAGGGAGTTCCACAGACTGGGAGCAGCCACTGAGAACGCCCTCCCCATCGTCGCCACCCGGGAAAGCCAGGGGACTTCGAGTCGGGCATCTCCAGCCAACCGCAGGGGCCGCAATACAATCCGGGGCCTGAGGTGGTCTCACAGGTAAGCCAGACCCAGGCCATTTAGGGCTTTATAGGTCATTACCAGCACCTTGAATTGGTCCTGGAAGATAATAGGCAACCAGTGCAGAGAACGGAGTATTGGTGTAATGTGCTCGTGGCAACCTGTCCCTGTTAAGAGACAGGCTGCCGCATTCTGCACCAGCTGCAACCTCCGGACCATCCCCAAGGGCAGCCCCACGTAGAGTGCATTACAGTAGTCTAATCTAGAGGTGATAAAGGCATGGATGATGGTGGCCAGATCCGAGTCTGAAACATACAGCCACAGTCATCATACCAGATGTAATTGGCAAAATGCTCCCCTCGCCACAACCTCCACCTGGAGCTCCAGGCAGAGCTGTGAGTCAAGGAGCACCCCCAGACTGCGGACCTGTGTGGCCATAGGGGGGAAGACACCATTGCTGATGGGGGCCATCACCACCCCAGCCCTACCCACCAACATCACCTCCATCTTGTCGGGATTCAACTTCAGATGGCTCGCCCTCATCCAGTCCCCCACAGCTGCCAAGCATGGGGTGAGCACCGAGACTGCTGGGTCTGGGTCTGCAGAAAAAGAGAGGTAGAGTTGTGGGTCATCGGCGTACTGATGACAACACACGCCGAACCCTCTCATGACCTCACCCAAAGGCTGCATATACACACTGAACAGGAGGGGGAACAGAATAGAACCCTGTAGAACTCCACACGTGAGGTCTCGTGGAGATGAAGTACATTCCCCAAGAACCACACGCTGAGTTCTCCAGGCCAGGAACAAGCAAAACCATTCAAGAACAATTTCGTCCACCCCAGCCCGGTCCTGCAGTCAAGCCACCAATATCTCGTGGTCAACGGTGTCAAATGCAGCAGACAGATCTAATAGAATTAAAAAAGAAGATCTGCCCTGGCCTAATTCACAGACCAGGTCATCAACCAAAGCCACAAGCACAGTCTCTGTACCAAACCCAGGGCAAAATCCAGAATGTGAGGAATAAAGAAAACTGACCCCATCTAGATGCCCCTGGAGCTGCTGAACCACCACCCATTCAATAACCTTCCCTAAAAAGGGAAGGTTAGAGACTGGCTGATAGCTGGCCACGGAGTCAATGTCAAGAGGTTTCTTGAGCAGGGGCCTACCATGCTTCTTTGAGCCGTCTCAGTAACCTGCTCTCCTTAAGGGATGCATTGGCAACCCCCACCAGCAACGGCCCTAATGTCCCCCGGCAGGTCTTGACCAGCCAGGATGGGCACAGAACTAATTCACAACAGGTGGCCCTTACAGCCCCAAGGACATCTGCTGCATCAGCGGGTGACACCCACTGAAATTGATCCCATGAAAAGGGACAAGGCGGGTCCTCCACCCCCTCAGGTTCACCTACTGTTATAAGTGCAGCATCGAAGTTGCAGTCAATCTGAGCAATTTTATCCACAAAAAGGTCAACAAACATGTCACAGTGAGCACTGGAAGATTCCAGTTCCAGGCAGAGAGAGGTCAGACCGACCAGCCGCTGCACCACCCAGAAAAGCTCTGCTGGATGTGATTTTGCAGATGCTATGAGGGCAGCAAAGAACTCTTTCCTTGCTGCCCACACCACTACAGCATAAGCTTTTAAACTAGCTTTATGTCGCAATCGGTTGGCTTCAGCATGAGTACGGTGCCACCATTGCTCCAACCACCATCCTTCCTGCTTCATCCAGCGCAGGTCCTCTGTAAACCAAGGGGACCCACGTCGTCGGCACTCCAGAAGCGGACGCCTGGGTGCCATTCAGTCAATGGCCTCAGTCAACAAGTTGTTCCAGAAGACAATGAGGTCATTGAGCAAATGGTCATTGAAATCAGGAGGCAATTCCCCTAGGGCATTCCAGAACCTCTCTGGTTCCATAAGTCTCCTGGAGTGAACCAACCAAACTGGTCCTACACCTCTGCGGGGGCAGACATATGCCAGGAGATTGGTCCGGAGGAGATAATGATCCTTCCATGACAAGGGTGTAGTTGATACATCCCCCACCACCAGATCCCCCGCCTCAAGGCCACTACAGATTATTAGGTCACGGGTATGTCCTCCATCATGCGTTGGGCCCACAACTCTCTGAGACAGTCCCATGGTTGTCATGGTGGCCATGAACTCACGCTCCGCTCCCCCAAGGTCGGCATCAGCGTGGATGTTGAAATCCCCCAGGACTAAGGTGCTTGGAGACTGCAAGACCACTTCTGGCACCAACTCAGCTAGGGCGTGTAGGGATGCTTCCATACAGCTAGGTGTGTGGTATATGAGCAGCAGCCCCAATCTGTCTCCAGCCAAATCGATTGCCAGATGTATCCCCTCCATGCCCAAAATAATCTGCACTGGATGCCTCCTCACAGACCAGGTGTCCTTAAAAATAACAGCTACACCACCTCCCCACCCCTCTGGTCTAGACTGGTGCTGTACAGTGTACCCGGCTAGAACAAGGTCAGCCAAAATTGGCCCCGACTCAGTGTCCAGCCAGGTCTCTGTAATACACACGAGGTCAGCTGATTGATCCAGGATCAACTCCCAGATCGTTGTAGATTTATTACCAACTGACCTCACATTCATCATCAGCAGTCCCAGACCAGCCCCCCCTCCCCATTCTCGATCACTGCATTACCAGTCCGGGTGACTGTGAGGGGGACTGGCATCAAGCACCTCTCCCTCCTCATTGGTGTTACCCACCTCCCAGAAGGACCATAGTTGCCCCAGCCCATCATGACCCCAATGGCTACAGACCCTCCCGCCCCCCGCCCCTGGTGGCTGTCCCGCCTGGCCCCCAAGGGAAACCC
>QEPC01011901.1:92641-108421 GCA_003113815.1 Sphenodon punctatus | reverse complement strand
CTGTGGCCAATATCTTTAAGCTGCCACTCTAGCCCCAGGACCCAGAGTCATGGATCTGGGGCCATCATTCCTCGCACAGAGAACAAATTTTCCAAACCATCAAGAAACAGCCACTGCAACCCCACTACCTGCTGCCAGGGTTCTGGGGCAAAGTTACAGGCAGGGAGGGCTGTGTCCAATATCCAGAAGCTGCCACTCCAGCCCCAGGACCCACCATCATAGGTCTGGGGCCATCATTCCTCGTACAGAGGCGATGTCTTTCCACCGCATCAAGAAACAGCCACTCCAGCCCCAGGACCCGCCATCATGGTTCTGGGACCAAGTTACAGGCAGGGAGGGCTGTGGTCAATACCTTGAAGCTGCCACCTTAGCCCCAGGACCCACCATCATGGGTCTGGGGCCGTCATTCCTCGCACTGAGGCGATGTCTTTCCCCCGCATCAAGAAACAGCCACTCCAGCCCCAGGACCTGACATCAGGGTTCTGGGGCCAAGTTACTGGCAGGGCGGGATGCGGCCAATAGCTAGAAGCTGCCACTCTAGCACCAGGACCCACCATCGTGGGTCTGGGGCCATCATTCTTCGCACAGAGAGCCTTTTTCCTAGCACCAAAACCGAACCAAATAGGACCAAACTGAACGGCCGAACCTCAATGCTGCGAACGAACTGAATGGGCGAACCAAACGGGTGAACCGAACCAAGCGGCCAAATCCGAGCCGCTGTCTGTTTGCCCATCCCTAATCAGCTAGCCAGGTGGGCTGAGGTCACAGCAGTTGCCCATTTGACTCCTTGGCCAACCACTACAATATCAGTTTCAGGCAACCCACGAACAGTCTCCAGAATACTCGCTGGCACCTTCTCCAGCTTGTCTGTAAAGAACCTCCCTCAGTGATCTTCCCTAGAGACTTTTTCTGCCTCCCCTCACTCAAATCCTTCAAAGCCTCAACTGTCCCAACCCTCCAGCCCCCCTCCAGGTTTGAACTGATGGGCTGAACTTGTCAACATAAAGTTCAGGTGAGCCATGTTAACCCTATAACTGATGGAGCTGGCTAGCCCTAAAGGTAGGGGTTTGAAGATATTTATTTATTTACATTTGTATCCCGCGCTTTCCCAACTAGTGCATTTGCAAGGGGGGAAAAGGTGAGGTCCCTTAGCACCTGTGCATCCAAACACACCCACACACACACAAACTGGCAAAACTGGTACTGATTTTAGCTTGTGACCCTTTCAAAAGGGGCATGTGATAACTGGCAAATATAGGGAGATTAAAGTAGTGCACGCAAAGCTAGTGTATACTCACCATTGGTTTTGTACCATTTTTAGAGCTGATTTGATGGTACAACAGCTCAGTGGAGATCACCCCTAAGATAAGAGATCAGATGTGTATATAGCAGAGAGAGCAAAGGAATGGCAACAGTCATCAGCAGTAGAATAAACATCTGAAAAAATAGCAAATGATGATATATTAGGGATTTAGACCTAGAGCTGAAATGGGTACCCAATTTATTACCAGCGGGTAATACCTGTAATTTCAAATACCGTGTTTGTCACCAGACCTGGTACCCAAGTATCGATTGGGTACCTGATTATTCAGAAAATATTTATTGATTTTTTTCCTACTGTGATACCAATTATACTGTTTACTGATTGATAAATCATTATGGGGAAATAGTGAAAATCAGGACAGTAACGTGAAAAATTGATACCATAAGTCAGTGTATTCTGGGACCAGAAGTCAGTAAATCTGACGGGTAACCCATCAGGCACTAACCGGGTACCAGTTAGTACCCGAACGTGATGCGTCAAGTCAAGTACTTCAAATTTGACAAGTATTATACCCATTTTTGCTAGTACTCGTTTGAGCTCTAGTCAGAGTGGAATCACTCTGCACTGGCGCCAGACCAAAATCCATTCACAGGGAACAAAATTAGTCAGGAAGAAATTAGTTTGGCCGATTAATACTATACAGTTCAATAAGCCCACAAGTCTGAAATCTGGCATCATTCCTAACTTTTATTTGTTTGCTTGTTTATGGATTTGCTTGGAAAGGATTTATGCACTATTTAGATTTACGCTGTCCTTCCCATTAAGTGGAACATACAGTTCAAAACATATTAAAGCATTTTAAAATTACCTTAAAACTCCCAAGCCAACCCCTCAAACCTCCCACCCCATCCCACCCAACTAGAGCTGAAACAAGTACCCACAAGAACAGGTATACTCGATGAATTTCTGGTATTTGAATTGACCCAACTACATCAGGTTCCGATCGATCTCAAATTGTGACCCGATTTGGGTACCCAATTTCCTGGAATGTGAACTTCCAGTACTGATTTTTCAACTTCATACTATTTGGGTTGTTTTTTTTTTACTGCCGACACTGTTTTTGTGGGTTTCTGTCTGGAAAGCCAACTTCCATTCCCAATTTTTTGCTTGCTTGTTTGTTTGTTTTCCATACCAATTTTTTTTGTTTTCCATGTCAATATTACCCATCGGTAATTGGAAAATTGAAAAATCAGTACCAGTTATTACAGAGTTTTCAGTTATCCAGGTATCCGATCAGTATCCGAGTAGCCTGGCGAGTACTCAAAGCAGCAGTCATGCCATGGGGTGCCGCTGGGGGAGTGTTGTGTGTGAATGTCTGGTTTCTTAATTTTGTGACTGCTGGGCTTGCTGGCTTTTGGTGAGATTTATTTCTCCATGCAGTTGCACACTGTTTTGCGGGGTTGCATGTGTTGTCTAGGTTGTGGTTTGGCACAGCAGAGCCTAACTGTAAAGTGTAACTTCTACTGTTCTGGCAGCTGCTTGGCACCATGAGGCCAAACTGGGATCTCTCTGCCTAGCTCCAGTTTCTGCATGTGTTGTTGGGCACCTTGATTGACTAGGCAATTAAGGGGGAGGGGATGGAAGGAAGGGGTGGATGTGCTATTGTGCACCCTGATTGGTTAGGCAATTAAATGGCTGCAGCTGCTGCACATGACAACACCTGCTGAGGTGCCGACCTGGCACCGAATAGTTCTGAAGTTTCCAAAGTTTTCTGAGGTCCAGAATTCCGAGTCCAAATTCTGAAACTTCGGAAACAGCGCTGAAGGCTGCCAAGTACTTGGGCCGATTACTCAGAACATCAGAATTCAGCCCGAGTACCTACAGTACTATTTGGTACAGCCCTAAGCAGGTCTATTCCTTTCTTTAAACAGGTCTCCTAAGTGGATTCCACTGAATTACTATTTATACCTCTGGGCTGTTGCAGAGTTTGTGAAGAGATGCATAGAGAATACAAGAATGACATGATCGTCAAATTTTAGTGTATAAATCCTTTCCAAGGGCCCAAATATCTTATGTGTATGTACCTCTGTGTGTTTTTTAAAAAAATATAAGCTGTGTGCAAAGGGAAGCATAAAACTTCGGTGATTCGGGCCTTAAGTGTTACTACTACTGGGAGTTTCAACAATTTACTGATAATATACTGAACAGTAGAACTAAAGTAAAATATAGAGCTTGGGGCAAGCACTCTTGCACGGGAAAATGGAAGATGATGAAATTTATGAGTCCACTTGCCTTTTAAAGGGGAAATAACTGGCACTTTTATACACTAAAGGTAAATTTCCCTAACTAGTGTGTATCCATCTGTGATGGTAATTGCTATTTTTGCCTGAGTAACTATGATCATCCTCTGTTTCCCAATGCAATAAGTGGCGCTATCAACGTCAGGCTGATATTACTTTTGATACCTGGTTTAGAAAATAAATGTGACTCATTCTTCAACAAGCTCTAATCAATGTCTCGGAAATTTATATTCAACAAACATCCTCCCTTTCCTTCTAAACAAATAATTTCATCATAAGCTAGTTCTCAGTAAAACTACAATAAGTTTTCACAATATATTACAGAAGCTATGGCTATTCAGTTCTAAATAATGGCTCCTTTACTAGACAAGTAAATTGAAATTGATTTGTTTCAGCCTTCTGTGCTAGAACATACAATGCCTGCTTATAACAATGCTATTGACTCCTCCAACAGTACGCAACCTTGCTTCCTCAAGGACTTATACCAGATTGTTTTGGGTTTTTTAAAAAAACACTCCTCTTCTATACTGTAAACTTTGTGAACCAGGGCACTATTTAAATGTCAGTTTGCGACAATAATACTTCTACAATAAGAAATTAGTGACTCACTTTAAAGTCTGCGATGGATCAAAATGTAGGATAGTGCATTTGAGTCAAGGCAAAACAAAAGAAATAGATAAAAGAAAATGAATTACATGCAAAAGGAGATGCACTTGCTGTACAACTTGCAAATCAAGTAGACGCAGACCTTTTCTACCCTAGAGGAATTTGGCAAACTAACCATGGCCTAGTATTTTTCAAGGGGAGACACACAAACTGCCTGGAGTCCATGGTCACTCTGTGCTCCCACAACTTCTGCAGCTGCCACCTACAGGCTCCACATGTGACCACAACTAACGGGCAGGCCTTCCTCCTTGCCGCAGTCAACCATCACTCCCCCCTGCTCCACCACAGAGTTGTGGTCGCTCCCTGGACACCCATTTTAATCCATCACATTTTGAATACAGGCAGAGATGGCCATGCATCCCACAGGTGGGAATGGATGCGGAGGTGCCCCATGCCCCATCAACACACAGGAGGCAGCCACAGACACCATGTGGCCCTGCCTTTCCGCAGATCCAACTACACAGGGTCATCAGCCTTCCCTGGGGTGACTCTGTGAGGAGAATTGATAAACAATAATCAATAATCTATTTCTTTCCCACAAACACACGAATACCCAAATTAGTCTTCATCTTGTAAAATTTGCAACTTCATTTATTTAGTTTCTTTGTATTTGTTGATTTAGTTACTTCTAGGGGGTGCAGAAGGCACACCATTTGTTTTCACTTTAGTTTTTGTTTTGTTTTTACCAAAAAAAATCTTCATTTTGGGGGGGGTTTCATAAACAACTCCACTGTTTTGGGGGGGTTGTTGTTTTATAGTAATTTTTTTTAATCACTTTGCATGCGCGAAATGGCTACTGGGGTCGTTCTGCACGTGTGCGGCCCTTGTCCAAAATAGCGCTAGCAGCATCGGCGCTATTATGGAAAACAGCAGCCAGTCTGCACACGCACAGACTGGTTTCCCAGCCATTTTGGGAAAGGGCATGGATGTGTGGAATGGTATGGTGGCTATTTTGCATACATACAGTGGTTTTTTTATTTTTAAAAAATAAAAGGGCTGTCCATCATGGCAGGGGGTGGAGTGACAGCAGCAGCATGGCGGTGTGGTGGGCAGCTGCATGTCACCCCCCACCACCCCTCCTGTGCTTGGGTAGGCCACGGGGATGTGTGTTCCTGTGACCAGAGCACACCTGGCCAGGGGAAGCCTTTCTCAATTTCTTCCTACCCCCCAGTAGGGATAACTGACATCTCGTCACATCAGTTAACACCCAATGAGAGACAATCCAAGGAGCTTACAGTCCAGGATGGACAAGGGAGGGGAGACAAGAGAGAGGGAAACATAGGGAGAAACAGTATTACATTCATGACATTGAGAAGTTGCAGGTGCACCTGCTTAGCTTAGTCAGAAGGAAGAAAATGACCCTGGGGGCCTTTTTAAATGACCAGGATTTCTCCCACAGTTTAAATCTGCAGCTCTGAAAAAACCCTGCGGGGAGAGGGGAGGCTTTAGACGTGCCTGGGATCCATTAGAAACAGCGGCGGCGCACAACTCCCAGGTGTTTTGAGACGCAGTGTAGATAAGACCTCGACTATTGGGGTCTTATCTATGCCGTGTCTCAAAACACCTGGGAGTCACGCAGCGCCATTGTTTCTAATGGTGTCCAGGTGACTTCCAGTTCACGGAAGCACATCTAAAGCACACAAACACTCCCAGCAGTTGTCCGGAGCTGCAGGTTTAAACTGTGGGAGAAATCCCGCTTGTTTAAAAAGGTTCTGAGAGAAGGATGGAGAGGAGGCATCAGTGATGAGTGTGTGAGGATGACCACGATTCTATATATGGAAAGCATATTGCATGGGAAATTGTGATGGAAATGAGCGTTTTGTCATTTATTATAAATTTTGTATCAATATGAAGTTTTTCAAATTCTCTCTGATTTGTTCTGAAATACAGTGTTTCAATGAAGTGGGCGGGGGGGGAAACTATCATATACATATATGCACCCCCACACTTCTCCCTTCCTTTTTTCCCTACTGACACAACTACAAAAATAAATAAAAAATAAAAACACAGGTAAGAGTAAGGGAGTCTTCCTTTTTATGGTCTCTTCTTAGTGCTTGGAACATCAATGTTTGTAATTTTGAGCAATTATTCCACAGCAGATAAATTGTACTGAGTGACCTGGGGCACTACTAAAAGTGCAGTTATAGAACTATCCTCAAAGAAAATAGATTCCTTCAAAATTTTAAAACAGATTCTTGTTAAAATGTCAAATACATGAGTATAATGTCAATAACCTTGAAAGCAAATTGGGTTTCCATTCCAATTAGTTCTTTCTTCCATTCTGAAGCTGCATGGGGCCTTGGTTCTCTCCATGGTGATAATGCTTATGGCAGGTGTTGACCCAAGGTTGAACGGCTGTTGCGTGGTTTGAATGCTCTCTTCTGCATCCGTGTCTTTTTGACTACTGAGCCACTGGAGGTCATTCGAGGTATTTAGCCCCTCAGAAACACTTTTTATATCATCATTTCTGATGAATTAACATTTTATCTGTTCTCGTTCCAAATTTACTGCTCTCTTCTCAAATGCCTACCTTCCTCCAGGTTACCCAACCCTAAGCATTCATTTGCTTCGCATAAATGGCCTTACAACTACTTAAAATGACTCCTTTCACTCTCCAGCCTAACCTTGCTCTCTCTTTTCTCATTTACTTCTTATCTGGTTCATTAAAAGGAAGAGTGTCCCTCATGACTAGCATATCCTGAAACCATCTCCCAGAGGAGGTTCTTTAAAAGAGGTAGAAAAGAGGCAGTTGGAAATTTAACCAACTTCTTTGTTGTCTACATTTGAAAACTGATAAACATGGATGGCAGCAGATGACGACACTTGCTAGGATGAAGGCAAGAGAGAGGGGGTGACTGCTGTGTTGGTCCCAAATGCAAGAGATGGAGGCAAAAAATTCAGAGGATTTCTTTCACTGGATCAGCTTTTGTTACTGAGAGTAGTTATTAATTTAGTCATTCATTTATTGGGGTTTCTATCCTGCCCTTCCCCCAAAGGCTCAGGACAGGTCACAATATCAAATAGCTGGTGGCAGCTACATAGTAAGATCTACGGATAGGCCTTTCCTATCACAATGTATTTCTCAATAAAGTAGATTATTTTAATCTAGAAACAATCTCCAAGGTGTTGATTACTTCTAAGCTGTTGCTGATGAGAATTCAAGCTGTTTTCTTTTGCTGTGTGTACACTCTGCTGATGCCTAGCCAGAGCTCTAACAGGTCCTGGCACAGTAGGCAGTGAAACTTTGTTTGTTTGTTTTTTTTGACCACTAATAAAATCCCAACATTGGGTATGGGCCCAGAATCCTCCCAAAAATGCTAACAGATTTTTTGGAATTGAATCTCAGAAGAGAAAAGCACAGCTTTTTGGTTTTGGTTTTTTGGGGGGGTGGAACAAAAGGAAACAGAATGGAGACAACCCAAGACAGCCTCAGCATTCCAAAGTTGGAAGGAGTGAATTTCAAGGATTGGTATTTCCTTATGAGTCTTGCTTGAAGAGTCAAGGTCTTTACAATGTGCTGATAACACAGAGGTCAACAGCTGCAGGAGCTGACCAAGACCATTGGGACAAACAGAATGACAAAGCTCTTGGAATTCTTGGGATGTATGTAAGTCCAAAGCTATTTGTTCATTTTGAGGGTGTTGAATTGGCCAACGAAGTCTGGAAGAAGCTGGAAGAACTTTATAACCATAAAAGTTCCAGCAAAACACTTTTTATTATTCAAAGGCTCTGTAATATGAGGCTAAAAGAGAATGAAGATCCCACAGAGCATGTAAGCCAAATACAGTATTTTGCAAAAAGGCTGAAAGATTCAGGAATAGACCTTGGAGAAAATGGAATTGTGGGATTCATTTTGAATTCTTTGCCTCCTTAGTATAAACCTTTAAAAATTACAATTGAAGTATCTGATGCAACAATTGACTTAAAATATCTTTCCAGTAGACTCAATGAGCATTTTATCAGAGAGACCAAGCAAACTTCTACAGACAAGATTGCAGCTTTTAGCTCAAAGAAAGGGGACAAAAAGAGGTGCTTTATCTGTGACAGTGAGAGACATTTATGTGTTAATTGTCCAAAGGGCAAAACAATGGGGAAGCCTAAAGCACCCATTACTGCTGGACAGAGTGTCTGCAGGAAACTGCCAGCTCTGAAGAAAAAAATCAGAAGGCAAAAGAAAAAATCAAAAGTTTTAATGCAATGTCAGAAGTCAATGAAAATGTTTTTTTATATTGATTCTGGTGCTTCTGAAAATCTCTTCAAGGATGTAGAATTATTCTCAGAAATTGATATGGGCTACTCAGTTCCTATTTCCTTAGCAGATGGCAGAGAACTATGTTCAAAAGGGAAAGGCTTTGCAAAAAACTTTTGCAAACTCCCTGATGGAGAAACTGTAACAGTGATCAAGATTATGCTCTATATGTTCCTTCATTAAAGAATAAATTAATCTCTGTAAAGTATGGAGTTAAGAAAGGATGCAAGTTTGAATTCATGGATGAATATTGCTATGCCACAAAAGAAGGTGATTTAATAATGTCTGGATCTCTAAGAGACAGTGGACTCATTGAAGTGGATTGTGTAAATGAGCAAGTAAATTTAGCATGCAGCTGCAAGTGCACCCATAGATTGTGTGATATAATTTGGCACCGATGGCTCGGGCACCATGACGTTAATGTAATTCTCCAGTTTGAGAAAGGGGAATTAATTAAAGACTTTAAGGGGCAGCCATGTAAAGAGACTACAAGCAGATGTGTGTGTTGTGTCACTGCAAAAGGTGTGAAGCCAACATTTCACAAGCTAGAGAAGAAAGAGTCTCAGCGCCCTCTAGCATTGATTCACAGTGATGTTTCAGGTCCTCTGGAAAGGAGCTTTGGAGGAAATCTTTACATAGTTTCATTTATTTATGGATTTCTCAAGATTTTCCTATGTTTACACCTTGAGTGAGAAAAGCCAAGTATTTGAGAAGTTTAAAGAATATGTTGCATTGGTTAGCAGCAAGTTTGGAAGAAAGTCTCAGAGACTAAGTCAGACAATGGAGGTGAATACCTCTCAAATGTCATGAAAGCCTTTCTGAGAGAACAGGGAATTGAACATGAGACTACAATCCCATATTCTCCTGAGCAGAATGGTGTTGCAGAAAGGAAAAATAGATCTCTACTGGAGATGACCAGATGCATGCTGCAAGATGCAGTTTTGCCAAGCAAATTCTGGGGAGAAGCAGTAATGATTGCCAGCTATCTGCAGAACAGATTGCCAACTAAAGCCATAGAGAAGACTCCATTTGAACTGTGGTTTGGACACAAGCCTAGCCTAAAGCACATCAGAGTATTTGAATGTGATGTGTATGCATATGTACCAAAGGCAAAGAGAAACAAATTGAATTGTAGAAGCAAGAAAGGAGTTTTGTGTGGATATGTATTAGGAGGAAAAGGATACAGAATTCTTCATGTTGAAACTGGTAATATTGAAATTTGCAATGTTGTGTACTTTGATGAAAGACAAAAGCCAATCAAAGGTGAATTACCAGACCTGGAGTCAAGGATCCAGATGAAAGAGGAACCAAGTGAGCAGACCTTCAGGCACCGAATGCCAATCTGTGAACCAGAACCAGAAGCAGATTCAGAAGGGGTCACAGAAGCTGAGCCAGAACCCAGGCGCTCACAGAGGTCCAACAAAGGAGTTCCACCCTTGAGATACTCCTACCTCACCACAAGTGCAGAGCTGCAAGAACCCAGCACATGGAAAGATGTTGAAAGGATGCCAACCCATGAAGCTGAAAAATGGAGGAAAGCAGCAAAGGAAGAGATTGAATCTTTACACAAGAACAAAACTTGGACACTTATGGAACTACCTGCTGGAAGAAAACCTGTAGGTTGCAAATGGGTCTTCAAAGTCAAACAGGATGCAGAAGGGGATGTACAGCGCTACAAAGCGAGACTAGTAGCCAAAGGATACTCCCAAATATATGGAGAAGACTATGATGAAACATTTGCACCAGTTGTGAAGCACACTTCCATCAGAACACTACTTAGCATAGCAGCTTCCAGAAAGATGCATGTTAACCATTTAGATGTCAAAACTGCATTCCTGAATGGAGAACTTGAGGAAGACATCTATATGCAGCAGCCACCAGGCTTCGAGCAACCTGGAAGGGAGAAGCTTGTATGCAAACTCCAGAAGAGCATTTATGGCTTGAAGCAAGCAGCTAGAGCATGGAATGAGAAACTGAATCAGCTACTGCTTAAGGAAGGGTTCACGCAAGGAAAAGCTGACCCCTGCCTGTACTCAAGATTCAGAGACAATAAGTGGACTTATATCCTGACTTATGTTGATGATCTGATCATCTGTTGTGAACAGGAGCAAGACAGTCACGAGATTGTTGAGCACCTAAACAAGGAAGTAGAGGTGAAGGAACTTGGAAGCATCTCACACTACCTTGGCATTCAAATAGAAAAAGAAGAAGATGGAAGTTATCTTCTCAACCAGAAAGCAAAGATCAAGGATCTTTTGGAATGTCTGGGACTGACAGATGCCAATGAGGTCAGTACACCAATGGATGTCAATTTCCTGAAACAAAGGGAAGATGATGAGCCTCTGGCAGCCAACAACCAGTACAGAAAAGCAATTGGCAAGCTTTTGTACATAGCCACAGTGACAAGGCCAGATATTGCCACAGCGGTGGGAATCTTAAGCAGGAAAGTAAGTGACCCAACCAAGAATGACTGGACCACAGTCAAGAGACTGGGGAGTTACCTGAAGGTTACTGCACACTACGCATTGAAGATTCCAGTAAACAGCACCCCTAGACTGGTGGGATATATGGATGCAGATTGGGCTGAAGACATAGCTGATCGCAGTGGACACCTGTTTCTCTATGGAGATGGAGCCATAAGTTGGACTAGCAGAAAGCAGTCACTTATTACACTCTCATCAACAGAAGCAGAATACCTATCAGCTAGTGAAGCATGCAGGGAAGTTGTGTGGATACACAGTCTGCTGTTCGACTTTGGAATTGAAAAGCCAAAGCCTACCACGATGTTTGAGGACAACCAGAGTTGCATTAAGCTCTCACAAATGGAAGAGGCCAAGTCTCGAACAAAGCACATTGACATAAAGTACCATTATGTTCTAGAGGCACAGGAAGAAGGACTAACTGAGTTGAAGCATTGCCCAACTGAAGAAATGGTGGCAGATGGACTGACCAAGTCACTACCAAGGGATCAATTCCAGATGCTACGTGAGCAAATGGGAGTCATGAGCCGGTGCGACAGGCAATGAGAAGGGGTGTTGGACAAACAGCTCCAGATGACATCAACCTTTTGCACCAACAAACCTTAAGGACCACTAGGGGCATTGGGAATAGAGCTAGTGAGTTAGTGTGTGTGTCACTTTAACCTTTCTGATCTCTGCTTCTAAGCCCCCCTTCCCCCTCTCAGGTGGGATGTGCTCAGGAAGCTCCTACTGGACTTCCTCCTTCCTGACCTTTTTCCATTCCTCTCTTCTCTCTCTGACCTTCAGCATGACTGGCCACCATGCTGGTGGCAGCTAGATAGTAAGATCTAGGGATAGGCCTTTCCTATCACAATGTATTTCTCAATAAAGTAGATTATTTTTAATCTAGAAACAATCTCCAAGGTGTTGATTACTTCTAAGCTGTTGCTACTGAGAATTTGAGCTATTTTCTTTTGCTGTGTGTAAACTCTGCTGATGCCTAGCCAGAGCTCTAACAGGTCCTGGCACAGTAGGCAGTGAAACTTTGTGGGGGGTTTTGTTTTTGACCATTAATAAAATCTCAACACATCTTTCCTAGCTTCTTAATTGAGCAACAGGAGATGTTTATTTAATTTATTTATTTATTTCAGAAATTTTTATTCCCCCCTGTGCCCCATCCTGCCTCAGGCAGCTCGGGGCAACTAACAAATAGATTAAAAGCATAAATATATAATACATAAAAACATATAAAAATCATCATGAATACAATTACAAATGGGGAGCTAAGAAACATCCCTCCCCCCAGCCCAACTCCCACCCACTACCCATGTTTCCCACCAAAATCCTGGTGGAACAGCCAAGTTTTACACTGTTGATGGAAAGAGGGACGGTCCGGGGACAGATGTACCTCCACTAGGAGGGAGTTCCACAGCCTTGGAGCAGCCACTGAGAATGCCCTCCTCATAATCGCCATCCGAGACATCCCGGGGACCTCAAGAAGGGCACTCCCAGCCAACCACAGGGGCTAATCCAGAACCCGGGGAATGAGTTGGCCCCACAGGTAAGTAGGGCCTGGTCCGTATAGGGCTTTATATGTCAAAACCAACACCTGATCAACCCTGATAATAGGTCAGAGCAGTGGTTTCCAAGCATTGTGCCTGTCTGACCCCATTTCGAGTTCTGCATAGAATTCTGAAACCCTAGATGGCAATGAAGATATGCAGAATATATTAAATAACAGTCATGATTGTGATCCTGTCTGCAGAGGGTGCATGATCCCACTTGACATCCCAACCCAAAGTTGGAAACTTTCTGGGTTAGCATTGAAACACCTGCAAATGTAGGGGGTTTCCAGATCTGAATCTTGCTGCCTTGGCTTCCCTCTCTGCAGGAATATTCCAAACCTGAGGATGTGTCCCCCCCCCATGCCAATACTATTCCAAGTCTAGAGCCAAAACAGACAGCAAATGTTGTAGCCGTGGGTCATACCCAACATATCAGGTAGCCTAACGGGTACACAATCAGTATCTGACTGATGAGACAGGCACCTGCCTAGCTGACATACTAGGTATGTCAGGGTACAGTTAATTGCCCCTTTAAGAGACTGACACCAGTGATGGGAAGGTGCCACCCAGGTTTGGGTGTAGTGAAGTCACCCCAGAAGTGGTATTACAGAGTTTGAGCAGAGTAAAGGGTGGTGAGACACTAGACTTTAAGATCCAGAAGCTTGGGGCTAGCCATGCCTACTCTGGGGATGTAAGAGGAGAGAAAGCCACAGCAAGTCAGTCAGTTTCTACCTGGCAAGGAGAAAGGTTCTCTGCCTGAGAATTGAGTTGCAGAGGAATGCTCTCCATGGTGCTGACTCTTGGGCTGGGTAGGTAGAGGGACTTCACACATGCCACTCAACAAGGTACTGAAGGAGGCTGCTGTGGGAATAGGTTGGCAGGAGGAGCTCTAACCCAAGGGCTCCAGCAGAGAGTGTTGCCTGAGCTGTGAGGCATTCTGCTGGGCTATGGAAACAGAGTAGCTAGCCCAGAAACCAAGAGATCTCAGAAGAGCCTGTGAGTACAAAGGCAGACTAATGAAAGACCATGTACTGAATAAAAGGACTTTACTGAAGCTAATTCCCTGGGTAAGTGACTATTGTGGACATAATCCTGTGGGGACTTACCCTGCTACATCAGGTGTTACCATTACTGAGTTCCCAACTTTCCATTTTATTGACCCATTCCATCTTACTGTGTTACTGTTTTAGTGTGTTTCCAACATGGAATAATCAACAGATGAATGTAAATGGTCAAAAGATGGTTAATTGGTAATCAGTAAAATGGCACAAAATGGAATAATGATAACTCGGCAATGGAAAATCGCTAACTTGGTAACAGTAACAATAATTTGATAATTCAAGTAATTCATTGGGCATTAACTCTTTAGTACCATTAGTACCTGATTCATCCAAAACGGTTCAATTTTGGTACTTCAGTTTTGATGGATATACCTATTCTTGCAGGTATCAATTTCAACTCTACCCAAGCCCACACACACGTCCCAAATTTTTTAGCTTCTAATTTATCTCGGATCCCCTGATATTCTAATGACAACAAGAACAGAACACAGTGTCGCAGTCCCAGCATGTGCTGGGTCATGTCAATCAGATTTGTTCATAAACTGCTGTGCACGTCTAAGGTGAAGTATTAATTAATTAATGGAATAATAACAAGCAACAGCAACAGTAACATTTATAAGCGTGACAGACAGTAAATGTAAAAAAAATAACAACCTTAGTAATGCTCAGGTGCAAAGCATGTGACGTTTCTCTAATCTCTTCAGAGTGCCTAACTGAAGATAATTATCAGTTCTTTAAATAAATCTTAATCTTCCAACGACATCACATGCTAAATGGTGGAAAATCTTAACAATCAGGAGGGGGATTTCTTTTTGTGAGGGCTGCAGCTCAGTGTCTTATTGCTAACTCCTCAAAAAGTAACGCGAGAGTTTTCATCATGCAACGCAGTGTCACAATACAGTTTATCAGTGCAATAGTAAGCAACATAAAATATATTCTTAACCCAGCTAATGGCAACAACTTTACTGGAACATTACCTCTCCTCATGCTCTAGGTATTCTGTGCTAGTGCAGCAAATGTCGGCTTGCCATTTCATTCTGGTAATGACCAATTCTTCAAGGATAAATAATTAAATGCTATCATTTAAACATTTATTACAAATCTGGCGATTCCATTCAGTTCAGAATCAAAGCAATACCATTTACGCCTGTGTCTGTTAAAAGGATACGGGTGGAAGCTGTAACCCACTATAGCAAATTAATATTTTGACTGCAGTGCTTGCAAATAAGGGCCAGCAGGGCAGTGCCCCACCACAAATCCCAGCCGCATTGTACTCTACTCATAAGCGACACTATGTGTGATCAGTGTATAAAGTAGCCTTGTGTTGCACTTCAAATCACAAGGTGTCGCATGCAGTAGGCTTGGAGCAGCCTGGGAGCAAATGTCAGTCAGCCAGGATTCAGAGGGAGCAACAATAGTGATAAACGGGATGGACAGAAAGACCTACATGGAGAGACTGAAAGACCTGGTAATTGGTCTTGGGGTGGGGGGAGGAGATTAAGAAGGGGATACAAATCACAGTTTTCTAATATGAAAAAGGCTATAACCAAAGTGATGCCCAGCTGGTCTCTCTGGTCAGTGAGGAAAAGACTAAAGGTAACATGTTTAAATTAAAACAGAAACAGATTTAGGCTGAACATCAGAGGGAATCCTAACTCCCAGGACAGTCAGGGAGTAGAATAGTAAGCCGAGGGAGATTGTGGAAGTCCCAACAGTGTAAACCTTTAAAAATAGGTCTTTCAAGAGTGGTGTAGATACTGTGGATCCTGCTTAAAGGCAGGGGGGCTGGACTAGATCACTCTAAGGGTTCTTCTATGATGCTAGGGTGACACAGTCTGGTGGCTGGGGCTGACTTAGAATAGCCCTAAACTGTGCTCAGCAGGCTTAGAGGAGCTCAGCTGGTTAGGCACAACCTCACTCTAGCACAGACTCCTGGTTGACCATAGCATGAAGCTCATCTATGGGTGATTTCAGACGTTACGGGCGGCCGGTTCACCACAGTGGATTCCCGGTGAGGGTGAACAAAACAACCACCCCCCGGGGCCAATAAAAGCCTTGAACAGACGTGACAGGACTGGGACCACGGCCGGGAATCGGGCCGCCAGATCATGGACCGAGGCAGCACAACAGACGTGACGCCGATTCCCAGACGTGGTCAAAACACCCAGAACCCACCGGGCAGGGGCGGGACACAGACATGGCCGCCTGAGGGCAAA
>QEPC01011901.1:49582-73751 GCA_003113815.1 Sphenodon punctatus | reverse complement strand
CCTACCTTTGAGGGACAGTAGCCAAACCTGCCATAAAGGCTATCCCTCCAAAGAGAAGACTTATTCTCCATGCCTGTTCTGTTCCTGACCAGTCTTGCTAAGAATGCAAAGGAGGATGCTCGCTGCTTGCAATTGTGATGTCTAGCAAGTCTTAAAGCCACCTCTAATTTCCATATAGACCACTGATCAGACTATTAGCTACCAACTGCCAAGGACAGTCAGGATTCTGAGAAACAACCTACAGAGGGGAAAAAGTCTTTGACTTACAAATTTACCCCAATGACTTTGTTTCCCACCATCTTTTCTTTTGAAAAATATCACAGTCATATGGCTAGTAGTAGTTTGCCTAGAAGCTAAAGAAAATGAAACCAAGCATCATCTGCTGGTGGTGCATTCCCTTTGATTACAGAAGGAAAAACATTAACTGGCCGATTATTTGACACAGAGTGTTTACTGCATCTTTTTAAATGTAGGCACCTTAAAATATAGTTTTAGATAATACATGTATACCATGCTTTGGCCACATCTGTATAGCACCATTTGCTGACAAGACACTTAGTTTTTAAACATATATGTAAATGACATTATGTCTAGAACCTGCAGAATAACTTCTTGAAACCACAGTTAAAACTATAAAAGTCAAAGATGGAAGGTGCTTTTTTATGACCAACAATACCATGTTTCCAACCATCCATAAAATTGCTGTGTGATGGTTCAAATTTTTGGTTTTTCAACAGAAATCATTCCAGCTTTTTATTCCACATAGTTAGATTTTTAGACCATAACAATTTAATTCTATTAAAGATTAACTACAATATTTCAAATTTTGAGGTTATAATTCATATTTCCACCTTATAATCTAAGTAATTTACATTTCTTCATTGAAGGGACAATCATTTAAAAGCTGTCGTACACTTTCCTAATTTTAGGAAAGAACCAAATATAATTTGTGGTAGGGTTAAAGTGGGCTTAATAACAGGGTGTTCACAATGCAAAAATGTAATAATGACAACGATAACAACATTGTCGTTTTCATTTCTCGTTATCATTTTTGTTTTCGTTTTTGTTTTCGTTTTTGTTTTCGTTTTTGATATCACTATCTATATCATTATCAGTACCGTTATCGTTACTGTTATCGGTATTCTCGGTTGTCATTTTTGGTATTCTCAGTTGTCGTTTTTGGTATTCTTGGTTGTTATTTTCAGTATTGCAATAATGAAAATGAAAGCAACAATTTTCATTATTGTTATTGTAATAACGAAAACACCATGCACACCCCTACATGCACACCCCTACAGTCACCGATGGGGATGTGTCTGATGCAGGTCCAGCAGCAGCGTGGGGGGAACAAAGCCACAAACAAGCCAGGCCAAAGAGCAGCCAGGCCAGCCAGCACTCTCTCTCCACCAAAATAGCACAGATCACCAGCACACCGAAAGAGGAGAGCCCTCTGTTAATCCCACCCTAGGGGGTGGGGTACAGGCAGGGAGCCTGAGCCGTCAACAGCGGCAGCTGTGCACAGGCGGACACTGCCTGGGTGTTTGGTCTGCTGTCCAGACAGCGTGTTCCACACCAGCCCATAGGGCTCTACGGAACACTGTCCCCAGCGATGGGAAAATCAAAGTACTTTTCCCCATTCAGGCAGCATGTGCTCTAAGCCCAGCTGCACAAAGCACTTTGTCCCTTAAGAGAGTCCTAAGAGCAGGCTCAGCAGGAGGCACCAGGGATTAGGGCTGTAGCGGAATATCGCAGCGGTAGCTATTTCCGGCGGAAACAGTGTTTCTGCAATTAGTGGAACGGCATGGCAGAGGCTTTCATTCCGCAGTTTCATTCCGCGGTTCCGCTTATTTAATTCCGCAACTTAGTGGAATCGTGGAAACATGACATTTTCGTTATTTCCGCAATTCCGCGATTTGCAGAATTCCGGCGGAATTAGCGGAATATCCGCAGAAAAGTCGCGGTGTGGCATGGGCAGTTCCGAAATGGCGGAACGGAATCGCGGTGCGGTAAAAGCTGCTGCCGCATCAGCCCTACTAGGGATGGGCGAACACGGTTCGGATGTTCGGAGTTCGGACCGAACTCAGTCTGTTTGGACGTTCGAACCGAATGTCTGAACCGAACTCTCGAATGACTGAACAGTTCAGTCGTGTTCGGATGAGTTTGGATGAGTTTGGGGGCAGGAAAAACGTCTTTTCAGCGCCAAAAATTAGGTTTTGGTTTTGTTTCGGTTTCGTTTCGGTTTCAGTTTCAGTTTCGATAGCGCTATTTTTGACTGTTCGGCCAAGTTCGGTCAACCCGAATTCAGCTGAACCGAACCATCGAACCCAAACTCAGGTTTCAAACCGAACGACCGAACATCCGAACTGCATTCTGTTCGCCCATCCCTAGGCCCCCACCCCCTCAACTCCTACTCCACCCTGAGGCCTCCAGCTCCTGCACATGTGCCCAGGGAGGCACAACAGCAACCCTGAGCACTCACCTGATGCTGATCAGCTGATTGCTGAATGTGGAGGACTCGGAGCAAGTCTGGAGCGGGTTGCCAGCTCCCCCTCCCCCCCCCCAGTGGTACCACTGGGACTCAGGTGAGTAGTTTGGGTTTTCTTTCTTCCTTCCTTTCTTTTTAAAAACATGAAGAGCATGTGGAGGGGGATCAGGCCAGGAGGGGCAGTGCCCCCTGGTGCCCCGCAATGTGTACTGCCTCTGATGAGAAATAGTGGCTTGCCCACAGCTACCCAATGAATTCATGGCTAAGACAGGATTTGACGGCTGTACTCGCAACTCAAAGTCCAACACCATATCCACTAGGTGACACTGATTTGCACTATACTGGAAGCCCTGACCAATGGAGGCCTACCCACTGACCACTTCAGGCCATGATCCAACATAACTGGGTCACTCTGGAAACTTGTGCTGTGCCCTCCTCCCCCTATGGGGAGGCACTTCTCTCCTCCCCATCTGCCTCTTCTCTGCTCCCTTCCCTCCACCGCCAGGTACTGTCTGATGCCCTCCCTAACCTTTCTCCACATTACTCCACTGCCCCTGAGTGATCTGAGGGACAGAGGGCACTGGCAGCAAGCAGAGCAGTGGAGGAACAGATTATATTTTGGGAGGAGTCTCCCTTTGTGGTAAAATCTACCCTGGAAGATCTCCCCACTACCCATCCTGCTGTCATACCATGGCCTAGGGTTACCATCTCGACAGATTTCATCCAGAGACTCTGAGATTTGGCCCAGAGTCTCCAGGGGAAGCCTTATATCTCTAGACTAGGGCTGAAATGAGATTTTACAAAAACAGGAATTCCTATAGAAATCCCGGTTCCCAATACCATCTCACTCGACTCAAGAACCTCTCAGTACTCGAGAATGTCTCGATCAATATTTCATTTCTTGATTTATTGATAATGTGCTGACCAGAATCCCATTTCCCGCTATGCCAGTAGCTGTTTTACCATTTACCACTTTGCCATCAATTTCAAATCCCAAGAGGCAACACCAACGCAATAACGCATTTCTCTTATCTTCTCTACACTCCTTTCCCCCTGTACTTCCTTGTCACTCATTAGCTAGGAAACAGATTCCTTTACTGATCTGAAATCCAGTAGCAGATTGGTCAATGCAAAGGGAAAAATATAGAGCAACTATTCTGATTGGAGGCACAGGGATGGAAGTTAATGGGCACTGGAAGGAGTTAAGGGGCATACTATTCACACAATGGGTGCTTTTACACACACATTTCTCCTGCATCTTTGCTGTTACATCCTGAACTTTATCACTCACCAAGATCTTAAGCATCTGGCTCTGAACTTCTGCGTAGAACTTCTCCCAGAACTTTTGTGCGTAAAAAGTTCTCCTGGTAAACTGCTTTGCTCCAGGCAGCTGTGGTCACTTGGTTTCCATGGCAGCCTGTCACGTCTACAGCTGTGACTACTTTAGGCTGCCTCAGGGCAGTGTTTGTGTGAAGAATGCATCCAGGAACTGCCTCAGGGCAGTGTGTGTGTGGAAAATGCATCCGGAACTTAGTTGTGGACTTGTAAACCCAGAAGATTGAAAAATCTGGAACTTTAAGTTAAAATACAAGAAAAGCATAAAATACAAGAAAATACAATTAAGATCCCTTAAAACTCCAACATCATCCCAAACACCCCACTCTCTATCCCCAACAATCACCCACAAGTCCTCCTCCCTGAACCCCTCCAGTCAATCCCACCCAACCCTATCCCTGCCTGCCAAACACCTGGACAAACAAAAAAGGACCCCACAAGGGAACTCCTGAAGGAACAATGAGCCATCACCCTTAACCACCTTCTGAGTTCTCCCAGCCAGGGATGGACGGAACCACTCAAGAATGGTCCTGCAAACCCCAGTCAGGCCCTGCAGCACCCTGTGGTCAACAACACCCTATGGTCACCTAATGCAGGAGGGACTAGCACATCTGTGAGTTGAAGGCTGCTGAAAGATCTAACAAAATCAGAAGAATACAATTTCCCCAGTCGATTTCGAAGCAGAAACCATTGACCAAGGTGACAAGTTCAGTCTCAATGTCTGCCCAGAATGAACACTTGAATGAAATGGGCCCAGGTAACCAATAATCAAGATGCGTCTGGAGCTGCAAGGCAACTACCCGTTCAATAATCTTCCCTTAAAAGGGAAGGTTAGAGACAGGGCAATATCTGACAGAGGAGTCAACATCAAGACAAGGGGCATTTTTACACACACCTTAAAGTGCTGGTCTTCTGGGTTTCAGTCTTCTGGGTTTACAAGTCCACAAATAAGTTCCGGATGCATTCTTCACACACACACACACACACTGCCCTGAAGCAGCCTAAAGTAGCCGCAGCTGTAGACGTGAGGGGCTGCCATGGAAACCAAGTGACCACAGCTGCCTGGAGCAAAGCAGTTTACCAGGAAAACCTTTTACACACAAACGTTCTGGCAGAAGTTCTATGCAGAAGTTCAAAGAGCCAGATATTTAAGATCTGAGTGAGTGATTTAGACACACAGAAAGTTCAGGATGTCACAGCAAACATGCAGGAGAAATGTGTGTGTAAAAACACCCATGGTTTCTTGAACATGGGACAGACAACTGCAGTCTTGAGACCATCAGGCACCCTGCCCTCATGAAGGGAGGCATTGACAACCCCAGTCAGCAACGCCCCATGTCTCCCAGCTGGCTTTCACCAGCCAGGATGGGCATGGATCTAATTCACAACTGATCACCCCGCCCTCATCCCTCCAAGCACGTCTCCCGCATCAGTGGGCGAGATTAATTGAAGCTGATCCAAGTAAACTGGAGCCTCCTCAACCCCAAACTCTGACTCTGCACTCAAACTAGCAGCCCCCATGTCAAGCCAAATATGAGCAACTTTATCTGCAAAGTAGATGGCAAACTCGTTACAGCAGGCAGCCAGTGATTCTAACTCCAGGTGGAGACATCCAGGATTTAATAAGCTATTCACCAACTGGAAAAGCTCCACTGGATGGCACTTTGCAGATGCTATGGCAGCAGCAAAGAAAGCTTTCTTTGCCACCGGCAGAGCCAAGGTATAGTCCTTCAAAAATAGTCTATGCCATAGTCGACTGGTTTTGGCATGAGTCGAGCACCACCTGCGCTCTAATCACCTACTCTCTCACTTTAGCAGCCTCAGGTCCTCCGTATACCAGGGAGATCTGTGCTGCCACCATGGAGGAAACAGAAGTCTGAGTGCCACCGTGGGTAGAATGTTATGCCATAAATTAAGCAGGGCATTGACAGAGAAGCCTTCGAGGTCAGTGATTAAATCCCCCAGCAAGGTCTGGAATCCTATTGGATTTATTAGTCTCTGGGGGCAGGGAGTTCCACAGCCTTGCAGCGGCCACCAAGAATGCCCTCGGGGCCAGACTATCCTAACTGGTCCAGCACCCCAACAAGGGCAAAAGAAGGCAGGGATCTGGGACTTCAGAAGGTAACAGTTCAACCATGACAAGGTGTCATGGCGACACTCATAGCAATCAGACCCCCTGTTTCTAGGTCAGTGTAGAAAATAAGGTCCAGGATGTGTCCAGCCTCATGTGTCGGGCCAGATACTATCTGGGATAGGCCCATGGTTGTCATGGGGGCCATGAACTCCTGCTCTGCTCTGAAAGGCTAGCCTCAGCATGGATGTTGAAATCACCCACCATTCTCTGCATTTGATTACAACAAAGGCACATCTATACCCAGCTGCCTGGAGGCTTAAAGCTTTGTGCTTCTCTGAGGTACTTCTACCAATGGAAGCAAGACTGAAGAATGACAAAGAAAGAGTTTATCTCACTGCTAGCTTTGCTAGGGTGGTTTCCATCAGATTGCTCCTCTTACCATATTATCACTGACAAACTATTGCTCTGGATCGCGCATGTGCAAAATGGCCACTAGGGTGGTTTCGCATATGTGCAAAATAGCCACCGCCCTTAACCAAAAGGGTGGTGATGTAATCTGACATTTTAGCCACCATTTTGGTTGAGAGTGGCAGCCATTTTGCACATGTGCGATCTAGAGCAGAGAATGCACCACAGCAAGGGAGCCTGCCAGAGCCTGACACACAGCAGTGGTGGTGCTTCAATCAAGCCCTCCGAGGTCAGTAAATACCACCCCAGGACCCTGGGCAATGGAGGTTTGGGGATCTGGGACCCACTCTTCTGAGGCTAGGGATGGGTGTATGGATCAGTTTCCCATTGACTTCAGTGGGAAAATCCATATCCATAAATCCAAATCTATAATTAATCCGAATCCAAAAATCCATACTTCCATTCCTAATTATCAGTAACAAATAGCTTAGTATCACTCTGTTCTTTTGTTGCAGTTTTGCTTTGAGTTCTTTAGCTAGTGCTGCTCCATCAAGCCCTGGAATCAAATAAGAAGGGGACTGGGTTAAGAAATAATTTTGTAACGACAGAACGTAGCTATGCTGAGTAGAAGATCTGGATTTTGGAGCAGTCTCACTAGAATCTCACTTTCTACTAAAGAGAGATGACATGGGCTCATTCTCCTCAGAGATGTGTTAGCACCCCCTGCAGGCTAATCAATGGAACACCAGAGGTTTCATGAAGCATTCCTTTCTCCAGGCCTTCTCAGGCAGCTGCTATCACGGTTTTAAGGCCCAGTATGGCAAGGGTTAGTTGCCAGAGTTTTCTGCCAATTAAAGTGAATTTAGCAGAAATGCTGTCAGCTCTGTGATGAAGTATTCATCAGTCTCTAAATTATTCACCCACCTTTTGAAAGGAACACCTGGGGATTTTTTTAAACTTACACACCTTTGAGAGATAAAATATAAGGTGAAAAATCATCATCTTTAAAGACATTGCTGCTTCTTTTTATCCTCAGTCTCTTGTCTCTTTCCTCCGAGTGATGAATTTGGCCTTCCCGGCTTTTCAAGCCTCCCATTGTTTACTAGTCAATCCGCCCCTTCCCTCCAGCAGCTATATTCAAACAATACACTCTCTTTCTTTGTAGAATTGATTTACTGCAATCCAATAATCATCTGAAACTCAATTCTGCCACTGCTTATGGCTTAGAAGGGTAATTGCAATTGGACCACAACCAGCTAAGGCCTTGAAGCAGAAACCCCCTTGAAAATGGGCAGTCCAACTACACCAACAATCTGAAATTTTATTTTCAGAACGGCCTCCACTAGTCAGAGATCCAGGAACAGCATGAGAATGAGGCTGCCTCCTGGCCATCTTGCTAATAGCCTTTGATAGGGCTATCCCTCCATAAATGTCTATTCCTGTTTTGAACCCTGTTATGCTAAGTATTACCCATAACACAAATGTCCGTCTTAAACGCACATTCACCAGTTATGTCCATTTGTGCAAACATACTTTTCACCATGCACTTAACACAACTTGGGGTCCTGGAAATTGTGCTCATGAACAGCCCACAGCTGCTTGCACGTAGACACTGTTACATATAGATAAGTGCACCGCCTCACTTACGGTCTGGGGTAATCCAAGAGTCCACATGATAGCCAAGCAGCAGCTGATGGGAAGATACTGTCAGGTAGCCACTCAAACACAAAACAGCATGAACGTCTGCAACATGTGAAGGATTTTGACAGATTTATCATTATTTCTAGTAATACCCACTACTGGCCTTCACAACATTCCATGCCAGTGAGTTTCCCAGACAAATCTTCTCATTGTCTTCAGATGAAATCCTGAAGGTGGCATTCCAACTGTGTTGAACATCCTGATTAAAAGCACAATAGTGCACAAAAGGAGGGTGTGGCCAGTCTTAACAAGAATGCACAGTTGCCACAACTATTCATGCAGATTTCCATATGCTAATGGGACAGACAATAAATTGTTATCTTCCCCAGTCTGCAAGCATAATCATCATGGAACATCTTGAAGAACAGGCCTAAATAATTTTGCTTGGGAGCTTCATGCCTAACCTGCACAGTCCTCCTGTAGGCCTCTTTCACACGACTCTCTTTTAGAGTGGGAAGTGACACAAATCCACATTCTGAGGGTTCTGCAAATCCTCACCACTTCCTGTGCTTCTTGATGGACCCTTGTTCTCCTCCACCTGATACAAGGGGTGGGTCACTGAAATGCAGGGAAATCAGTGTGAAGGCATTGTTATGGGACAAGGCAAACACAGATTAAGGGAGAAGGGATGAGTTTGCAAGAGGAAACGGTGTTGTGTGGATCAGCCCAGAGTGTTGCTTCAAAGTTGCTTTGTTTTATATTTCTTGCTTTTCTTTTCTCTGTATGACTCCTTCAGCCAGGGGGGTTGATATTTATTCCAGACCATGGATCAGCAAACAAAAGGTGACTGTGGCCATGTGGCTGGCTAAGCTGGCCCTGAAGGGGTTACTGTGCTCAGCTACCCTGCCTAGGGTTGCCACCTTGGGTATATTTTTCCAGGCCACTTATAAAGGATACATGTTGCAGGGCCTGCATTGGTACCATAGGTGCACCTCAGGTGGCAACCCTAACCCTGTCCCTGGCCAATGGTCCCCAGCTGATGGGAGTTTTAAGCTCCAAGGGAATAATTAAGTAGGAGCAGCTGGATCCAATGTAAGGCAGCTGACCCCAGTCCGTATATAAACCCAGAAGCTTAGTTGAAAGAGTTCCACAGCAAAGAAGCTAGAAGGAGCTACCTCAGGGCCAGGATGAGATGCCTGAGAGATGCTCCATGGAGCAAGGGATGAAATGTTAAGAGCATTTAATGTTGGAGACTTTGTTCTGAATTTAAAGTTTGCGAACCAAAGTCCACAGCCAAGTGTGAGTCATGGGTGGAGCCCTGGACTGAACAAGGGAGAAAAAGAGACGGCAAAATCAAACTGCTAATTCAAAGGACAGCAAATCTGATGTTTGATTTGATGGAAATTCTGATCTCTGGCAGGGAGTGAGCTGGGGCAAACCTGTCACAGGCCATCCACTTGTTAATCATGGGAAATCTACTGGTCCTCAACTTTTTTGTGTGGTGGTTTTCTCTTTTCCCACCCTGCTTCTTAACTTCTCTCCCTACCTCCAGCAACCACGCTCTATCTCTGGATTATTTCCCTCACACATTTCTAACTGTTCTCACCAACAAAGAGGGAATTAGTCACCTTTTAGCTGTTGCTCATGTCAACTGAAACTTGGAGGAAGTCAAGCAAATATACAGAAACTCAGGCCTAATCATGGGGTAAAGGAATTGTCCCAGGTCCCCAAGTTCAGGGGGACCCCCTCAGCTACAAGAATGGTCATTTTAAATATAAAAATGGTGTCCTGTGTAGCTGTTGGGGAAGGAGCTGTGTAATCACCTGCCTGGCCTTCATTGGTTCCTTCTGTTTCCCAGGTGGTATTTAACCAGGGGCTGGGGTGCCCTTGGGTGTGTCCTGTGTAGCTGTTGGGGGAAGGAGCTGTGTAATCATCTGCCTGGCCTTCATTGGTTCCTTCTGTTTCCCAGGTATTATTTAACCAGGGGCTGGGGCGCCCTTGGACGCCAGCCTAAGGGTGACATCCAAAGGGTGTTGCCCATTGGCTGGGCCCATTTGCTGGGATCGCAGTGCAGTGCCCTTCCCCCTGGTCGGACTGGGAAAGAAGTTGAGGTGTGAGTGCATGTACCTGTGCTGTCTGGCCACCTACATAAGATAGGATTGGGAGCGCAGAGGAGAGCCCAGCAGCAGAGGAGGTGACTCTCAGCAACAAGTTGACGTGGTGGAAGCAGTATGTGCAGGAAGCATATGAGACCTGGCCCTGCTGGCCCCAATGCTCTACCGTCCCCAAAGCAGATGAGGCTGGAGTCTTTCTTTACTTCTGTGACAAAGGGGGCAGAGGGAGGAGCGGATGGGGGCTCTGGTTGTGCCGCTCAAGTACAGGACTTTGCTGCTCTAGATGACTCATTTATTTCTAATTGCTCTGATGCCTTTGAAGGGGATGGCCCTTTGAACATGCCCCTCCAGGAGAATATGTGTTCAACGAACTCTCTTCTTTATAAACTATTGGGCAACCAGTGTATTTTGATTATAGACCTGATCAAGAGATTGAGTTCTCAGCTGGAGGGGATAGGATCTAGCCTGGTGGAACAGGGGAAGAATGTACAGCTTCTGGTTAAACATGTGTTGGAGGCTAAAAGGGATAGTGTATTTCCTTATGGTATTTCATTTTCCCAGGGTGGTGGGGAGGGTAAGCGGGGGGATGTGTCCAGTAACCCCCCTTTTGGTCAACGAGCTCCCCGGCAGGGTATGGGGTGTGTGTGTTTCTTCTTTGCACCTGGTCCCGGACAGATTTGCGATCTCTGTGCGGGTGTACCCTTTGCCTAATGGCTTCTTACCTAGATGGCAATCCAAGCAAGATATTCACCAGCATCTTTCTGCTATTTTGGCTTTTGATTTCCCTTTCCACCAAATACAGGCTTTACGTATCCTTCCTCCCACAGGGGGATGTTATAGATTAATAATTTTCCGGTCTATATGGTGGGTTGCTTACCTGCTTTCCAGAGTGGATTTATTTGCTTCCTGGGGGATTATGCTGGGGGAAGTCTTTAATGACCCAAATATACGTCCTTTGATTGTTAGGCCTAAAGGGGAGGCATCGATTGGTTGCTCTCAGCCTGCGGGGGAGGTGGTCGAGGGTCATAGGCAAACAGGGCTTCTGGATAATAGTCCTGCAAGGGAGCCAATAGAGGTTAGACTAGCACATATTGCTATGCCTCAGTCCCAGTCGGGCAATTCAAGTGAGGTGGTTTCTGTTTTACCTCTGTCTTTGGCCCCCTGTGTGGCTTCATTGCCTTCCCCTCCTGTTATCAAGACTATGGATCTTGCTTCGTCTATTTTTTCTGATCTGGCCAGCAGAGGGAATTTAGGAGCTCAGTTTTGTGTAGAGCAGCTGACAGTGGTGGACCAGGCAATTTCCCACCCTATGACTCAGGTTGCTAAGGATCCGGGGGTGGAATTACCACCTTCCACCAATGGGGGAGATATGTGCAGTAGTGTACAGGATTCGGAAGGGATGGAAACTGGGTCAGGCCCCTTGATAGCCTGACATGGTCAGTGCCACAGTTTTCTAAGGATTTGTTCTTGGAACGTGGCAGGTTGGGACAGGGTCTCGGGTTATCCGGAGGTATTAGCTTTTCTCAACACTTGTCAGTTTATTGCTTTGCAGGAGTCTTGGGTTATTATGCAGCCTTCTTTAGACTCCTATGATACTTATTTTTTACCGGCTGTGCGACATTTTAGACGGGGTCGCCCGAGTGGGGGTTTGGTATGGTTCATTGCCAAACACCTGCGGTGTCAGGTTCTGGCAGTTATTTCCAGACCACCTTGTCTGCTGCTGCTGGTTATAGCAGTTGGAGGGCATCAATTTATCTTGGCCAATGTTTATGTTCCACCAGTGTGTGCCAAGTATTATAATTCTAATTATTGGGGGTGGGTGAGAGATGCTGTGCAAGAAGCTATAGATGCCCACCCTTTGGCCAAGATAATTTTGATGGGCGATTTTAATGCTCGCACTGGTCCAAATGAGGAGGTTTTCCTTCTTTATGGGGGGTCCAATCCAGCTGAGCTTTTGACTAGTGGTAGAAGGTCAAAAGATAAGATTGTAAATGCAGCTGGCCTGCTTTTGGCTAAATTAGTGACTGAAGTTGCTTTGGTTATCTTAAATGGGACAGGGTATGGGGACCCGTTTGGGGAGTTTACCTATGTCGGCCCAGCAGGGGCAAGTGTGGGGGACTATGTGGCAGTGTCAATGGATTTGGGCCCTCTGATTAAAACTTTCAAAGTTGAGAGATGTCAGGGAAGTGACCATCTCCCTCTTATTTTGGATTTGACCTTTCAGTTCTCAAATTCATCCCCCTATAGGTTAGAGGGCCATACTCCAGCCAAGGCGCCTCGCCATGTGGTTATAAGGGCAGAGCGTATTAGAATGGAGGAAGTTGGTCATTTTTTGGCATCTTTCCAAATTGACTGGACTACGATTTCCCAGCCAGCGATTGTGGATTCTTTTTCAGGTATGATACAGAATCTCACCGTATTGTTATCTAAGTTTGGTAGAGGAGATGCTAACCGCCAGTCGGGTAGATGCCACTTCAAAGTATGGTATGATCAGGAGTGTCGGGACCTTAGACTGCAACTAGTAGCACTGTATCAAGAGTACAGATTGGGGAATTTAGAGGTGATCCCCCCCCAGTACTTTCAAATTAAGAAAATCTATAAAGCTACTATAAAGCGTAAGAAACTCCTTTATTGGGAGTCTTTTTGGGACAAGTTAGTCTGTTCGGCCCATGCCCAAGACAGTAGGAAGTTCTGGGGTCTGGTTAACGGGGTAAATAGAGGGAAGGTTAGTCCCCATTTGGTTGCAGTTCCTGAGGAGAGTTGGGTCCTTCACTTTCGTGCTCTTTATGCTGGTACGGGGAACCAGAATGATTTACCCTCCTCTGTTCAAGATATTGCTTCGGTTCCTTCATGGCCGCCGGTTTTGGCAGCAGAGGTGACTGAGATCATTGGTAACTTTAAGAGTGGTAAGGCTGCTGGTCCTGACTTGATTCCTATAGAATTGATCAAAGGTTTTCTGATTGGTGGGCACCTAGGCTTGTGTGTTTGTTTTCAGCCATAAATGCCTCGGGAAGGATCCCCTCTGTTTGGGGGAGGGCTATTGTGGTCCCCATTTTTAAAAAGGGGGACCGCAGCCGCCCGGCTAATTATAGACCAATTAGCCTGCTTTGCATGATAGCTAAAATCTATGGCAAGTACCTGCTTGGGAGACTAAATGTCTGGATGGAGAGGGAGGAGATTCTGTGCCCTGAGCAGGCGGGGTTCCAGCGGGGGCGGTCCACTCTGGAGCATTGTCTCATTTTACAGCATCTTATTGAAAAGTATATGGAGAGGAATGGGAAACTTTACGCGGCCTTTTTAGATCTTCGCTCGGCGTTCGATTTAGTGAACAGGGAGCTCCTTTGGGAGAAGCTAGGTTCTTTGGGGGTGGAGCCTAGACTACTTTTCCTGCTACGCTGCCTATATGGTAACACCTCATTGGCGGTTAAGCTGGATTCGGAAGGTTACCTAACAGAGGATATCCCTGTACACGCGGGCGTAAGACAAGGATGCGTGCTGGCCCCTATACTCTTCAATCTATTCATTAATGGAGTGGTGCCCAGGTTGGCTATCCCCTTATGTTCTCCACCTAAGTTGGCGGAATACCCAGTGGGGTGCTTGCTTTACGCCGATGACATTGTGATCTTGTCCCAGACCAAAGTGGGTCTGAGGAGGCAATTAAATTGCTTCTCCGATTTTTGCTGCCAGAATGACCTCGTCATTAACTACAGCAAATCCCAAATAATGGTGTTCTCCAGATCTAGATCTGGCAAGGCGGGTCAGTGGCAAATCGGGGAGCACCCCATTCAGCAGGTGAAATCTTTTCGTTATTTAGGGTTACTCTTCCAATCTACAGGGGGGTGGAAGAGTCATCTGGATGGTATTACAGCATCCGCCCGGGGAGCCATTTTTGCGTTATTAAGGTTTTTTGGCAGGCTGGGAAGGAGGGCTGTGGCACCTGCTATAAAGGTACTTAATGCCAAAGCGCGTGCGCAGGCCTTATATGGGGCCGAAGTTTGGCTACCACTTCTGACTATGAGATCCGGGAGGTTGGATAGCCTCCAGGCCCTATTTTTTCAGAATTTTTTGAAGGTTCCCCGTGGCACTCCGTTTGCAGCTATTAGACTGGAGGTGGGGCAGTTAAGATGGTCGTCGGTTGCTTGGTCCCTAGTGCTGAAGTTCTGGGCCAAGCTATCGCAGGTGAAGGCTCAGGGGTTGATCCAATTTTGGAAGCGGGATGTTTACAAGAGTTCGTGGCAGAGGGCTGTGGAACTCTTCCTGCGGAAATTGGGTTTTCACCCTGAGTGCTGTGCTGGTACAGATCCGGCAGGCATATTGAAGGATATCCTTCTTAGATTATGGGACAGGGATCATCAGGAGGAGTGTGCTGCCATTAGAGAGGTTGCTCATCTGCGTGATTACTTATTATTCACACCGCCTCGGCTCACTAGGGCCACTTATTTAGATCTAGATATCTCTCCTAGAGGGAGATACCTCTTTATGTGTGCTAGGTTTAATGCCCTGCCCACAGCCTTGCTGGAGGGACGCGTCCAGGCTGTTGAGTATGATGAATGATTATGCCCGTTCGATGCCCAGTCGGTGGAGACAACCCAGCATCTCCTGCTGAGTTGTCACCTTTATGATGATAAGCATTCGATCTTTCTGGCTCCTTTCCTTCGAAAATATTTAGGCAGGTCCGACCATCATCTGCTTTGCCTTGCACTGGCTGATGTAGATCACGGCCTTACGAAGGCTGTGGCAAATTATTTTGTAGCAGCCTTTAATAGTCGTAAACTTTTTATTCAGTCTTGATTTTCTATTCTTTAGGGTTTATATGTTTTATGAGTTAATACGCTTGATATTTGTTACTCGTAAATTGCTTAGATAGTTTTTACTTATCTTGGATGTGAATTTTATGATTTTGTTTTTATATTAGTATACCAGTTTGGGGTTTTTTGTAAGTAGAAGCCAAACTAGGGCTATATAGCCCGTTTTAGTCATGGATAAATGCCCAGATGATGGTTGGACAGGTGGTGTATGCTTCTGGTTTTGTCCTGTGTTTTTTGTTCTGTGTGTTTGTATGTGTGTCATTTGTTATTGGCCGTGGCCATAAATAAATTATTATTATTTAAATATAAAAATGAGTAAAATAATAATTGCAATCAACCTATGTGTAAATGGAGTACCATTATGACCTCCAGAAACTGATTTCTAAATTTATATCTGGGAGGATGAGAGGAAAGAAGCCCCCAGATACCAGGCTATATCAGGGACCCAAATTTCTCTCAACAGGCCTGGAGAACCTCATATGCCATTTGGGACAAAGAGTAAAAATGGACATGACCATGGCCCATTGTGCCTCACTTTTACCTGATGTAACCCGGGACCCAGCTCCACATGTGTGCAGATGCTGACAGATGTTGGCCCAGGATTGCCCCAGGCCATGTTGGCAGCTAGCCCAGATTGTGACCTTGACAAATTTCTGAGGTCATAGCCCAGGCTACAGCCCAACCAAGCCAAAGCAGACCAGAACATCTGTTTTTGCACTGTATACTCACCCGAACTGGGGGGTCACCATGACCTGGTCACCATGGCTGTGCCTTGTTGGCTGACATGGCTGTCCATCATAGTGGGGGGGGGCAGGACACTGGGAGCAAGGTGTGGGCAGGGCCAACCACCCACACATTTGTTGTGCTCTCAGCCCTATCCGGGCTGTACAGGCAGTGGGACAGCTCCCTGGCCACTGGCACATTAGTCCGGTGCCTCGACCTGATCCAGGCAATGTCACCTGTGAATTTCCACCTTGGGGTGGCCCAGGGAGCCATCCTTCTGGCCACATGTCTCTTTTTACCCAGAGAGAAAGAAGTGTGAAGGAGTTATCAGTACCTACGCATGCAGCCTGCACACTTATAATAATGGGAGAGGGTGGACCCTGAAAGTACACTAGAAACTGTTTCACAGTCGTGTGATATGGAAAAAGAAACCCATCTGCTCTTTCATTTATTTGTGGGGGGCAAGGCCACAAACCAGCAATCAGGAGCTTCATCTTAAGAGATCACACCTGGCAATGCAACCACTGGAATCAATAGTTTCTGCAAGGAGAAACTGACAATTCACCCATTTGCCCAATTATGTTGCACATTTCCAAACAATTGTTCCTACTTAAAGCAACATTCAGAATCACAAGCTGAATTTTGGTGAAATAATATATTGATTGCAAACCACAGCCCGGTAATGATTGTGACTTTCAATAAGTATTTACTGAGACACTGATAATTACACTGCTCTGTGGAGATTAAAAGATAAAAGCAATGCCTCTGGATTTTCTCGTGCTGTTTTTTCCCCGCAGTCCCCTCTCCCATTCTCCTCTGGGCTGCATTTCAGGAACATGAGAAAGGTCTGACCTAAACTGATCAATGACTTCTATGATCTTGTAGTCCATATCAGATAGTGGTAAAACAGCCAGTACATTAAAGAAAAGCATAAGACCTCCTCAATGGAGTTTGATTGTGAATAAATAATGATGAGTATTCTAATAGTATAGAAAACCGAAATGCTAAGTGCCATTAATAATCCTTTTCATAAGAAAAACATCCAGTCCAAACACAGTATTTAAGGTGAAAATCTATCACATGTGAGCCCCGTTTTCAGACAAAAGCCAGCATGAGACTGAAAATGGGTAACTCCTGCATGTCCTGTCAGGGGTGGGGAGGTAGGCAAACAACAGGATGACAACAGGATGTCTGCACTGAGAAGTGTACTTCCCTCTGCTTTAAGAGCAGTCCATAGAATACCATTCTAGGGCCTTCTTAGACCACCTTTCATCTGCACATCTTGTAGCATGGCTGACAAACTGCCATTCCCTTTGCTTTGCTTTACTTTGCAGAAATGATGTCGGTGGTCCATGCATTGGTTTTTCTACCATCAGTAAAATACCAAGCTGTGGTTACTTAGGAGTTAACTGCGATGTAGGAATTGGCCTCCCCTGAAACCATGCAGAACAGTTGAACAAAAATGGCTACCAACTTAAGCAACTCCTAGGCGTTTCTTAAGCAAACCAAATCTCTATCAAGTTACAATACAAGCATTGCCTGTTCTACCTTCCTTTAATTTGCCTTCAAGGGGTGTGGCAGGGCCTGTGACACAAGATGGTGCCTGTCATGTGGAAGACCTAAGATGGCCTCCAGACAGGAAGAGGAAGTTGGAGTGTTTGGGGTGTGACCAACAGTATAAAGGAAGAAGCAGCCTGAAAGAGGGGTCACTCTGTTCCTGACCATTGTGGAGAACAACTCTCCTGAGAGACTGCCTGGAGAGGTTCCTGAAGGGAGGAGACCTGGATCTGAACAAGAAGCCTGAAGAAAAAGGGAGTTGGAGGAGCTAGTTTGGGACTGTGTTGGACTAAACTCAGTTGTACATTGTTGACTGGCCAGAAGTCTGGTGCCTGGCCTGAGACTATGTGGTAAATAAATTGTTTATGAGTTGTATCCTGTGAGTGCCAATCTCTTTGGGGCCTGATCCTGCAAACACTTGCCCACAGAGTGGGACCTGCCACAAGGGTTTTTCCATTTTCTTCCACAGAATCCAGAATTCAGCATGTAAGTGACAAACACAGGATACACAAGCCTACTTCCAGCATCTTCCCTGTGACGAATTGCTTTCATTTGCTGCCACCTACCCAAATTAATTCTCTTTCAACTATTGGACATACTCTTCCACTTGAGCAGCCACAACACCCACAGTTTGTTTATGGAGCATCCATGTGCTAAGTACATTTTACATAACCTTTGTCTTCTGGCAATTTATGAGCAGACCTATCTTGGAAATAAACAACTTTCTTTCCATGAACTCTGGGAAGAAAGATCATATACAAAATACAAGATCTATTTTCTATTTCGGCTTGTTTATTTGAATGTACAACAATCTTGTTATATGAAAAGCACACAAAATAATTGATAAAGTCATTCTGAAAGTTGCAAATATGATGCATACCAGAATACAAAACACAAGCAGCTTAGCAGCCCTGTCCAAGAGTTCTAACAGTGTGTAATTAGCGGTTTCTTAAAGAAGCTGCATGTGCTTTTCTTCAAGCTAAGCAAAGACAACTGGGACTTTGACATTGCACTGTATTTGAGATAAGGACAGTGTGTGTACCCTTTTTATTGAGGCTGTTTGTTTAAGTAACTATTCTGCTACACTTGCCAGATTTGCTCTTTGCAAAATCTTTTAATACATCAGAGAAAGAGGAGCCTGTTTTTACTAAAAGATAATGAATGAGATGTTAAAAGGGACACATAATACCTAGAGTGTATTTGCCCAGGATGCTGGCTGCTTCATTTGAATATTTACATAGCTTCTGCAACAAAGCTCTCTTGGTTCTCCTGCATTTTCAAATCAGAATTAAGAGACCCAAGTATTTCAAGAGCATGCAAACACCAAATAAACTCAACACCCAAGGGGCTGGAGATTTAAGGGAAAAAACAGAACAGAAAGAATTTTAAACCACCATGTCCTTTCTTCTTAATTGACTAAGGAATCACTCTGCAACATTATGTACCATATTGCATCAGGAATTGAAGAAACCAGTATGCACGTATAAAAGCTGCCAGATGGCTAGTCATCAGAAAAGTAATGGCTAATGGCTGCAACCTGTACCTTTCTGTGAAAGGGCTTTTTTTAAACAGAGTGGCCAAATTAATTGCAATCAATGGTGTTACACCATGAGATGGATTTAACTCAATATCCTATAGCCTCCTCTAAAAGCTATGAAGTGCATGATTGCTTCCTTCCCCGACTGTCTGAACACGTTAATAAGAAAAGTGGTTCTCTCTCAGTAGCCTGAGTTGTATATCGGTGTGAAAGGGTTCGGCTTGCAAGGTCACGGAGAGTGCAGGTCATTACTAGGAAGACAGGCAGCACAGGCGTCGGACAGTGGGATCAGGTGGAGGCGTAGTCAAGTTGAAGCGCAGGTCAACTGAGGTGAGTAGATAGCACTAGCGTCTACAGAGCACAGTGAGGGCAACGGCAACTAGGGGTGCATGTTGTTTTCGTTATTACAATACCGATAAGGAAAATTGTCATCTTTGTTTTTGTTATTGCAATAACGAAAACAACAACCAAAAATAACAATAATGAAAATGACAACTGAGAATACTGATACCAATAACAAAAATGAAAACAACACCGATAACAAAAACAAAAATGACAATGTCATTATCGTTGTCATAATTAGTGCTGTGGCAGTTGGGTTTTGGAGGGGAAATGTGGAGAGGGGAGGAGGGAGCAGACATCTCGGACCCCTAAACAGGGTTGAACTCTTGAACCGTGCCTGTGTTGGGAGGGGCGAGCAGCTCAGCAGTATCTGATGGATGTATCGCTGACCAATGAGCAGCGCAAGCAGGCCCCAGCAGTCTCATGGCACTCTGTGATTGCTCAGTGCTTGCTGCATCCCACAACCAATCAGGGGGGTTCTGGGGGAGGGCACTCAACCCTTTATAATGGGAGGGCCAGGCTTTTTTTCTCCATTCTGTGAGAGCTTGCTTGTCAGGTTGCAATTACAGAACTGTGGTGCTTGCACACAAAAAATCTTCCCTAGCCCTCATTGTATTATCAATACCTTTCTTTCCTCATACCCTACATTTTACCTTCTCCCTTTCCCTGCCCTTCTCCCCCCTGTATATTATATATAGATAGGTAGTATAGATTAAAGATATATATTATAGACATATAGATTAGATTAGAATAGTTATATAGATAATAGATAGTTTTCCTTTTCCCTTCCCTTATCTCCCTTAGACAGATATTAGTTGTGCATGGGAATCGATTATGATACCAATACCAAAAATAAAATCTTCACTTGAAACGGTAACAATATCGATACCAGTATCGGTAATGATAACGATAATATCGGTAACGATAACAATAACGAAAATGACATTTTTGAATAACGAAAATGACAAATGAAAACAACATGGGGGCCTGGTGCACACCCCTAATGGTAAGAGTCTGGAAAGACACAAAGTTGTGCCGAGGCAGGGAAGGGTAGGAGTGTGGGAGGCTTAGCCAGAGGAGTCAGTTAGTAAGTCACTTTTTCTTCAGCTTATAAAGGGAGAGTGGAAGGAGTGCCCAAAACTTCCTATCCCACTAGATGGTCCAGCTAGCCCCAACATCGTGACAGCACTAAAGGGAAGGAATTGGTTTTGAAAAACAACATTGAGCCCAGGAGGAAGCTATGGGTTCCCACTAATCTCACATGGTGTCTTACTGCACTGACTGGCAAATTGTGGGGGTTGACCAAAACCCATATTTGCCTTTCACCTGTTGTCCACCTGCGCAAGGATACAAAGTACTTACGAATGTAGGCCTTACTTTCCTAGGGGTAAAGCAGTAATGCAAGATGGTCTTACAGGGAAATGGGGAAAGGAAAGGGGTTAATTTTTCTTAATACTTCCCTACAGCTGTTTAGAGAGAGGCCAGTACCAGGCCCCAAAGTTTTACTAAAGGTAAAGAGAATTGTTGAGTACAAGTGTCATCTTACCTGAGTATTATTAGTGATCAATACCAAATCTGAGGAAATGAAGTGGAACTGAGCTAGCAGTGAACTAGAGCTTTGATGAACATCCATGGTGAATACTATATTTATCAAGTTTGCCCTTTTTGAACTCAGTCCAGCACTTGAAAATGGGTCTGAAAATGTAGGTACAAAACAGTAATGCCCACTTTGGTTTGGATAGTCATTTCAGGGATTTCAGCTGGGATTCTCTCTCACACACACACACACCATTTTTTTAGCCATTTCATTTTCACTATTAAGTCAAGTAATCAAATATACAAACCAAAATGACCAGGAAAAAAATGGGGATGTTGTAAACTATCCTATGTGTAATGGGTTTAAATAGATGTGATTTGGGTCTGCTTTGGGCCAGGACCAGGTGGCTCATGTAAACACATGCTGCCAGATGTTGGCTTGGGATTGCTCCAGATGGTGTTGGGGGCAAGTCCGTCTGTAGTTTCCGGACAATCTCAGAGGTCACAGACCAGCCTAAGGCCCACCCAATTGGGCCAAACAGGCGTGAGCAGGCAAGCACATCTGTGCGGCCACTGCTTTCCTGGCCTGGGGGCTGCCATGGCTGTGCCTCATTGGTAGCCATGGCTGCCTGTCATGGTGGGGGTGGGGCACCGGGAGCACAGCATGGGTGGGACCAGCCAGCCGTATGTTCGTTGTGCTCTTGGCTGCACTGAGGTCATGCGGCCGGCAGGATGGCTTCCCAGCTGCAGACACCCGGGCCGTATCACCCAAGATTTTCTTCCCTGGGGCAGCGTGAGGAGTGATCCCACACCTGCTGCATGTCTGTTTTTACCCTATGTGAATATTCATTTTGGCATGAATATAGATTTGGATATTCAGAGTATTATTCAAAAATGTGAATAATGCAAATACAGAATATGCTGTCTGTTTCAGCTCTCTAGTGGACTGAGAATTATTATAAGCAATATCAGTGATTGTGCATGTTGAGATGGTCTGGAGTTTTGCGTATCTCCAGCCACTTTAAGGAAGCAAAGCAGGATTAAAAGCCTAACCTAATATTTATGTGTCACAGGCACCTTTATTCTAATGGATTGGGTTTAGGCATTTTTTAACCTTTTAAACTGTATGCGCGGCAGCTGATTAGCTATCTAATTAAACTTTCACTTTGGGCAGTCAGGGAGTGCTCTAAAACACGTCTATCAAAGTGATAAAGCGGAAGATAACAGACAAGTGCAATAAGGGGTATCCACATGCACACCACCCGCAAATGAAGAAAGAAACCAAGTAGCCATGCCACCTGAATTCATCAGCCTCTTAGGGAGTCTGGAGGGGGAGCACACAAAGCTAGGGGGGTGCATTTTGTTTTTGTTATATTCGTAAAGATAATGACTTTCTCATTTTTGTTATCGTTATTGCAGTAACGATAACAAAGATAAATAATAATGAAATCAATAACAATAACGACAGTTGTTATTGATTTTGTTATTGCCTGGCAGGTGTTTTTTGGAGAGAAAATGTAGAGAGGGGAAGAGGGAGCAGATATCTCGGAGCCAGAAACAGTGCTGAACTCTTGAACTGGGCCTGTGATGGGAGGGAAAGGGCCTGATGGATGTAATCATCACTAGCCAATGAGCAGCACAAGCAGGTCCCAGGCAGTCGAATGGCACCCTGTGATTGCTCAGTGCCTCCTGTCTCCCAGAACCAATTATGGGGGCTCTGGGGAGGGCACTGCAACCCTTTATTTTGCAGGGCCAGGCTGTTTAACTGTTCTTCTGTGTTAGCTCTTGCTGTGTCAGGCTGCGTTTATGGAACTCTGGTGCTTTCATTCAAATCTTCCCCAGCCCTCAGTATTATACTTTACCTTTCCTTATACTCTTTATTTTACCTTTTCCCTTCCCCTGTCTGTCTCCCCCTAGATAGATAGATAGATAGATAGATAGATAGATAGATAGATAGATACTAGGCTTTTTATTATAGATATTAGCATTATAGGATAGGAATAGGATAGATAAGAAACTTAGAACACATAGCAGATAGAAGTTTATTGATATAGATACTTAACTAGGAATATATTGCATGTAGTACAGTTTATTAGGTGTAGGTTTAGGTTAGACATACATATTAGTAGTTTTTCATATTGTCATTGTGCACTTATTACTACTGCATTATAATGAAATTAGGGAGGAAGGAGTTCAACTTCTGAGAAGTCTGGGGCAGGTGTCTGCTGGCACTTCTGCCACTGGTGGCAGCCCACACCGGAAACAATACCGAAAACAAAATCTTCATTATCTCTCGATACCAATACCGAGAACGACACCAATAACGAATGATGAAATTTTGTTATTCACGATCGTGAAAGTGACCGTTTTTAACAACGAAAAACAAAAACAAAAAATGACGTGGGTCCCTGGTGCGCACCCCTACACAAAGCTGCCAATTTGATGGGAGAAGGACAGGTGTCGTTTCATCACAGAGCCTTTGATGGTACCACTTTGCTGCAAAGCTGAGCGGAATAAAGGGAATTTATCTGAATGACCAGAAATGAGGTCAGGCCAGAACCAGTGTCTCAACAGACAACATTTTTCAAATGCTTCAGTAGGAGTGGATGCGCCTGTATTTTTTTTTTCTTTTCTTCTTCCCATGGGGCAAGGATGGAGAGGAAGGCAGAGCGTGGGTCCAGCAGTGCTTTCCTGAGAGTTAGTTAGTTAGTTAGTTAGTTAGTGCAGTGTTTACCCCACCCATCCCAAATGGCTCAGGGTGACTTACAAAGCAAATTAAAAAATGTATAAAAACAGCATAAAAAATCTAGACCCACAACTTTTCCACATTCCCCTCCCGGATCCCCCCATCCTACTCCTACTCCAGTCACCCACCCACCCCCTCCTTCCCTATCCCTGCCCACCAAATACCCTAACAAATAGAAAGGTCTTGCGCTGCCTGCGGAAGATGCCCAGGCTTGGACTCAAATGAACCGCAGGGGCCGGGAAGGGAGTTCCATTGGGGCAGCAATGGAGAACGCCTCCCTGAGAGCCCTCACTGTACAAACATGACTAACAGGTGGTACCCACAGGGAGGCGCCCCCATCCGAGCACAGGGGCTGCAGTGGGGCATGGAAAGACATTCGGTCTCTCAGATATCTAGAGCCCAGAGATAACGTAAAAGAACAGGCAGGTGCAAACCCCCTGGTTTCGGGGGCCTGATTTGTCAGGAAAGACTTTACCTGAGTGAGAGCTGCAAGACCAAATAGGCTCAGTACATCAAGGGGGAACCTCAATTATTTTATTATTTATTTATTCGGTATTCTTCTATCCCGTCCCCTCCTGCTCACAGAGCAGTTCACAGGTTGAATTATGACATTCAGCGTCTATTCATGGGTGTTAACAGACACGCTGCTGTCCTGGTTCACCCACTCTGGCCCGCCTGGAGCAGCGCCCAGCCCCACACATCTGTTCCAGGCCCACCACATGTGAACCCGGTTCAGACTCCGGTGGGGTTGGGGGCTAGAAACATGTGCCTGGAACCGGGCCCACAACCCAGTCCTGCAAACCGCCCAGGCAGGCCAGAGCAGAGTGAAATGGACAGGCACGTCTGTTTTCACACCTGCAAAG
>QEPC01011901.1:21194-38946 GCA_003113815.1 Sphenodon punctatus | reverse complement strand
CACATAACACCTGTGCTCTGGACTCTGCACTGGTTGCCAATAGCGTGCTGAGCTAGGTTCAAGGTTTTGGTGTTGATCTACAAGGCCCTTCATGGTCTGGGCCCCTCGTACCTCAGGGACCGCCTTGCCCTCCGCTCCCCAGAGTGGCTTCTTCGGTCTGCCGGGGGTGCCTTCCTGGAGGTCCCCCGCGTTAAGCAGGGGGCCACAATGGAGAGGGCATTCTCGGTGGCCATGCTGCGCCTCTGGAACTCCCTTCCAGAGGAAGCTTGCCTGGCCCCATGTCTATTGACATTCCGGCGAAGTTGTAAAACCTGGCTGTTCGCCCAGGTCTTTGGGAAGGGGGGATTAGAGGGTTTTATCTCCCCCACCCTATTTATTGTTTTAATGTTTCCCAGGTCCTGTTTTAATTCCTTGAATTGTTTATTGATGTGTTTTAAATCGTTTTATATGTATTTTATATGTATTTTTTTATATTGTTGGAAGCCGCCCCACTGTTCTCAGGAGGGGCAGGGTAAAAATCCAGAAAATAAATAAAATAAATAAATAAACTGGGGGGCCAGGAAGCCAATAAGGCACCTAAACCCCATATCCCCAATAACTGAGAAGGGCTGCCCATCGAGTGCAATCATTTCCCCCAACATATGTGTGGCTTTCAGTTGAAAGCCACGTTACCCTCAATTTCCTGCAGCTGCCGATGTACTTGGCAGCTGCCCCCACCCCAGCTCCTCCATGGTGCACTGACACTTCTGAGTCTCAACTGGCTGCTGCTGCTGCTCCAGCTGTTCCCCCCCTAGCAACAATACCGCTCCTGCTGCTAGAGGTAGCTGCTCAAGGAAGATGCTTGCCCGCTGATGGAGGCAGACGACTAGCCGCTGCAGTCAGGAACCCGCTGGCATCCACTGCCCCTGCCTGCCTGCTTGCCTGCCTGCCTGCTTAGAAGCACAGTGCTTTGGCATGCCTTCAGGTGCCTCACCATGGCAGTTGTGCCAAGGTTGGTGTGCACCTGCTCACACTTTACCACCTTCTGGCAGAAACTGCACTGCACCTCCCTGGGATCATCCGCCCGCACCAACTTAAAATGTACCCATATGGAGGAATTTTTTGCCCCCTCCTGCCTTCTGGCCCACACCGGGTGACGCACCACTGACAGTGCTGCTGGAAGGGGCAGAACATGGTGGCAACACAGCTCTTGGAGGGACGTATGTCCAGCCCTGTCCAAAGTGGCCAAGGTCTCTTGTCCTGCCCACCAACGAGTGTCCCCAGCAAGCGGGTGTTCTCTATGGCAGGGGACATTTGCTCGCGGCACCGCCTGAGACTGGGGGCCAAGTTGGTGAAGCAGTTGCTTTCCATCAAGGTCAACCTTCTGCTGCTGGGATTCCCTGAGCCTGCCAGCCGGCCTCTAGCTAGATGATCTCAGCCCACCTAACTGACTGGCTCTCTCTCACTGCACAGTCTTTGCTAGCGTATCTGAGTGCCCTGCCAAGGTCCCAGCCTGCCTTCCCTACTGCTTCTCATGCAGTGCTGCTTATCTGCCCACCCTGGTTGCCAACCTCGAACCCTGTCTCAGCCTGTCTTCCGCTGCTCATGCCATGCTACCTGTCTGCTGCTGCTGCCGCTGCTGCCCCTGCTGTGCCATGGGTTCTGTGCCCCAATAATCCAATGTCTGCTACTGTTGGCTGCCTCTACTGTGCCATGGGTTCTGTGCCCTGGAAATCCAATGTCTTCTGCTTCTGCTGCTGCTGCCACAGCCGCACTATGGGTTCTGTGCCCAGGCAATCCAACGTCTGCTGCTGCCACTGCTGCCTCTGCTGTGCCATGGGTTCTGTGCCCCAGTAATCCAATGTCCGCTTCTGTTGGCTGCCTCTACTGTGCCATGGGTTCTGTGCCCTGGAAATCCAATGTCTGCTGCTTCTGCTGCTGCTGCCGCAGCTGTGCTATGGGTTCTGTGCCCAGGCAATTCAACGTCTGCTGCTGCTGCTGCCTCTGCTGTGCCATGGGTTTTGATACTGGGCAATCCAATGTCTGCCGCTGCTGCCTCTGCTGTGCTATGGGTTCTGCTACTGGGCAATCCAATGTCTTCCGCTGCTCTGCCGATGCCTGGCAGCCTGAAATTTCTGGCCAAGTAGGAGTGCCAGGCCAAGCACCAAGCCTTCCCGGCCTCTGCTGCTGCTGCTGCCTCTGAGTCTCAGCCAGCCAGCCATGCCTCCAGGGGTACCCCCAGGGGCCAAGCACTGAGCCTGCCTGCCCGGGTAACCTGGGGTGCCAAGCCCCAAGTCTTCCCAGTATCTGCTGCTGCTGCTGTTGTGTCTCCGACAGCCTGCCATACCCCCATGGGCACCCCTGGAGCACCCCAAGTCTCCAGGCGACTGAATTTTTTGAATGTTTGGGGGGGTCCAAATGCCACGGGACCGAACCCACGAACCCGAACTAAGTTTTCAAGCCAAACGGCCGAACATCCGAACCCTAGTAGTGATAGCCCTAACTGTGGGGAGGAAGAGCTCAAGACAGAAGATACAGTAGGAATAAAAACAGGAACCTGGCTACTCACTGAAAAACTTAGGCCTTATTCACACAATACCCTTGTGACCACATGTTTTTTAATTCATGTTTGTCCCTTTCCATTGCACTTACACAGCTGCTGATTCTCCACACTTATCTATTTAATTTTCCCCCACCCTATCCCAAGGGCTCATTTATATGTAAAACTACATATAAATAAAACCAATTTTAAATCCCTTATCCAAAACTACTCTAAACCCTGTCCCTGCTTGCCAAATGTCCAGCCAAATAGAAAAGTCTCACATTGTCCACAAAAGATAAGCAAGCTCAGGCTTAAACAAGTTGCCAGGGAGAGGAAGGTTCATTGTGGAGTAGCTACCAACAGCTCTCTTTATGCCCTTACTGTATGAACTTGATGGGCAGATGGTACATGTAAGAGCATGCTCCTAGCTGACCTCAGGAGCAATGATGGGATGTAAAGGATGAGGCTATAACCTCCCTTGGCAACTTGTTCATTGCCAAACTACTCTTACTTGGTAGGAAATTTTTTCGGATATCTAACTGATAACAGTCAGGCTGCAAGATCATATCTGCAGCAGTTTTCAGGAGAACACTTCTTTGACACACTTGGCCAGCATTTATCTTTTCCCTTTGCCACACAACTAACCAAGTTGGCATACACAGAACAACATGGCTATAGACTGGCACAAAGAATTTGTGCCAGCCTTGGTTCAAAATAGACACCCACAAATCTGAAAGTCCACAAAGCACAGATGGCCTTGAATCTCTTCTCAGCAAGTAAAGGATCATTATTTTGTTTCAGTATATTATTCAAGCCACAGAAAACACCTAGTGTTTTAAAAAGTCTGTGCATTAATTAAGGAGTTAAAGAAGTTTATCTCCTTTTTGTTACATGGGAACATCCTACTGATTTCATGACAAAGAAGCTGCCCACAGGACAACCAATGGAACTCCTCCTGCAAGGAGCTCTGCAAAAGGAAGATAAAGAGCTCACTCTTTATGAATACTAGCTTTTTGCCATCCTGGAATTTTGATAGCTCATCTACTGGCTTCACTGGAAAGCAGAGACCTTTAAAGTAAACAATAGGCCTGGGACTGCTGTCATCAAGGGCAATGACTGATGCTGAATGGAAAGCAACTTAATCAACTCTCTTAATTGCCACTAAAAAAAGTTGATTTTTATTGTGAGAACTGCAGAGCACATGTCATCATGGAACAAATGATATAACTCATAGAAGGAGGTGCAAGTTGGCCTTGTGCCAAGGACACATTTTGAGACTGTGGAATTTTACTGCTGTTAATAGTTCCCTCAGATGTTTCTTGCTTTGACTGAGGGTATTTTCAGACCTTACGAGATCATGCTCAACCACAGACAATACCCTGCGGTAGGGAATGGTCCCGTAACATCTGTTTGAGTCCCGCCAGAGGTTCACCAGAGTGAACCTCCGGCGGGAATCAAAATAACCACACTTTTGGCCCTCATCCGGAGACCATGGTCGAAAGTGTGGTTAGTTGAACCACGGCCTGGAATCGGTGGCTGGTAATGTCTGTTACCGGCACTGATTCCGGGCCATGGCTGGACCATGTGTCAGAATCGGGTGCAGCAGCCGGATTGGCCACTGCATCCACCCATCTCCTGGAGGGCGGGCGGCTGGGGGAGCATGGGGGCAGGGCTGTGCAGCCGCACGTTGCGCCACGCAGCCCCCCCCCCGATTGCTCGCCGGGATTGGCCGGCACGTCTGCTGGCCATGACGGCGGAATTCTGGCGGGGAATCAAATGGGTGATTCCGTGATGGGGCAAAAGCCGCCCCGTCACGTCTGAAAATACCCTGAGTCCCTTGTAACAATATGTCAATCAAAGCACTATGGCTTGCATGTCAGACTTGCCCTTGTCCAACACACTTGGGAAATGGTGTAAATAGTATCATTCAGTCTCTACACGCTCAGTATTTGATTTTTCACCACTATAATGCAATCTCCAAAGCAGCAGCCAATAATCTCAAAGAGCAGTGAGAATTAGGCTTGTACTGGAACACCTCTAGACACATTAAAAGTGAGTGTGTTAAGACATACAACTCAATGTGTGTACGGGTGTGAGAAAGCTGGACTAATTCATCCCTGCTGCATTTCCAAAAGGGATGAGAGTGCTCATTGTTTGGTAAGCCAAATCAAACAGAAGAAAGAAAAAGAAAAGAAGATTGATGTGTTAAATGGAAGGTCTGGTCAACTCTGAGGATTTCAGGAGCTCTCCATCACAAATATGTGGGTTCAAGCAAAGTAAAAAAGGAAATTCAGAGCTGGCGTTAGGTAGCAATAATAAAAATAGCAAAAGTGGGATACTATAAGATGCTCACCGTATTAACACATACGAAACAGCAACTGCAAAAGATTACGGGATACCATAACAAGTATATTTGAAATGAGAACAATTAACACCAAAAATAAATGAAGGAAACAATCAGATTACAATTCAGTCCATATACTTTCAGTAAAGAGATAAAAAACAGAATGCTCAAAGCTGTCTTTCCTTTAGATAGTTCTGTAGTCCAAAATGTTCTGACTTGATGTCTTCATCACGGACAAAGCAAATAGTTTTCACTGTATAATCAGATATAAAAATGAAGATGAAATAATATTTAAACATATTTAAATATTTTTAAATACACCTTCCCTCTATCTTCCTTTCCAAAAAACATCTTACCATGTATTGATGTAAAATTAACATCTAAAATGTAGATGTCAAATTAACATCTAAAAGAGTCATATCAGACCATCCGGTAGTTGAATCAAGGATCTGTGTAAAGAAAGAAAAAATATGCCAGAAAAAGAAAAAGAAAAAAGAATAAAAGAAAAAGTGGGGAGGAAGGGGTAAAGCAAACAAAAGGGGGAAAGGAAGGGAAAAAGTAAAAGGGGGGAAGAGAAAAGAGGGGAGGGAAAGAAAGGGGGATGAGAGAGGAGAAGGGGGAAAGGAAGGAAAAAAGAAAAAATGGAAGGAAAAAAGGAGGAGGGGAAGGGGGAGAAGGAAAAGAGGATGGGGGATGGAAAGGGGCAGAAAGAAAAATAATATAGAATAAAAAAAGAAAAATAGCAAAAAAGGGGGAGGAAGGGGGAAGAAAAAAGGAAAAAAGAGAGGGGAAGAGGAACGAACAGGAGGGGAGAAAAAAGGAAAAAGGGGGGAGAGGAGAAGGAAAGGGAAAGGGAAGGGGAAAGAAGGAAGCGGGAGGAAAATGAAAAGAAGAAAAAGGAAAAAAGAGGGGCACAGAAGAAAAAAGAGGAAGGGGAGGGGGAGAAAAGAACAAAAAAAGAAAAGAAAAGAAAAAGAAGCAGGAGAGGGGGAAAGAAAGAAGGATGCAAAAAAGGGGAGAAAGGTGGGAAAAGAGGGGGGAAGGGGGAGAAAAACCAGAAGAAGAAAATCACCTACTAAGAATCTCAGGGTCACATGTAGAATCAACACTGACCACGACCGTACCACCAATAGCTTGGCAAGGAGAAGTCAAACCTGCTGACCTCTCACGGTGGATACAAATACATCCGTTAATAAAGTTAGCCACCTGTTGTCACTAAAGGCAATTATCATTAGAAACTTGCAGATACCACTTGGAAAAAAATGAGTGAATGCAGGGTGCTGCTTGTGTCTTGGAAGCTTCAGTGATGGAAGGCTTCAACCTATAGGAAACAATTTAATTCCAAACAATCGTTCAAACCATGAAGATAAATAGTGTTAAGTTGTAGGGCTGTGCTGTGCACCTGGCAGAGACCCATGTTGTTTTCCATTTTCGTTTTCATTATTAAAAATGGTTGTTTTCTTTATCATTAACAATGAAATTTCATTTTTGTTAGCGGTGTTGCTATTGGTATCAGTATGAATTTCATACAACAATGAAGATTTTGGTTTTGGTGTCATTTCCATTGTGGGCTGCCACCAGCGGCAGAAGTGCCAGCAGACACCTGCCCCAGACTTCTGAGAACTCCTTCCTCTCTTTCTCATTATAATGCAGTAGTAAGTGCACAATGACAATTTTTAAAATTGCTAATAGGTATGTCTAACCTACACCTAATAATCTATACTATATGTGATATATTCCTATCTAAGTATCAATAAACTTCTATCTGCTATGTGTTCTATCTATCATCTAAACTATCTATCCTATTCCTATCCTATAATGCTAATATACATAATAAAATAACCTAGTACCTACTATCTATATAATATCTAATCTATCTATTTATCTCTCTATATACAACTAATATATCTATATATAATATGGACAGGGGGAGACAGATGGGGAAGGGGAAATGAAAAAACTATAGGGTATATCATCTATCTAATCTCTATCTATGGGTGAAAACAGACATGACGCTAACCACCCTTTAACCACCCTTGGTGGTCATTTATGCATGTGTCGGGGCTGCATAGGGCACCAATACAGCCCTGCAACATGCATAAATAACCACCAAGGGTGGTTAAAGTGTGGTTATTGTCATGTCTGTTTTCACCCTAAATCTATATCTAGGTACAGATATAGATATAGATATATGTACAGGGGTAGACAGACAGAGGAAGGGAAATGGTCAAATAAAGTGTATAAGGAAAGGTAAGGTATAACACTGAGGGCTGGGGAAGATTTTTAGTGCAAGCACCAGAGTTCTGTAAACGCAACCTGACACAGCAAGAGCTAACACAGAACAACAGTCAAACAGCCTGACCCTGCAACGTAAAGGGTTGCAGTGCCCTCCCCAGAGCCCCCATGATTGGTTCTGGGAGGCAGGAGGCATTGAGCAATCAAGGAGTGCTATTCAACTGCTGCTGGGACCTGCTTGCGCTGCTCATTGGCCAGTGAGTACATCCATCAGGTCCTTTTCCTCCCATCACAGGCCCAGTTCAAAATGTCAACACTGTTTCCCGCCCAAATGGCTCTGAGATGTCTGCTCCCTCCTCCCCTCTCCACATTTTCCCTCCAAAACACCTGCCAGGCAATAATGAAATAAATAATGAAAAACAAAAGGCATTATTGATTTAATTACTTATCTTCATTATTGTTATTACAATAATGATAACAAAAATGAAGAATTTTGTTATCGTTATCAATATCACAAAAACCAAGTGCACACCCCTATTAAGTTGAGTGATCCAAAATGCCTCTCTTTGTGAAATCCTCTGTTTGGTGTCCTTAGTGGAAGTTAATTTTTCAGTTGTCCAAAAAGTTACGTCCGTGCAGCTATGATTTATTTCCACATAATGAGACACCAAAGAAGCTGCCTGAACGTGTCTTCTAAGACAGCTTAAGTGCTCACCAATCCTGATTTTTAATACTCATACTTTTCACATGGGCACTTGATCAAATAAATAACCCTTTGTGTACTACAGGTAATAAAAGACTTGAGATAATAAGTTCTCCCATTTGCTACAAATGATTGAATGTTCTGTGTATATTTGCAGTATATACATCTGCCACATTTAAAGTGACCCACAGGCTCTGATAGCCACTTCATAACCGAGCTGCTTTGCAGGAGAGGCAGGGTATAAATAAATAAATAAATAAATAAATAACTTGTTGTGGAACTACAGGTTTTAAATCAGCCCTCACCAAATATTCCTTCAAATTTTTTCTACTCTTGTAAGCAAAAAGAGAAAGCAAATCACAAGATGAAATATGAGAGATAAGCCTCCAATATTTCAAAATAATAGAGCAAATCTGAGTAGATAAATGGCCAAAGGTCAAAGAACAAACAAGCCTATTCCGTTGTTTATCTAAGAGTTCTCTGTGTGAAAATGTTGAGACCCTAAATCATGTCAAATCTAAATGTCTTTTAGGATAATCTCATTGACAAAAACCTTGAAACAGTCTGCGGGAAATGCTACCGCCATCAACACCATTCCTGACAGGCCCTGGAAACCCCAGAAACGTTACTGCCACTCATGAGGGACCCCACCACTGCTCATGAGGGACCCCACCACTGCTCATGAGGGACCCCACCACTGCTCATGAGGTTTGTGGTGGTGGATGGTCTCCCAGAGGCACCTAGAGAGTCATGTCAGACAGCAGTGGTTGGAGCTTCTGGGGCCTCCAGGACTTAACCAGGGGACAACCAGATTGTGCTAGGGCAGAGAAGCAGAGTCCAGCATTCCTAAAGGGTGTGGGTGGATGGAGCAGGACTTGTCCCTCCGCAGAACAGTCAGGCAGACCTGCTGGACCTGTCTCCCTGCCCCAGCTTGACCTAGCCACCCACACCCTGGTAAACCACAGGAACTCACACAATTATTCACACTTACATAACAAGAAAACCTATTGACCCATTGAAGGCTAACAGCAGACCTGGGTTTGAAAAGGAATTCCACAAACCCATGGAGATTAGGACCACCAATGCCTGTTTGCCAGGTTGGTCAATGAAAGCGACTCAGGATGCCCTTAAACCTCTGGGACTGTCAAAAGGTGGAAAGAAATGACCCCATAAATACTCCTGTGCTTCTAATATATTTCCTCTGAAGCATTGAGTCCTGGCCACTGATGGAGACAGGATACTGAGCTGATTGGACCAGTGGCCTGAACCAGCATGGCACTTCTTATGATTTTGTGTAATGAAAATGCTAACTTAAACATCCACATGCAAAACTGAGCATCTTAACGTAAGTACAGACATTCAGTAAATCAGGCTCCCAGTGCCATGTCCAGTTGCCTCCAACAGTATAATCACCTTTGCTTATAAAATGTATTTATTTATTTCAATGTATAGGCTGCCCTTTCCCAAAGGCCTTTGTTATCATCGGCCATAGAAACAGATCAAAACTTGTAACACAAACAGAATATTACACATCATCGCCCCCTTAGCCAGTCAGCACATCACTTGCACAAGCCGTGCTTTGATTCCCTTGACTTAAGGATTCATCTAATTTGCAACAGGGCTGCACAAAACCACTGACTTCTTAAAATAACAAAAAGAGGACACTTAATGAGTCAAAGAAAATACTGTATTCCCCAAGCTACAATGAAAAGAACAGCCTCGCCTTTAAATAAGACTAAAAAACACAGCACCCTAGCATGCAAAGGCAAACATGGGGAAATATAATTACCCAAACCATAAAAAGGCAAATGTTGTTAGTACAAAATGCAACAGTGCTTTTCAGACGGAGCGCGATGGAATGAAAGCAAGAGAGAGGCAAAAGATGGATGAAAAGAAGAAAGGAAGAGACACATAAAAGAGAAGAACCAAGCCAGGCAAGGAAACAGAAGGGTCATTCCCTTCCCGATCTACGTGTGTTAACTCCACCGCTTGGAAACAAAGAGAGCAATAGTTCTAGCTTATAAGTTGAAACGATTCTTCACAAAAATCTGTCTCCATGGGAGCCTGTTGCATGTTCTGTAATATCTTTTTTAAATGGCTGCAAAACGTTGCATTGTTTCATGGGGCTCGGTAGCAGTTACACATGCAGAGATTTTTGTGCACACAATGGGATTGATTTTTATTCTGCCCCAGTGATTTCATTCCAAACCTGGGATTTATAACATGAGAATTGCTCTACCTGTTTGTGGAACTCCCCCACCCCCTCCCTTCCCATTCTCTTTTGTCTTAAGAAGCCAACTTGGTAACCAATCTCTCCACACAGAATTTAATCCATTGTATCTCATTTTTGTATAATCAGATCATTAAAATGCATTGCTAATACGGAAATCTGAACTAGTCTCATTACCATAATTATACTCCATAATTATCAAATAAACAAGTATTTGAGAATTTCTGAAGTCTGCTGAGAATGCTCTTCCAGGTTGGGAGTGGATTTAATTACGGGCTCCTTAACAATTGGGATAAACCGTTGTGGAAAATCCTGCGATGTGACTGGCTTAACAGCCTCTCCAAACCTGGCTGGCCAGTACTGGAAACTCATCTGCTCCATATAGCACTGCTACCATGCTCTGCAGACATCTGCATTATTTAATTTATAGGGGAACTCTCACTCTCAAATGTACGAACAATAATCCAGATTCTGGTTTTCCAACTAAGAGGTGCACTGAACCATGTATGTGTATGTGTACAGAGCAGCTAAGAGCAGGTAGCTTAGCGTAGAGGTAGAGAAAAAGGCACAAGCAAAATGTCTTTGGGGGCACTGGGGAAACACAATCAGACCACTGCAATGACATTGAAAGTGAAAAGGGTTAAACGTGCTCCCTCTAACTCAAATCTACATCCTGACTACAACTGAAACAAGTAACCGCGTCCGCTACTATCCAGTATCCATCTGAATATAATGGTATCCAATATCTGGTTGGATACTGATAGTATCCAATTTAGCATCCTGTGGATTTCTGGTTAACCAGATTACTGTTTACCGCCTTGCCATTTACCGAAATATCATTAATCACCTACTGTTGATCACATTAAAATTTAATTACCATTTGATTTTTTTTTACTCCCTCCATCTGTCCAGACTGTTTTGATTATGCAGCAAACAGTAATATCCAGTATTCGGTTTCGTGGTTAACCTCCAGGGTTACTAAGTAATGTCTGGCGGGAGGGGGGTAAGGATAAGGTTGCCTTCACCACACACCCCTATCTCTCTCTTTTTCCTTATTCTCTCCCTTAGAGAACCTATCAAGCATGTTTTACAAACCCTCAGGATCTTATAGATGCCTTGATGCTTGAACAGAGCTTAGGCAAAGATCATCATTGGGGCGGGGTCCAGGGAGAGAGAATAACCTTGTAAGCGCACTCTCGCAACCTACACAACACACACCTTCAACGTACCACCTGTGAACACAGGGGTGAGGGTACTGTGCAATGGGAGGGGAAAGGATCCCTAACACGATGGGATGGGGAAGAGGGACAGAGCTTGCACACCAGGGCTGCAACCCAGGGTAGGACAGGACACCCAAACTCACACACGAAATACACACTCCACAGACACTCTTCACAATCCTTCAAGGTATAAACATTCTTTCCCACACTGCACCTACACACCACTCACGTAACCCATAGACTCTGGTTTCCAAACACGCTGGTTCCCAAGGGGCCAGTCTCTCAGCACTCTGATTACTGGTAGCAGGGAAGTGCTGCCCTGCTGCTTAAATGCTGTTGGCTCCACCGACAAGCACTCACCGTTGTCGCAGGCATGCTGAGCTTCTCTGTTGCCCTGGTGACGCCTCGACATCTGGCAGTGGGGGTGGAGCCACTCCCTCCACTCCTTCCACCATCGGAACTCCCAGAACTGCGGTCAGTCTCCACTCTGGAGAAATGGCCGCCTGGGCACCTGTGAACGCACTGCCCCAGCATCTCACATAACCTCCCCCTCCTCTCGGAACGCTGCCCGAGGGACCTGACAGGTAACCGCCAAACTATGGATACTAGATATTATCTGTGGATAGTATTTTTTACTTTCCATTTCAGTTCTAATCCAGGCAGTTTTCTTTCTTTCTTTGGCCACATTCACACTTGCAGTGGTGGCAGAGCAAAGATGCGGCAGCAGGAAGGAGCCTGATGGTGGTAGTAGAGCTGGTGCGAATGGGGTTCTGCCGCAGCTTCCCTCGCGCATGCCAGGGCAGAATTTTGCACCCTGACATGTGCGAGGGAAGCCATGACAGAACCCCATTTGCACTGGCGCTACTTCTGCCATCGGGCTCCTCCCCACTGCCGCATCTTCCCTCGCTGGTCTCACCGCCACCACACCATGTGAAGTGTGAATGTGGCCTTTGATGTGATAGTCTCAGTGACAAGCATGCAACTTTTAATAAAGTACTGTCTATAGTGGTTCTCAAAGTAAGGGAGTGAGGGAAAGAGGTACAACTGCCAACCCTGTAGCTCTGCATCTAACTGAGCTAGGGGGTATTTCCAAAATTGTAGAAGTTGTTGGAGACAGCAATTGAAATTCAAATTCCAGAAGTGGGCAAAGTAAATCCAGCACCATTTTGGATATCTCCCCAGCTCGCTCACTCACTCTGAGGCAGGGGAGCTATGGAAGTAGCCAGTGTGGCCTAGTGGATAAAGTGTTGGACTTGAACCTAGGAAAACAAGCTCAAATCCCACCATAGCCATTCACTCACTGGCTGGCCTTCAACAAGTCAGTGGGTGTTTTTATAACCGCATTTCTCCTGCATGTTTGCTGTTACATCCTGAACTTTCTGTGTGTCTAAATCACTCACCCAGATCTTAAACATCTGGCTCTTTGAACTTCTGCGTAGAACGTCTCCCAGAACATTTGTGTGTAAAAAGTTCCCCTGTTAACTGCTTTGCTCCAGGCAGCTGTGGTCACTTGGTTTCCATGGCAGCCCCTCACGTCTACAGCTGTGGCTACTTTAGGCTGCCTCAGGGCAGTGTTTGTGTGATGAATGCATCCAGGAACTGCCTCAGGGCAGTGTGTGTGTGAAGAATGCATCCAGAACGTACTTGTGGTCTTGTAAACCCAGATGACTGAAAGACCAGCACTTAAGGTGTGTGTAAAAATACCCAACGTTAGCAGGAGGAGCATCAGAAAAGATGGAAGAAGACAGGCATGTCAGAGAGCAGTGAAGAGGAAGGGGCCCTGTGTGTGATGGGGGCATCTGGTACCAAAAGGACAAGAGGAAGAGTGGGTGAAGTCAAAAATTTGAGAACCAGTGATCTAGGCTATTTGGTATTACCGATAGTTCTGCTAGTTGACACTAGCAGAAAATCTAGCCCATCATCTGAAACCGAAACTGAGAAAAGGAACCTCTAGCCATCTTGAGTCCGCTGAGTCATCATGATTATCTTTATTAAGGAAGTGTGGAACACCACAACTACTGGCCTCAGCACTATAGATGAAACACATACCTGGTCTGGTGCATTTGGGGGTACCATTGTGGGTATCCGAATCGGCACCTGAATACAGTTCAAGTACTCAAAAAAGTAACATTTCTGTTTCTGTTCTGTTTGGTTTTTTGAATATCCAAAATTACCTGAAAAACTGAAATAATACTCCAAAAATCTGGGATTGGAAGTAAAAAAAAATGGGATGGAAACAGTATTTTGGTATATCGCTTTGTCGGTATTTCGACATTTCAGTATTTTGGATACCCAATTGAATGCCAGTAAAGGTACCAAAAAGTACCTAAACTTTTTGATTTGATTCAAGTATGAAAAATTTGACTGGCATACCTGGTTTTGTGGACCCCATTTCAGCTCTACTCAGCATCTATTATTCCAGCATAATCCAGAATGAAACACATCACGTTTGAAGGTCAACAACGAACATGACTGAAATCCACTCCACTTTTTTATTTATTTAAATTTAGACAAATGACAGCAGGCATGGGCTTTTAGGCAAAGGATTTGCAAATTACAAAGGAGGCTTTGGCAGCTTTTGGGTGTCCTTGGCTTAGAGGGCTATCCACTAAAAATAAATATCGAGCTCTTCTTATTTAGCAAGGAACTTTGTGTTGGAGACTTAATTAAAGTTTGTCAAAGTATAAAGAGGTCAATAGGATTGATCCAAACAAATTCTTCATAGTGTTAATGTGGTTTTTTTTAAAAAAGAACCTAAAGGATCAATCAATTAGAAAATTAAGCATAAAAGAACTTTTCACACTTGTTCAAAATATAGAATAAATGTCCTTTGAAGCAAAAAACATTAACGTCATTGAATGTAGTTTCATTCCAGAGAAGAGAGAAACCAGGAAGCCAAATAAAAGAGGCCATTTGTTAGAGACCCAAATGCCTTTTCATGTTCCCTGGTTTTCTTCTGAAGGGGGGAAAAAAGATGGTAGCTTAAAAATGCATTCATGATTGCATGCTCCTTTCTTCAATGACACATTAGTAAATGGTCTTGTTGCACCAGCTTCTGCCCGTTCAACATTTCAGGTCTCTTTACATAGGAAAGCAAACTACAAAGGCACGCGTAAATTAGATTCAGGCAATGATGAACATTCTCACTTTGGTGAACTGCAGCTTGTCAGGGTCTTTTACCCTTTAGGTGAGCTGTGGATTGCCAGACCATGCAACAAAGATTCGAGCTGAAATTACACTTCACTCTGCATTTATGGGACAGATAGACTGTTTTATCTCAGATGGGAAGAGAAAGATCAGAGTTTTATAGAAATAAAAAAAGGATTATTCATGCTCCTTGACAACGGCATTGCCCTGGCGACAGGACCTGATGGCTCTCCTCCTTTGTGCATGGATTTTGTGCCCCTCACAAAACCCTTTTTTTTTTTATCCTTTAAAAAATACAGGCACAAACATCAATAAATCAAAGCAGTGGCTTGTAAGAAGGACAAGATGAAGGATAAAAAGAAATTTAACTGATACCAGAAACTTAAACAGGCATTCCTGGGAACTAACCAAAAGGAGACAACTTGGATACATAAGATAATACTGGAGCTACAATTAAATCCTTATTGATCCTATTAAATCCCGAGCCTGAGCTTCCCATATGGAGGAATTTTCAATGCAGGGAAGGAAGTAACTCTATAAAATCAGTGCCTTGTTCAATAGCACATTCTCACTGTGGCGCCAGGCTCAAAGTCACCGTCAGCAGTGGCATACAACAAAATCTCTCTCATTTCTGTGGAGTCTTTTTATCAAAGTATAACCCCCACGCAGCAAAACCATGTGTCTGCCCCAGCGCCCACCTGCAGGAGCCCCAGGTGTGGTGCCTAATGTTATGAGGTGTCCTAGATTTGACCTGGCACAAGATGATGCTTCTGTAGCAGATGATCCAGCACAACACCTTCACCTGAGGGATGTGTCCTTATTTTAAGAACCCTTACACCATCCCAGGAAATAAAATAGACCAATCCCACAGTGCCTAAAGCTACATGCAACTAAAATAAGCCTCTAATTGATCCACAAAAGTAACATTCAAATGAACACAAACATTGGTTTTAATGAGGAAGAGACAGGGGGGGGGGAAATAAACAATCCCCTCCCACCCAAAACCCACAGTCTGATGGTCTTGGGGTAAAACTTCCTTGCAGTGTCTGCGTGAGAAAGTCCATACAGACCAAGTCAAGGGTGCACTCACTGCATGCTGAGATGTAATAGTAGAGCAGCATGAGTTGCCAGAGTTTTCCTCTGTATACAACAAGAACATTCTTTGCAGTAATTCTCCACATCAGTTTTTGCTCATGGCCAATAAAACTGGTCCTTAAGTAATGCGTAGGTTTGGACAAAGCCAAGATGACCTATATCATCATGCAGAGTCTTCATGACTATGTGTTGGAACTGGAGTGGTAACTAGGGATGGGCGAACGCGGTTCGGAAGTTCGGAATTCAGTCGAACTCGATCTGTTCGGTCGACCGAACCGAACCGAATTTCCGAACTCGAATTTCAAACCGAATCGAACCGAATTTCCGAACTCCGTTCTGTTTGCCCATCCCTAGTGGCAACAAACACAAAAAAAACCTGGTTTTGAATGGCCGAACTTGGTTCAGAAGTTTGGAATTTGACTGAACTCGATCTGTTCAATCGACCAAACCGAACTTCCGAACCGAACTCAAATTTTAAACCTAATCGAACCGAACCGAATTTCCAAACTCGAATTTTTAACTGAACTGAACCGAACCGAATTTCCGAACTCCGTTCTGTTCGCCCATCCCTAGTGGTAACACAAACTGCTTCTTCACAACATCAGAGTCCTTTATAAAATGATAAATAATGCCCTTTCCCAGCCAGAGTTTCTTCCATTCTTTTAATATCAATGATCCATCTGGATGAGCTGATTTGCTTGCAAGAATGGGGTTATCCTCTTGCAGGGTTATCCTGCAAGAATGGGGGCTCTCAGAACTTTTCCAATACATGGATCTTGAACTTGTGCTTCATGCAAATCTTTGTGGGTTAAACTGTGGTAGTTGAGTGAGGTCAAATGAAGTACGGTTACAAGAGACATGAGGGGTGGCTGAAACTAGGGCTCCCGACTGATCCACAACATGGCTGGGTTTTGGCAACCGAGCTCTGCATGTTAACAGAGTAGGTTGACATAGAGTCTGGATTTCTGAAGCAGGATTTCCTTCCAGTCTGGACCAGATACAGACTCAACCACAGGCCTTTGGGCGAGGGCATCAACATCAGTATTATGCTTTCCTGGCTGGTACTTCAGACTAAATGTGAATGTTGATATGGTAGCCAGCCATCAGTGATCCATGACATCTAACTTGGCTGTTGTGAGAGCACATACATGAGAGTCTGAGGGGTGTTATCAGTGTGAACTTTGAATGTAGCACCATATAGGTGAAACAGCAGTGATTTTATGAGGATCAGTGGTGATGGCATGCGCTGATACCACGTGCCCCACATAGGTCACAGATGTCCTACAAAGCTGACATTGGTCCAGGGACAGTTCTTCCTTCAGGCGGTCCAGCACTTTCAGGAACCTAATTTCATGCTCCTCAAGAATGTTGCTGAACACAATGATATCATTGAGGTACACCAGTACTTCCAGGAGGTTCATGTCACCAACTGCTCTTTCCATCAGGTGCTGAAAGGTGACAGGTGCTCCTGAGATACCTTGTGGCATCCTCTCAAAGTGATAAAACCCTGCAGGGCAAATAAAAGCAGTCTTCTTGTCTTCTGACTGCATAAGTATCTGGTAATACCCACTCTTCAAATCCAGTACAGAGAACCATTTATTACCTGTTAAGCAATTTAAAGTATCTTCACCCTTTGGCATGGTGTACTGATCAGGTATCGTTCTCCTGTTGAGTGTTCAGTAATCCATATACATATACATATGGATTACTGAACCCTGGCCCCAAGTCTTTTGACATTCTGGTGAAGTTGTAAAACCTGGCTGTTCGTCCAGGCCTTTGGGGAGGGGGGGAATGGGGGTTAGTGGGGTTTTATCTCCCCTTATCCTATTTATTGTTTTATTGTGTTTCCCAACCCTGTTTTAATACTTGTATTTTGGAATGTTTTAATTGTTTTTAGATGTATTTTATATTTGTGGTTGTTTTTATTTGTAAGCCGCCCCGAGCTGTTTTAGGAGGGGCAGGGTAGAAATTTGATAAAATAAATAAATAAATATGTACTTGTCAGGGCTGGGCCTTGAACCCATGGCGTGCTGGAGAACCTGTCCAGTGCCCTGCGCCACCTGGTGGCCTTGTAAGGGTGTTGGGTTATCTCCCTTCTGTCTCCTTTGTATGCTTGTTCTTTGTGTGTCATGCCCCTTCCCAGCTGTAATCAATTACCTTAGCCCTGCCTCCCAGCTTCCTGATTGGCCACAGGAAGTATTTAAGCCTTGGTGCGGCCACAGGAAGCTGGTGGAGCAACATCTCTTACCCCCTTCCT
>QEPC01011901.1:10979-21094 GCA_003113815.1 Sphenodon punctatus | reverse complement strand
GACCAAGCTCCCCCTTATCTCTCGGACCTAATTTCCCTACACACTCCTGCACGCGCTCTCCGCTCTTCCTTTGTCCCCTCCCTCACTCTCCCTCGTTTCTCCTGCTCTCCTAACCACCTTCCACCCTTCTCCCTCGCTGTCCCCTATGCCTGGAACTCCCTCCCTGCCCACATCCGCCTTGCCTCCTCCCTCCGCTCCTTCAAATCCCTCCTCAAGACCCACCTTTTCCTTGCTGCCTTTCCCGATGCCTGCTAGTCTTTCTCCTTACTCTTGATGTCTGACCTCCTCTGCTGACTGCTGCTACCAACCTCTTTGTAACCAAGCCAAGCATACGCACGTGAGACTTCGCATCCGTTTGAATGTTTGTTTGTCTTCTCCCCTGTCTCTCCCACTGTCCCCTCTCCCAGTCTTCCCCTCCTTGTCTTTTAGATTGTAAGCCACAGGCAGGGACTGCATCTAATTCTATGTTCTGTACAGCACTATGTCACACGACTGGCGCTATATAAATGTTTATTATAATAATAATAATTAATAATAAATAGAATGCAGGCAGGGCTTGATAGACCATTGGTCTGACACAGTATGGCATTTCTTATGTTTCTATCTTTTAATGTTCTTTAGATCTGCAACAAAAAGATTAAGAGGGGGATCCAGGGAAACACATTGAAGCTGATTGCCCACATCAAGACAGTCTACCTCATCGAGGTCAGGAAGGATGTGTCTCATGCTGTCAGGAGCTGCAGGAGCAGGGAGGAACATCGGGCAGAGGAAGGGAGGAAATCACGACAGAAGATGTGCCATCCCAGTCCTTCCCCCTCCAGCTCCTCAGACAATTCACCAGCCCCACGAGCAGAGGACACACCCAAAGTGAGGGCATTTCGGGGGTCACTGCGGAGACCCTCCAAAAAATGTATTAAGGGCTTCAAGGCCCACATGAAGGATGTGGAGGACAGGCTGGTGGAGCGATTCCAGGAGCTCCAGATCAGAGAGCAACAGGTCCAGGCTTATGCACAGTACATACGTACTGAAAAGGACATGGTTGAGGCATTCCGCCAGTCCCTGGTGGCATAGAAGGAGTCCATGTTGGGGGCCCTGGATATTGCGAGGCGACATGGGGCAGATGTCGATGACGTCCCGACACCTCGGTCCCACACACCATTGTCCCCTTTTCTCCATGTTCCTGGGGACAGGCCCAAAGAAACCTGAGTTGTCTTTCTATGCCTTGTTATAATGCAAATGTTTATTTTGATCATAGTTAAAATATGTTTTAAAATGTTATTTTAACACATCCCCAGCTGATTTTGATTTGTCCAATCTTTTACCCCTGTGTGCTGCTTCTGGCAGGCGGCAGAACCTCATTATATATACAGCTTGTCAGATCCCTACCTGACAGCAGCAGCACGGGTAGCGTATTTTGCCACCAGGAGGGGCAGGGCTTGTGTCTCTGTGGGCATGTCGGTGGGGGGGGGACATGGGAGTTGAATGATATCCCTAGTACTTTAATGATGGTTCTTGGGACTTCAGTGACTGCTTCAGGTACAGTGGAATGACAGCTCCCTGTGAGCGGAATGATGGCCCCAGAACCCTGATGATGGTTCCTGAGTCAGGAGTGGATGCTTCTGGCTGCAGCGGAATGACAGCCCATGGGAGTTGAATGATGTCCTTAGAATTAGTGCGTGATTGGGCACACTTCATTCAATCATTGCAATAGGTGGTAGCAGGTGCAGGACCCAAAAGAGGGGGTCTGGCCTTCCTACCTAGGTGCCCTCATGAACTGAGCCATCTGCTCAGTAAGTTGTTGAACACACAACCTCAAAGATTCCACCTTTGCAGGTATGTTTGCAGCTGAACTTGTAGACATGGGGGCTGCTGAGACACATACAACCTCACGAGTTATTACCCTGTGTTCCTCCTCATGAACCTTCTTTAATAACACCTGGAATGGACGCGGTCCTTTGAGGTCATCTTTCAATTGGTATTTTAGTGCCACCAGATCAGATGAGAGAGCACGACTCTTAATCTGATCCATTTGAGTTTTGTTCAATTTTACAGTAGATATTCCCTTCTTCAGGATGGCTCGGTGTAGCAATTTATTTAATCGGTAGATATAGTTTGAGAATTTCTCACCAGGATGCTGGAAGGTATGGTAAAATGTTAACATCACTTCATTTCCTGTTTCAGGTGTCCCATACACAAGTTCAAGGATGGTGAGATAGTCTATTGCAGAGGCGCTGGTATTACCATCTTTCAAAAACTGCATGGTGTCAGCAACTGAGCCTCAGAGGCTCTCAATGATTCTCTGCATTTTTACCTGATCTGGGCACTGCCATTCATCCAACATTTGGGTGATGTGATCCAACCAGGAGTCGAACTCATCCTCATTTGGCGGAATAGGCTTTATTCCAGAGAATACCCTCAATCTCCTGTAGTTACTTCCATCATACTGCAGTTTCATGACCTCTTTCGCCACTTGGTTGATGCGGGTCACTGGACCCATGTCAACACTGGGCATAGTAGGCCCAGAGGTGGGAGACAACTAAGATTTAACATCTTCAAGGGACTTTCCCTGTCCTCTGAGGAAATCTGGAAACATAGATTGAAGATCACTGCTATCTGTGGCCTCAGCCTCTTCTTGCTTACGTCTCTGAAAACATTTCCGCATCCATGTGCCAAACCTAAGGGGCACTTTAGCAGGATCTACGTAAGAACATAAGAAGTGCCATACTGAGTCAGACCAATGGTCCATCAAGCCCAGTATCCTGTCTTCGACAGTGGCCAATTTTAATCGCATGTGAGAAGTATCAGCAGTCACAATGGTCAACCCATTCCCTATTGATCACTCCCTGCTCCCAATAGTAAGACGTTCCCATCTCGTAATCTACTTAACTAGTAGCCATTAATGGACCTATTCTCCAAGAACTTATCCAGTCCCTTTTTATATGCAGCTATACTACTGGCCCTGACAACCTCCTCTGGCAACAAATTCCACAATTTAACAGTCCATTGAGTGAAAAAAATACTTCCTTTTATTTATTTTTTCAATAAACAAATGTTAGCATCCAATGGCTCACGTCTGTGTTGTCTGGGTGGAGATGCTTCATTGGGGCTGTGAGAGGTGCTTTTGAAATACTAGCTTTTTATACAATATATAAACTTGCTTGATAGCCTTTTAAACTGTTTAGCTTTTCAACCAGGAGTGGGGAACCGCCGATTTGGGGGGCCAAGCTACTTTTTATGTCACTCCTTTCCAGTTCCTGAATCTGCCCCGTCTCCCCCCACCCCCTGCACTGAAAAAGCGAGCTCAAAGTAAGGGAGCAGAGATGAGGGCATACACACAAGGTAAAGACCAGATCTATACCACGGATCCCACCTCTTCTTAAGCACACCCCTTAACCAACCCCCAGCTTCTGTGCAGGCCTCGGAGCTTGTACTGATTTTCAAAGTGGCCCTGGCAAGGTAAAGGTTCCCCGCTCCCTGTTTCAAATTATTCATTCTTCTAAATCCCCATGGAACAGAATCAGCTTACTTTGATGTGTATTGAGCATACAATTCACTTTGCTTCGCCCAGCGTTATGATAATTTATTCAGTGTCGCTCTGTTTGGCTCATGAGTTCATTTCAATGCGATAGCAATGGCAGCACATTAACAGTTGCAGGAAAATACAACCCGTTTCAAAGCTAGAATCCATTAGTTAACTTCCACAAACACTGACTTCACACATGTCCTTGGCTTGATTAATTAAAGCCCATATGACGCTCAATCAGAAGATGGTACAGCCCGTATGTTACACCACCAGCGTAGTTGCTGCTCACACGGTCCAAACCAGATAGAAAGCTGCTGTAACAAAGGGCATGTTGGGAGCAGGCCAGACATGTGGGTGGATTGCTTGTGCTCCAGCAAACCCAGCTTTATAGAGCAGTGTGGTTCCAATAGGTGACCACTATTAGCCCTGGATTCTCATGTAGCAAGTACTGCCACAAAGGGAGGTTATGATGTATGTATGGTTATCAAAAACCATCTATGATTAGGTACAAAATAGAGTGAAACAAGCAGTTAAACTGCTGTTCGTGAGAATTTCTTGCTATACTGAGTACCGGGACTGTGATGTCCTTGAGATCTTGGACGCCGGTGCATGTTCCCGCCTTGGCAAGAAACATTTTAAAAAGAAAAATCATTGAGCATGTGCAAAATGGCCACTGCTCTTAACCAAAATGGTGGAGATATTATCGTCACCATTTTGGTTGAGGGCAACAGATTGCACATGCACAAAATTACTGCTACCTTTAACCCAAATGGCAGTGATGTTATTTCTCACCATTTTGGTTAAGGGCGGCAGCCATTTGCACATGCACAGTGATTTCTTTAGTTTTTTCTTGCAGCGAGCTTGGCAAAGATATTCTTATGCTCTGTTTGTCCCAGACAAACTGAGCGATGTGATTTTGATGAGAAATCGAGTAATTTTGATATCTTGCTTCAGCCCTAGAAAAAAGCACTGTTCCTGTCATTCCAATGTGCATACATGTAAACCATTCTTTCATCCATATGTAAACCATATCCAATCTGTGGGCTGGTCCTGGGAGCCAATATGTCACAACTGCACCTTGTGACTAGGGGTGTGCATGCGCATCTGTAACATTTTCTGTTAGTTGTGAAAATGAATGGAGCTCCAGTCACCTTCGCAACTAATGTTACGAAAATGACTAAGCAAACGACTGTCATTTGCTTTCATCTGTTTTTATTTAAACAAAAACAATTTAAAATATATATTTTATTTAAACTTTGCATGTATTAAATGGCTGCTGGGGACATCCTGCACATGTCCCCTTTTTCAAAATGGCATCGGCAGCATTGGCACCATTTTGGAAAAGGGTGTGCATGCGCAGAACGGCCATGGTGGCCGCAGTGATTTTTGAATATTTTTTTTATTAAAAATAAAAGAAGGGTTTTTTTAAAATCACTGCGCATACACAAAATGGCCACCAGACCATTCCAAATGTGAGTACCCTTTTCCAAAACGGTGCCAGGAACTTCGGCACCATTTTTGAAAAAGGCAGCCAGTCTGCACTTGTGCAGACCGACTGCCCTTTATCAAAATGGCACCAACATCGCGGCGTCATTTTGGATAAAGGCTGCGCATGTGTAGAACGGCCTGGTGGCCATTGCACATGGGCAGTGACTTTTATTTATTATTATTATTATTATTATATTTTTTAAATGAAGGAAAATGATAACAAACATTTTCCTTACAACACCCCAGAACACGCAAGATTTTTTTTGTAAACAAAAACGAAACCCCTAATTGTGACTTCATTGCAACATCAGAACATGAAACCAGTTCAATTTCTCATTCATCCTTTTAAAAAAAAATCTCTATTTAACTATCATCATCATCCTTATTATTATTAGCATAGCACTAGCAGTGTGCCTTGTGATGATTATAGGGGCAGGTGCCTGCCCCAAGGGACTTACAATTTAGAATGGACAAGGTGAGGAGAGATGGGCACATAGGGAAGGGCAGGGATACATTGGGGACGTAGCTACCATGGCGTCAAGGGACTCAGTCGAACCTGGGTCCTGGACTCTACAGGGGCCTCTGCAAGCAGCCTGAGAGCTGCTAGGAAAGTTTCAGAGGAGGAGGGAGCGGGTCCAACACTCTGCCCCTACTCTCTCTGAAAACTTTATAGCAGTGCTCTGACCTCTTGAAAAGGGCCCCATCAAGAAGGAAGTTTCCAGAGTGGGCGGAGATGGAGTGCAGACACAAACTTCCTTCCTGGTGGGGTTACTGCCACTGGGAGCCAGGATGGTACCACCAGCTTTGTGGGCAGAAGCCAAGGTTGACTGCGAGCCCTCTTGGAAGGAGTGCCACTTAGGAGGGGCCCAAAACTGGGGGAAAGGCCCAGGTCTTGCTCCACCACTGGAATACATATTCACAATGCTGAGAAACTGCAGATGCACATGCTTAGCTTAGGAGGGGGATCCTGAATGCATATTCTACATTCAGGATCCCACTCCATACTTAGCTTAGGGGGGAATCCTGAATGCAGATCCTGATTCTGAATGCACATGCTTAGTTTAGGAGGGAGATCCTGAAAGCTGAAATAGTAGAAGTAAAAGTATATAAAGTATCAGCTTATTTATTTTATTATGTTTATTTTTTTATTTATATGCCACCCTTCCCATCAAGGTGCAGGGCAGCTTACAATCAATACAAATATTGAAAAGTCCCCTTGCCCCTAACCCTTCCCCTAACCACCCTCCCCCCAAACCTACCCAACATTATCCCTGCCTGCCAAATGCATTGACAAATAAAAAGGTCTTACAAAGTTTCTGGAAGATGAACAGGCTTGGACTTAAACAAAACGTCCAGGGAAGGGAGTTCCATACTTGTGAGTCAGTCACCGCGAATACCTCTCTCCATGCCCTAGCTGTAAAAATTTCACAGACAGATGGTACCTGCAAGAGGGCATTCCCAGTTGACCTCAGAGGTTGTGACGGAACATGAGGGAGGAGGTAGACTTTCAGATACCTGGGGCTCAAGCCATTTAGGGCTTTGTAGGTCAAAACTAGCACCTTGAATTGTGCCTGGAAACAAAGCTATTGGTAGCCAGTGCAGAAACTGAAGCACTGGTGTTGTGTGCTCCTGGCAACCGGCTCCCGAGTCCCCACAGAAGACAAGTCACCTCGTTCTACACCAACTGCAGCTTTGGAACAGTCATCAAGGGTAGCCCTATAGAACACATTGCAGTAGTCTAGCCTCAAGGTTATTTATTTATTTATTTATTTATTTTAGCAATTTATATCCCGCCCCTCCTGAAAACAGCTCGGTTATGAAGGCATGAACAACGGTGGCCAAATCCAAATCTGATAACAAAGGCTGCAGCCTTCTCACCAGATATAATTGGTGAAAGGTATGCCTGGCCACTGCCACAACCTGGTGATCCATGTGCAGCAGTGGATCCAAGAACACCCCAAGGCTGAGAACCTGAGGGACCAAAGAAGACTGGACCCCATCAATAACAGGGGTCATTATGGGTGATTTCAGAAGTGACGCGTTCCAATTCACCACAGTGAATCCCACCCCGGTGTGAACGGATTCACCGTGGGCTGTGGTGACACGTGCGTCCCCAACAGAAGTGACAGGATCGTGACCACCGCCCAGGGGAAATCAGAGAGAACATGGGCCAGGGGAACGCAACAGACATGCAGTGGAGACATGGACCGTGGTTCGAGTCCCAGAATGCACTGCGACTGGGGTCAATTCCTTCCACCGCGGCTGCAGGTTTCCGTTCAGAAGTTACTTTTCATTCACCCCTGCCATGGTGACCATTCACCACACTTCTGGACCTCCTCCCACCCCGACCTCATGAAGGATGGTTAGCTTCACCCCGGGCCGTGTTTGACTGTGGTGAACATCTGGATGTGAGCAAACAGACATACGCAGCGCTTTCACCACCCCCCGCGTTTGACTGAGGTTGACTGTGGTGGACATTCACCACGTCACTTCTGAAATCACCCTATGTCTCCCAGGTCACAAGGTCACCCAACCATCATCACTTTGGCCTTTTCTGGATTCATCTTCAATTGGCTTGCCCACATCCAGTCCTCAACAGCAGCCAGGCACTGGGTAAGCACTGACAATGCAGGACCTGGGTCAGATAAAAAAGAGAGATAGATTTGGGTGTCATCAGCATACAACTACACCCAGGGACTCCAGATACACACTGAGTTGGGGACAAGATGGAACCCTGTGGAATTCCAGAAGGGAGCTCCCGAGAGGACGATGAGCATCACCCATAACCACCCTCTGGATTCTCCCATCCATGAATGAGTGCAACCACTCATGGGCAGTCCCACAAACCCCTGACAGGTCACACAGACGTGCCAACACACCCCATGATCAACTGTATCAAAGGTTGCTGAAAGATAACAAAATCAAGAGGGTACAATCCCATATCATTTGCCAAATGGAGGTCGTCAACCAAGGCCACACAAGTACAGTCTCACTGCCATGCCCAGGACAAAATCCTAACTGACATAGCTCCAGGAATCCAACAACATCAAGGTGCACCTGAAGCTGTGAAGCAACCACCTGCTAAATAACTTTCCCTAAAAGGGGAAGATTAGAGATGGGGCAATAGCTAGCAGGGAAGTCAGCATCAAGAGATTTATTTTCAGCAGGGGCTGGACAACCGCAGTTTTGAGGCTGTCAGGCACCCTGTCCTCCCAAAGGGAGGCACTGATGGCAACAGCCAGCAATGTCCCCAACACCTCCTGGCTAGCTTTCACCAGCAAGGACAGACATGGATCACATGGATCTTGTGGGGGTGAGGAGTTAGAGAAGGTCTGACAGAAGAGTTATGGATTTAAAAGGGATTTGAAGGGAGCAAGCAGAGCATATGTTTTCAGGGAGGGAGTTCCAAGCATAGGGGCGGTCACATGGGAGAAGGGGCAAAGATGGTTTAAGGAGCAGGAAAGTCAGGGGGCAGGGAAAGGTGGCAGAGGAAGAGCAAAGTTCCCAGGTGGGAATTTTTCCATGCAAGCATCTCTTATCATTCCAACAAACTAACACAACAAGTAGGGCAGAAAATATTAGGGATGGGTGAAAAGAACGGAGTTCGGAAATTAGGTTTGGTTTGGTTTGGTTTGAAATTCGAGTTCGGAAATTCGGTTCGGTTCAGTTCGGTTTGAAATTCGAGTTCGGTTCGGAAGTTTGGTTCGGTCGATCGAACAGACCGAGTTCGGTCGAATTCCAAACTTCCGAACCAAGTTTGCCCATTCAAAACCAGGTTTTTGGGTGTGTGTTGCCACTAGGGATGGGCAAACAGAACAGAGTTCGGAAATTCGGTTCGGTTCAGTTTGAAATTCGAGTTCAGTTCGGAAGCTTGGTTCTGTTCGGTCGACCGAACAGACTGAGTTTGGTCCGAACTCCGAACTTCCGAATCGCGTTCACCCATCTCTAGAAAATATCCGATGCTCCATGGAAACTACTTCCAATCAGAATGCTTTTCAAAACCTTTGCATGAATGTCAGTAGGGTTCAAACGGCCTCCTGGAGAGAGACAAACCTAACAGACGGTGCTGGGGAGATGGCATGCTTTGTTTGCACAACAACATTGGTGACAGAGGCTCAATGGTAGCAAAAGCTGACAGAACAGAAAAAAAACCTATCCCCACTAGCAGAGGTTCACAGGCATGGAGGCATGATTACAAAGCAGCATAATGTGCAATTGATTAAGGCAGGGCAGGAAAGGCAGAGAGCCACAGACGACACAGATACCCATGCTTCATCATAATAACCACTACTATCGACATCTGCAGTGTCCTTCAGGAACCATTTATTATGAGAACCAACCGTTCAAAATGTGAAACCAACCACACGCTTTCCCGTAAGCACTCTGGAAATAACTGCACTTTACCATTCATTTGTTTCAGTTCTCTAAATTCAGATACAATCCAAAATCATAATGTCAATATTGAGTTTGTTCATCTAGGTAAAAAGACTTTGGGTTTTTTTAAGAAGTCTACACGTATTAGTTTATCCTTATTAAGAACCTGCATAGACACTTCTGTGATGGATTAAAAGTGGCTCTCTGGAGTTTACTTTAATTGGGTATATGCTTTAATTGAACCAGGTTTATGTTTAATTCAGAAAAGTCACTCTTATAGCCCGGTCCTCAAAGTGGTCTCTTGGTTCAAGCCCCATTGAAGTGAGTGAAGCTTTGAAGATTAGAGACTTAATCTATAATAGGAATTTCTACATCAGGAATTGGAAATCCTCTGCCTTATTTATGTTGATTTTATCGCATCCTGTCCCCAAAGGCTCAGGATGGCTAACAACATCATAAAACATAAACTGCAAAAGAAAACCCATAAAATGTTTATAAAAAAACCCACTCCACCCCAAGATTTACCACTTCCTGTTGAATGCCTGGTCAAATAAATATGTCTTGCGCTGCCTCCAGAAGATGCCCAGGCTAGGGCTTAGATAAATTTCCAAGGGAAGGGAGTTCCAAAGCCATGGAGAAGCCACTGAGAATGCCTCTGTGTCTGTCTCCGGGTTGTATGGACCTGGGCCAAACACGGTACCTGTTTTTACCTACCCAAACATGGCGAGGG